>OZ030006.1:95803471-96403471 GCA_964023405.1 Apodemus agrarius | reverse complement strand
TGTTTCTACTTGTTTGATTTCAGCCATGAGTTTGATTATTTCCTGCTGTCTATTCCTTTTGGGTGTATTTGTTTCTTTTTGATCTAGAGCTTTTAGATATGCTGTCTAGCTGTTACTGTATTCTCTCTCCAGTTTGTTTTTGGAGGCAGTCAGAGCTATGAGTCTTCCTCTTACCACTGCTTTCATTGTGTCCCATAAGTTTGAATATGTTGTGGCTTCATTTGAATTAAATCCTAAAAAGTCTTAAATTTCTTTCTTTTTTTTTCCTTGACCAAGTTATCAATGTTTATAGTGTTGTTCAACTTCCACGTGATTTTGGAATTCTATTGTTTTTGTTGTTATTGAAGACTAGCCTTAGTCCTTGGTAACCAAATTGTATTCATGGGATTATTTCAATACTCTTCTATCTGTTGAGGCCTGTTTTGTGACTTATTTTATGGTCAATTTTGGTGAAGGTACTATGACACAGTGAGAAGAAGGTATATTCTTTGCTTTATGATGAAATGTTCTATTGACATCTGCTAGATCACTTTGGTTCATAACTTCTATTAGTTTCACTGTTTTTCTTTTTTCTTTTTCTTTTTTTTATTTTCTATATTCTATGTTTACATTCCAAGGGCTTTCCCCTTTCCCAGTTCCCACCCACCATAGTTCCCATAGTTCCTCTCCCCCCCAACTATTCCACAATCATTCCCCCTCCCCCCTCAGTTTCTTTACTAAACTGGATGCAATCTTTACATGCCCAGGGTCCTCTCCTTTCTTCTTCTTGGGAATCATTTGACTTGCTATTTGTGTCTTGAGTATTTAGTGCTTCTGGGCTCATTAATATCCACTTATCAGTGATTGCATTTCATGTGCATTCTTTTGTGATTGGGTTAGCTCACTCAGGATGATATTTTCCAGGTCTAACCATTTACCTACAAATTGCATGAATTCATTATTTTTAATTGCTGAGTAGTATTCCATTGTATAAATATACCACATTTTCTGTATCCATTCCTCCTTTGAGGGATATTTGGGCTCCTTCCAATTTCTGGCTATTATAAACAAGGCTGCTATAAACATAGTGGAGCATGTGTCTTTATTGCATGCAGGGGAATCCTCTGGGTATATGCCCAGGAGTGGTATGCCAGGGTCCTCTGGGAGTGACATGCCCAATTTTCTGAGGATCCGCCAAACTGATTTCCAGAGCGGTTTTACCATTTTGCAATCCCACCAACAATGGAGGAGTGTTCCTCTTTCTCCACATCCTCGCCAGCACTTGTTCTCTTGAGTTTTTAATCTTAGCCATACTGACGGGTGTGAGGTGGAATCTCAGGGTTGTTTTGATTTGCATTTCCCTGATGACTAATGATGTTGAACATCTTTTAAGGTGTTTCTCGGCCATCCGAATTTCTTCTGGTGAAAATTCTTTGTTTAGCTCTGTGCCCCATTTTTTGATAGGGTTATTTGTTTCTTTGCAGTCTAACTTCTTGAGTTCTTTGTATATATTGGATATTAGCCCTCTGTCGGATGAGGGGTTGGTGAAGATCTTTTCCTACTTTGTTGGTTGCCGTTTTGTCCTTCTGACAGTGTCCTTTGCTTTGCAGAAACTTTGTAATTTTATGAGGTCCCATTTGTCAATTCTTGATCTTAGTGCGTACGCTATTGGTGTTCTGTTCAGGAACTTTTCCCCTGTGCCCAAGTCCTCCAGGGTCTTCCCAAGTTTCTTTTCTAATAGTTTCCGTGTGTCTGGTTTTATGTGGAGGTCCTTGATCCACTTGGAGTTGATCTTAGTGCAAAGAGATAAGAGTCGGTCAATTCGCATTCTTCTGCATGTTGACCTCCAGTTGAACCAGCACCATTTGTTGAAAAGGCTATCTTTATTCCACCGGATGGTTGTGGCTCCTTTATCAAAGATCAAGTGACCATAAGTCTGTGGGTTAATTTCTGGGTCTTCAATCCTGTTCCATTGATCTGCTTGCCTGTTGCTATACCAATACCATGCAGTTTTTAACACAATTGCTCTGTAGTACTGCTTGAGGTCAGGGATATTGATTCCCCCAGAAGTCCTTTTATTGTTGAGAATAGTTTTAGCTATCCTGGGTTTTTTGTTGCTCCAGATGAATTTGAGAATTGCTCTTTCTAGATCTATGAAGAATTGAGTTGGGATTTTGATGGGGATTGCATTGAATCTGTATATTGCTTTTGGCAAGATGGCCATTTTTACTATATTGATCCTGCCAATCCAGGAGCAAGAAATATTTTTCCATCTTCTGAGGTCTTCTTCGATTTCTTTCTTCAAGGACTTGAAGTTCCTGTTGTACAGATCTTTCGCTTGTTTGGTTAGAGTTACGCCGAGATACTTTATGTTGTTTGTGGCTATTGTGAAGGGTGTTATTTCCCTAATTTCTTTCTCAGCCTGCTTGTCCTTTGAGTACAAGAAGGCCACTGACTTGCTTGAGTTAATTTTATAACCTGCCACTTTGCTGAAGTTGTTTATCAGCTGTAGAAGTTCTCTGGTGGAGTTTTTTGGGTCGCTTAGGTAAACTATCATATCGTCTGCAAATAATGATAGTTTCACTTCTTCCTTTCCAATTTGTATCCCTTTGACTTCCTTATGTTGTCTAATTGCTCTTGCTAGAACTTCAAGTACTATATTGAAAAGATATGGAGAGAGAGGGCAGCCTTGTCTAGTCCCTGATTTTAGTGGGAATGCTTCAAGTTTCTCTCCATTTATTTTGATGTTGGCTACTGGTTTGCTGTAGATTGCTTTTACTATGTTTAGGTATGGGCCTTGAATTCCTGCTCTTTCCAAGATTTTTAGCATGAAAGGATGCTGAATTTTGTCGAATTCTTTTTCAGCATCTAATGAGATGACCATGTGGTTTTTTTCTTTCAGTTTGTTTATGTAGTGGATTACATTGATGGAGTTCCGTATATTGAACCATCCCTGCATCCCTGGGATGAAGCCTACTTGATCATGGTGGATGATCGTTTTGATGTGCTCTTGGATTCGGTTAGCAAGAATTTTATTTAGTATTTTTGCATCTATATTCATCAGAGAAATTGGCCTGAAGTTCTCTTTCTTTGTTGGATCTTTTTGTGGTTTAGGTATTAGCGTAATTGTGGCTTCGAAGAATGAGTTGGGCAGTGTCCCTTCTGTCTCTATTTTGTGGAATAGTTTGGAGAGTATTGGTGTTAAGTCTTCTTTGAAGGTCTGGTAGAATTCTGCACTAAAACCATCTGGTCCCGTACTTTTTTTGGTTGGGAGGCTTTCTATAACCCCTTCTATTTCTTTAGGGGTTATGGGACTATTTAGCTGGTCTACTTGATGCTGATTTAATTTTGGTATTTGATATCTGTCTAGGAAATCGTCCATTTCCTCCAGATTCTCCAGTTGTTTTGAGTATAGACCTTTGTAGTAGGATCTGATGATCTTTTGAATTTCCTCAGTTTCTGTTGTTATGTCTCCCTTTTCATTTCTAATTTTGTTAATTTGTATACTGTCTCTGTGTCCTTTGGTTAGTCTGGCTAAGGGTTTATCTATCTTGTTGATTTTCTCCAAGAACCAGCTCCTGGTCTTCTTGATTCTTTGTATGGTTCTCTTTGTTTCTATTTGATTGATTTCAGCCCTGAGTTTGATGATTTCTTGTCTTCTACACCTCCTGGGTGAGTTAACTTGTTTTTCTTCCAGCGCTTTAAGGTGTGCTGTTAAGCTGCTAGTGTATGCTCTCTCCAGTTTCTTTTTGGATGCACTTAGAGCTATGAGTTTTCCTCTTAGCACTGCTTTCATTGTGTCCCATAGATTTGGGTAGGTTGTACCTTCATTTTCATTGAATTCTAAAAAGTCTTTGATTTCTTTTTTTATTTCTTCCTTGACCAAGGTGTCATTGAGTAGAGTATTGTTCAGTTTCCATGTGTATGTGGGCTTTCTGTTGTTTTTGTTGCTATTGAAGACCACTCTTACTCCATGGTGATCTGATAGGAGGCATGGGATTAGCTCGATCTTCTTGTATTTGTTGACATCTGTCTTGTGACCGATTATATGGTCTATTTTGGAGAAGGTACCATGCGGTGCTGAGAAAAAGGTATATTCTTTAGCTTTAGGATGAAATGTTCTATATATATCTGTTAAATCCAATTTGTCCAGAGTTTCAATTAGTTTCATTGTGTCCCTGTTTAGTTTCTGCTTTCCTGAATGGTCCATTGAGGAGAGTGGGGTGTTGAAGTCACACACAATTATTGTGTTAGGTGTAATGTGTGCTTTAAGCTTTAGTAAGGTTTCTTTTACAAATGAGGGTGCCCTTGCATTTGGAGCATAGATGTTCAGTATTGAGAGCTCTTCCTGGTGGATTTTCCCTTTGGCCAGCAAGAAGTGACCTTCTGAGTCTCTTTGGATGATTTTAGGTTGAAAGTCAATTTTATCTGATATTAGAATGGCTACTCCAGCTTGTTTCCTGAGACCATTTGCTTGTAAAATTGTCCTCCAGCCTTTTACTCTAAGGCAGTGTTTGTCTTTAACACTGAGATGTGTTTCCTGTTTGCAGCAAAATGTAGGGTCCTGTTTCCGTATCCAGTCTGTTAGTCTATGTCTTTTTATTGGGGAATTGAGTCCATTGACGTTAAGAGATATTAAGGAATAGTAATTATTACCTCCAGACATTTTTGAAATTATATTTATTTATCTTATTTATTTTTTATATTCGATAGGTTATCTTCTTTTGGGTTTGATGAGAGGAGGTTTCTACCTTGCTTCTTCCCGGGTGTAGTTTCTGTCCTTGTCTTGGTGTTTTCCCCCTATTATCCTTTGTAGGGCTGGATTTGTGGAGAGATATCTTGCAAATTTGGTTTTGTCATGGAATACCTTGATGTCTCCATCAATGGCAATTGAGAGTTTTGCTGGGTAAAGTAGTTTTGGCTGAAGTTTGTGTTCTCTTAGAGTTTGCATGATATCTGCCCAGGATCTTCTAGCTTTCATGGTCTCAGGTGAGAAGTCTGGTGTTATTCTGATAGGTTTTCCTTTATATGTTACTTGGCCTTTTTCTCTTTCTGCCTTTAGTATTCTTTCTTTGTTTATTACATTTGGAGTTTTGATTATTATGTGACGGGATGTATTTCTGTTCTGGTCCAGTCTGTTTGGGGTTCTATAGGCTTCTTGTATATTCATGGGCATCTCTCTCCTTAGGTTGGGGAAGTTTTCTTCCATAATTTTATAGAAGATATTAGCTGGCCCTTTAACTTGTAAATCTTCACTCTCGTCTATACCTATAATCCTTAGGTTTGGTCTTCTCATAGTGTCTTGGATTTCCTGGATGTTTTGGGTTACCACCTTTTTGCATTTAGTGTTTTCTTTGACTGTTGAATCAATGGTTCCTATGGTATCTTCAGCTTCTGAGATTCTGTCTTCTATCTCTTGTATTCTATTGTTGATACTTGCGTCTAAGGCCCCTGATTTCTTCCCCAGGTTTTCTATCTCCAATGTTGTCTCCCTCTGTGATTTCTTAGTTGTTTCTACATCTGTTTTTAGTATCTGGATGGATGTGCTCAGATCTTTCGTTTGCTTGATTGTGTTTTCATGTATTTCTTTAATAGATTTTTGTGCTTCCTCTTTCATAGCTTCTACTTGTTGGCCCACGTTCTTCTGTAGTTCTTTAAGTGACTTTTGTCTTTCTTCCTCATTGTCTTCTTCTCTTTGATCCATCTTCTCCTGAATTTCTTGAAGTGATTTTTGTATTTGCCTCGTAAAGGCTTCTAACTTTTGATCCATTTTCTCCTCTATTTCTTTACGAGATTTTTCTATGTGTTCAGCTACCAGCATCCTGACCAGTGATTTTATGTCCAAGTCTTGTTTTTCTGGTGTTTTAGGGTATCCAGGGATTCCTGTTGTTGGAGAACTGGGTTCAGATGCTGTCATGTTGCCTTGATTTTTGTTAGTAACGTTCCTTCGTTTTCCTTTTGCCATCTGGTTATTTCTGGTTTTAGTTGGCCTTCTTGTTAGTGGCTGGTGTTTGAATCTCCTGTGAGGCTGGGCTCACCTGTTGTTTCTCTACTGGTAAATATGTGTGACTGCTGCTTTAAGGGATCATAAGCTGGCTGCCACCCATGCGATTGTAGCCCCTGTTGGAGTCTGTCTACCTGGGCTTCACCAGCTGTGTCCTGGTTGCAAGGAACTCGGCCTGCTTGGTTCCGAGACCCTAGCAGATCCCCCTGTGTGGGTAGCCCTGGAAGGGGTGTTTACCTGGGCCTTTCCAGCTATGTCCTGGTTGCAATATGGAGGCCCACAGCTACCGCTGGTCCAGGGGCCGGTGAGCTGGTTGCAGAATGCAGCCTAGGTGCTCGCCAGAGGGCGCGGGGATGTCCCACAGAGCCTGGGCCTTTCCAGCTGTGTCCTGGGCCTTTCCAGCTATGTCCTGGTTGCAATATGGAGGCCCTCCGCTTCTGCTGGTTCAGGGGCCAGCGAGCTGGTTGCAGAAAGCAGCCTCGGTGCTCTCCAGAGGGCGCGGGGATGTCCCACAGAGCCAGGTGGAACTCAGCCTGCTTGGGTCCGAGACCCTAGCAGATCCCCCCGTGAGGGCAGCCCTGGAAGGGGTGTTTACCTGGGCCTTTCCAGCTATGTCCTGGTTGCAATATGGAGGCCCGCCGCTTCTGCTGGTCCAGGGGCCGGCGAGCTGGTTGCAGAAAGCAGCCTAGGTGCTCGCCAGAGGGTGCGGGGAAGTCCCACAGAGCCAGGGCCTTTCCAGCTGAGTCCTGGTTGCAATATGGAGGCCCGCCGCGCTGGTCCAGGGGCCGGCGAGCTGGTTGCAGAAAGCAGCCTCGGTGCTCGCCAGAGGGCACGGGGATGTCCCGCAGAGCCTAGGCGGAACTCAGCCTGCTTGGGTCCAGTTTCACTGTTTTTCAATTTAGTTTCTGTTTCCCTGTTCTGTCCATTGACGAGAGTGGTGTAATTTTTCCATGAAATGCTGCAGAAGCAACAAGCTGGTAAGTATTTGCTGATTCAAAAGTGTTCTCAAAGCCACTTCTCCCATAGTTGGGAAGATAGGCTAATTGTTCTCTAGCAGTTAATTCATAAGCCCCTATGGCCATATTCATAAATTTGCAATTGAATTAGATACCTTGGGCCTCCCAGAGATATTTGCAACGCAGGCCCAGTTGCCTGAATCACAAATTTACAATTAAATTGAATATCTTGGGCCTTCAAGAGACAGTCAAGTTTTTTCCTCTTAATCTCTCCTTTTGTGTTTCAAGCAGGTATCTTTCAGATACAGCAAAGGCTTCCAGGATTCGAAGGTGGGCTACTATAAAGGCCAGCCAGCTCACATTCACATGGCATCTACTTTACCAGTGGAGCTCCAAAAATGGAGCTGCATAAAACTCAGATCTACACGTTTGTTTTCAAGCAAACATGGGCACCATTTGAGGTTTGAGGCAAGGCACTGCAAGGGAAAAGGAAGAAATCCTCTGTCTGAGTTCCCCTAATAGCGTACCTGGCTGCACAGGGGTCAATGTTGAGAGTCTGTCCTTATAATAATAAGGCAGTCTATTTTCCCTCCCTGAAAAAGGATATCATTTAATATTTAAAGGGGTCAAAGGTCTCTGCTTTTTCTCACTGGTATACGCCCAGCTTCTTTAGATGGATATATACTTAAGTGACCCCCAAAATTCCACCAGAGAACTTCTAAATCTTATAAACACCTTCAACAAAGTGGCTGGATATAAAATTAACTCAAACAAATCAGTAGCCTTCCTATACTCAAATAATAAGGAAGCTGAGAAAGAAATTTGAGAAATGACACCCTTCTGAATAGCCACAAATAATATAAAATTCCTTGGTGTGACTCTAACTAAGCAAGCTAAAGAGCTGTATTGCAAGAACTTCAAGTCTCTGAATAAAGAAATTGTAGATTGAAAGATCCCAGAAAATGGAAAGATCTCCCAAGCTTATGGATTGGCAGGGTTAATATAGCCAAAATGGTCATCTTGCCTAAAGCAATCTATAGATTCAGTGCCATCCCCATCAAAATTCCAATTAAATTCTTCATAGAGTTAGAAACAACAATTTTCACATTTATCTGGAATAACAAAAAACCCAGGATAGCAAAAACTATTCACATCAATAAAAGAACTTCTGGCAAAATCATGATTTCTGACCTCAAGCTCTACTACAGAGCAATAGTAATAAAAACTGCATGGTATCGGTATCGACACAGGCAGTAAGAACAATGGAATAGAATTGAAGACCCAGAAATGAGCCCAAACACCTATGGTCACTTGATTGTTGACAAAGATCTACAACATCCAGTGGAAAAAAAAGAATTAACAAATGGTGCTGGGGCAACCTGTAGAAGGATACAAATTGATCAGTTCTTATCTCCCTGGGCAAAGCTCAAGTACTAGTGGATAATGGTCCTCCACATAAAACCAGATACACTGAATCTAATAGTAGTGAAAGTGGGAAAGAACCTGGAGCACACACAAGTACAGGGGAACTTTTCCTGAATAGAACACCAGAAGCTTATGCTCTAAGATTAAGAATTCACAAATGGGACCTCATAAAATTGCAAAGCTTCTGTAAAGCAAAGGACACTGTCAATAGGACAAAATGGCAACCAACTGTTTGGGAAAAGATCTTTACTAATTTTACATCCCAAAGAGTGCTAGTATCCAATTTATACAAAGAACTCAAGAAGTTAGACTCCAGAGTACCAAATAACCCTAATAAAAATGGGGTACAGAGCTAAACAGAGAATTCTCAACTGAGGAATACCAGATGACTGAAAAACACCTAAAGAAATGTTCAACATCCTTAATTATCAGGAAAATGGGAATCAAAACAACCCTAAGATTCTAACACACATCAGTCAGAATGGCCCTGATTAAATACTCAAGGGTCAGCAAATGCTGGAAAGGATATGGAGAAAGAGGAACACTCGTCCACTGCTGGTAGGATTGCAAGCTGTTAAAAGCACTCTAGAAATCAGTTTGTCAGTTCCTCAGAAAATTGAACATAGCACTACCTGAGTATGCAGCTATACCACACTTGGGCATATATATCCAGAAAATGCTCCACATGTAATACGGACTCATGCTCCACTATGTTCATAACAGCCTTATTTATAATAGCCAGAAGCTGGAAACAACCTAGATGTCCTTCAGCAGAGAAATGGATACACAAAATGTGGTGCATTTACACATTGGAGTGCTATTCAGCTATTAAAAACAATGAATTCATGAAATTCGTAGGCAAATGTGTGGAAGTAGAAAATATCATCCTGAGTGATGTAACCCAATCACAAAAGAACAGACGATATACAATAGCTGATTAGTGGATATTAGCTCAAAAGCTTGTAATATCCAAGATACAACTCACAGATCACATGAAGCCCAAGATGAAGGAAGACCAGTGTGGATACTTTGATCCTTATTGGAAAGTAGATCAAAACACCTAGGGCTCATAGCCAACCAATAGAATAAGTATAGTGTCTCCAATGGTGCAGCTAGAGAGAGGACCCAAGGAGCTTAAGAAATTTGCAACTCCACAGGAGGACAATAATATGTACCAACCAGTATCTTCAGAGCTCGCAGGGACTAAACAACTAACCAAAGAGTAGACATGGAAGGTCCCACAGCTCCAGCTACATATGTAGCAGAAGATCTCCATTTTAGACATCTATGAGAAGAGAGACCATTGGTCTTTTGAAGGCTGAAATTTCCAGAATAGAGGAGTGTAAGTCAGGAAATTGGGGGGAGGGGGCTATCAGAGGACAGGGGAGATAGGATAGGGGGTTTTTGGTGAGGTTACCTGGAAAGGGATAACATTTGATATGTAAATAAAACAAATACCTAATTAAAAAAAGAAAAGATATTGTGTCCACAGTCTTAGGAAGTTTGGAATACATTGTAAATTTAAGGACATTAGTAATTATTTCAGAGAGAATATTCATACAACTTGAATAAAATAACTTGTTTTAGAAG
This sequence comes from Apodemus agrarius, assembly GCA_964023405.1. Lineage (NCBI taxonomy): Eukaryota > Metazoa > Chordata > Mammalia > Rodentia > Muridae > Apodemus > Apodemus agrarius. Next base: position 96,393,517 of record OZ030006.1, on the reverse strand, counting down.
GTGGAAAAAAGTCAGGTGAGATAATGATAAGACTCAGAGGAATATTTGACCTTTAATCCCAGCACTTGGGAGGCAGAGGCAGGTGGATTTCTGAGTTTGAGGCCAACCTGGTCTACCGAGTGAGTTCCAGGACAGCCGGAGCTACACAGAGAAACCCTGTCTCAGAAAAAAAAAAGAATATTTGATATAGAGATAATCCCAGATGAATCTAGGATGAAAGTTCATATGCATAGAAAGAAAGAAAACTCATTATATTTTCAGTTTTGATGGAAGGAATTCTTGAGTAGCCAAGCTGTTTTAAATAAGTAAAGAGATATTCTTTAACAGAAAAGATGGGTTATTAATGTGAGACTCTGTCTTCACTTACATATCACACCTTCCTGTAGTATTCTGTTACTCTTTTGGAATCACTGTGAACAAGAAGCTACAAGGTGAGTTGTGGTACTCAGACCATCAGTTCAGCTACAGAAAGCTTTCGTACACAAAGCTCAGGAAACATTGAAGAAAAGGAAGTAGAAAAACTGATGGACCCAGAGGATCAGGGAGTTTGTTGTGAGGTTGTGTCTTTTAGTACCAGCATAAAGTATAACTTTAAAATGTTGATGACATGACTACTCGAATGTGAATTGAATAAGGACACAAATGGACATGACAAACTGAATGGGCAATAGCCTATGAAGCCTCACATCTACAAAAAATTACTCAGGAGAAGCAGGTAAAGCTGTCAGCAGAAGAGGTGCTACTCCTTAGGGAAGAGAATACAAATGGATTGTCCATGTAGTAAAGATCAGTCTTGAAAACCTTCCTAGAATTAATGCTATATGGCGTTTATGAGATATAGTTAGCAATGTGTGTGTGTGTATGTGTGTGTGTGTGTGTGTGTGTGTGTATACATAAGTTTTTTAGAAAACATGTAAAGAGAGGCCATGAATTTGAAAGAGAACAGTTACAAGGTTTTTGGAGGGACTTGTCATAAGGAAAGATAAAGGAAAACTTTGTAACTAAAATTCAGTCTCACAAACAAACATAGGGCAAGAAAAATAATAGTAGAAGCTGTATGACCACAATGACATCTTCACCTAATCTTGAAAGGACAATTGAGTTATGTACTACCTAGACCAGCATGATATCTGAAACACCCCAACATGGAGGAAACATCATAAGGAAACAATACAGAGAACATGATAGAAATCAAAGCAAGGTGTAACTTATAAACTATTGCTGTTGTTTGTAGTTAAAACTGAAGCACATTTCCTAAAAAATAAACCTGTACTGCATTTCAATTGGAGACATAGAAAACCACAGGTCTGTAATGAGCAATTGACCTGATGATTCCTGCAGCTATGCCTAAGACCAGTTGATTTGCATGTTCCCAAATGACAACTGACTGCATGAGGACTTCTTCATAGTCAGGTCACATCCTATGCTGGAGTCAGCCTCACACAGATAACACACAGGCATAAGTGTTCTCATTCAGCTCGTGGGATTGGTGATGCTGTGGCTTAGAGGTAAGGAAGACAGCACTGGATATATATTCAGCTTCCTGTAGTCAGTGCTGTTGGTCTCAGTGAAAATCCTCTTGCCTCAGAACTTATCATATGTGGATTTGTTTTTAATATTTTTTTTATTCCTAGATGCCAGATGTGACATCCAGATAACCCAGTCTCCAGCCTCCCTGTCTGCATCTGTGGGAGAAAGTGTCACTAACACATGTCAAGCATGTGAGGAAATTTATAGTAGTTTAGCATGGTATCAGCAAAAACCACGGAAATCTCTTCAGCTCCTGATCTATGAAGCAACCAGCTTGGCAGATGGGGTCCCATCAAGGTTCAGTGGCAGTGGATCTGGCCAAAGTATTCTCTCAAGATCCACAGTCTGAATACTGATGATGTTGCAAGTTATTACTGTCAACAGTATGGTTATATTCCTCCCACAGTGATTCAAGCCATGACATAAAACACCCAGGGAAGTAGAAGTGAGAACACAGACTGCCCCACTTGCTCCTTATGATATCTCAACTGCTCAGCTGCTGAGTGTTTCTCTTTACCAGGGCTTAAAAGTTAGTGTCATGTTTTTCTATAGGCATCAGAGAAACTTTTATATGTCCTAAATAATTTTTCTTTTCTCCATGCCTAGTATCAAAACAAGGGAATGATTTACATGGCTCATTAAAAATAACGAAACAATTAAAATGCCTGTTAATTTGTAGGAGAATATTGGCAATAGCTGGGAACCATTCAATAGGGTTGCCAATACACACAAACACACACACATACAACACCCCCCCCACACACACAAAGACACTGTCAATAGGACAAAATGGCAACAAACAGTTAGAGAGAACATTTTTATAATCCTATTTCTGATAGAGGAATAATATCTTATATATACAAATAATTCAATAAGTTAGACACCAGAGATTCAAATAATCCTATTAAAAATGGGTAATAGTACTAAACAAAGAATTCTCAACTGTAGAATACCAGATGGCAGAGAAGCGCCTAAAAAATGAACAATATCTTTAATCGTCAGGGAAATGCAAATCAAAACAACTCTGAGATTCTACCTGACACTCATCAGAATTACTAAGATCCAAAATTCAGCTGACAGCAGTTGCTAGCAAGGAGTTGGAAAAAGGGGAATACTTCACTGTTGGTGGCAATGCACGCTGAAAAAACCACTCTACAAGTCAGTTTGGTTATTCCTCAGAAAACTGGACATATTACCTGGGTATCAAGCTATACCACTCCTGGGCATATATATCCAGAAAATGCTCCAACATGTTATGAGTACACATACTCCAGTATGTTCATAACAGCCTTATTTACAACAGGCAGAAGCTGGAAAGGTCCCAGATATCCCTCAGCAGAAGAATGGATACAGAAAATGTGGTACTTTTACACAATACAGTACTCCTCAGCTACTAAAAACAATGACTTCATGAAATTCTTTTTTTCCCCTAAATTCTTTGTTTACATTCCAAATGATTTCCCCTTTCCTGGTTTCACCCTCCTCATAAGCCCATTCCCTAATGAACCCCCTCCCAATTCTCTGTCCAGGTAATCCCCTACATTGCTGCATCAAGCCTTCCCAGGACCAGGGCCCTCTCCTTCCTTCTTCTTGGGAATGATTTGATATATTAATTTTGTCTTGGGTATTCAGAGCTTCTGGGCTAATATCCACCTATCAGTGACTGCATTCCATTTGTGTTCTTTTGTGATTGGGTTACCTCATTAGGATGATATTTTCCAGTTTCAACCAACAAATTGAGAAAAGATCTTGAGCAACCCTACATCAGACAGAGGGCTAATATCCAATATATACAAAGAACTCAAGAAGACAGACTCCAGAGAGTCAAATAACCCTATTAAAAATGGGGTATAGAGTTAAACAAAGAATTTTCACCTGAAGAATTTTGAATGTCTGAGAAACACCTTAAAAAATGTTCAACATCATTAGTCATTAGGAAATGCAAATCAAAACAACCCTGAGATTTCACCTCACACCAGTCAGAATGGCTAAGATTAAAAACTCAGGAGAGACCAAGGCTGCTTCTGCAACCAGCTCGCCTGCCCCTGGACCAGCGGTGTAGCGGCGGGCCTCCATATTGCAACCAGGACACAGCTGGAAAGGCCCAGGATCTGTGGGACATCCCCGCCCTCGGGTGAGCACCTAAGCTGCGTTCTGCAACCAGCTCGCCGGCCCCTAGACCAGCGGTGTAGCAGCGGGCCTCCATATTGCAACCAGGACACAGCTGGAAAGGCCCAGGTAAACACCCCTTCCAGGGCTACACTCACGGGGGTATCTGCTAGGGTCTCCGAGCCAAGCAGGCGGAGTCCCGCCTAGGCTCTGTGGGACATCCCCGAGCCCTCTGGTGAGCACCAAGGCTGCTTCTGCAACCAGCTCGCCGGCCCCTGGACCAGCGGTGTAGCGGCGGGCCTCCATATTGCAACCAGGACACAGCTGGAAAGGCCCAGGATCTGTGGGACATCCCCGCCCTCGGGTGAACACCTAAGCTGCGTTCTGCAACCAGCTTGCCGGCCCCTAGACCAGCGGTGTAGTGGCGGGCCTCCATATTGCAACCAGGACACAGCTGGAAAGGCCCAGGTAAACACCCCTTCCAGGGCTACACTCAAGGGGGTATCTGCTAGGGTCTCCAAGCCAAGCAGGTGGAGTCCCGCCTAGGCTCTGTGGGACATCCCCGAGCCCTCTGGTTAGCACCAAGGCTGCTTCTGCAACCAGCTCGCCGGCCCCTGGACCAGCGGTGTAGCGGCGGGCCTCCATATTGCAACCAGGACACAGCTGGAAAGGCCCAGGATCTGTGGGACATCCCCGCCCTCGGGTGAGCACCTAAGCTGCCTTCTGCAACCAGCTCGCCGGCCCCTAGACCAGCTGTGTAGCGGCGGGCCTCCATATTGCAACCAGGACACAGCTGGAAAGGCCCAGAGAAACAACAGGTGAGCCCAGCCTCACAGGAGATTCAAACACCAGCCACTGACAACAAGGCCAACTAAAACCAGAAATAACCAGATGGCAAAAGGAAAACGAAGGAACATTACTAACAAAAATCAAGGCAACATGACAGCATCTGAACCCAGTTCTCCAACAACAGGAATCCCTGGATACCCTAAAACACCAGAAAAACAAGACTTGGATATAAAATCACTGGTCAGGATGCTGGTAGCTGAACACATAGAAAAATCTCGTAAAGAAATAGAGGAGAAAATGGATCAAAAGTTAGAAGCCTTTACGAGGCAAATACAAAAATCACTTCAAGAAATGCAGGAGAAGATGGATCAAAGAGAAGAAGACAATAAGGAAGAAAGACAAAAGTCACTTAAAGAACTACAGAAGAACGTGGGCCAACAAGTAGAAGCTATGAAAGAGGAAGCACAAAAATCTATTAAAGAAATACATGAAAACACAATCAAGCAAGCGAAAGATCTGAGCACATCCATCCAGATACTAAAAACAGAAGTAGAAACAACTAAGAAATCACAGAGGGAGACAACATTGGAGATAGAAAACCTGGGGAAGAAATCAGGGGCCATAGACGCAAGTATCAACAATAGAATACAAGAGATAGAAGACAGAATCTCAGAAGCCGAAGATAACATAGGAACCATTGATTCAACAGTCAAAGAAAATACTAAATGCAAAAAGGTGGTAACCCAAAACATCCAGGAAATCCAAGACACTATGAGAAGACCAAACCTAAGGATTATAGGTATAGACGAGAGTGAAGATTTACAAGTTAAAGGGCCAGCTAATATCTTCTATAAAATTATGGAAGAAAACTTCCCCAACCTAAGGAGAGAGATGCCCATGAATATACAAGAAGCCTATAGAACCCCAAACAGACTGGACCAGAACAGAAATACATCCCGTCACATAATAATCAAAACTCCAAATGTAATAAACAAAGAAAGAATACTAAAGGCAGAAAGAGAAAAAGGCCGAGTAACATATAAAGGAAAACCTATCAGAATAACACCAGACTTCTCACCTGAGACCATGAAAGCTAGAAGATCCTGGGCAGATATCATGCAAACTCTAAGAGAACACAAACTTCAGCCAAAACTACTTTACCCAGCAAAACTCTCAATTGCCATTGATGGAGACATCAAGGTATTCCATGACAAAACCAAATTTGCAAGATATCTCTCCACAAACCCAGCCCTACAAAGGATAATAGGGGGAAAACACCAAGACAAGGACGGAAACTACACCCGGGAAGAAGCAAGATAGAAACCTCCTCTCATCAAACCCAAAAGAAGATAACCTATCGAATATAAAAAATAAATAAGATAAATAAATATAATTTCAAAAATGTCTGGAGGTAATAATTACTATTCCTTAATATCTCTTAACGACAATGGACTCAATTCCCCAATAAAAAGACATAGATTAACAGACTGGATACGGAAACAGGACCCTACATTTTGCTGCATACAGGAAACACATCTCAGTGTTAAAGACAAACACTACCTTAGAGTAAAAGGCTGGAGGACAATTTTACAAGCAAATGGTCTCAGGAAACAAGCTGGAGTAGCCATTCTAATATCAGATAAAATTGACTTTCAACCTAAAATCATCCAAAGAGACTCAGAAGGTCACTTCTTGCTGGCCAAAGGGAAAATCCACCAGGAAGAGCTCTCAATACTGAACATCTATGCTCCAAATGCAAGGGCACCCTCCTTCGTAAAAGAAACCTTACTAAAGCTTAAAGCACACATTACACCTAACACAATAATTGTGGGTGACTTCAACACCCCACTCTCCTCAATGGACCGATCAGGAAAGCAGAAACTAAACAGGGACACAGTGAAACTAATTGAAACTCTGGACCAATTGGATTTAACAGATATATATAGAACATTTCATCCTAAAGCTAAAGAATATACCTTTTTCTCAGCACCGCATGGTACCTTCTCCAAAATAGACCATATAATCGGTCACAAGACAGATGTCAACAAATACAAGAAGATCGAGCTAATCCCATGCCTCTTATCAGATCACCATGGAGTAAGAGTGGTCTTCAATAGCAACAAAAACAACAGAAAGCCCACATACACATGGAAACTGAACAATACTCTACTCAATGACACCTTGGTCAAGGAAGAAATAAAAAAAGAAATCAAAGACTTTTTAGAATTCAATGAAAATGAAGGTACAACCTACCCAAATCTATGGGACACAATGAAAGCAGTGCTAAGAGGAAAACTCATAGCTCTAAGTGCATCCAAAAAGAAACTGGAGAGAGCATACACTAGCAGCTTAATGGCACACCTTAAAGCCCTGGAAGAAAAACAAGTTAATTCACCCAGGAGGAGTAGAAGACAAGAAATCATCAAACTCAGGGCTGAAATCAATCAAATAGAAACAAAGAGAACCATACAAAGAATCAAGAAGACCAGGAGCTGGTTCTTGGAGAAAATCAACAAGATAGATAAACCCTTAGCCAGACTAACCAAAGGACACAGAGACAGTATACAAATTAACAAAATTAGAAATGAAAAGGGAGACATAACAACAGAAACTGAGGAAATTCAAAAGATCATCAGATCCTACTACAAAGGTCTATACTCAAAACAACTGGAGAATCTGGAGGAAATGGACGATTTCCTAGACAGATATCAAATACCAAAATTAAATCAGCATCAAGTAGACCAGCTAAATAGTCCCATAACCCCTAAAGAAATAGAAGGGGTTATAGAAAGCCTCCCAACCAAAAAAAGTACGGGACCAGATGGTTTTAGTGCAGAATTCTACCAGACCTTCAAAGAAGACTTAACACCAATACTCTCCAAACTATTCCACAAAATAGAGACAGAAGGGACACTGCCCAACTCATTCTTCGAAGCCACAATTACGCTAATACCTAAACCACAAAAAGATCCAACAAAGAAAGAGAACTTCAGGCCAATTTCTCTGATGAATATAGATGCAAAAATACTAAATAAAATTCTTGCTAACCGAATCCAAGAGCACATCAAAACGATCATCCACCATGATCAAGTAGGCTTCATCCCAGGGATGCAGGGATGGTTCAATATATGGAAATCCATCAATGTAATCCACTACATAAACAAACTGAAAGAAAAAAAACCACATGGTCATCTCATTAGATGCTGAAAAAGCATTCGACAAAATTCAGCATCCTTTCATGCTAAAAATCTTGGAAAGAGCAGGAATTCAAGGCCCATACCTAAACATAGTAAAAGCAATCTACAGCAAACCAGTAGCCAACATCAAAATAAATGGAGAGAAACTTGAAGCATTCCCACTAAAATCAGGGACTAGACAAGGCTGCCCTCTCTCTCCATATCTTTTCAATATAGTACTTGAAGTTCTAGCAAGAGCAATTAGACAACATAAGGAAGTCAAAGGGATACAAATTGGAAAGGAAGAAGTGAAACTATCATTATTTGCAGACGATATGATAGTTTACCTAAGCGACCCAAAAAACTCCACCAGAGAACTTCTACAGCTGATAAACAACTTCAGCAAAGTGGCAGGTTATAAAATTAACTCAAGCAAGTCAGTGGCCTTCTTGTACTCAAAGGACAAGCAGGCAGAGAAAGAAATTAGGGAAATAACACCCTTCACAATAGCCACAAACAACATAAAGTATCTTGGCGTAACTCTAACCAAACAAGCGAAAGATCTGTACAACAGGAACTTCAAGTCCCTGAAGAAAGAAATCGAAGAAGACCTCAGAAGATGGAAAAATATTTCTTGCTCCTGGATTGGCAGGATCAATATAGTAAAAATGGCCATCTTGCCAAAAGCAATATACAGATTCAATGCAATCCCCATCAAAATCCCAACTCAATTCTTCATAGATCTAGAAAGAGCAATTCTCAAATTCATCTGGAGCAACAAAAAACCCAGGATAGCTAAAACTATTCTCAACAATAAAAGGACTTCTGGGGGAATCAATATCCCTGACTTCAAGCAGTACTACAGAGCAATTGTGTTAAAAACTGCATGGTATTGGTATAGCAACAGGCAAACAGATCAATGGAACAGGATTGAAGACCCAGAAATTAACCCACAGACTTATGGTCACTTGATCTTTGATAAAGGAGCCACAACCATCCGATGGAATAAAGATAGCCTTTTCAACAAATGGTGCTGGTTCAACTGGAGGTCAACATGCAGAAGAATGCGAATTGACCCACTCTTATCTCTTTGCTCTAAGATCAACTCCAAGTGGATCAAGGACCTCCACATAAAACCAGACACACTGAAACTATTAGAAAAGAAACTTGGGAAGACCCTGGAGGACTTGGGCACAGGGGAAAAGTTCCTGAACAGAACACCAATAGCGTACGCACTAAGATCAAGAATCGACAAATGGGACCTCATAAAATTACAAAGTTTCTGCAAAGCAAAGGACACTGTCCGAAGGACAAAACGGCAACCAACAAAGTGGGAAAAGATCTTTACCAACCCCACATCCGACAGAGGGCTAATATCCAATATATACAAAGAACTCAAGAAGTTAGACCGCAAAGAAACAAATAACCCTATCAAAAAATGGGGCACAGAGCTAAACAAAGAATTTTCACCAGAAGAAATTCGGATGGCCGAGAAACACCTTAAGAGATGTTCAACATCATTAGTCATCAGGGAAATGCAAATCAAAACAACCCTGAGATTCCACCTCACACCAGTCAGAATGGCTAAGATTAAAAACTCAAGAGACAACAAGTGCTGGCGAGGATGTGGAGAAAGAGGAACACTCCTCCACTGTTGGTGGGATTGCAAAATGGTAAAACCACTCTGGAAATCAGTTTGGCGGTTCCTCAGAAAATTGGGCATGTCACTTCCAGAGGACCCTGCCATACCACTCCTGGGCATATACCCAGAGGATTCCCCTACATGCAATAAAGACACATGCTCCACTATGTTTATAGCAGCCTTGTTTATAATAGCCAGAAATTGGAAGGAGCCCAAATATCCCTCAAAGGAGGAATGGATACAGAAAATGTGGTATATTTATACAATGGAATACTACTCAGCAATTAAAAATAATGAATTCATGCAATTTGTAGGTAAATGGTTAGACCTGGAAAATATCATCCTGAGTGAGCTAACCCAATCACAAAAGAATGCACATGAAATGCAATCACTGATAAGTGGATATTAATGAGCCCAGAAGCACTAAATACTCAAGACACAAATAGCAAGTCAAATGATTCCCAAGAAGAAGAAAGGAGAGGACCCTGGGCATGTAAAGATTGCATCCAGTTTAGTAAAGAAACCGAGGGGGGAGGGGGAATGATTGGGGAATAGTTGGGGGGGAGAAGAACTATGGGAACTATGGTGGGTGGGAACTGGGAAAGGGGAAAGCCTTTGAAATGTAAACATAGAATATAGAAAATAAAAATAACTAAAAAAAAAAACTCAGGAGACCTCAGGTTTTGGCAAGGATGTGTAGAAAGAGGAACACTCCTCCACTGCTGGTGGGATTGCAAGCTTGTACAACCACTCTGGAAATCTGTCTGGCAGTTCCTCTGAAAACTGGACATGACATTTCTGGAGGACCCTGTTATACCACTCCTGGACATATACCCAGTGGATTTCCAACCATGCAATAAGGACGTCATGAAATTCTTCTGAAAATGGATGGAGCTAGAAAATATTGTCCTGAGTGAGGTAACCCAATCACAAATGAACACACATAGCATGTACTCACTGATAAATTATTAGCCCAGAAGCTAGGAATACCCAAGGTATATTTCACAGACCACTTGAAGCTCAAGAAGAAGAAAAACCAAAGTGTGGGTACTTTGGTCCTTCTTAGAAGGGGGACCAAAATATCTTGGGAGGATATACAGAGACAAATTGTGGAGTAGGGACTGAAGGGAAGGCAATCCAGAGAGTGTGTGTTTCTGTTTTAATGACTGTTGATGTAGCATATACTTTATTCATGCTGTTATACTTTACAGTCTTATTTTAGTTATAATTAATGTATGGTAATTGTACACATATCTGCTTTTGTATTGAATGTCTGCTTGAAGCTCTTCACAAGATACTCCATTTTCTCCAAAGACTCATCCTAAATTTGTTCATTAAGTATGATTTACTAGTTTGATTTTTCTTTTGGAATTAGTAGAACAATCTTAATATACTCAGCAATCCCCTTTCTCAAGGTCTCACACCAGTCATGCACAAATATTTCTTCCCAAGGTATCTGGCACTTTTTTTCTCTGTCACTTGTGTTCTATTTTAATCCCTCCAAAGACATCAGAATATGAGAGTCCCATTACAGCATGTTACATCAATGAATAGTTCAAGTCAACCAGACAAATGGAAATGTTTGGAGTCACAATTCACACTTTAGAGAGAAAACTGTCAAATTTATATGAAAATGTAGAATAATTCAGACATGATAGTTTTTCTGTGTCCGTACATTTTCAAAATTTTTCCTAATTTCAAGATTCTTCATACCTAGATAAATCCATTGAATCTATGTAGTACATTTCAATTATAGTGTGCATTGAAATTGATTCGGTTTACTAACTATTGTAAATAGAGCTACAATATATATGGATGAGTTTTATGTCTGTTACATGCTATAGAGTCCTTCATGTGTATCTATAGGAATGGCATTGCTTAGTATTATAGTAGTGATATTGATAGCTGTGTAAGAAAGTTGCACAGTGCCTTCATAGTTATTGAATTACCACTGAATTAAGAGAATTAAGCAGAACCTATACTGATATGAACAAAACTCACTTGATTATCCAAGGCTTCTCATCAAGTATGCTTCTAAGTCCATCTCTGGGATCTCCTCAAGGTTCAGTGGCAGTAGATCAGGGACAGAGTTCACTCTCAGTATCAACAGCATGGAACCTGAAGATTTTTCAGTTTATTACTGTCAACAGAGTAGCAGAGGGCCTCACACATGCAGGCCATAGCAAAATCCCCCAGAAAAGCATATGTGTGAGGCTGGGCTGCTTTCACTGTATTTGTTGGTGTCTCAACCTTCTTCCAAGTGTTTTACAGATGCAAAAATATGTGAAATTTACAGAAATGTGTGAAATGAAGAAGCCTCGAAGTCCTCTTTGCCTCTGAATTCACTTCCCTCTATTTTAGCACTAGAATACAAAGCCTACAATTGTCCTAGTGATATTAGATAGTCCTCATCCTGTGTACTGCAACCAGAGAAAATCACGTCCTGGACAGACAGAAGGAATGATTGATTATTCCATACCCTTATAATTGTTGGGAATTCAGATGAGGCATTTTCTGAAAACCATAGCATATAGTTTATTCTTGTTTCAGCAAAGAATAGAGAGCTCAGTCTCAGAGAGTCATGGCTTTGTTGCCAATTTCCATATGCATATTTTGTAGTAACTGAACAACACTTGAATACAAAGTATTTTTTATGTTTATACATTTATACAAATCATACAATCAAATTTGGTAAAAATTGCAAGTTTTTGTATTTTTTTTTGAGGCAGGGTTTCTCAGTGTAGTCCTGGCTCTCCTGGAACTCACTCTGTAGACCAGGCTGCCTTTGAACTCAGAAATTCACCTACTTCTACTTCCCAATTGCTGGAATTAAAGGCAGGCACCACCACTGCCTGGCTGCAAATTTCTTGATGAGTCACTACTTAGACAAAAAATGAAAAAAAAAAATGAAACAATAAAATTATGTTCATCAACTGAAGTTTGAACAAAGTTCTAGACTTATTTTGAATTATTGTAAGTTCAAATGAATGGCAAAATGAAGTTGTTTTAACATACCATGAAATAATCAAGGATATCCTAGCATTTGGATTCAATTTTGTCTTCCAGGGTTTTATGGAAATAGATGAAGCTTTAAGTTAAGTATTTTATTTGAAAAACATCAGTGAAATATTTGTAGGTGTGAGTACAGAGGTTTGAAAAACAAAATAACCATGGTGAAAATTTTTGCTAAGAATGAAAAGAAATCTGACATGTCTTTTTATGATTTAACTTGTAGAAAGAAAATTGCAGAAAAAAACTTCAAGCCTTAGGTAAGAGGGCCTTCATCAAGGATTGCGTATAATGGTGTAGGGCTTACCAGGAAAAAGATAATTCTGTAAATGTGATTAAGAATTTAAGATTTGGTGAAGTGTGATAGATTGTGTCTCTAAATACAGCATTTGCACACAGGAGTATCTCCATGAGTTCAAGTCCATTCTGGTTTATATCGCAAGATCAAGGACAGCCATCACAACATAGTGAGAACCTGTCTCAAAAACAAATACAAAATGATTTTAAAAAATCATTTGGTTGGACATTTATATTTTCTTCCCTAATTTAAAAGCCAAAAATAGACCAGCTCGCAGGCCTGCAGCCAGGCTGCCATCTTCCCTCGGGTCACTGTTAACTGTAGGTGGCTTATTTCAGGTGCATGGACAGAGACCTAGCCTAGCAACGTCTACCCGGTCAGGCTCTTGCTCATGCCTAGAGCCAGAGCAAGTCTATGGGAGTTCTGTGCACCTACAGCTCAGAGGCTGTCTCTGACCACTGGGGATCAGCTCACAGGCTTGCAGGTAGGCCGCTACCTTCCCTCCGGTCACTACAGACTGCCTGCTGGTGGCTGGGTTCAAGTGCGTGGACAGAGACCTAGCCTAGCAACGACTACTCGGTCAGGCTCTTGCTCACGCCTAGAGCCAGAGCAAGTCTATGGGAGTTCTGTGCACCTACAGCTCAGAGGCTGTCTCTGACCACTGCGGATCAGCTCGCAGGCTTGCAGGTAGGCCGCTACCTTCCCTCCGGTCACTACAGACTGCCTGCTGGTGGCTGGGTTCAAGTGCGTGGACAGAGACCTAGCCTAGCAATGACTACCGTTCAGGCTCTTGCTTGCACCCAGAGCCAAAGGAGGTCAGCGGGAGGTCTGAGCACCAACAGCTCAGCAGTGCACCTAGAGCCAGATCAGCTCGGCAGGTGGTCTCTACACCAACCCACGTGGGCACCAACCTGCTAGTGGGTCTGTGCCTGGAGTACAGCCAGAGGCCAAAATCTTGCCTCAGGACACCACAGACAGCTAACAAGACAGAGCCCTGTGGACTGAAAGCACCACCATCTAGGTTCTAGTACCCAACCAGGGAACCTCCGGTACTGCAGGGAATCCTGTGGTTAGACAGAACCCTGAGACCTGCCACCATCTTGGAGCTGGTGGCCTGAACAGGTCACCATAGAGAACCAACAGAGGAACCCAGCTCACCATAAAGATATAACAGATGAGCCCAGATCAGTGTAGGAAAGAAAAAGATCTGATTCTTAAGAGCTGGCAACTAGCAGGCCAGGAGGAGACTGCTGGAGGCCAATTGCAGGTACAGCAGCAAGCCTGGGGAAGACTTGGATCCGGCCCAGCAGAGCTGAGGAGGTGATTCGGAGCCCAGTAACTGAAACCTCCTGGTCTCTACCTCAGGAGAACAGACTCCCTCTATAACAGCAGCGCCAAACGCCAGGCTCACAGGAGCTTCAAACACCAACCAGTAATAACAAGACCAACTAACTCCAGAGATAAACAGATGACAAAAGGCAAACGTAGGAACATTACTAACAGAAATCAAGGCAACATGGCAGCATCTGAACCCAATTCGCCAACCACAGCAAGTCCTGAATATCATAACACACCAGAAAAACAAGAGTTGGATTTAAAAGCACTGGTTATGATGCTGCTAGAGGAACACAAAAGAGACATAAACAAATCTCTAATAGAAATGCAGGGGAACATGAATAGGGTAAGTACCCAACCAGGGAACCTCTGGTACTGCAGGGAATCCTGTGGTTAGACATAACCCTGAGACCCGCCACCATCTTGGAGCTGGTGGCCTGAACAGGTCACTATAGAGAACCAACAGAGGAGCCCAGCTCACCATAAAGATCAAACAGATGAGCCCAGATCAGTGTATGAAAGAAAAAGATCTGATTCTTAAGAGCTGGCAACTAGCAGGCCAGGAGAGACTGCTGGAGGCCAATTGCAGACAGCAGCAAGCCTGGGGAAGACTTGGATCCAGCCCAATGCAAACACAAAAATCACTTAAAGAATTTCAGGAGAATATGGACCAACAAACAGAAGCCAATACAGAGGAAATGAGAAAAATCACTTAAAGAAATGCAGGAGAAATTGAATCAACAGGCAGAAGTCATGAAAGAGGAAACACAAAAATCTCTTAAAGAATTGCAAGAAAACACAAACAAACAAATGAAGGAACTGAGCGAAACCATTCAAGATCTGAACACAGAGGTAGAAACAACTAAGACATCACAAAAGGAGACAACTTTGGAGATAGAAAACCTTGGGAAGAAATAAGGGGTCATAGATGCAAATATCAACAACAGAATACAAGAGATAGAGGTAAGGATATCAGATGTTGAAGATAACATAGTAACCATTGACCCCACAGTCAAAGAAAATGTAAAATGCAAAAGGCTTGTAACCCAAAACATCCAGGAAATCCAGGACACAATGAGAAGACCAAACCTAATGATTATAGGGATAGATGAGAGTGAAGATCTACAATTTAAAGGGCCAGCAAATATCTTCAACAAAATTATGGAAGAAAACTTCCCTAAGCTAAAGAGAGAGATGCCCATGAATATACAAGAAGCCTACAGAACTCCAAACAGAATGGACCAGAACAGAAATACCTCCCATCACATAAAAATCAAAACCCCAAAAGTACTAAACAAAGAAAGAATATTAAAGGCAGTAAGAGAAAAAGGCCAAGTAACATATAAAGGAAGACCTATCAGAATCACACCAGACTTCACTCCAGAGACCAATAAAGCTAGAAGATCCTGGGTGGATCTCATGCAGACTCTAAGAGAACACAAATGTCAGCCAACACTAATATACCCGGCAAAACTCTCAATCAAACTAGATGGAGAAATCAAAATATTCTATGAAAGGACCAAATTTATACAATATCTTTCCACTAACCCAGCTCTACAAAGGATAATAGGAGGAAAAATCCAATACAAGAAGGGAAACTACACCCAAGAAAAAGCAAGATAGTAACCTTCTTCCATCAAACTCAAAAGAAGATAACCACTCAAAAACAAAAATAATATCAAAAATGACAGGAAGAAATAAACACTATTCCATAATATCTCTTAACATCAATGGACTCAATTCCCCAATTAAAAGACAGAGACTAACAGACTGGAGATGGAAACAGGACCCTACATTTTGCTGCATACAGGAAACACACCTCAGAGTGAAAGACAAACACTACCTTAGATTAAAAGGCTGAAAGACAATTTTGCAAGCAAATGGTCACAGGAAGCAAGCTGGAATAACCACTCTAATATCAGATAAAATTGATTTTCAACCCAAAGTCATCAAAAGAGACACAGAGCTCACTTCTTGCTAGTCAAAGGAAGAATCCACCAAGAAGAACTCATAATTCTAAACATCTATGCTCCAAATGCAAGGGCAACCTCATTAGTAAAAAAAAAAAAAAGTTACTAAAGCTCAAAGCACACATTGCCCCTAACACAATAATTGTGGGAGGCCTCAACACTCCACTATCCTCAATGGACCAATCAGGAAAACAGAAACTAAACAGGGACACAGGGAAACTCATTGAAATGTTGGACCAATTTGATTTAACATATATATATATATATATATATATATATATATATATATATATATGTATAAAACATTTCCTCCTAAGGCAAAAGACTATACCTTTTTCTCAACACCTCATAGTACCTTCTCCAAAATCAACCATATAATTGGCCACAAGATAGACTTCAACAAATATAAAAAGATCGACTTAATCCCACGCCTCCTATCAGATCACCATGGAGTAAGAGTATTCTTCAATAGCAAAAAAAAAAAAAGAAAAAAAAAAAAGAAAATCCTCATACACATGGAGGTTGAACAATATTTTACTCAATGATACCTTAGTCCAGGAAGAAATAAAGAAAGAAATGAAAGAGTTTTTAGAATTTAATGAAAATGAAGGCACAACATACCCAAATCTATGGGACACAATGAAAACAGTGCTAAGAGGAAAACTTATAGCCCTGGGTGTCCCCAAAAAGAAATAGGAGAGAGCATATACTAGCAACTTAATGGCACACCTGAAAGCTCTGGAACAAAAAGAAGCTGGTTCACCCAGAAGGGGTAGAAGACAGGAAATCATCAAACTCAGGCCTGAAATCAATCAAGTTGAAACAAAGAGAACTATACAAAGAATCAACAAAACCTGGAGCTGGTTCTTTGAGAAAATCAACAAGATAGATAAACCCCTAGCCAGACTTACCAAAGGGCACAGAGACAGTAATCAAATTAACAAAATTAGAAATGAAAAGGGAGATATAACAACAGAAACTGAAGAAATTTAAAAAATCACCAGATCCTCCTACAAAAGCCTATACCCAACACAACTGGAGAATCTGGTGGAAATGGACAATTTCCCAGACAGATACCAAATACCAAAATTAAATCAGGATGAAATAGATTGTGTAAACAGACCCATAACCCCCAACAAAATAAAATGGGTCATAGAAAGTCTTCCAACCAAAAAAAAAAGCACAGGACCAGATGGTTTTAGTGCAGCATTCTATCAGACCTTCAAAGAAGACCTAATACCAATACTGTTCAAATTAGTCCACAAAATAGAAACAGAAGGAACACTACTCAACTCATTCTATGAATCCACAATTACCCTGATACCAAAACCACATAAAGATCCAACTAGAAATGAGAACTTCAGACCAATCTCCCTTAAGAACATCGATGCAAAAATACTCAATAAAATTCTTGCTTACCGAGTCCAAGAACACTTCAAAACGATCATTCACCATGATCAAGTTGGCTTCATCCCAGGGATGCAGGGATGGTTCAGTATATGGAAATCCATCAACATAACCCACTACATAAAAAAAAAAACTCAAAGAATAAAACCACATGGTCATCTCATTGGATGGATGCTGAAAAAGCATTTGACAAAATTCAGCATTCTTTCATGTTAAAAGTCTTGGAAAGAATAGGAATTCAAGGCCCCTACCTAAACATAGTAAAAGCAATCTACAGCAGACCTGTAGCCAACATCAAAGTAAAAGGAGAGAAACTTGAAGCAACCCCATTAAAATCAGGGACTAGACAAGGCTGCCCCCTCTCACCATATCTCTTCAATATAGTAATTGAGGTACTAGCTAGAGCTAATACCCAATGTATACAAAGAACTCAAGAAGTTAGACAACAGAAAAACAAATAACCCCATCCAAAAATGGGGTACAAAGCTAAACAAAGACTTTTAACCTGAAGAAATTTGGATGGCTGAGAAACACCTTAAAAAATGTTCAACATCATTAGTCATTAGAGAAATGCAAATCTAAACATCCGGGAGATTTCACCTCACACCAATCAGAATGGCTAAGATTAAAAACTCAGGAGACATCAGGTGTTGGCGAGGATGTGGAGAAAGAGGAACACTCCTTCACTGCTGGTGGGACTGCAAGCTGGTACAACCACTCTGGAAATCAGTCTGGCACTTCCTCAGAAATCTGGACAGGATACTTCAGGAGGACCCAGCCATACCACTCCTGGGCATATATGCAGAAGATTCCCCAGCATATAATAAGGATACATGCTCCACTATGTTCATAGCAGCCTTATCTATAATAGCCAGAAGCTTCAAAGAACCCAGATGTCCCTCAACGGAGGAATTGATAAAAAAAAAATGTGCTATATATACACAATGGAGTACTATTCAGCCATTAGAAACAATGAAATCATGAAATTCTTAGAGAAATGGATGGAGCTGGAGAACATCATACTAAGTGAGGTAACCCAGTCTCAAATGAATACCCATGGTATGCAGTAACTGATAAGTGGATATTAACCTAGAATCTTGGACACCAAAGACACAATTCACATACCAAATAATGTCTGATAAGAAGAAAGGATTGGACACTGGTGTTGGAAAGGATCAAACATCAGTGTAGGGGAATACCAGAACAGGGAAGTGGGAAGGGGTGGATGAGGGAGCAGGGGGAGGGAAAAGGGCATGGAACCTTTGGTGGGCATGGAACCAGAAAAAGAGAAATGAAATGTAAATATAGAATATATTCAATGAAAAAAAACAAAAAAGAAAAAAAGGAGGCAAATGTAAAAAAAATTTTTTTAAATTTCCAAAATTAGCTCTCTCTTTCTCTTTCTCTCTCTCTCTCTCTCTCTCTCTCTCTCTCTCTCTCTCTCTCTCTGTGTGTGTGTGTGTGTGTGTGTGTGTGTGTGTGTGTGTGTGTGTTTTAATATCTGTGTAAGATGGGGGAGTCTCGAAGATCCCAGAGGACAGATGATAACTTCCTCCTCTATCACTTCATTTTTAACTTTTGAAACAGGACCATTTTTTTTTAATTTCTATATTCTATGTTTACATTCCAAAGGCTTTCACCTTTCCCAGTTCCCACCCACCATAGTTCCAATAGTTCCTCTCCCCCCCCAACTGTTCCCCAATCATTCCCCCTCCCCCTCGGTTTCTTTACTAAACTGGATGCAATCTTTACAGGCCCAGGGTCCTCTCCTTTCTTCTTCTTGGGAATCATTTGACTTGCTATTTGTGTCTTGAGTATTTAGGGCTTCTGGGCTCATTAATATCCACTTATCAGTGATTGCATTTCATGTGCATTCTTTTGTGATTGGGTTAATTCACTCAGGATGATATTTTCCAGGTCTAACCATTTACCTACAAATTGCATGAATTCATTATTTTTAATTGCTGAGTAGTATTCCATTGTATAAATATACCACATTTTCTGTATCCATTCCTCC
The DNA here is from genome assembly GCA_964023405.1 of Apodemus agrarius. Lineage (NCBI taxonomy): Eukaryota > Metazoa > Chordata > Mammalia > Rodentia > Muridae > Apodemus > Apodemus agrarius. Next base: position 96,374,235 of record OZ030006.1, on the reverse strand, counting down.
TTTGAGGGATATTTGGGCTCCTTCCAATTTCTGGCTATTATAAACAAGGCTGCTATAAACATAGTGGAGCATGTGTCCTTATTGCATGCAGGGGAATCCTCTGGGTATATGCCCAGGAGTGGTATGCCAGGGTCCTCTGGAAGTGACATGCCCAATTTTCTGAGGAACCGCCAAACTGATTTCCAGAGCGGTTTTACCATTTTGCAATCCCACCAACAGTGGAGGAGTGTTCCTCTTTCTCCACATCCTCGCCAGCACTTGTTGTCTCTTGAGTTTTTAATCTTAGCCATTCTGACTGGTGTGAGGTGGAATCTCAGGGTTGTTTTGATTTGCATTTCCCTGATGACTAATGATGTTGAACATCTTTTAAGGTGTTTCTCGGCCATCTGAATTTCCTTGAAGAAAGAAATCGAAGAAGACCTCAGAAGATGGAAAAATATTTCTTGCTCCTGGATTGGCAGGTTCAATATAGTAAAAATGGCCATCTTGCCAAAAGCAATATACAGATTCAATGCGATCCCCATCAAAATCCCAACTCAATTCTTCATAGATCTAGAAAGAGCAATTCTCAAATTCATCTGGAGCAACAAAAAACCCAGGATAGCTAAAATTATTCTCAACAATAAAAGGACTTCTGGGGGAATCAATATCCCTGACCTCAAGCAGTACTACAGAGCAATTGTGTTAAAAACAGCATGGTATTGGTATAGCAAAAGGCAAGCAGATCAATGGAACAGGAATGAAGACCCAGAAATTAACCCACAGACTTATGGTCACTTGATCTTTGATAAAGGAGCCACAACCATCTGGTGGAATAAAGATAGCCTTTTCAACAAATGGTGCTGGTTCAACTGGAGGTCAACATGCAGAAGAATGCGAATTGACCCACTCTTATCTCTTTGCACTAAGATCAACTCCAAGTGGATCAAGGACCTCCAACATAAAACCAGACACACTGAAACTATTAGAAAAGAAACTTGGGAAGTCCCTGGAGGACTTGGGCACAGGGGAAAAGTTCCTGAACAGAACACCAATAGCTTATGCTCTAAGATCAAGAATCGACAAATGGGACCTCATAAAATTACAAAGAGTCTGCAAAGCAAAGGACACTGTCAGAAGGACAAAACGGCAACCAACAAAGTGGGAAAAGATCTTCACCAACTCCCCATCCGACAGAGGGCTAATATCCAATATATACAAAGAACTCAAGAAGTTAGACCGCAAAGAAACAAATAACCCTATCAAAAAATGGGGCACAGAGCTAAACAAAGAAACAGGACCATTTTTAAATGTAAATGTTTTTCATTGTGAAGAATCAGAGATACACTTTGATTTCCTTTTCTTCATGCTCAAGTGCTCGAGCTATACATATGTGTTGCTGAATCTTGGTTTTAGGTGAGCGTGGAGAATTTAACTAAAGTTTTCACTTTTCATTTTTCTCATGGCAAAAACTTTGCAGAGACACCTCACTGACCTCATTAATTAATCTAATAAATTTATTTATTAAAAATAAAAATGATTGTCATCATCTTCTGGATCAGTCATATGTGGCTAATATAATTTCCAATAATAATACATTTAATTTATTTAATGTCTACTTTCCCATTCTTGCATTTATCACTGAAGTATTTCTTATATTCTATGGAATGTGAATGACTACTTGTCATGGAACTATGGATTCTTTTTAACATATCTCTCACATAATTTTACTATATGTTTATATTTGGAGAGAATGCATACCATAATACCACATTTCATCTGATATTTAAAAATGTATTTAAAAATTTGAGGTTTTGTGTCTGATACTATGATTATGCAAACTCATGCCTTTTATATTTTATTCTTCCAATACTTCACCATGTCACTTTTTAGTAAAATTTAAATGTATTTCTATTACTATTTAAATAGAGATAATCTAACACTGAGATGTTCTTCCTGTTTTTGGCTCATTTCTTGAAAATAACAACTAAAATAACCAGAAGATTGTTGGTTACATCTTCTCATCTCAAATATCCCAGATAAAACTGAATAATGTTCTGTAACATAAATGTAACTCATTCCTATTCATTCATGTTTGGGCCTCTAGGCCCTTTCTCATTTCTAGATAATAGACAAAGAGCAGCAATGACGTGGTTGAGCAAGTGGCTCTACAGTAGGTTGAAGAGTCCTTTCATTATACACAAATGTAATATAGCTGGATCTTGAAGTAGATTCTAATTTTATTTTTCTGAGCAACCTCCACACAGATTTCCACAGTGTTCTAAGAGTTTGTACATTCCTCAGTTGTTTCCCTTTCCCCACATCTACATCAGCATGAGCTTTGTTCTTGGCTATTCTAACATTGTTGGTTTTTCCACGCAGTTCAGTGATCTGCAGCCCAAGCTAGCCACCTGTATGCCCGCCCCTTGGGCCGGGCCATGGTGGAGAAGCCAGGGAGATGTGTGCCACCACAATGAGGGCTTAGACCAGACAGTTCCACGTGGCTTTATTTAAGATGGGGTACAGGTGAGCACGTAGGAAGAAGGCAGGGAATGAAGAAAAAGAGAGAGAGGAGAAGAAACACTACCCTTTTATATGTGTGGTAATTCAAATTACAGGAAAAAAGGTAGGCCCATTGAATTCTGGGTACATGGTGGCCGTTGCCTTGATAACAGGCCTATGCTTGCGGTGTGGTTGTAGTTGTCGCCTATATGACGTCACAGGTCTTGGAACCAACAGACATCCTGACCTGTATAATAGGAAAACTCTTCTCTTCTTGTGTTCAGTCAAAATTAAGGTTGATATTACTTTTAAAATAAAAAGTGAGAGAGAAAAGCAACACTGAAAGTAGAAGTGGACAGAAATATCTATCCTTAACCAAGAAAATATATGCAATGAGCACCAGCTTGTAAAGGAAAATTAGTTTTCTCTAATGGAGTGTCACTGGATATATAAAACAAACTTAAGGATAGGCATTATTTCCATAGATGCCAAACAAAAATCAACTCTGCTATTTTTGTATGCTTTTTGTCTCATATTGCTTTGCTTAGAAATTTGTTATATTATGGTATCTTTTGCTTGTATATTATTGTCTTAGATTTTGTTTTTATATGTTTGTTTTTGTGAGGGTTTGTTTCTTATGTCATTTTGGTGTTGTTTTTTAAATTCAGGATTTTTGTTGTTTTTCTTGAAGAATTTTTGTTGTTGTCACAGTTAGGTTTCTAATTCTGTTCTTTTGTTTCTTTGTTGTTATTGGCTTTTTTTTCCAAAGGAGAGACCAAAAGGAAGGCATGAATTGGGTATCTGGAAAGATAGAATATGAGAGACATTGGGGGTAGAGAAACATGACAATGATATATTGTCTGAAAATGTTTATACAGTATAATTATTAAAAAAAACATAAAAATTCAAAGTATAAATGAACAGAAGAAAATGTTTCTTTACTATAAATATTTCTTTACTGTATTTTTATATCAAAATGTTTGTTTCCTAACACAAACCTGCATAGATTTAATTGATGCTCTTAACTGTAAATAACTATTGTAAATATGACAAATAGGTAGACATTTGTTAACTTTTTTGATTAGGTACGTGCCCTACAATATCCTGTGGTGTCATTTATTTTAGCAAGTATTTCAAGTATGTCTTTCACCATCTGGTTATTTCTGGTGTTAGTTGTTCCCGCTGTTTCTGGCAGATGCTTGTCCTTCCTGTGTGCCTGCACCCCTGGGTGGCTGGCTCTCCCCTGACAGAGTGCTGTGGCTCAGCCCAGCTCCTGGTTGCAGATGGAGCCTGGAAGGATCCTGAACCAGCTGCTCTGCCACTCCTGTTTCCCTGTGCTCCTGGCCATACCTGCCTACTCAATCGCCAGAGAGAACATGATAGTCTCACCTCCAAACATGGGAGTATGTGTCTGATTTTATATTGATGCATTTTTTCTATTTGGATTAAATTTGCTGAGAGTGATAAGTATGAATCTCTCTGCTTTCATCAACATGCAGCATTTCAGTTTGACCAGCACCATTTCTTGAAGATGTTGTCTTTTTTTCTGCAATTAAAGGACTTTGGCTTCCTTGTTTGGAACCTTTCTCCATTCACCAAGCACTATCTTAGGCTATCAGAACATATTCTGTGCCTGAATTCCTTCCTCTTCCTCTTCTTCTAACATAATAATGGCATTTAGAATGCAAAGAGCATACAAGGTGATCTTTACATATACTACATCATTGAAACACAATTTGAGGGAATTCTGGGCTTCCCCCTCCCCAGCTCACTGATTTAATGTATACCCTAATATCCACAAACTTCCAGTCACCCCTTGGCATTTTGTAAGTCCTGTTACATTCATGTTGGATTTGGGATTGGAATCATGGAAGATTCAGTCTCAGACCCCATCTGTTCTGTGATTTTTCCCTTTCATTTTTTCTTTGTTTGCTTTTAGTACTTTGCTTTGTTTTGTTTTGTCTCTTGCACTCTATCTTTCTCCTGATTATCCATTTCACAAGCTGCATTGTTGGGAACGTGACCATGATTGTAGCTCTTGCCAGCTGGGCCCTGCCTTCATGGGAAAACAGTGTGAAAGGTTAAAACAACCACAAGAACAACAACAACAGCAACAACAACAACAACAACAACAACAACAACAACAACAAAACTGAACTCTCTCCTGGCAGTGTGGGTCTTATCGTTATGTGGGATTTAAAATTGTCTCTTCAAGTTTAAGGCAAAGTTGTCTGGTCTGGAAAAGAACCTGTTGCTCTTCTGGCACTGAAAGTGTCTGTGACTAGAGTGTTTGTCATGGTGTCTGGTCAGTTCATCTGAGCAGGCAAATTTCCAACCAGAGCCATCCCAGTCAGTGGTATGCCTTGACTTGAAACCTCTTAATATACATTTTGTAGCAGCCTACATAGTCACAAGTGTGGGTAGGTATTCTTGTGCACTTGAAGGACCAATGTTGATATTACTTGTCCTTCACCATTCTTACCCCTTATTCATTGCAGCACATCTTCTCAATTAAAGCCTGAACTAGGTGTTATCGTGTGCTTTGTAGGCAGTCTGGGTTGAATGTTACTTCTTAGCTTTTTTGATGATGGAATTACAGGTATGCCTACTGTTCCTGTGTCTGAGTGCCTGATTATTTTTCTTCCTTTTTTCTTTTTCTCTAGGAAAGGAATAATTAACCAACTGATCAACAAGAGTCCCTTTCTTCCTTTGACTCAAGGATTAAAGAGTTTAAGTAACTAGGATTTCTTTTCTTTTCTTTTTTTTTTCTTTCTTTCTTTCTTTTTTTTTTTCCGATTTCCCTGCAGCAACTGTCTATGGGAGATAAATTACCAGAAGCCTTCAGCTCATCCTCAGGAGAGCAAAAGGGAGATATTAGCTTCTAGCCCCCAAAACCCTAAGGGAAAATAAATGAACAGAGACCATCAATATTTGGCATTTCTCCAATGCTGAGTCTCACTTCAGTACCTGACTTGTTGAGACTGGGCCTCAGCAGTTTAATATTGAATAAATAGTATTAACCCATTCTGTTTCTATATTCTATTCATCAATGCCATTAGTTCTATATATCTCAGGTAACTCGTTATGATTTTATCAAAAAGAGAAATTGCATTACTAATGGAAGAAAACCCAACATATCTTTCCAGTACTGAAAATAGTGGAATGTGTTCAAATAAATGTATTAACTGCTTATATCATCTCCATCAATTATCTCCAACAATACACTTCTGTCTTAGGATTTTTAATTATTGTTGCAAAACACCATGATCAAGCAAATCTTACAAAGGCCAACAATTAATTAGTACTGGCTTATAATTTCAGTGTTCAGTTCTCGTCTGCTCTTATAACTTATCCTCACAGTTGGAGTATCTTCAAAGAATACAACTTGTTGATGTCAGTGCTATATAGGTCTGAAAACATACTTGCACACAATCAAGGACTCAAAAGGTCTAGAGAGACAGCTCATTGCTTAAAATCACTGGTTATTCTTCCGGAGGCCCTGGGTTCAATTCCCATATTGTAAGTTCACAACCATCTGTAACTCTAGCCTCAGATAACCTGATCACATCTTTTATCCCTTCCAGATACCAGAATTGCCCACACTACACATACACTCATACTACCAATTACATATACTCATAAAATAAGAATAAATAGGTCATTATAAAATTCAAGACTCCAAAGTGCTATGCTATTTTTGAGACTCAGCATTGTCAATTTGACTTCTGTCTTCCCAAGTCTAAGATGTTTTCTCACTCCTTTTCATGGTCTCTTTTTTCATAGCCCCAGCCTGATATTTCATTCACATGGTCCCTTATTGATCAAGTCTGCATAATTTCATTATGTGGACCATTATGAATAACATGGTTCTACTTTTATATACCGACATAATATTCTATGTTTTTAAAAATTATTATTACATTTTAATTTTTGTAGGTTATATTTAATTACATACACCTGTTAGAAATATATTTCTGCCTTTCTATAAAAGCAATACATGTTCTTTTTCAATATTTCATTTAATAATGGAAGTTTATATGGGATCATGAGGATTTGTGCATATAAATGAAGTACCCAAGCAGGCTATAAGAGAGCTGGAGCTGTATGCATTTGTGAAACACTAAGCTTGGGTACTGTGTCTATTCCTGGTTGTCAAATTGAATATATCTGGAATGAACTACAATTAAGAATTGGAAGGCTCACCTATGATCATAATCTGGAGGCTCAGAGATACAAGTTTCTGATTCTGAAATATTCTGAAACATTCTGAAAATATTACATTTTTAAAAATGTAATATTTTTATAAATAAGAATTTCATATATTGATACAATATATTTGATATTTTTATCCCCCTTTCTTCCCTGAACTCGCTACTACTCATTCTTTATGCATCCCTTCTTGTCCACATATAAATATATCTAAACACCGAGTACAATATAACTTATACACTGAATCTAATGTGGCTTGATCATAGATTTCTAGATGTAGCAACACCCACTGGTGCAAGCATTGTAAATTTATCAGAGACAACACTCTTAGAGAATACTATCTCTCCATCCCTCAGAAGCAGTAAATTACCGAAACCTCATCAGCTAGTGGTACAGGGTCATGTGCTCCTCCTACTTCATGCTTCAGTGCTTATGGGCTTAATCTCATGGAGTTCCTATACAGACTGCCACAACTGATGTTAGTTCATGAAAACAGGAGTCTTATTTTGCTATGTTTCTTCCTCACCTTTGGCTCTTACAGTCCACAGGTTCTGTGATCCATAGAAACTTATTTCATTGTTTTAAATGCAATTTTTTCTTCTGTCACTAATATCAGCTTTCACAGAGAAGACATGGATTAATTGGTTTGGCTTATGATTCTCATAACAACAGAGGGTCTCAGTCTCAGCTCTGTGATTTCTGCTGTTCTTCAGTTCTGAGAAAAATAGGAATAAGCAAGATGATTCCCAAACTTTCCTTCTGAAGGAAGGTGTCAGAAGGAGCTCATGGATTTTCTTCCAATGAACAATGAGCCTGAGAGAACTTTCCTTGATAAAATCAGATCTTTAATATACAAGCACTTATAAAATTTTAGTGTGAATATTCCCATGTAGGTTTTACAAATTCTATTGTCCTTTTCACTTGTATTGATTCTAAATTAATATAGTATTGTAATTCAGTTTCAAGTCATGACAGTTGTCTATACTGAAGACTGAATCATCAACTGAAAAATAGTATCAAAATACCAGATTTCTTTTTTAAATCCTGATGCTAGATTACTCAATCAACAGGCATATGCTCTCCTAGTGAGGCCAGACAAGTTAACTCAGTTATGGGAACCAGAACCACAGACAGACAACGGAGTCATGGAATTGAGAAGGAGAGGAGCAGATGCTGTATATGTTCATATTTGCATAGTCAAAATTTCATGACTATATAATTGGTCACAAGACAGATGTCAACAAATACAAGAAGATCGAGATAATCCCATGCCTCCTATCAGATCACCATGGAGTAAGAGTGGTCTTCAATAACAACAAAAACAACAGAAAGCCCACATACACATGGAAACTGAACAATACTCTACTCAATGACACCTTGGTCAAGGAAGAAATAAAGAAATCAAAGACTTTTTAGAATTCAGTGAAAATTAAGTTACAACTTACCGAAATCTATGGGACATAATGAAAGCAGTGCTAAGAGGAAAACTCATAGCCCTGAGTGCCTCCAAAAAGAATCTGGAGAGAGTATACAATAGCAGCTTAATAGTACACCTGAAAGCCCTGGACCAAAAAAAAAAAAAAGCTAATTCACCCAGGAGGAGTAGAAGACTGGAAATCATCAAACTAAGAGTTGAAATCAATCAAGTAGAAACAAAGCGAACCATACAAAGAATTAACAAAACCAGGAGTTGTAGAAAGTCTTCCAACCAAAAAAAGTACAGGACCAGATGGTTTTAGTGCAGAATTCTATCAAACCTTCAAAGAAGACCTAACACCAATACTCTTTAAACTATTCCACAAAAGAGAAACAGAAGGAACACTGCCCAACTCATTCTATGAAGCCACAATTATGCTGCTACCAAAACCACACAAAGATCCAACAAAGAAAGAGAATTACAGGCCAATTTTCCTTATGAGTATCAATGCAAAAATACTAAATAACATTCTTGCCACCTGAATCCAAGAGCACCTCAAAAGAATCATTCACCATGATCAAGTAGGTGTCAATCCAGGGATGCAGGGATGGTTCAATATATGGAAATCCATCAATGTAATCCACTACATAGACAAACTAGAAAAAAAAAAACATGGTCATCTCATTAGCTGCTGAAAAAGCATATGACAAAATTCAGCACCTTTTATGCTAAAAGTCCTGGAAAGAACAGGAATTCAAGGCCCATACCTAAACATAGTAAAAGCAATCTACAGCAAACCAATAGCCAACATGAAAGAGAAACTTGAAACAATCCCACTAAAATCAGGGACTAGACAAGGCTGCGCTCTCTTTCTCCATATCGTTTTAATATAGTACTTGAAGTTCTAGCGAGAGCAATTAGACAACATAAGGTAGTCAAAGGGATATAAATTGGAAAGGAAGAAGTCAAACTATCACTATTCGCAGATGATATGATAGTATACATAAGTGACTCCCCCTAAAAAACAAACAAAAAAACAAACAAAAAAATGTCCTCCAGAGAAATCCTACAGCTGATAAACAACTTCTGCAAAGTGGCTGGTTATAAAATCAACTCACGAAAACCAGTAGCCTTCCTGTACTCAAATGACAAGCAGGCTGAGAGAAGTTAGGGAAATAACATCCTTCACAATAGCCATAAACAATATAAAGTATTTTGGTGTGACTCTAACCAAACAAGTGAAAGATCTCTATGACAGGAACTTCAAGTCCTTCAGGAAATTGATGAAGACCTCAGAAGATGGAAAAATATTTCATGCTCTTGGATTGGCAGGATCAATATAGTAAAAAATGTCCTTCTTGCCAAAAGCAATCTACAGATTCAATGCAATCCCCATCAAAATCCCAAATAAATTCTTCATAGATCTAGAAAAGCAATTCTCAAATTCATCTGGAGTAACAAAAAAATCAGGATAGTTAAAAGTATTCTCAACAATATAAGGACATCTGAGGGAATCAATATCCCTGACTTCAAGCAATATTACAGAGCAATTGTTTTAAAAACTGCATGGTATTGGTACAGCATTAGGCAAGTAGATCAGTGGAATAAAATTGTAGACCCAGAAATGAACCCACAGAGTTATGGCCACTTGATCTTTGATAAAGGAGCTACAACCATCCAGTGGAAAAAGATAGCCTTTACAACAAATATTAATGGTTCAACTGGAGGTCAACATGCAGAAGAATGCAAATTGACTCACACTTTTCTCCTTGTATGAAGACCAACTCCAAGTCAATCATGGACATACACATAAAACCAGACACACCTAAACTAATAGAAAAGAAACTGGGGAAGACCCTGGAGGACATGGGCATAGGGGGAAAGTTCCTGAACAGAACACCAATAGCTTATGCTCTAAGATCAAGAATTGACAAATGGGACCTTATAAAATTACAGAGTTTCTGTAGGGCAAAGGACACTATCAGAAGGACAAAATGCCAACCAACAAATTGGGAACAGATCTTCACCAACCCCACATCCGACAGAGGGCTAATGTCCAATATATACAAAGAACTCAAGAAAGTTAGACCCCAAAGAAGCAAATAACCCTATTAAAAATGGGGTACAGAGCTAAACAAAGAATTTTCACCAGAAGAAATTTGGGTGGCTGAGAAGCACCTTAAGAGATGTTCAACATCATTAGTCATCAGGGGAATTCAAATCAAAACAACCCTGAGATTCCACCGCACACCAGTCAGAATGGCTAAGATTAAAAACTCAAGAGACAACAGGTGCTGGTGAGGATTTGGAGAAAGAGGAACACTCCTCCACTGTTGGTGGGATTGCAAGATGATATAACCACTCTGAAAATCAGTCTGGTGGTTCCTCAGAAAATTGGGCATGACACTTCCAGAGGACCCTGTCATACCACTCCTCGGCATATACCCTGAGTATTCCCCTGCATGCAAATAAAGACACATGCTCCACTATGTTCATAGCAGCCTTATTTATAATAGCCAGTAGTTGGAAAGAGGTCAGATCTCTCTCAAAGGAGGAATGGATACAGAAAACGTGGTATATTTATACAATGGAATACTACTCAGTAATTACAAATAATGAATTCATGCAATTTGTTGGCATATGGTTGGATCTCGAAAATATCATCCAAAGTGAGCTAACGCAATCATAAAAAATACACTTTGAAATGCAATCCTGATAAGTGGATATTAGTGAGCCCAGAAGCTCTGAATACTCAAAGTACAATTAGCAAATCAAAAGATTCCCAAGAAGAAGGAAGGAGAGGACCCTGGTCCCAAAAAGACTGGATCCAGTTTTGTAGGAGAGTATCAGAACAGAGAAAGGATGAGGGGGTGATTGGGGAATGGGCGGAGGGAAGAGGATTAATGGGACTTATGGTGAGAGGGGAACTGGGAAAGGGGAAAGCCTTTGGAATTTAAACATAGAATATAGAAATATATATATATATATATATATATATATATATATATATATATATATATATATGTATGTATATATTGTACCCATAGCATATGAAATTTTGGATTCCACTGTAAATTTAACAACATTAATAGTTATTTAAGAGAGAATATTCATACAAATTGAATAAAATAACTTGTTTAGAAGATGGAAAAAGTCAAGTGACAAAAATCATAAGAATCAGAAGAATATTTGATATGGACATAATTCCAGATTAATCTAGGAGGAATGCTCATATGCTTAGAAAGGGGGAATACCAATGATATTTTCAGGTTTGATGGAAGGAATTCTTGAGTAGCCAAGCTGTCATAAATAAGTAAAGATCAATGGTTTATCAGAAAAGATGCTTTATTTATGTGAGACTCTGTCTTCACTTACAAACCATCCCTTCCTGTAGTATTCTGTTACTCTTCAGGGAATCACTGTGAACAAGAAGCTACAAGGTAAGTTGTGGTGCTCAGTCCATCAGTCCAGCTACAGAATGTTTTCCTACACAATGTTCAGGAAACATTGAAAAAAAGAATGTGGAAAGATTTTTGGATCCATAGGATCAGGTATTTTGGTGTGAGGTTGTATCTCCTAGTAACAACATAAGCTGTACCTTTAAAGTATAATACCATGACTACTCACATGTGAGTTGAAAAAGAAGAACACAAATGAGAATGACAAACAGAAGGAGCAACAGCTCATGAGGCCTCACATCTAAAAAGAAAAAAAACCAAACAAACCTGTGGAGAAACAGGTAAAACTGTCAGCAGAACAGGTGCTTCTCAATAGGGAAGAGCATTCCAATGGATTGTCCTGGTTAAAAGGTCAGCCTTGAAAACCTTCATAGAATTAATGTTATATGGAGTCTATGAGATATAGTTAGTAATTCATGTGTGTTTTCATTTAAGTGTGTGTGTGTGTGAATGTGGGGGGTGCACATGCATGGGAGAGAGAGAGAGAGAGAGAGAGAGAGAGAGAGAGAGAGAGAGAGAGAGAGAGAGAGAGTTGTATATATAAGTTCTTAGAAAAATGAAAAAAGAGGCCATGAATTTGAAAGAGAACAGGGACAAGGTTTTTGGGGGCACTTGTAATAATGAAAGATAAGGGAACATTTTGTAACTAATGTTTAGGCTCACAAACAAACATAGAGAAAGAAAAGGAATAGAAAAAGCTGTATGACCACAGTGACATTTTCACCTAAGTTTGAAAGGACAATTGAAAGAGTTATATACTGCCTAGAAGAGTATGATATCTGAAATACCCCAACATGGAGAAAAAATATCATAATGTAACTTACACACTATTGCTGTTGTTGCACAAAGAGAATCACATTCCCTATAAATAAACCTGTACTGTTTCTCAATTAGAGACAGAGAAACACAGATCTCTAATGAGCTACTGACCTGGTGTTTCCTGCAACTGTGCCTAAGACCAGATGATTTGCATGTACCCAAAGCACAGCCTACTGACATGAGGACTTCTTCATAATCGGCTCATACCCTTGCTGGAGTCAGCCTCTCACTCATCACTCATAGACATGCATGTGCACACTCAGCTCCTGGGGTTGCTGCTGCTGTGGCTCAGAGGTAAGGAATACAGCACTGAAAATTTATTCAGCTTACTGTAGTGAGTGTGGCTTGGTCTCTGAAAATCTTCTTGTGTCAGGATTAATCATGTGGGGATTTGTTTGCAATTTTCTAATTGTAGATGTCACATGTGATATCCAGATGACCCAGTCTCCAGCCTCCCTGTCTGCATCCGTGGGAGAAAGTGTCACCATCACATGCCAAGCAAGTGAGACCATTTACAATAATTTAGCATGGTATCAGCAAAAACCAGGGAAATCTCCTCAGCTCCTAATCTATAATGCAAACAGCTTGGCAGATGGGGTACCATTGAGGTTCAGTGGCAGTGGATCTGGTACACAGTATTCTCTCAACATCAACAGCCTGCAACCTGACGATGTTGCAAACTATTACTGTAAACATTATTATGGTACTCCTCCCACAGTGATTTAAACCATGACATAAACCACCCAGGGAAGCAGAAGTGAGAGCACAGGCTGCCCCAACTGCTCTTTATGATATCTTCAGCTGCTCAGCTGCTTCAAATATTTCTTTTTGCCAGGGCTTAAAAGTTAGTGTGGAAAAAAAGTCAGTGTGATGTTTTTCTATAGGAGTCAGAGAAAGTTTTATATGTCCTAAATAACTGTTCTTTTCCCCAGGTCTAATATCAAAACAAGAGGGAAAAAAACAATTTAAATACAAGTTTATTTGTAGGAGAATATTGGCAATAGCTGGGAATCATTCAACAGCTTTGTGAATGCAGACATACACACACACACAAGAGAGAGAGAGAGAGAGAGAGAGAGAGAGAGAGAGAGAGAGAGAGAAAGAGAGAGAGAGCACTTGTGCTATTATTCTGGCAAGTTAAAATTTTGTCTGGTTTTATGTGGAGGTACTTGATCCATTTGGACTTGAGTTTCATTACAAGGGGATAAGAATGGATTAATTTGCATTCTTCTGCGTGCTATCTGCCAGGTGATCCAGCACCATTAGTTGATGAGGCTTTTTTTCCCCACTGGAGAGTTTTAGCTCATTTGTCAAAAGAAAAGTGGCCATAGGTGTGTAGGTTCATTTCTGAATCTTCAGTTCTATTCCATTGATCTACCTGCCTGACACTGAACTAATACCATGCAGTCTTTGTCACTATTGCTCTGTAGTATTGTTTGAGGTCTGGGAAGGTAATTCCCACAGAAGTTTTTTTTTTAATTAGATATATTCTTTACTTACATTTCAAATGTTGTCCCCTTTCCTAGTTTCCCCCTCCACAGAAAATCCCATAAGCCATGGCACCTTCCACAAACACCCATCCCCTGCTTCCCTCTCCTGGTATTCCTCTAAACTACAGCATCAAGTCTTTCCAGGACCAAAGGCCTCTCCTCTCTTTGGGGTCTCCTCTGCTGCCTATGTGTCTGGAGTCATGGGTAACTAAATGCATACTCTTTGTTTGATATTTTTTTCCCTGGGAGCTCTGGGAGTACTGGGTGACTCATGTTGTTCCTCCTGTGGTGCTGCAAACCCCTTCAGCTCCTTGGGTTCTTTCTCTATCTCCCCCATTGGGGACCCTGGGCTCAGATCAATGGCTGGCTGAAAGTGTCCCCCTCTGTATTTGTCATGCACTAGGGGTGACAGATATATCAGGCTCCAGTCAGCCAGGACTGACCACAATAGAGTCTGGGTTTTGTAACTGTATATAGAATGGATCCCTGGGTAACATAGTCTCTGGATGGCCTTTAATTCAGACTCTACTCCACGTTTTGTCTCTGTATGTCCTTCTGTGGGTATTTTCCCCCTGTCAACAAAGGACCCAAGTATCCAAACTTTGTTCTTCCTCCTTCTTGAGTATCATTTAGTATGTGATATTCATCTTGGGTATTACATGCTTCTAGGCTAATATCCACTTATCAGTTAGTGCATGCCATGTGAGGTATTTTGTGATTGGGTTACCTCACTCAGGATGATATTTTCCAGTTACATTCATTTTTCTAAGAATTTCATGAAGTCATTGATTTTAACGGCTGAATAGTGCTCCATTGTGTGTGTGTGATTTTAATGGCTGAATAGTGCTCCATTGTGTGTGTGTGTGTGTGTGTGTGTGTGTGTGTGTGTGTGTAATTTTCTGTATTTATTCCTCAGTTGAGGGACATCAGAATAGCAAAAACTATTCTCAACAGTAAAAGAACTTCAGGGGCAATCAGTATCCCAGACCTCAAGCAGTACTACAAAGTAATAGTGTTAAAATGTGCATGGTATTGATACAGTGACAAGCAGGTAGATCAATGGAATAGAATTGAAGACCCAGAATGAACCCACATACCTGTGGTCACTTGATCTTTGACAAAGGAGCTAAGTCCATCCAGTGAGAAAAAGATAGCCTTTTCAACAAATGGTGCTGGCACAGCTAGCTGCTAGAATGCAGAGGAATGCAAATTGATCCATTCTTATCTCCTTGTACTGAGCTCAAGTACAAGGAGATCAAGAACATCCACATATAACCAGACTCACTGAAACAAACAGAAAAGAAAGTGGATAAGAGCCTTGAACACTTGGGCAGAGGGGAAATTTTCCTGTACAGAACACCAATAGCTTATGCTCTAAGATCAAGGATTGACAAATGAGTCCTCATAAAATTACAAAGTTTCTGTAAGACAAAGGACACTGTCAATAGTACAAAATGGCAACCAACAAATTGGGAAAAGATCTTTGTCAATCCTACATCTTACAGAGGACTAATATCCAATATATACAAAGAACTCAAGAAGTTAGACTCCAGAGAGACAAATAACCCTCTTAAAAATAGGGTACAGAGGTAAACAAAGAATTTTCACCTCAGGAATATCTAATGGCTGAGAAACACCTAAAGAAATGTTCAACATCCTTAGTCATCAGGGAAATGCAAATCAAAACAACCCTGAGATTTTACCTCACACCATTAAGAATGACTAAGATAAAGCACTCAGTAGACTACAGCTGCTGGCGAGGTCTTGGAGAAAAAGGAACACTCCTCCACTGCTGTAGAGATTTCCTGCTGGCACAACCACTCTGGAAATCAGTTTTGATGTTCCTCAGAGAACTGAGCATAATACTATCAGAGGACCCTGTTATACCACTCCTGGGCATACACCCAGAGGATTCTCCAGCATGTAATAAGAACACATGCTCCCCTATGTTCATAGTAGCCTATTTATAATAGGTTAAAAGAGAAGAGTTTTGTGAGATTGGTGAGAATACTTTTAGCTCTCCTGGGTTTTCTTTTATTCTGGATGAATTTGAGAATTGCTCTTTCTATATCTATGATGAATTGATTTGGAATTTTGATGGGGATTGCATTGAATCTGTAGATTGCTTTTGGCAAGATGGCCATTTTTACTATGTTAATCCTGCCAATTCACAAGCATGGGAGACCTTTCCATCTTCTGAGGTATTCTTCAATTTCCAATGGATCAAGGACCTCCACATAAAACAAGATACACTGAAACTAATAGAAAAGAAAGTGGAGAAGAGCATTGAGCAAATGGGAACACAGGAAAATTTTCTGAATAGAACACCAATAGCTTATGCTTTAAGATCAAGAATTGACAAATGGGATTTTATAAAATTACAAATCTTCTGTAAGGCAAAGGACACTGTCAATAGGATAAAACAGAAACCAGCAAATTGAGAAAGTATCTTTGCCAACCCTACATCTGACAGAAGGCTAATATCCATTATATACCAGATCTCAAGATTTTAGACTCCAGAGGACCAAATAACCCTATTAAAAATGGGGTAAAGAGCTACAGAAAAAGTTTTCAACTGAGGAATATTGAATGTCTGAGAAGCACCTAAAGAAATGTTCGACATACTTAGTCATCATGTAAATGCAAATCAAAACAATCCGGAGATTTCATCTCACACCAGTCAGAATGGTCAAGACCAATCAATAACTCAGAAGTAGCAGGAACTTGTGAGATTGTGGAGAAAAAGGAATACTCCTCCACTGCTGGTGGTATTGCAAGCTGGTACAACCACTCTGAAAATCCGTTTGGTGGTTCTTCAGAAAATTGGGCATAATCCTACTGGAGTACCCTGCTATACCACTGTTGGGCATATACCCAGAGGATTCTCCAGCATGTAATAAGGACACATGCTCCTCTATGTTCATAGTAGCCTTATTTACAATTGCCAGAGGCTGGAATGTACCCAGATGTCCCTCAAAAGAGGAATGGATACACCAAATGTGCTACGTTACACAATTTACACTACTCAGATATTAAAAACAGTGAATTTATGAAAATCTTAAGCAAATGGATGGAAATAGAAAATGTCCTAAGTGAGATAACCCAATCAACAAAGGACTTTGACTGATAAACGGAGATTATCCCATAAGTCTGGAATACCCAAGACACAATTCAAAAACCAAATGAATCTCAAGAAGAAGGAAGAACAAAGTATGGATATTCTGTTCCTTCTTAGAAGGTGTACAAAATACACACAAGAGGAGATATAGTAGCAAAAGGTGGAAGAGAGACTGAGAGAAAGACCATACTGTGACTGCCACCCCTAGGGATCAATCCCATATATGGTTACAAAACCCAGACACAATTGTTGATGTCAACAAGGGCTTGCTGATAGGAGCTTGATATAGTTGTCACCTGGGAGTCTCTACCAGTGCATGACAAATACTGAGGGGGACATTCTCAGCCAACCATTGAAGTAGCACAGGGTCCCCATTGGAGGAGCTAGAGAAAAGACCAAAGGAGCTGAAGACACTTACAGCACCTTAGGAGGAACAATATGAACCACCCAGAATCCCCAGAGATCCCAGAGACTAAACCAAGAACAAAAGAGTACACATAGAGGGACACATTGGTCCATATGCATATGCAGCAGAGGAAGGCCTTGTTGGACATCAAAGGGAGGAGAGGCCCTTGGACATGAGAAGGGTAAATGCCTCAGTATAGGGGAATTCCAGGACAGGGAAGTGGGAATGGGTGGATTGATGAGCAGTGGTTGTACCAGCTTGCAATCCCAGCAGCAGTGAGGAATGTTCCTTTTTCTCCACATCTACTCCAGCACATGCTGTCCTGAGTTTTTTTATCTTAGCCATTCTGACTGGTATGAGATGAAATCTCAGGGTTGTTTTGATTTGCATTTACCTGACAACTAACGATGTTGAACATTACTTTAGATGGTTTTCGGCCATTCAATATTCTTCAGGTGAAAATTATTTGTTAGTTCTGTACCCCAATTTTAGTAGGATTACTAGTTTCTGTGGAATATATCTTCTTAAGTACTTTGTATATATTGGATATTAACCCTCTGTAGGATGTAGGGTTGGTAAAGATCTTTTTCCAACTGTTTTGTTTCCACTTTATCCTGCTGACAGTGTCCTTTGCCTTACAGAAAGTTTATCAGGCACACTGAATCTAATAGAAAAGGACCTGGGCAAGATCCTTGAACACATGGACACAGGGGAAATTTTCCTGAACAGAACACCAATAGCCTATGCCCTAAGATCAAGAATTGACAAATGGGACCTCATAAAATGGCTTAATTTTCTGTTGCTGTGATACAACATCATAGCCAAGGCAATGTAACAATAAAAAATTTTAACTGTGAAGCTCTCAGTTCTAGAGGATTAATCCAGGAGTAACATGGTGGGAAGCATGGTAGCAGGCATTAGGAAAGTACCTGATATAGTAGTTAATAACTGAAATCTACAAATTGGAGACACAAAGACAGAGAGACAGCTGGGAGTGACTAAGATGAAATAAATATATTGAACTTATGATTTTTGATAAGTAAATTACAAATAAGAACAACCATTCTTTGTCCATCTGAATAAACTCTTATTGGTTCCAGTTCACTGCCTTCTGCACTAAAGATTGTATTTTCTATTCCTGACAGGAGGCATGTAATTTTAAACCTTGTTTTCTGGGATCTCCTGAAATGTCATTGTATATCCAATGGAGATTAATGTATTACTTGTCAGATTTTATCTATTGGGCATAAAAAGCATTATTACATTCTGGAGCTGCCACTTGGATATACTTTCTGCTACCCGGTGAAAGAGCAGAAATTGGATCTACATTAAATGCTATGTCAAGAAAGCTTACTTATTTGGATTAGGTATTGAAACCTTTTTTGATAGATGTTGGAGTCGTGTAGATATGTCAGGGACAGTCTCTCTGCAGAACAGTTGATGTTTTGAGGGTAATTAGCAGAGTTGAGAAACTTAGTGAGATTTGGAATGTAGCAGCAAATGTAGAAAAAAGCAAAGTTTTGGGAAAAATTGGCAGGTGAATTAAAAATAGAGTCTGACCTGGGCCTTCTAAATACTTTGATTACTTCTGGCTGCAAAGGAAGGAAGAACAACAGAAGAAGGAAGATTATCCTTCCAGAAGGGTGTTGACAAGACAGGAGTTTAAGTCACAGGAATAAGGTAAAGTGGGAGGAATATAATTTAGGGAACCTCAGACCATTTATCAATGAACTAAAGAAAAATTCTCCTTAAGTTGTTTTTCTGCAGTGCAATTTCATACAAAGAATTACAGGGGTTAGAGGAAAGAAGATAATAGTCAACAATGAAAATAACTTGTGATCTCCATTCCACTTCTGAGTCTATGCTGTGGTATATGACTGTGCCCTAAATGGGACAGTGTCAAGGAAAGCACACAATAAACCTGGAGTTATTCAAAACACCATGCTACTCTTAAGCCTCAAGATGAACTATCTAATTTTGTAGAAATTATAGAAATTTTATAGAAAAAGAAGTGTATCTCTGTTGGATCATGAGATAGCTGCAGATTCTGGGACAGGCTGAGTTACTGAGGTGAGACTATGCCTACACTATTTACATAATCCATCATTTTCATTTTCCAAACTGTATCTTCATAATCTAACCAATGATCATTTGACTCTTTAAGATTCTATGCTCTATGACATACACTACTTCCACCAAATCTTCCCCAGCTTCAAGGAGAATATATTTTCCATGGCTGACTGTAAGAAAGAAAACATCAAGTAATGGGAAGGAACAAATAAATAGTATGTACACTCAGGAGATTGAGCCAGAGTATAGTGATAAAACGTGTCCACACAGGCGTTATGATATTTACTGTTCATGGTTGATTGACAACAACCCAGAAGTAATGGATGTGGCAAACAAATGTGTTTTCTGGAGATGCCCCACTATTTTGCATGGTTCCTAAGGGTGTGTTTTGAAAGGCATAGACTGCAAGTCTTTGCCCCAAGACTGATTCACACTGTTGATATACCTTTCCTTCCAGTTATACATAGCTTAATGATTGCTGGACTTCAGCCCATTCTAATGGTCAAATATCCTGCAGATCATTATGAAGATATACTTTCATATAATAATGCTGTTTAGATGAACTAATGGCTTTATAGAAATCTTGATTTGATTCAAATAATTTTAGGAAGAAAGTTTAAGGAGATGTTTTTATTTGATTTACCAGAAAGAGATAATAGCTTAGAATCAACAATAGAATGTGCCTCATCTTTTTATTGGGGAATTGAGTCCATTGATGTTAAGAGATATTAAGGAATAGTGATTGCTGCTCCCTTGCTGCATTAAGCTCTAATAAGTGTCTGTAAGATATTTCTACAGAACAGAGGTGAGAAGAAATGTCTCTTAGAGCATGTACATTAACACTACTACAGAGAAGCCATAAGTGTTCCTTGGGCACCTTTTCTAACCTGTTTATTTCTGGTAGCCAAGACCATATAAAATTAAGATAATTCAGATCCTGTCTAATTCTTTGAGCTTGGTGTATAATCTACATATGAAGTAGGCCCTAAACCCAGAATTTCTCAAGACAGTCTACAGAGCTGCCATCCTTTGTCTTGCTAAGCCAATGTAATCACCAGCTATCCACAATAAAAGCCCCTTTTCCAGGTGAGACTCATGAATTATTAATGAGGCCAGGAAAGACAAGTCCTAGCTTGCCTGACATTACAAGTTATAGGAGATTTTAAGTTTTACAAATTTAAGTTTTACAGACAAAAGCTAGGTATTATAGCTTACTCATTTAGTCTAAAGATATCTAACTAAATCCACATTCCTTCATGTGGTCATGTAAATTGCCCTTGTGGCCAGGTATACCTTTTATTATGTAAATGTCAAACAATTGTCTACCAAGAGGCAAATTCTTTAGTTTGGAGAAGAAGCTAGTAAGTCTAGAGCAGAACTCCAGGGGCCAGGCAAAGTGTCTGGTTCTGAGTAAAGCTTGCTAGTTGGAGAAGAAGCTAATGAGTCAAGGCAAAGATTCCCGGGCCAGGCAAAATGTCTGGCTCTGAGGGAAGCTTGCTAGTTCGAAGAAGAAGGTAGTGAGTCTAGAGCAGAGATTTCTCTGACCCAGACAAAATGTCTGACTTAGAAGAAATCTTGCTAAGTTTAAGAAAAATCTTGCTATCTTAGGCAAGATCTCTAGCTTAGACAGAGATGGCTTAAAATGATTTAGCTTATAACCTAAGGGCGCTAGCTATGTCAGCTAGCATGCTATATTTTTTACTATGTAATTGCTAGAACCTAACGCTCAAGTAGGGGTCCCTAAACAGGGCTCTGTAAGATCCGAATAGAAAAATGGGGGTACCCCAGGACCCCATGCCTCAGAAACCGGCACCGGAAACACTCATGAGAGACAGACCTGATGCAATTTGCAAGAGGATTTTAATTTCCAGAGCTCTGGGGGTCACAGTCTCCCACGTAGGGTAAAAGAAGTGAGCCTGTGTGGGCTGGCTTGGATGGGCTTTTTATAGGCGTATAACAGAACCCGCTTACCACAGGCTTCTATGCCAATCAGTTCAAACCATCCCTGAACTCTCTGAGAACCTATCAGCCTCTCACAGAGGCCGGAAGAACTAGTTAAGACATTTCTGTTTACGTGACTGCCACACACAGTTTCGTGCCCACCCTCTCCCACTGGCAATAGGGGGACATAAGTGCCCTCCCCCCAGGCAGGAGTTCCATAGCCCCCAGCGGCGCTTGTCTTTGCCACAGCTGCTCTGCAGAGGTGAGATGGAAAAGATGTCAGGGACACTCCCAGCCAGACCCAGGAGGAAAGAATTGGTCAAACTTCTGCTCCCCTGGTGTCACCCCTGACCCAAGCATGGGGGATTCCCAGCCTGCAATCCCAACCTTTCAGCTCCTTATCAGAGAAAATATAGATTTTTCTATAATATAATCAATGCTGTGTCTGTGTCGTTATTCTCGCCGATTCGTGCCTTCCTGACACAGGGACCTCGATCTCCCCTGCAACTGAAATCCCATGAGGAGCTACAGCCTGTGGATGGCTGCAACCAAAGCTGCCATGAGCGGCCACGGTTTGCAGCACTCCCTGCTATTTTTCATGTAATTTTTATATTTCTGTGGTTATCTTCTTTTGGGTTTGTTGAAAGAAGAGTCATTTCTTGCTTTTTCTAGTGTGTAGTTCTCCTCCTTTTGATGATGATTTCCATTCATTATTCTTTGTAGTGCTGGATTTGAGGAAAGATACTGTGTACATTTGTTTTTGTCATGAAATACCTTGATTCTCCATCTATGATAATTGAGAGATTTGCCAGAATTAACAGTCTGGGTTGACATTTGTCTTCCCTTAGGTTCTACATGACATCTGCCCAGTTTCTTCTGGCTTTCATAGTCTCTGTTGTGAAATCTGGTATAATTCTGATAGGACTCCCTTTATATGTTTCTTGACCTTTTCCCTTACTGCTTTTTAATATTCTTTCTTTGTTTAGTACATTAGAATTTTAATTATCATGTGATGGAATTTCTTTTCTAGTCAGATATATTTGGAATTCTGTAGGCTTCTTTTATGTTCATGGGCATCTCTTTCTTTAGATTAGGAAAGTTTTCTTCTATAATTTTGTTGAAGACATTTACTGGCCAATAAATCTTCACTCTCTTCTATACCTATAATCCTTAAGTTTGGTCTTCTCATTTTGTCCTGGATTTCCTGGATGTTTTGTGTCAGGAAATTTCTGCATTTGTCATTTTCTTTAGCTTTTGTATCAATGCTTTCTATGGTATCTTCTGCATCTGAGATTCTCTCTTCTACCTCATGTATTCTGTTGTTGATGCTTGGATCCATGATTCCTGACTTCTTTCCTAGGTTTTCTATGTAATGAGTTGTTTACTTTTGTGATTTCATTATTGTTTCTGCCTCCATCTTTAGATCCTGGATGGTTTTGTTCAATTCTTTTACCTGTCTTACTGTGTTTTCCTTTAGTTCTTCAAGGGCTTCTCCCTAATTATTTGTGTTCTCCTGTGTTTCTTTAAGGGAGTAACTTAAGTCCTTCTTTAAGCCCTCCATGAAGCCCTCCACCAGCATCATGATCTGTGATTTTTAAAATCTTGCTTTTCTGGTGTGGTAGGGTATCCAGGACTTGCTATTCTGGGACAATGGGATTTAGATGGTGCCATATTGCCTTGATTTATTTTAGCAAAGTTCCTATGTTTGCAAGAAGAAGAAAGGAGAGTCCCCTGGTCCCAGAAAGGCTCAGTGCAGCAGTGTAGGGGAATACAAAGACAGGGAAGCAGGGAAGGAGGAAGGGGTTAATTGGGGAACAGAAGTAGGGAAGAGAACTTATAGGACTTTCGGAGAGGGGGGACCCATGAAAGGGGAAATCATCTGAAATGTAAATAAAGAATATATCGAATAAAAAATAAACTGAAAAATCCTCATAATATGGTAATTAAGTGCTGCATAATAAGGAACACACTGAGCTTTCATGAATTACACTACAAAGAGAAATAACTTAGGGACATATTTGTGATCAAGGAAAAACATATTCATTCTAAGTCAGGTTGGAGGCCATAGGTGTACCCTAAAATAATGCAAGGTAATTTGAAACAGTTGCTTTGAACTCATAATAAGCTTATATTTCTTTGATGTTCCTATCATCCCCTTATGTGTAACATTTTATCTCTGAGAGAATTTTATACAGGACATTTGTCTAAGAATGAATAAAGAGGCTGAAGTAAAAAATAAATGTGACTGTTGGGGCTCTGAACTATCAATCAAGTATGTACACATGTAAATATATACATATGTATACATGTAAATATGTATGTATATGTGTAAATATGTATGTATATATTTATATGCATGTGTATATGTGTATGTTTTTATGTTTATATATATGTCTATATGTATTATGTATATTTATAAGCATATGCTAACTATTCAAGTTCACTTATGAAATTGATTAAACAGGTGGTTGGGCCAAGCTGAATGTGTACAGATGTGTGTGTATGAGTGTGTTTGTGTGTGTGTGTGTGTGTGTGTGTGTGTGTCTGTCTGTCTGTGCATGTGTATGTGTATGCATGACTTTCTCTTCCTCTTTTTATCTTTCTCTGCCTCATGAGGAATTAAATTAAATTGTAAAGAGTCCATATAATTAAGTTTCTTTTCCAAATCAGTGCTATTAATAGGTGTCAATTGCCAAAATCTATCTACTCTGGCTCCCAGAGCAGTAAAAGTATTAATAGCCAGATGTTGTCAGCCTCCTGGTCTCCCTATTTGTGCCCCATCTCAGTTCCTGAATGTCTGGGTGTGCATGTGCATGTGTATGTATAAGTGTACAGAAGAATATAAGCACAATCTTCTGAAGGCAAGCCATAGTGGACAAATCAACATCACAGCAGCAGTGACTATGGATCAGGGAACATCATGGAAGAGAAGGGCAGAAAGATTGTGAGGGAAAGAATATCAAGAAGTTTAATGGAAAACAGTCTCATAAATATGGCTGCACTTGCATTCATTCAGATGCCTCTCTTTCCACACTACCTCAATTCCTTAGGGACTCTGCTGAACCTTTCTTTGGAACCTGATTCATCCAACCACTCTAGGCTTCATCAGCACTCCCTTCTAGCCCATTCTTATTTCCTGAGTCAGCAACACATACCTAGGATCCCCAGTGAGTGCACCAAGCTGGGACTCAAGGAGACAATTTTCATAATTTTTCCTATATTCCAGTACATAATCCTTCCCAACTACAGTAGTCACTAACAAATATAACTGAAGCACAAGATAAGGACAAAAATTAATTAATTATGAATATGTTTAAAGACAAAAAAAGATGAATAAATTCCTTAATGAAATCATTGAAAACATAAACCAAAGGTGGAATCATATAATGCAGAAAAGTTTAAGACATGAAGGTAGGAATAGACTCACTAAAGAAAACCATAACATAAGACTATAAAGAAAAAATTTAGCAAACCAAAAAAGTAAACAAATAAACCCTCAGAGGTACTTTCATGTGTTGGAAACAAGAGTGAAGAAATTAATAACTTAGCTCAAATATTTGCTACTACTACTACTACTACTACTACTACTACTACTACTCAGCATCATGAGCATAATAATAATAATAATAATAATAATAATAATAATAATAAAAACATGTAATCAATATTTCAAATAAATGAATTCAATATGTAATCCAATGTAGGAATTTTAATACATGATAAAATATATATCAAAGCAAAGCATGTCAGATAACAGAAAGAAGGTTACTACCCATTTATACATCAAAGAAAAGAATCAACCGGGAGAATTCTGAAATTCTAAACATTTAAGGACCAAACACAAGTACATTCATGTTTATAAAAGGAACAGTATCCATTTGCTGTTAGTTTCATGAAGTAATTGTTTTTCAGAGATGAATAGTACACTGTCGTGTAAATAACCCACCTTTTCTGTATCTATTCTTCTGTTTAGTGGCAACTGGGTTGTTTCCAACATCTGGCTGTTATAAATAAAGCTGACATAAACACAGTGGTGTTTTTATATGTGGGAGCATCTTTGGGTTATGCCCAGTAGTGGTATATCTGGGTCTTCAGGTAGAAATATTTTCAATTTTCTAAGGAACTAGCAGATCAGTTTCCAAAGTGGTTTTACTAGCTTGCAGTCCCACCAGCAATGGAAGAGTGTTCCTCTTTCTCTATGAGTTCACTAGCATCTGCTGTCACCCGCATTTTTATCTTAGCCATTCTGATTGGTATGAGGTAGAAATTTAGGGTTGTGTTAGTTTCTATTTCCCTGATGACTAAGATGTTGAACATTTCTCTAAGTGCTTCTTAGCCATTTGAGATTTCTCAGTTGAGAAATCTTTAGAAAAAATCCTGAGTATGTCAATCCAGACACAAATCAACATACATGGTATATAATCACTGATAAGTAGAATTTAGCACAAAAGCTCAGAAAACCCATGTTACAACCCACAGATAATATGGAGTTTAAGAAGAAAGAAGATGAGAGTATAGTTTTTTCAGGGAACAAACAATCATAGGAGGTAGAAGGAGGGAGGAAACTGGGATGGAGAGAAGAGGGAGATGCAAATGGGTGGCAGTATTGGTCACTGGAAAGAACAGTTGAGAAATACAGAATCTTGAAATTGAACAGTAACATGCAGCAGTGGGGAATGGAGAACTGGGCTTAGCCACTAGAAAGTTTCAGACTCCAGGGAATCAAGAGGCTCCCAGGACCTAACACTTATGACTTTAGCCTTACTTCCCAACAAAGGGGAGATAGAACCTATGGAGAACACCTTTAGAAGGTGGGCACAGCCCCCAGTTGAGGGATAGAGCAACTCACATAGCTCAAAATTTTTAACCCAGAAATGTTCCTGTTCAGTGAAAAGATATGGACAAAAATGGAATGTAGATTGAAGAAAAGGCCATCCTGAGGCTGCTTCACCTAGTGATCCATACTGTCTGCAGACTTCAAACCCCTCCACTCTTTCTGATACCAAGAAGCACTTGCTGTCAGGAGCCTGGTATGGCTGTTCTCTGAGAGATTATACCCATACCTCTGCAGATAGGTGCAGATACTCAGCCAACCATCAGACTGAGACTGTGGACCCCAGTGGGAGAGCTAGTAGAAAGAATGAAGGAGCTTAAGGAGATTGAAACCTTATAGAAAGAACAATAAATGTAACTGGACCACCCAGAGCTCCCAGGGACTAAATCAAAAACTAAAGAATATACACGGAGGGACCGATGTCTCCAAATACACATGTAGCAGAGGATGGACTTATCTGACATCAGTGGGAGGGGAGGCCCTTGTTCTCTCTGAGAAGTAATGCCCCAGTATAGGCAAATGCTAAAGCAGTGAGGCAGGAGTGACTGAGGAGGTGGAGAAATAACCTTATTGAGGCTCACAGAAGGAAGGATGATGGGGAGGGAATGAGTTTCCATTGGGGTAACCGGGTAGAGGGAAATCATTTGAAATGCAAATCAGTAAAATTATTAATAACATAGGAAGACATATAATCAGTAAGTCTATGAAAAAAAACTTGACAAAATGCAGCTCCAATATCTCCAGCATGATCTCAAAGAATCGTGATAGTTAAAAACCTTAAAGGTGTTGCATGTTGCTAATGTTATAAATGAATTTTCCTTTGATTATTTTTTCTGTTTTGGAAGACTCTGTGCAGCTTCTTATAAATGATATATAGATTCTTATAATGATATAAAGATTCTCATCTTTACCTTCATATAGTGAATGATTCAGTGATTCAGTCCATTATTTTCTAGGTGGGAAGCATGTCAGAATACAGGCAGACATGATACTCTAGAAGGAGCTGAGAGTTCTACATCTTGATCCAAAGATAGCAGCAGTTTTTCTTCTGCTGGCAGGAAGGAGGAGAGTCTCTTTTGCACTGGGTAAATCTTGAGCATAGGAACTCAAAGCCCACCTTCACAGTGCCACATTTTCTCAAAAAAGAGTACACCTATTCTAAAAGGACCCACACACTAATATTGTCACTTCCTGTGGGGCATGCATTCAAGTGCATGACTTTTTGTGGGACAAACCTATTCAAACCACTACATAGAGAAAACATTGAAATGTCTGAGACTAAATCATTAAATGCCAAAAAACAAATATATCTACTTATATATAATTTTCACCCAAACACAAAACAATATACCTTTCTAAGTAGGTAATGGAGAGTTCTCAGTAGGTGTCCACATATTTGCATACAAGTCTCAACAAATACACAAAAAATTAAATAATAGCTTTCAAGCTTTCTGAAAGCTATAAATTAAAGCTAAATATCACAAACAATGAAAACACCAGAAAGTTTGCAAACCAATATAACCTGAAGCCACTAATGAAGAAAAAATTGGACAAGACATAAATTAAGAAATAAACTAAATAGTTTTTAGAATTGAGTGAAAATGACAACATAACCAAACCTATGAGACACAATGATGGTGGTATTAAATGCAAGTTCATAGAACTATGTTTCTACATAAATAATTGGAAGAATCTCATTTTATCACCTTACCCACATAACTGATATCCCTAAGAAAATAGAGTACCTACTCTGAGAGTAGATGACAGGAAATAGTAAGAATCAGAGGTTCAGTCAATAAAACACAATGAAGAAACATCAAAAAATGCAAACCATCTATGAAATGAAGTATTCTTTTTTGAAAAATCTCAATAATAATGAAAAATTGTTAGACAATTAAAATAAAATATGGAGAGTATTAGGGTACGGATTTGTTCGCTCTGTGTTCAGATGCTTAAAACTGTGCTGAAAGCTTGTAGTACATATTGTTCAGATGTTGGCACTCTTAACTATCTCCTGTCAAATGTTATATAAAAATTGTTTTCCATCACCTCTGCTAGGTTAATGAAGAGCTCATCAGCTAATATCTAGGCAGGAGAGGAAGAGGCAGTACTTCCAATCCAAAAGAGAGGGTGTTAAGTAGAAAGAGGAGAAATGGGAGGTTGCCATGGGGTTGTTGCCATGAGTTCATAAATAAAGAAGGAGGCCAGAGAAAGACCAAGATGGCAGGTAATGGGACAAGTGGTCTGCGCTGGGAGGTAGGCAAAGTTAGCATAGTCGGGCTAGAGTAAACAAGAATCTGCCAGCTTAGACAATGAAGATTTTAAAAAATTATGTCAGGTCTCTGTGTGATTATTTCAGGGAATGAGTGCATGTAGAAAAGCTCCATACTTTTAAAGGACATAGAAGATAAAAATTAATATATTTAGAGAGAAAAATGGGAATATTCCAACAGATATAAAGGAAATCCAGGAAATCATTATAACATGTTTTTAAAACTTGAGTTATATGAAATAGATAGATTTTGTGATATTTGTGGTCTACTAAAATTTCAAAGTCAGAAACACAATTTAATCAGATGGATAATGATGTATAACATTTGAATAATAATCAAGTCTCACAACTTACAAAAATATATATAGGCGGATAGACAAATAAATAAATAAATAAAACAGTTAGCTTTTTATTGATTTTATAGTGGAAGTCTTCCTTCCACAGTTTGGACTTGGCTCAGGTTGTTCATACTTTTGCAGTCTACATAATACTTCTCTAATACTTATCTATATTAACAAAGCTTGCAAGTGTCCCCAGTGGCCTAAGATTTGGTATTTGGGGTCTTATATACCTACTGGGAAGTGGACCTAATAAATCTGGTTACCTGTAGTTCTGTGGAATGTAGTCTAGTGGCAAAACATCATAGTGCAAAGAACTGTGTGAGCAGGTTCTTTCATTGTTTCCCTAGTCTGTGGAGGACTAGGGTCCCTCAGTGCCTTCAGTAGGGCATGATATCACATGTGTCTATGACTCTTCTTGAATTATAGTACAATATGTACTATGTGGCTTCTGTGAAGAAACACAACAGTGAGAATTTGTAGCAGGTCCCTACAGTGCCTATGAGGGATAGTTTGCCAATAACAAAGAGTTCTAGGTCCTGTGTTGGTTGTGATATAGGCCTCACTTGTACATACTTAAAGCTAGAGATTATTTATTTCCTTGCAAGTTGTTCTCAAACAGTGAGTTCACATAGTAGACACAGGTTACTTCATGTCTTGCTTTCAAGGTTGTTTAACTTTTTGTGCACTTAGTGTCATCATGCCTTGAGCAGGAAATCTTGTCTTGGTCCCAGGTTTCTCTTGCCATCCTGTTCTCTAGCATTTCTTCCAGGGAACCCGGTTTGAATGTAGCCTTGGGCTGCTACAATTAAGGGGCATAGGAAGACATATAATCAGTAAGTCTATGAAAAAAAACTTGACAAAATGCAGCTCCAATATCTCCAGCATGATCTCAAAGAATCGTGATAGTTAAAAACCTTAAAGGTGTTGCATGTTGCTAATGTTATAAATGAATTTTCCTTTGATTATTTTTTCTGTTTTGGAAGACTCTGTGCAGCTTCTTATAAATGATATAGTATATTACAAAACTTCTATATTTATGGCCATGTAGAAATTGGCTGTGAACCAATGGGAATGTGAACATCAGATCTCTGAGTCTCTTTTCAGTGTTTTTTTATGCTAAATAAGTAGTATCTTATCCTTTGGTTTTCCAGTAATAGATCACATTCTAGGTACCGGACTAATGATATTAGGCAAGCCTTCTTATAGGTGATGTATTTTTCTTCTGAGTAAACTGATCGTTTTACATATTTATAAGGAAAAGATATTTGGATATCATGGCAGGTTAAACATCATAGATGGACCATAGTGTTATTTGCTCTAAGACATTGGAATATACTGGAAAATGTGCTTCTAGTAGATTGTGAAAAGGGCAGATTTAGAGTAGTGAGGGACTCACCAAGTTCTATCAATTTTATCATGCCTTGCATTTAATAAATACTGTAGGATGTTCTGAGAATGCATCTTCATGAAGGCAGTGAAGTTAGAGGTAGCCACCTGAAAACAGTCTAGGCACTGTGTTAAACCATTCATAAAGCAGATGCGTTGCAAGTGAAGTCAAGCATTTCAGGTAGTAAGACAGGAGACAGTCTTCTCTGTTGTGGTACTCAGGTCTAAGGTAGGTGTACCACAGATACTGTAGTCCATGAGCAGCATTCCTGATCAGCGACCTGGGAAGCAATGAATTTATTTCTGTCTCTATATAGAGAACAAATCCAGCCCATATAATTACCATGTGTGTGAGTGTCTATGCCACATTTTTATGAAAGTATGAAGTTAATTAGAATTTTGATTGATTTTGTTTTTGGCATTATTTTTGCTTAATCAAACATGCATATAAGATATTACCAAATAAAATATTCATATTAATAGATATTATTATTGCTAGTTGAAAACATTTTATGTGTGTTGCACATAAATACATCTTTGATATAACCAGAATGGAAATTCTATAAGCACATACTTCAGAGTATCCCTCCTTGTTAATTTTTTTCAGATCAATCATTCGGTAAACCTATCCATCTACTGCTTATTTCTGATATGTCTCCAGTGTCCATCATCATCTTCAAACCTTGAATGGGTGTTAGTCTCATCCTGTAAAATCTATTTCCAATAGAATGCTTCTCTGCATGTATAAATCTCTTTCCATTCATCTTTTCAAGGAAACTCAAACTAAGTCAGAACACTACTGTAACTTAAACTTCCCATGTATAGCTTCCACTTTTACTTCTTTGACCACACAGCTTGAGTCCTTCTGCTCTTAATTTAGACAAACATACATGTCCTCTTAACATTTAGAAAAATTATGGTGCCCATCGCATATGGAAGCTAGTGACCCATTGTAGATTTAAGGACGTTAATAATTATTTAAGAGAGAATACTCATACAAATTGAACACAATAACTTGTGTTAAAAGGGGGGAGATGTCAAGTGCCATAATCTGAAGCCTCAGAGGAATAAATGATATACATATAATTCTAGATAAATCTCAGAGGGAAGCTCATATGCATAGAGAGAGGGGAGAAAACTAATGCCACTGTCTGGCTTGATGGAAGCAATTCTTGACTAGTTTATCTGTCAGAAATAAGTTAAGAGAGACTGAAAAAGATGGGTTATTTATGTGAGATTCCTTCTTCATTTACAAATCACACCTTCCAGTAGCATTCACTTACTCTTCTGGTAATTACTATGAACAAGAAGCTGCAAGGTGATCTGTGGTGCATAGTTAAAAGGGATACATCTAAATAAGGATCCCATACACCAAACTCAGTAAATATAGAGTTAAAGGTGTTAGTATTCTGTCTAAGCTTTACGCCATAGTTGCCTGGCAATAGCCAGGTAGACCTGACCAACTATAAAAGGGGCTGTTTTCCCCTTCTCTCTCTCTCTCTCTCTCTCTCTCTCTCTCTCTCTCTCTCTCTCTCTTGCTCATCTCTCCTACCTCTTTATACTCTCTCCTCTCTGCCCTTCTTGGGCTCTCCTCCCCTCACCCTCTCTCCTCATACTCATGGCTGGCCTTCTCTTCTCTTCTCTTCTCTTCTCTTCTCTTCTCTTCTCTTCTCTTCTCTTCTCTTCTCTTCTCTTCTCTTCCCTTCCCTTCCCTTCCTTTCCCTTCCCTTCCCCGCCCTCTCTCTCTCTGCCTCCACTAACCCATTAGCTTCCATCAACTGCCCTGAATAAACTCTATTCTATACCATGTCTCTGTGTGTCTTGTCCATGAGGAGGAAAGGATGTCTGGGCATGGGCCCACCTAGGCACCCCGTTCGCCACAGTGCCTTATACAATTCACTTTAACTCTTTCTCTTTATGAACCCAAGATTTGGGACCGAAACCCAGGAACAACAAAAGGAATTTGAAAAGTCTGATACCCAGAGGATTAGAGAGTTTGTTGTGAGGTTGTGTCCTTAGTATCAACATAAGCTGTACCTACAAAGTACTTGTAACATCACTATTCAAATGTGAGTTGAACAAGGAGATCACCAACAAAAATGACTAACAGAATGGGCAACAGCCCATGAGGCATCAAATCTAAAAAATACTGTGGAGAAACATGTAAAGCTTTTGACAGAAGAGGTTTTTCTTAGGGAAGAGCATGCCAATGGATTGTCCTGGTTGAAAAGATCAGCCTTGACAACTTTTATAGAATTAATATTATTTGAAGTCTTTGAGATATATTTAGTAATTTGTGTGTGGATGGGTGAATAAAAATACATAAGTTCATAGAAATAAATGTAAATAGAGGCCATGAATTTGAAAGAGAGCAGGGAAAGATTTGAAAGAGAAAGATTTAGGAGACTTGTAATAGGGAAAGGTAAGGGAAAATTTTGTGACTAACGCTCAGGCTCAGAAACAAATATAGGGAAAAAAAAAAACAGAAGAAGCTGCAAATCATAGTAACATATACACCTAACTTTCAAAAGACAATGGGATCATTATGAACCACCTAGAACAGTACAATATCTGACACATTTCGACATGGAGGAAAACATAACAAGGATCTCTATAAGGAGAAGCACATTCCCTACAAATAAACCTGTACTCCACCTTAATTGGAGAAAAACAAAAGAAGCACTGGTCTGAAGTGAGCTACTATCGTGGTGAATCCTGAAGCTGTGCCTAAGCCCAGCTGATTTGCATGCACACAGATCACAGCCCACAGACTTGAGGATTTCTTCATAATCAGGTCACAACCTATGCTGGAATTAGGCTCATACTGATATGAATGTACCCATTCAGCTCCTGGCATTGATGTTGCTGCGGCTTACAGGTAAGGAAGACAGCACTGGAAATATATTCAACTTTCTGTAGTCAGTGCTGCTTGGTCTCAGTCAAAATCCAGTTGTGAGCGAATTAATTATTTGGGGATTTGTTTACACTTTCCCAATCTCAGATGCCAGATGTGACATCTAGATGATGCAGTCTCCAGCCTCTCTGTCTGCATCTCTGAGAGAAAGTGTCAAATCACATGCCAAGCAAGTGGAAACATTTACAATATTTAGCATGGTATCAGCAAAAACTGGGGAAATCTCCTCAGCTCCTAATCTATTATGCAACCAGCTTGGCAGATTGTGTGCCATCAAGGTTCAGTGGCAGTGGATCTGGCACACAGTAAGTATTCTCTCAAAATCAACAGCCTGCAGTCTGAAGATATTGCAATTTGTTACTGTCAACAGCATTATAGAACTCCTCCACAGTGATTCAAGTTGTGACATAAACCACCCAGGAAAGCAGAAATGAGAGCATAGGCTGCCCCAACTGCTCCCAGTGTTTCCAGCTGCTTAGCTGCTGAGATTGTTTATTTTGCCAGGGCTAAAAGATCAATTTTATATTTTTTATATAGTAGTCAGAGAAACATTTCTATGTCCTAAACCCATCTTCCCCCTGCCCAGGCCTAGTATCAAAATAGGGGAATGGTTTACATTATTCATATGAAAAGGGAAAAAAAGAACAACTGAAAATACTTTTTTATGTGTAGAAGAATATTGGCAATAACTGGACTTCATTAAACAAGGTTGTCAATACACACACACAGCTGGAGTTATTTTGGTTTAGAATAAATGGCATGTTAAATTATGGGCTAGTTGGAGAACAGCAAAGCTTATGTCCTTGGTTTTTGTAAATATACTTGAGTCCCAGAGTCATTATTTCTGAGAACAGCAGTGTGAAAGAATACTATACCTCAACAACTTTGTGTTGATCATTCCCGCTGTATCTTTTGGACCCAGGTATATTATCTCCCACATTTCCTTTGCAAACTTCTTCATATGTGCACACACAAAGTGAGCCAGTCTAACCAGTTGCCTTAGACTCTGTCACCCAAGTCTCGCTTTATCTGTAATACTCTGCATGCTGTCCTTCATTGCTGATACTATTGTTTGTGAAAATTACATTCTATTTACTCATGCTATGCCTCTCACTTTGGACACATAATTGTGCAAACTGAGAGACAGCATAAGGAATATATGGGCTAGAAGAGAGACTTCTATCACAGTCCTAGCATGAATATATGCTGTCTATTATACATTTGTTAAAATGAACTTTTTGTCAAAGACTTGTCCCAAGTGAGAGGCATATCATATAAGGTCCATGATTTCAGTTGATCTAATTGCTTTAAAATATTCACTTTGGTTGTTGGTTAAGAAACTAACAAAATTTTGTGGTGCAGATTTACTTTCTCCCTTTATATGAGCAAGGATTTATGTAAATGTCCTTTATACATTATTATACTTCAACTATTGATTAACATTTTAGTCTAATTCAAATATGCCTATGTTCAGTAAATTAGTACGTTATGTTAATTATTGTATTATTAAAACTGTTCAGTTTTGTCCACCTGTTATCTCATCCAAATCAGCTTGCATTTGTGTTCCTCTGTTCCCTTCATGCTTGAAGAATTTTTTAGTTGACAATTCTAGATTCAGAAGTTGATATTCCCCCAATGATGAGTGATTTCTCTTCAAATTGTGGACACTCAAATTTTTGGATGATTAGACAGAGGATTCTATTCTAGCCATACAAATCCACATAGAGGTGCACATTAATATTTTTAGTTAAAAGGTTGTGTGTTTAAATAATAGCTATTTGAAAAACTCCTAGTTTACTTATATACATTCTTTCAACTGCCCTTTCTAACATTGATATCAAGGCCCTTATTTTCATTCATTCATTCATAAATTCATTCACTCATTGGATCAATCCCATGTTCAAACCTATCACAAGTTATTATTATATCTGACACATTTTCACATGTACACATACAGATGCTTCCTCTGATTCTGGTTTCAGGGAATGCCTCACACAGTTTTAAAATAACATTCATGAAATCTGTACACTGTGCATAAAAGAAATCTGTAATAATGGGACCAGAACAAGAACAAGAAACTCAGGTCAGAGATATAGTACATATTTTCAACCAAGTTGTAAGAAAAAA
The DNA here is from genome assembly GCA_964023405.1 of Apodemus agrarius. Classification (NCBI taxonomy): domain Eukaryota; kingdom Metazoa; phylum Chordata; class Mammalia; order Rodentia; family Muridae; genus Apodemus; species Apodemus agrarius. The sequence continues at coordinate 96,338,952 of OZ030006.1, read as the reverse complement.
AAGTGCCTTTTTAAACCTAAAAAGGAGGTGCATATCAAGATATGAAAAGCATATGTAACACAAAATAGATGGATTGAGGAAAGAAATTCCTCTTGATATGTAATAATCAAAACACGAAATGTACAGAGCATAGAATACTAAAAGATGCAAGAGGAAAACATAAACGAACATATGAATTCAGATCTATCAGAATGGTACCTGACATCTCAGTGGTGACTCTATAATCCAGAACAGCCTGGACAGATAGTCTACATTGCTCTAAGCCATTCTATATTGTTCTAAGCAAATGTACCTTAGAAGGAATCTGGTATAACCCAGTCAATGTCTGATAAAATAAAAGTCAATCATAACTAGTTAAAAGAGATAGGGAAGGATACTTCATACTTATCAGAGGAAAAACCCATCAAGATGATATTGAGATTTTCTTTTTCTTGTTCTTGTTTATTTTAAAATGTACACTTTATTTTACATGACAACTAACCAGATTATCATTACATCTAAGGAAAATGACCCATGAAACTATCTGGAGAAATACAGTTCAATTTTATAGTACCAGGCACTGTAGACAAGTGCAACAAAATACACAAATATGAATATCACCAATACATGTTACATAAAGAGAAATAGCAATAAACTTCAAGAAGTAGTAAATTCATCTGTTCCTTAAAATACAGGGAGTCAATTGTTTCTTGTACCTTTTACTTTGCTCTTTTCTTTCTATTGTTATGAACAATTATGATATATTGGTCTTTGTTTTATCTTACTGTATTTATTTTCTTTATGACACCTCTCCTGTGTCCATCATCTTTTTCATTTTATGAGTAGATGTCGGTTTCTCCTGGTAAAACCTCTATCTTCTATAGAATCATTGTCTGTTCTGACTTGCTTGTTCTGTGAAACAAATGAAATCGTAATAGGTTTTAAGAGTGAGGAAAATTGATTCTGCTTACTATAATTAAACTGAATAATTTTTAAAACTGTAATAGTTTTATAATTGAGAATTTCATATATGGATACACATATCTGATATTTTCACTCCCCCATTCTTCCTTGAATCCCCAAGTCTACTACTGATTCCTTACCACCTCATTTCATGTCCATGTCCATCAGCTATCAAAAACTTGTCAGCTATGGTAGAGGGTCATGAGCTCCTCCTCCTTCATGCATCAATGGTAAACTGTTTAATCTCATTCAGGTCTTAAAGAGACAGGCACAGTTGCTGTCCAGAACACTGTTTTGCTCTTTCTTTCTCACCTTTGAATCTTACAGTCCATAAGCATTTGCAGTTTATAGAAACTTCATTTGAATGTTTTATAATGTATTTTTTTAGTCTGTTGCTAATATCAGCTTTTGCAGAGAAGACATGGGTTATTTGGTGTGGCTTAGGGCTTTCATAACAACAGAGGGTATCAGTCTCAGCTTTGTGTGATCTATTATTCAAAAATGGAAATAGGAAAAATAATTCTCAGACTTTCCTTCTTTAGGAAGGCTTCAGAAGGAGCTCAGGGCTTTTCCTCATACTAGTCATGAGCCTGAGAGATATGTCTTTGATAAATAAGATCTTTATCACACAACCACTTCCTTTGAAACACATAATGTACAAATACCTATATATGTTGAACAAATCCTGTATTTCTATAGGAATGTCAATATGTGTTGAATTCTAAATTAACACAATGTTCAAATTCAGTTTCAAGCCATGACAGTTGTCTCTACTGACAAAGAATCATCATCAGCTACCAAACTATTCCCATAAGAAATACAGTTTCTTTGTTAAAAACAGATTGCAAGTCACTGTTGGCATATTTTCTTCCACTAAGGACAGACAAGTTAGCACAGTCAGGGGAACAGGATCCATAGACATGCAACAGAATAATGGAGATGGGAAGGAGAAGAAGAGATGTTGTAAATGTTCATGTTTACATCTTCAAAGACACCATTTTCATCTACACTACATTCACATCTTACAAGGAATGTAGCTTTGATATCAAATCTTCATGGTATTCATTCCCTATTTTCGTAATAAATCTTCCTATATGTTTATGTAGCCAATAATATCTGGATCAGAAGGATTGTGTAGAATTGCTACAGATTTTTGTAAAGACTTGATCTATCAGCATCCTCCAGCAGAGGGAAGAACACAGCCTGAGGAAGAACTACCTGTAGAAAAACTTAATCTATAGTGGAGTCATGCCTAGTCTCTGGAGCTTTTCTTCATCCTATATTCATCAAGCCTCAGATAAGAATGATTATGAATCAGGTAAAGATAGAAAATAGGTGAGGAAGCTGGGACTCCACGTACCTTGGGCTATGTACCCAAGACAAATGAGCGTGCATGTGTGTGTGTGTGTGTGTGTGTGTGTGTGTGTGTGTGTGCGCGCGCGTGTGCACACACACACACACACACACACACACACACACACACACACACCTACCTCTAGGAATACATTAGCAGCCTAGAACTCTTGCATGAATAGAGATGCTAGTATCTTTGCTGTCAGAAACAAATTAGCTTATCTCCTTAGGATTCCCTTGCTTGCACCTAACCTTATTTCTAACCAAACACATTCTGGAATACATTTTGAAAGCCAGATTAGTAGGCAGAAACAGTCTACAGCGGTTTTGAGGACATGTACAATGATAAATTATATCCTTTAAGTGAAATCTTATAGGCAGTTCCCAATTTACCATCTCCTGACAATGTATAATTAGACATGAATAAGCTTGAACAAAGAAGAATTATGGGAATGGATATGTACAGTAGGACTTTCAGTGAAAATCGGGACCAGCAATATTAAATCCCTAGTACTTATCACCCCCTTCTTGAACCATAAAAAATTACTGAACAATAATCAGGGTCACAGAATACCCTCACACATGTAGCATTCTACAAAGCCTGGCAGTGTATTCCATTCACTTTGAATAAGATTGCTGTGCTAATTTATAACTTATTTGTAACTTTTAAAATTGTTTTTAATTTTTCATTCAAAATAGACTTTTCATACAATGACCTTTGACTACATTTTCTGTTGTGCACTTCAATCTCTGGTGTCTCTTTTCACTGTTCTGGGTAGAATCTGAGGGCTTGTATTTCTCCACACTAAATAAGTGGCACATTATCCTTTTTTCCTCTGTGCTTTTCAGTCATCAAGACATAGACCACAATCCACACAACTTTCCCAAGATACTAAAACTAGGCAAACTTATAAGTGATAGATATATTTAATCCTCTGAGTAATCTCATCGCTTTACATATTTCTATGAATAAATAATTTGGATGCTGGGAAAGGTTAATGAGAAGTCCAAGAGTCAGATCATAGATGTACCATAATGTCTTGCTTTAAGACATTGAAGTGTGTTGGAAAATATGCTTCTGGAGGATTGCAAAAAGGCTGACTTAGAGCAATGAGAAGCTCACCAACTTCTATTCATATTATCATGTGTTGTATTTAATAATAACTGTGGGATGTTCTGAGAATGTAGCATCATGAAGGTGGTGAATGTTGATGTAAACACCTGAAAGAACCTAGGCACTGTGTCAATCTGTCCCTAAGGCAAATATGAGAAAAGTAAAGTCAAACATTCCAGGTAATAAGACAGGAGATAGTCTTCTCTGTTGAGTGCTTCAGGTTTGGCGCAGGTATAGCACACACAGAGACTGTAGTCTACCAGCTGCATTCCTGATCTAGGTCCTGGGTAATAGTGAATTTAATTTGGCTCTATCTACATAGAACAAATCCTGCCTATATAATTACCATGTGTATTAGTGTTCTGTGATATACTTTTATAAAACTGGGAAATAAATTAACATTTTTTTCTTTTTTTAAATTGAATATAACCTTCAATTACATTTCTTTTTTTCTTAGATATATTCTTTATTTACATTTCAAATAATTTTCCCTTTCCTGCTTCCGCCCTTCCCGAAAGTACCATAAGCCCTCTTCCCTCCCCCTCTTCCCCAATTGATCCCCTCCTGCTTCCCTGTCCTGGTATTCCCCTACACTGCTGCATTGAACATTTTCAGGACCAGGGGCCTCTCCTTCCTTCTTCTTGGGTGTCATTTGACTGACTATGTTTATTGGCATGATTTTATTGCTTAATCAAAGCATGCATATATGGTCTCAGAACATTAGTGGATAGACTTAGGGATAGATGCAAACTTTTTGTCACTATTGCAGATAAATACATCTTTGATATATCCCTGAATTGAAACACTATGACTACATATGTCAGAGTCACCCTGGTCATTAAATTTTCAAATCAACCTCTTGATTAACCTATACACCTACAACTCTCCTTTGTCCATTATCATCCTTAGGCTATAATTGGGTGTCAGTCTCACCATGTAAAATCTCTATCACCTAAAGAATGCTTGTCCACACATTGACAACATTTACCATTCAACTACATTTACTTCCTTACATGCTTTTCTCAACACATAGCTTGAGTCCTTCTGTCCTGAATTTAGACTAACATACATGTCCTCTAAATACTTTGAAAAGTTAAGGTGCCCATAGTATATGTAATTTTGGGATTCAGTGTACATTTAAGGACATTACTATTTGTGAAAGAATATTCATATACATTAATTACAATAACTTGTGTTAAAATGGAGAAGTCAGGTGCCATAATTTGAAGACTCACAGAGACATTGGATATAGATATATATATATATATATATATATATATTTATATTTATATTTATATATATATATAATTCCAGATGAATTTAGGAAGGGAGCTCATAGGCATAGAAAGAGCCCAACTCTGACCCCTAATTGTTCCTGTCTGAAAGAAGTACAGGGATGGAAATGGAGAGAAGCCTGAGGAAAAGAAGGTTCAGTGACATGCCCAAAGTGGAATCCAACTCAAGGACTGACACTATTACTGGGGGTATGGAGCACTCACGAAATGGACCTAGATAACAGCACTCTGGAATACCCAACAAGCAGCTAAGTTACATTCAGATACCTGAACCCAACCAACAAACAGGAGCATCTGACCTCTGTTGTTGAATTAGGGAAGGGAGAAAGAAGCTGAGGAGAAGGACTATCCTGTACAAAGATCAGCAGTCTCAGTTAATCCGACCCCTGCGATCTCTCAAACACCAAACAAGCAGCATACATCAGCTGATATGAGGCCCCCCAACACACATACAGTAGAGGACTGCCGGGGTGGGGGGCTGTGTTCTTTCAGAGATGATGCACCTAATCCTTAAGAGACTGGAGATCCCAGGGGGTTTAGAGGGCAGGGGCATTGAGGGGTGGGGACATCCACATGGAGACAGGGGTTGGGGAGGAGGTATGGGATGTGGAACAATTGGAGGGTATATGGGGGAGAAATAAAATATGGAGTGTAAAAAATTAAATTAATTAATGAAAAAAAGAAAGAAAGAGGAGAGAAAACCCATGCCATTTTTCTTGAGTAACTGAGCTGTCATAAATACATAATGTCAAATTTGTAACCTGAAAAGATAGGTTATTTCTGTGAGATTGTGTCCTCCTTTAGAAACCACACCTTTGAGTATTAGTCTATTACACTTCTGGGAATCACTGTGAGCAAGAAGCTGCAAGGTCAGTTCTGGTGCTCAGTCCAAGGGGATGCATCTACATTAGGCTTTCATTCCCAAAGCTCAGGGAACATTTAGGAAAAGCAAGTGGAAACACTAATAGAGCCAGAGGATCAGGAAGTTTGTTCTGAGGCTGTGTTTTCAAGTAACAACAAAGCTGTACCTATAATATCTTGACAACATGAGTACTCAAATGTGATTTGAACAAGGAGGACAGCAATGAAGACGATAAACAGAATGGGCAACAGTCCATGAGTCCTCACTTCTACAAAAACTACTACGAAGCAGGGAAAGCTGGCAGAAGAGGTACTCCTCATTAGAGAAGAGCATACCAGTTGATGGTCCAGGTTGAAAAGATCAACCCTGAAATACACATAAAGTGATGTTATAAGGAATTATATTTAGGAGTGTGTGTGTGTGTGTGTGTGTGTGTGTGTATGTGTGTGTGTGTATGTGTGTGTTTGTGTGCTTGTATGCAAATATATAAGTGCATACAAAAACAATTAATGGGAAAAGAATCCATGAATTTGAAAGAGAACTGGGACAAAATTTTAGGATAAACAACTAAAATTCAAGCTCACAAACAAACATCGTGGGAAAAAAACAGAAGAAGCTGTATGGTCACAAAAAGTCTACACCTGAATTTGAAAGGACAATGGAACCAGTTTTATACTGGCTAGAACAATACAATATCTGAATCATCCCAACATGGAGAAAAACAGCACAAGGAAACTCTACACAGAACATGATAGAAATCAAAATAAGGTGTAACTTGTAGACTATTGTTCGTTCAAAGAGAAGCACATTCCCTACAAATAAACCTGTACTTTGTCTCACTTGGAGACATAGAGAACCACAGGTCTGGAATGAGCTAGTGATTTGATGTTGCCTGCAGCTGTGCCTACCCTTTCCTGATTTGCATATACCCAAGGCGCCGCCCACTAACATGAGGACTTCTTCATAATAAAGTCTGACCCTGTGCTGGAGTCAGCCTTACACTGATCACAGACATGAGTGTGCCCACTCAGCTCCTGGGGTTGCTGTTGCTCTGGCTTACAGGTAAGTAAAAGAGCACTGGAAATTTATTCAGCTTCCTGTCCTCCATGCTGCTTGGTCTCATTGAAATTCCTCTTGTGAGAGAATTGATCATGTGGGGATTTGTTCTCAATTTTCCAATCATAGAGGCCAGATGTGACATCCAGATGACTCAGTCTCCAGCTTCCCTGGCTGCATCTCTGGGAGAAAGTGTCACTATCATGTGTCAAGCCAGTGAGAACATTTACAAGTATTTAGCATGGTATCAGCAAACACCAGGGAAATCTCCTCAGCTCCTTATCTATGGTGCAACCAGCTTGGCAGATGGTGTCCCATCGAGGTTCAGTGGCAGTGGATCTGGCACACAGTATTCTCTCAAGATTAATAGTTTTCAGTCTGAAGATGTTTCAACTTATTACTGTCAAAGTGCTTTAAATGCCCCTTCCACAGTGATTTAAGCCATGACATAAACCACCCATGGAAGCAGAAGTGAGAATGCTAGCTGGTGTTTCCAGCTGCTTAGTGGCTCAGAGTGTGTCACTTTGTCAGGGCTTAAAGTTCAATGGGTTGTCTCTGTAAAAGGGTCAGAGAAACTTTTCTGTATCCTAAATCACTGTCCTTTCCCCCATGCCTAGTATCAAAACAAGGGAGTTCTTTACATGAGTAAAATTAAAAGCAAAAACAACAAGAAAAATATCCTGTTTACACGTGAACAGATTTATGGCAATAGCTGAGATTCATTAAACACACTTGTCAATACACACACACACACACACACACACACACACACACATTACACTGAGGTGGAATTGTTTGGGTATGAAAGAAATTATTAATTTATAGGATTAATATATTGAGGAAGAGGTCTCTGAAAATAGTTTAATGATTAAGAACATGTAGAGGATATGAATTCAAGATGCAATACTAACTTGATTTCTAGCTTTTAATAACTCCAATTCAAGGATTTTTATACCAGTTTTCCTGCCTATGAATAAGGGAAATCCTGCCAATGTCGAGGCAGGTAAAAAGAGGTAATGAATATAACTCAGTTTAAATTCACTTTTTCAACCTGGATCAGACTTGGGGATTCCGATAACACTCAATGTACTCCCAAGCAATTTAAGCATAATATTGTTTGAGAAAAAAAGTTTCCTAGTGTAATATAATCCATGGTACACAAAGAAGTGTTATAACATAGAAACTCAACCCAGAGGACATGGCATATCTTACAAGAAGATGAGATTTAAAGGTAGGTTACATGTACTCTCTTAAGAGGTAAAGGAAGGGTCTGGGGTCTGGCATGTTAATGGTCATACAGGTAATAGGGATGTCATTCTTGCCATTAGCCACCTTGTTGTTAGGGCTTGGCAGAGGCTCTGGGTATAGAGATAATGTAAGGGTCACAGATATAATCTATTCTATTTTTCCTTCCCTGGGAAATAAAAGATACACCATCCATTTCTTCCTCTGTGACTTTCCTCTCTGTTTCTATGAATCATAACTTAGTTATCATTTATTTAATGGCTTACCTTTCTATTGCTGTGATAATACATCATGGCCAAGGTAATTTGTCAAGGAAATAATTTAATTGAGGAGATCTCAGTTTCAGAATATTAGTCCAGGATTAATATGGTGAGAAGCATGATAACAAGCAGGCAGGGATGGACTTGATATGCTAATTAATTTAAATATTCACCTGCAAATAAAAGACACAGAGAGGCAGAGAGCTATCTTGTAGTAGCTTGAGCATTTGAAACCTCATCTTACATACAAAATGAAAGTGAATATTTAATCTCTCATCAGTGACCAAGATCAAATGGAAATATTTACTTATTATTTTTGATAACCAAAATATAAATAAGAACAAATATTCATTGTTGCTCCAAGTAAACTCTTTATTGCTTCCAAGGAAATGCCTTTTGATTTTCTATTCCTGACAGGAGGCACAGACTTGTCAACCTTGTTTTAATGTATCTTCTGAAATGGCATGGTATATTCAATGGAGATTGGTGCATATAATATTTTTTATTTGTTTTTATTGGACATTTAAAGCATTATTGCATGCTGGAGCTACCACTTAGATATACTTTATCCACTCTGAAGTGAAAGCATAAATCAGATCTACATTAAATGTTATGTCAGGAAATCTCACAGAATCGGGTAAGTTATTGAATTATTTTGTGATAGATGCACGGGTCATGCACTGGGCTCTCAAGACCAACAACATTGCACAACAATTTATGTTGCAAGGATAATTAAGTGAGCTGAGAAAATAAGTAAGAATTGTTATGAGGCAATGACTGTTGAGAAATTTTTGGCAAAAATAAGCAGGTGAATTAAACATAGATCCAGGCTGGGGCAGTGCAATATACTTTGATTCCTTCTGGCTGCATAGGGAAGAAAAACAAGAACAGAGGGAAGTGATGGGTTATAAAAGAGAGAAGGGGTATTAGGGAGTGTGGCACAGTGGCATGGGGAAAGGGGGTGTCTAGGAGGGCCCATGCCTAAGCACCTCTTCCCCCTGAGGGACCATGCACACACCGACAAGGTATAGAATAGAGTTTATTCAGGGAAGAGGAGGGGAGTTAATGGTATAGTGGAGGCAGAGAGATGGAGAGAGAGAGAGAGAGAGAGAGAGAGAGAGAGAGAGAGAGAGGAAGAGAAGGGAAGGGAAGAGAAGAGAAGAGAAGAGAAGAGAAGAGAAGAGAAGAGAAGAGAAGAGAAGAGAAGAGAAGAGAAGAATGGAGGAATGGAGGCCGGCCATGATCACATGGAGAGAGGGGGGAGGGGAGCGCCCAAGAGGGCCAGAGAGGTGAGAGTGCAGAGAGGTAAGAGTAAAGAGAGAGAGAGAGGGAGAGAGGGGAGGGGCAAGCAGCTCCTTTTATAGTGGGTCAGGTCTATAGGGTGGGGCATACCTGGTTATTGCCAGGTAACTGTGGGGTGGGGTTTGAATAGAGTACCAACATACCCCAGTATTTGTTTAATTAAAAAAGAAAAAATTAGAAAGAGGTGACATTGAAGCAGGAATAGGTTCACCATTGTGACATCTGGCTGCTTCATGCTGACATTGGGGGCAATGTGTCTCTGGGGAACCTAGAGAAAGAGGTATGGGGGATGGTTGTCCAGTCTCAGGAGAATAGGCTGCTTTCTTGTTATCCAGTGTCTGTAGAGTCATCTGCGGATAGGTCAGAACAGGTCCAGTAGAAGCTGTCTGTGTCTAGAGAAGCTGAGGAGATTGGAGCATCTGAAGGTTGCTTCTCTGGAGCTGTCCTGGATGTGGCAAGGGCCTGGACTTGACTAGACATTGAAACACATTAAGTACATTTGGGAGAAAGGAAAAAATTTCCTTAAGATGTACAATTGAAACCCAGAGGAATCCCACCCTTTGGATTAGGTAGTAAGTGGGAACTTTGGCAGATGTACTTATCTGGATGGAGCCTATTTGATCCATGAGCAGTAGACCTGAGTATGTTTCCTGTAGCTAACAAGTTTACTAAAGAGGTAATAACATGAGTTATTGTGTAGGCATTGATTTACACAGATCCAACCTTTAACAGTGGAGTCTGTCTATTCCTTTCTATTACATGTTTCTTGAAAAATACAGGGAGCTATTTATACCTAATCACTCCATTTTGCCACGATTTTATATACAAATGCATACATATATTTTACTTTACATTGGGACACAGGCCCCTCACCTCCTGTCTTGCCCTTGAAAATCTATTTCACCAAAACTAAGACATTATGAATCATATAGACCTAGCAGATTCATACAAATCATTTCACCCAAACTCAAAGGAACATAATTTTTCTCAACACTTCACAAAATTGACCACATTGTTGGTCATAAAGCATGCCTCAGCAGATGCAAGAAAATTGAAATAACTACTTGTGTGTGTTATAGTCACTTTTAAGAGTGGGTTGTTCCCTCTCCTGGTACTTTGCACACAGCTCTACCAGCCAGAGTATTTGCATATTGCTCGCTATGGTGGACATCTCCTGCAACTCCAAGATAAAATTTAATCCCTGTTTCTGTCTTACTACACAAGACTCATTATAGTTATTTTTCAAGATGAGGTTCCCTACTCAGTTCCTGGGGATGCTTGTGTTCTGAATCCCTAGTGAGGAAAGAATCAATGATAAAGAAGGAGAATGTGGAAGGATGGGGATTTGGGGGCTCTGATGATGGGAATGCTTATTCTGACCATGTATAAAATTGCCTTTCATTTCTCTTATTTCAGGAGCCTGTGGAGATATTGTGATATACACTCTCCATATTTATAACTCTTGGAGAGTCAGCTTCAATTTCCTTCAGGTGAGGTAAGAGTCTCCTAAAGAGTGATGGCAAAACTTATTTGAATTGGTACCAGCAGAGGCCAGGCCACTCGTGCCACTGATCTATCAAGTGTCCGACCATGCCTCTGAAGTTTCAGACAGGTTCAGTGGCAGTGGATCAGGGACAGATTTCTCACTGAAAATCAGTAAAGTAGAGGCTGAGGATATTGGTGTTGATTACTGTCAGTCCATCTAGAGCATCCTCCACAGAGATAGAGTCTCAGACAAAATCCTCCTTGCTTGGGATGACATAGAGGCTCATAAATTCCTTGTATTGAGGGTAACATGATGAAGTTGACATGGTAAATTAAAGATATTATTAAATGACACCTGGTTTTCTCTAATTTTCAGCTATTGTAACAGTGATCCCCTAGGAAATGAAACTTTCCATGAGAGTTCATGTTGGGTGGAGAGGCTGCAAGTTCTCTGCAAGGAGAAGATTTTATACAGTGTCTTATTGGATGAGAAAATTTTAGTCAGTTATGGTTCATGGTAGACAGTACAATAACTTGAATAGGACTGATTCAAGGTACATATTTTGGTTCTGTATTTATTCCTTAGCCTCAGTTCAGGATTGAATAAATCTATGGTAACTCTCTTGATGGGTTTGTCTCAGTTTCCAATGTTGCCACATTGAATAAAATTCATATGTTTTGATTTTTACTTTCAAGGTGGCTTATTGAGGACAGGTTGCTAGGCCAGGTTGGGGCATCATATATGACCCTCTATTAAGTAGCAATGGGAGAATCTCTGAGACTTTGTATCACACGCTTCTCTTGAACCCCGTGATTTCACGCAGCCAAGCTGCAATCCAGACGAAGGCTGTGTGATATTTACTGGGGCTGTTCAAGGTGAATGCCGCTGTGGGCCTCCTTGGCTGCAGATAGAGCTGAGCTGAAATTTCTCGTGGCAAGCTGTGTAACCCTTTATCTGACCTGTTCTTTTACTTACGAGATGTCTCTGACAGCCAGAGGTGCGAGTATTCCAGGCGTGACAGTTCACTCAGAGTTTATTCTTTGAACTACAGTACTGGCCATGATTTATCCTCTGGAGATCCATTGCTTTGCTTTTAATTAGCTGTACAGTTATTACCTAGATACATTAAAGAATTAACCTCCCAACAATTTTTATTATTTGTATGGTTAGCTGGCTTTGGCACTCTGACATGGAAACCTTCAGTTTAGTAAAGTTTCAAAATAAGCCTGAGAAATTCTCACAAGAAGATAAACAAAACATAGTGTAATCTCTGACTCTTGAATTACTAATTTATTATTGACTACAGAGGGACACGATAACCTTGTGTATAATCTCTGACATTCATGCCTGATTCATTTGTATTTCTGTGTGCCAGTTACTCATGGTAACCATTCTTTGTAAACATTTCACTGTAATACCAATTGAGGGTGTATAAATGTTCCTGCCTCAGAACAGTAAAGTGCATTCAGACGCATTCAGATCTTGTGTGTGTCTGTCTGTCATTTCACGCCGCGACCAGTGCCTTCCTGCATACCAAAGACCCTGATTCCCCCACATGTGTTCCGACTGAGTCGGTCCGTGGCAGCTGGTGCCTCTGAACAGGGACGATTTGGGCAGGTAAACTTTCCTTCTTTCTTTCTTTCTTTCAAGGCTACTGGCAGTGTCTTGCAAAGGAGGCTGCAGCTCCGCTAGCAGAGAATACGCTAGTTATAGGCAAGTAATCTGATATCATGGGGCAGACCGAGTCAAAGCAGGAACGAATGTTCTTTTCAGTGTTTAAGCATATGATGGCTAGCAGAGGGTTTAAAGTTTCAGAAAGCACAACCAGAGAGTTCTTTGACTTCGTGAAGAAGGTAAGCCCTTGGTTCCCGGAGGAAGGTTCTTTGTCTTTATCAGATTGGAAGAAAATAGGTAAAGATATGAGAAAGTACGTTCAGGAGCATGGTGAAGGGGAGCTTCCCCCCTCAGGCTTATCCATTGTGGCTACAGATGAGGGAGCTTTTGTCAGATGCCACAGACCTTGAGGGACTTGCTCAGGAGACTATTTCCATGCAGGATGAGAGAGAAGCTAAGCCTTTAAACAAGCCTGCATGTTCTTATGGTACAGACTCTATAACAATGTCATTAAAGGCTTTTGATGAAGATTCTAGTGATAATATCAAGTCAGATCGAGACCTGGACGAAAAGCAGCCTGCGGACGAAATAGGGATAAGAGGAAGGCATCCTTTGCTTCCAAGGGGCTTCCAAGGAGCAGTGGAAGAAGCTAGAAGGAAGGGAGATTTAACTTTCTCCTTTCCAGTGGTAGAAGGTAAAGGAGATGAGGAGCCTGTATGGGAGCCTCTCCCTTTAAAGATACTGAAGGAGCTGCAATTGGCCGTTAAGACATCAGGCCCTTCTGCTCCATATACAGTCCAGGTCCTGGACATGGTGGCCAGTCACTGGCTTACTCCTCATGATTGGCATCAGACAGCGAAAGCCACATTAGAACCAGGAGATTATGTCTTGTGGAGAACAGAATATGAGGATAGATCAAAGCAGACCGTTATTCAGTTTGCTAAGAAAAGAGGCTCCAAGCCAAGCATGGATATGCTGCTAGGCACAGGAGTATATACTTCTCCTCAGAGTCAGGTGAGCATCCCTAGGGATGTGTTGGAAGCAATTACAACAAATGCTGTACAGGCTTGGAGAAAGCTGCCACCTCCCGGAACCAAAGGAACTACTCTCTCTGGAGTAAGGCAGGGAAATGAGGAAACTTATCAAAGTTTCATCTCTCGACTTGAAGAGGCAGTCTTTAGAATGATGCCTCCTTCAGAAGGTACTGAGATACTCCTTAAGCAGTTGGCTTGGGAAAATGCTAATGCTTTATGCCAAGATTTGATAAGGCCTATTAGAAAGACAGGAACAGTGCAGGATTATGTGAAAGCCTGCGTGGATGCCTCACCAGCCGTAGTCCAAGGTATGGCCTACGCTGCAGCTATGAAGGGAGAGAAATTCAGCGCCTATGTTAAAAAGACTTATGGTAAAGGAGGGAAAGGATCCTCCGGGCCCACTTGTTTTAAATGTGGGAAAGTAGGACATGTGTGAAGCCATTGTCCAGGAAACAATAAGAGGGACTCCAATAGAAGGGGTCCTCCCCCAGGAGCATGCCCTCGTTGCCAGAAAGGCAGGCACTGGAAAAGTGAGTGCAAGTCTAGGTTCCACAAGGATGGAACACCCCTTAATGGGGAAAAGGAGGAGGAGGAATCAAAAAACTAAATCAGGGGCAGCCTCTCAGCCCCGAACTCGAAAGAGAGGAAAATACTGTAGTTACATCAGGGAGTCCTCTGAATCCCGAGGCTCCTGAATTTACTATACATGATTTGCCTAGAGCTACTCCTGGTAGTGCTGGTTTAGATTTAGCCTCTTGTGATGATGTAATATTCTCTAGATGGGACGGTGTTTCCTTGGTCTCTACGTCTACCTTGGGAACTCTGCCACAGGGAACTGTAGGGTTAATAATTGGCCGTAGTTCAAATTATAAAAAGAATTTTGAGGTGTTGCCTGGTGTGATTGATAGTGATAGCACAGGAGAAATAAAAGTCATGATTAGACCATTAAAAGAAACTATACAAATTCATAAGGGGCAGAGAATAGCTCAGCTTCTGCTCCTGCCTTATCTTAACTTACCTAATCCAATCTTAAAGCGTGAACGTGGACAAGGGAAGTTTGGTTCTACAGATGTTGTGGCATGGGTCCAAAATATTGATATGGAAAGACCTTTTAAAGCAGTTAGAATAAATGGAAAGATGTTTCAAGGACTTTTGGATACAGGGGCAGATAAGACTTGTATAGCAGGAAAGGATTGGCCTTCATCTTGGCCATGTAAGAGGACTTCTTCCGCTTTGTTAGGTTTAGGGACAGCCTTTAATGTGGTTCAAAGTTCACAGTTTCTGAGATGGGAATTAGAAGGAAAGACAGGAATGATTCAGCCTTACGTTGTTCCTTCTCTCTCCTTTTCCTTGTGGGGAAGAGACATGATGGGTGACATGGATGTAAAATTAGTCACCTCAGATAATCTGAGTGAACAGCATTTTTCATAGGGGCCGCTGAGGGCTTGTTGTATGCAGACAAATTAAATTGGAAATCAGAGCAGCCTGTATGGCTTAATCCGTGGCCCCTAACAGAAGAAAAAATACAGGCTATAGAACAACTTGTGCAAGAACAATTAGAAAAAGGACATCTTGAAGAAAGCAATAGTCCTTGGAACACTCACATATTTGTAATAAAGAAAAAATCTGGAAAGTGGAGATTGCTACAGGACCTTAGGGCAGTAAATGCTACCATGGAAGACATGGGAGCGTTACAGCCAGGACTGCCCTCTCCAGTGGCAGTTCCTGCAGGATGGGATGTGATAGTAATTGATTTGCAAGATTGCTTTTTTACTATAAAATTACATCCTGAGGATTGTAAAAGATTTGCTTTTAGTGTGCCAGCTGTAAATTTGAGAAGGCCATATAGAAGGTATCAATGGAAAGTGTTGCCTCAAGGAATGAAAAATAGTCTGACATTATGTCAAAAATTTGTGGATCAAGCTTTAGTATTTATTAGAAAAAAATATCCTGAGGCTTACTTTGCCCACTTTATGGATGACATCTTGATTGCTCATCAATCACCATCAATTAACAAGGAAATATTACTTTATACAATTGAACATTTTACCAAATTTGGATTAGTAATAGCCCCAGATAAGATACAAAAGAATAGACCTTTAAGTTATTTGGGACAGTTAATTCATGATGACTATATTGCCTCACAAAAGGTGTCTATAAGAGTAGACAAATTAAGGAATTTAAATGATTTTCAGAAATTATTAGGAAATATTAATTGGATTAGACCTTTTTTGAAAATTACTACAGGAGAATTAAGTCCTTTGTTTCAACTATTACAAGGGGATACTGATCCTAAGTCTCCAAGAGTCATGACTCAAGAAGCCATAAAAGCTTTAGCATTGGTGGAGGAAAACTTAAATGATGCAAAGGTAAAGCAGATATCTTATGATAAAGAGTGGGACTTGATAATTTTTAAAACACCTTACACTCCCACTGGATGCTTATGGCAGGATGGTGTGCTGGAATGGATACATTTACCTCATGTGCAACAGAAAATGTTGGCTTCTTATCCATATATGTGCTCATTATTGATTAATAAAGGAAGAATGAGATCCAGGGAACTATTTGGTAGAGAAATGCATAATATTATATTACCATATAATAAAAGGCAATTTGAAATACTATTGATGGATGATGATGATTGGGGAATTGCATTGCAAGGTTATACAGGACAAATTAAATATCACTATCCTAAACATCCTTTAATTGAATTTTATAAGGAAACAGAAATAATTTTCTCAAATAAGTGTTCTTCACAACCTTTAGAGTCTGCCTTATGTATTTTCACAGATGGCTCCTCTAATGGGAGGTCTGTGGTTTATGTACCAGGACAAAAGCCTCTGATAGAGGAAGGTGTGCAGACTTCTGCTCAGCAAGCAGAGATAAGAGCAGTTCTACTTGCTTTTCAGAATTTTACAGAAAAATTTAATCTTTATACGGATTCAAAGTATGTGGTTAATTTGTTTCCAGCCATAGAAACAGCCTTGCTTTCAGGGCAGTCTCAAATTTTAAATTTATTACAGCAATTGCAAAATACGATTAGAAAAAGAGCAGAAAAATTTTATGTAGGACATATACGGGGTCATTCTAATTTACCAGGCCCCCTTAGTAAAGGAAATTATATGGCTGATGCATTAACTAGAGGAACAGTTATGAATGTATTAGAGGCAAAGAATAGTCATGAGCTACATCATCAAAATGCTCTTGCTTTAAGAAGGATGTTTCATATTACTAGAGAACAAGCCAGACAGATAGTTAAGGATTGTGGTAATTGTCCTCAAGTTTATCACCCACAAAAAATGGGAGTAAATCCCCGAGGCCTTAAGGCATTAGCTTTATGGCAAATGGATGTTACACATATCCCTGAATTTGGAAAATTGGCTTATGTTCATGTGACAGTGGATACTTATTCTCATGTGCTGTTTGCCTCTGCTAGAAGTGGAGAAGCTGTGAAAGATGTAATTCAACATCTTGTACAAAGCTTCATGATGATGGGAAAGCCATTGAGAATTAAGACAGATAATGCTCCAGCTTATACATCTAAGGCTTTTGCCTCTTTTCTGCGAGCATGGGATATACACCATATCACAGGAATACCATATAATCCCCAAGGACAGGCAATAATTGAGAGATCTCACCAAACTTTGAAAAATCAGATTGAACGCCTCAGAGCTGCTAATAAATATTTTTCTCCCCATCATCTTTTGAATCATGCTCTTTTTGTGATAAATTATTTGAATACTGATGAACATGGAAAATCCCCTGCTATGAAACATTGGGGAGGAATAAAAGGAGAACAACTTCCACAAGTAATGTGGAAAGACTTATTAACCGGATCCTGGAAAGGACCGGATGCTTTAATTTCCTCCGGGAGAGGATATGTTTGTGTTTTTCCACAGGATGCAGATAGTCCAATCTGGATCCCAGACAGGCTCATCTGGCCGTTTAACCAGAAGGCCTCTATCGAGGAATCAGAGGAGAAAGCAGAGACAGAAAAAGAAGAAGATGCTGAGAATGATGATGGGACTTGATCTTGCTGTTCTACGGGAGACCTCAACTGTTCCTGAACCGTCACAGGAGTCAAGGGAGGATCTGCCCACCTGGGGACAGCTGAGGAGACTCGCCCGAGAAGCGCAGCAGATGATCACTAGCAACAGAAAGCAGTTATCAACAGAAAATATGTTTCTTGCTATGTTTGTTATCCTTTCTATGCAAACGTGTCCTGTGTCTGCAGTTTCATATTGGGCTTATGTTCCTCATCCCCCACTCCTTCATCCCCTGGTTTGGGGGGAGAATGTAAATATTAGAGTAATGACCAATGATACTAGACTTATGGGGGGACATGCTACTCTTTCCTCCCATCTAACCTCTACTCCATTTAGATATAAGGGGATGTCAGACTCTGCTCCGATTTGCATTGATTTAACTAGATCGGGGTCTATGGGTTGTCTTTCTCTCGCCTATAAAACTATTCTTGCTGATGATCCAGATAAATCGCCTCCAGCGAAAGAACCTCCATATCATAGAAGATTTATGTGGGAAATTAGACTAAAGATTTTGGGGACCAATTTTCATAATGAGACCTTTGAAAAGTTATTTAAGGACATTCCTTTAGATTCATGTTCCCAGAACTATAAAGATAAAGATAAGATGTGGGAGCTTCCACGGAGTTATGAAAGACCAAGTTGGCTTAAATGTGGTTTTGAACGTTGGGCTATAGCACATACTCCCTGGGAGAATCAAGAGAGGATTTATGATTATTCCGTAGCCACACCAAATAATAACTATAGAGCTTTCCTTCTTGGTGATATATTACAGTATCATGGATATAAACCTGAAAGGTTTACTTTAGAACCTATTAATAGGTGGTTTACACCAGGATGGGTAGAACCTATCTATGTTAGTCATTCTCCTTCAGGTGATGTTTTGAATACATTTCCAGGACTATTTAGACTTTTTGCTGCATCTGGTATAATTTACTTTAAGAAGCCTCTGGAGTCTAGACCTCTTCCTGTGGCGATTAGATCTTGTTTGAGCTATCCTTATAGTATACTTACTGGAAAAGATACAGATTTAATCATTACTAAATTAGGGCACTCTTATGAGGTTCACTGTTCCGAATGTATTTTGACTAATTGTATTGATCATAAGTTGATTGAATCCTATTCACGCATTGTGATATTACAAAGACCTTCCTACGTAATGCTTCCTGTAGATCTAAAGGATGAAGCTTGGTTCGACAATGAGGCTTTACAGGTAGTTACTAGAATTAGTGAGCTTATTAGGCCAAAGCGTTTTGTAGCAGCTTTAATGTTAGGTATCAGTGCCTTGATAGCTATTGTGACTTCACTTACAGTTTCATCAGTTGCTTTAGTCTCAGAAATGAAGACTGCACACTTTGTTAATGATTTGAATAAGAATGTTTCTTTGGCACTGGTAAAACAAGAGGCTATAGATAAGAAATTAGAAACAAAAATTGATGCTTTAGAGGATGTAGTTCTGGAGTTAGGACAAGAGATAGAAAATATTAAGGTTCAGCTTTCCACCAGATGTCATGCCAGCTTTCGATACATATGCGTAACGCCATTAATCTATGACAAGCAACATAATTGGACTCTTACAAAAAATCATTTGTTGGGAATTTGGAAAGATAATAATATCTCTCATGATATGGCTCAATTAAAAGCTCAAATTGCGGTTATGAGTAAAGCACAAGATGGATCGGTTAACTTAGAGGATTTGGCTCAGGCCTTTAGTTCTGGTTTGAAGTCTCTGAACCCTGTAACTTGGTTACATTGGATTGTTGTTGTTGCCGTGGCTGCAGGGGTAATCTTTCTTTTTCTTCTTATCCTTCCAATAATTTTCAAACTAGTCTTCTCCTCCATTTCTGCTGCCAAAAGAGATATTCATGAGCTCAAATTAAAAAATACAAAAGCGGGAGATATCACACGCTTCTCTTGAACCCCGTGATTTTACGCAGCCAAGCTGCAATCCAGACGAAGGCTGTGTGATATTTACTGGGGCTGTTCAAGGTGAATGCCGCTGTGGGCCTCCTTGGCTGCAGATAGAGCTGAGCTGAAATTTCTCGTGGCAAGCTGTGTAACCCTTTATCTGACCTGTTCTTTTACTTACGAGATGTCTCTGACAGCCAGAGGTGCGAGCATTCCAGGCGTGACAGTTCACTCAGAGTTTATTCTTTGAACTACAGTACTGGCCATGATTTATCCTCTGGAGATCCATTGCTTTGCTTTTAATTAGCTGTACAGTTATTACCTAGATACATTAAAGAATTAACCTCCCAACAATTTTTATTATTTGTATGGTTAGCTGGCTTTGGCACTCTGACATGGAAACCTTCAGTTTAGTAAAGTTTCAAAATAAGCCTGAGAAATTCTCACAAGAAGATAAACAAAACATAGTGTAATCTCTGACTCTTGAATTACTAATTTATTATTGACTACAGAGGGACGCGATAACCTTGTGTGTAGTCTCTGACTCTTGAACTACTAATTTATTATTGACTACAGAGGGACACGATAACCTTGTGTATAATCTCTGATGTTCATGCCTGATTCATTTGTATTTCTGTGTGCCAGTCACTCATGGTAACCATTCTTTGTAAACATTTCACTGTAATACCAATTTGAGGGTGTATAAATGTTCCTGCCTCAGAACAGTAAAGTGCATTCAGATGCATTCAGATCTTGTGTGTGTCTGTCTGTCATTTCACGCCACGACCAGTGCCTTCCTGCATACCAAAGACCCTGATTCCCCCACGTGTGTTCCGACTGAGTCAGTCCGTGGCAACTTTGTAAGATGAAGATGTTTAAAGATTCAAAATAATTAGTAGATAAGTCCTCAGAAGAAATGATATGTATACATTCAACAAGGAATTACTTTCTAATATATATATATATATATATATATATATATATATATATATATATATATATATGTAGAAGTATAACCAAATTACTAAACAGGAAATCTAACAACCTAGTCCATAATTGGGTAAATTAATAAATACTTCCAAAAAGATGAAATAGAAATGAATAATAAACAACCTGTGACTCTTGCAATCTTTCTGCCCTCTCTTCTGTAATGGTCCCTGAGCCTTTGAAATGTGTTGTGATATAGATGCCCCATTTGTGGCTGAACAGTGCACTGACATTTATTCTCTGCACTTTTACCTTTTTTAAATTTCCTGTTTGCCATCATCTACTGCACAAGGGACTTCTCTAGTGAGTTCTGAGTGATCTGCTGATCATTCTACATATTGATCTTTCTACATATTTTAAAAAGAACCTACTGTATGTTTACTTTGACAGTGATTCCATTTAGCAAAATAATAGTAGTTTGTATGATAGATCTGTGAGCATGTTGATTTTCTGACAAGATTTCAGCACCAAGGATGTGATTTTACTGTGAATTGTGCCTTAAGCTTAATTTTAAAGCATTGCTAAGTAACACTCTGTCACTCTTGGTCACTTGATCTGGAAAATTATTAATGCTGTTCTCATGCTTCACAACCAGGTAAGATTGTTGTTTGCTTTTTGTCCTCAGTAGTTCAAATAATACCTTTCAAGTACTCTGAAACCTTACTATCAATGTCTCCATTCTCTGTTCAACAATGACCTGATTTCTCTGCATCTTTCCGCATATGTGTGTAGTGTCTTTAAAATTAGCATTTCACCATGTGGTTCTGGTGAGGAATTAAGTTAATTTTTCTTCTAACACAATGTGATAAACACCATGGCCACAAGAGTCTTATAGAAGAAATTGTTTATTTGGATTATTTTTCAGAGAGTTAGAGTTCATGATCTTGGATCAAAGGCATGGTGGCTGGGGCAACAGCGTAGAGATCATATATTGAACTGTAATCAGGAAGTAAAGAAAAAATGGAATGCAATGTAGCTTTGAAATATCAGAGTTTGCCCACTTTCACTTGTGTTAATTAGACTATATAGGTGAACACAGTGTATATATGTATATGTATATATATATATATATATTCATACAGAGTGTATATATGCATATATGTATATATATAATTCATATATAATATGAATTAGAGGTAGAAGTTTCAAAAGGATCAAATTGGTAAGGTTCAGATATCATGTCATGGATTAAGAGGACACAGAAATGGACTACTATGAACCAAGTTATTTATTATGAGAGTCTATAATTTTATAGACAGACATAAGGAGAAACAGCAGATGCTATTCCAGGAAGAATTTAGTCCCTAGTCCCAGGGAGAAAAAGAATGTCAGGGTCTTTGAAGGAAATCAGAACCCACATGAGAAATCACTTTGTACAGTTTATATATTATACATTTTAAGATTTGTGGCAATATCTGCAGGATGCTACAGCCAAGATGTCTAAATTAGGGCCAAAGAAGAGAGTGGGGATTAGGATGTGTCTGGAGTCAATTTAGTAACAACAGCACCCTTTTGTGTTCTCTTTTCCCAGGTGAGAGTTCCCATCCTCAGTGTCACTGTACTAAACCTGCCTGTATTCACAAGTGTGAGAACAATCCCACCTTCTGTAACCCTATATGGAACCTGTCAGTATCCATGAGAGTGTGAGAGTTGCAATATAGAAGCCACTAAATTATAAAATCACATTTTTGTTGGTGAATAGTATCTCTCAGATGTCAGTATAAGATAGTGTGTATGTCTGGTAACTCTGTAAATTAAAGAGAAATCCAAACAAAAAACTTTAAAGCCTTTCCAACGATTGTCGAATATGTGTGTCTCAGAAGCATATACTTGAGCACTTGAAGATGTTTTTGTTCCCCTAACTTACCTATGGTGACTTTATAGTCAATAGTTATTCAGGAAATCATATGCATTTAAAGAAAATTTTAGTTTCAGAATATGGAATATAAGCCCAAGCAGCACACATGAGACGTATATACAAAGGGCACTAAGGAAAATATTCTTAGCGGGTAGCATTAATGGTTAAGAATCTTGGAGACTTTGTTGTGCATCTCTAACCTAGCTCCTCAATAATATTTCCTCTGGAAGATGACAAATAAGTTCTCAATGAAAATCAAGCTGGCTCTATTAATCAGGCTTTTCTAGAATTATATAACTTATTAAATGAATCTCCTTCCCTCCCTAACCCCTATTCTCTATCTCTGTCACTCTCTTTCTACAACACACACACACACACACACACACACACACACACACACACAGAGAGAGAGAGAGAGAGAGAGAGAGAGAGAGAGAGAGAGAGAGGGAGAGAGATGCTCCTTCATTCAATTTATATCCAAATCATTGTATCCTGTCCTGGTCCTACTCCCACAACCCATCTCCCCACTCCCTTCCCCTCCTCATATTGTTGGTTTTTACTTATTTTATCTCTCCCAAGTTAAAACTAGGGGAAGATTGAGAGTACTAGAGCAGGAATGATGTGTTGTCTTCTCAGTGCAATGCAATGCCGCTATTGTGGAGGCAGAGAATAGCTGCAACAGGGAGGAATTAACTATCTAAATCTATGATTTTAATACCACATAGGATCAAATGTAAAATAATATTCATAGATATGACATAGCATGTCTTTATAAAAATTTGGTTAGATGAAAGGTAGATAAGTAGGCTCCAGTCAGAAAGGTCCTAGAAGGTCTTAAGACATTCAAAGTAATTCAATGTTATTTCAGAGATATACAATGAATATTTCTGAAATATAAAATGAATCATAGATCCAGATATTAAAAGTCAATGGGTAAGAGAAACTTTTATCTGGACCAAGTTCACTCTGAGGATTCTTGTTATCAAATTGTTGTTAATATTAGATATTATAGACTGCCACAGGAGAACTCCAATTGCCTGACTGTACATTTCTCAGCAATTAAAACAAACTAGGATAAAGTGACTTAATGTTTGTTTTGAGTGAAGAATATAGTAAACTGATAATACTGTATCCAAATCTGTACTTTACTTAGAGAGATAAACAAGAAAGTTTTCCATAACCCTGAATATGAGAAAACACATACACAAGAGACGTATTTCTCAAGCAATCTTGGCATCATAGTTACAAGAGGTGGTTCCAAGACAGAGTCCATGAGCTGATGGCACAGAAGGAAGAATATGTTCTAGTGCAGAGAAGCTATGTTTTCTCTGGTGTGTTTACAATTATCTCTTCCCTGTAAGAGGGATGTCTAAGGCAGAACAAGGGGGTGGCCTACTGGATCAAGTTAAGGGGATAGATTCAGCAGTCATCACCACGGGTTAAGCAGAACAGCTAAAAATGGAGCATATGGATTGAAATCATGATAAATCCAAACACAGACTGAAAAGCTAAATATCTGGTAAGTATGCTTGACACTGTGCTTAAGAGCTAAAGAAAAGAAAACAAACTGGGTAGAAATCATAGAAAGAATTTGAAAATACTAAAATAAAACTTGTGTACGAAGAAAAGAGAGAGATTTAAAAGAAAATATTATGTGTGTTAAAAATGCAAAAAAACTCAGTGGCAGAAAGCATATGAATTCCAAAGAATTTTGTTTTGATTATCAGCATATAAATAATATTTTTCATAATGATTGTAATTTTATATATCATTGTAAAGTGAGATCAAAATGAAGCATACTTGATAAGAAAGGGGCTGAAATAATCCATGCTAAATTACAAACATTAGAAATCTAGACAATCCTCTGAATCTTAATTTTCTCGTGTGTCCAAGCTATAGCTTACAGCACCACCTTGTGATAAAACTGCAAACTGGCAGGTGAAATCCATTAAAAATCTAAAATTATTTTTTGCAGATATCATATGTAGTTAGCCCTAAATGAAAAGAGTCTGCAAGCTTATCAAAATTTGGAATGGATGCCCACAGAGTCACTAGACTTAAAGAGATTTGATTAAGCAATAACAACCTATGGCATACATTCACCATATGGAAAACAGGTATTTAATAACGGGCCACCCAAAATAATTTAACTCTGAAAGATTGGAGAGAGTTTATCGCAGCCATATAGATCCTGGCTCTCAATTACAACACTAACATGATGGAAAAGTTTCAGTTATGGAGCAACAAAATGGAACTAGAGGTATTGATATTGTCAAGGATCAATTACTAGGTGAAAGTTAATATTCTGAATTAAGAGTACAACTCATACTTGATGATGCCAACTTGGTACAATGGTACACAATAGATGTAAATGCTTGGGAGAAGGATGAATGACATGGAGGGTCCAAATCATTAGCAAAGAAATCCCATGGTACAAATGACTCTTTTACTGACTTTTTACAAATATTAATTACAGCTATAAATAGAACAATATCAGATCTAACACCAAGATAATTTTTAATATTTTGTTAAAATATTAAATGGCACTGTATGCTGTAGCTTGGACTCACCTGAAAACTAAGATTCATAGGATTGTCTAAATTTCTATTGCTTGCAATTTAGCATGGATTTTAAAATATTTAAATATTTTATTTAGCTTTTGAAAATTTCAATGCTGAATGCAAAATGGGTATTATACTTTTAAGGGCAAGATTTATACCTATTTATGAATGGACTAGAATTACTATGGATATTTAATCTAATGCTCACAATTCATTATGTGTGGACAATTACAATAGATATAAAAACTTACAATGCTTATTGCTATGGATATGAAAGATCAGGTCTGTCCCTAAATGACCAAAGACAAACAGATCTTACAGGTAAGTCTTTGTCTAATAATAATTCAGGGAAAATATTTCCTGTGCTATACAGATGATGTGAAAAGAACAGACACAGGACCTATGAATATAGGTCATCCAAAGACATTAGAGAACATTGTTTAATATTGGAAAACTGATCAAGGAGCCTTGCTCAAGACTTGACAAAAAACAACATAAGCCATTTGTTCACTCTCAAACAAGGAAAAACTGTTATGGAAAGCAGTTAGAAAAATTGACCCCTGGTAGGACAAATAGCTGCTCAAAACTTGAATCATTTAACAGACATAGAGTGGCTTCCATAGATAGAAAAATAGATCCTAGAGATAGAGAAAAAGATATTTTGCCAATTATTATAAATGATAAGACAAAAGTTAAAATTAGTTACATGAAAATGATATGGAAGGGTTAATTCATACAGGAGCATATGGAAATGTAATTTCACAAGATTCCTGGAATCCAGCTTAGCTACATCAAAGGATATCTACACTACACCTAGAAATTGGGACATTGTCTCAGATAAAACACCTAAATAGATTAGGAGGTCAAGTAGGAAAAATAAAGCCATATATGAAAGATAAAGCCATAAATATATGGGAAAGAGTTCTATTTTAGCAATGGGAAGCACAGCTTAGCATTGATCCAACTTCAGAGATACGCTAAAAAAAAGGAAGACATTTCTTTGTGTGTGTGTGTGTGTTCTTTTTTTCTTTCTTTTTTAATTGCATAATTTCTTTATTTACATCTCAAATGTTATCCCCTTTCCTGATTTCCCCCCTCCCAGACACCCTCTATGCTATCTTCCCTATCCCTGTTTGTATGAGGATATTCCTCAACCCACCAAACTCCCACCTCCCTGCCCTTGATTCCCATAAACTGGTGCATCTATCAAGCCTTCATAGGACCAAGGAACTATCCTCCCATTGATGCCTGACATGGCTGTCTTCTCCAACATATGCTTGCTGGAGCCACATGTATTCCTTGGTTGATAGCTTAGTCCCTGGAAGCTCTGGGGATCTGTTTGGTTGATGTTGTTCTTCCTATGAGGTTGCAAACTCCTTCAGCTCCTTCAGTCCTTTCTCTAACTCCTCCATTGGGACCCCACACTCAGTACAATGATTGGCTGCTAGCATCCTCCTCTGTATTTGTAAGGTTCTAGCAGGGCCTCTCAGGATACAGACATATCAGGCTCCATTCAGCAAGCATTTCTTGGCATCCACAATAGTGGAGAGGTTTCGTGATTGTATATGAGATGAATCCCCAGGTGGTACAATCTCTAGATGACCTTTCTTTCAGTTTTCACTCTACAGTTTGTCTCCATATTTGCTCCTGTATTTTGTTCTCCTTCTCAGAAGAAATGAAGCACCCACAATTTGTTTTTCCTTCTTCTTGAGTTTCAAGTGGTCTGTGAATTGGGTATTCAGAGTTTTGGGGCTAATATCCACTTATCAGTGAGTGCATTCTTTTGTGATTAGGTTACCTCCCTCCAGATGATGTTTTTTAGTTCCATCCATTTGCTAAGATCAAGAATTGACAAATGAGAACTCATAAAAGAGAGATTCAAAATACAGATATTTTAATAAGTTTTCAAGGACAGTTATAGCTTCAATAGGCTATCCATAAACAGGGCATGGAAAAGACTAACTCTCCAAATTCATATAGGGGACTCACTGCTGATAAAGTACCAAATGTCCTACCACTAAGATGGTTAATGAATGAACCTATTTGGATAGAAAAATTGTCTTTAAATAAAATAAAAATACAGGCACTAGAACAAACAGTATAAGAATAACTGGAGGCTAACCATATAGAAGAGTCCACCTTGAATTCTCCTATATTTGTCATTCTAAAAGGTTTTGGAAATTGAAGAGGTCTACAGATCAGAGGAAAGCAATAAAATCATTCATTCTCTGGATTCCTTACAACCTGAAATCACTTTAAATTCTGTCACAAAGGCATGGCCTATTGTAGCATTTGATTTAAGAGAGTGACTTTTTAACAATCCCTTTACATGAATATGATAGGGAAATGTTTGCTTTTATTCAATACATACTTTTAATAATAATTGTTCAATAAAGATACATCTTTGGAAACTGTTAACAAAAGACTTGCAAACCCATTCTACCTGTGTCAACATTATGTGCAACAGCCATTAAAAATAATATGTAAAGTGTTTCCTCCACCTATAGTTTACCATTATGTGGATCATATGTTGCTGCCTGATTTAGATGCAGATAATTTAGAAAATATTTAATGAAAAAATGAGAATGTTGCCTTATTGGGGATTACAAATTGTTCCTAAAATTACAACAAGTAGATTCTATTAATTGTCTAGGATATAAGGTAGCTAGAAAAAAATCCAGACACAAAAAGTAAAGGTCAGAAGAGACCAAATACAAACTCTGAATGATATTCAAAAATCCTTGGTCAGATACAAATTGGCCAAGGTCCACAACTGGCTTACAGATTCAAAAGCTAAGTAATTTGTTTTCAAACTTTACAGGTAAGTTAGACTTAAATTATTTAAGAAATTATCAGATGAAGCTGAAAAATGTTGACTAAAAAAGAAAAGTGATTACAGATTAAACAAACAGTAAAAAATTAAAAACCCATATAGAAAAGTTTTCTGGTTTGAAGGTCAAAAGGAGAATAAAACATCATCAATTATCAATAATAGACTCAGCAGGGAATATAATGCATTATACTAATGCTGAAATAACCTCACTGTGAGTCATTTCTGTTAATATCAGTAATTGTTTTAAAAATGAAGACTTGGATAAGGTAGGCATGTATGACTGATTCACATCTCTAGCCTATGGGATGGCATTTTATGTATAAAGGTTACTTCACTTACTTGTCAGTAACATGGAAGCAGATTTACCACTCTACCCTAGCATCTCTACTTTTTCACCTCTAAAATAACATGAGTGTGTATAATGATTCTCAAAAGTATGTACCATTGCATACTTGTTCTGCTACATAAATCAGCTTATGAGCTAAGAGAATATTTGCTATTTGTATTGATTAACATAACACATCTTCTTTTTTGCTGACACTGAACATATGGATGCAATTTAGCCATGGAAATCAAGATAATCTTTTGGAATCCTTATTTTGTAAGGAAACATGGGAACTTATCTGTTGGTATAAGTGAGACCACTGCTCTGCATAGAAGATATACAGCTATTAATAAAGAAATAAATCATATTTTATCAGTGATATCTTAAAGAGAGACAGAAACATTTTTAGTGGGCTTCTGAATGAAGCCTGGTATGAGCCTTCATTTACTTGTGTATACTGTCCACCAAGAAAACCAATTTCTGATATGGAGTATACATCACAAGTGAAAATTACAAAACAGAGAGTAAAATTGAGGAAAAATGAAAACAAATCTTATTAAAATATTATCTCTAAAAGGAAAAGCAAATAAGAATATTTTAAGAGGTAGAACATTGACAAACTATATCAGTTTGTACCTTAGACTGGCATAGAACTCATTATAATACCTAAACTAATCTTCATATCAGAAATGATGCAGCATCTGCTTTTTGATGCCAGAAATACAGAGATAAGCCAGGATAACTGTTGTGAATAGATTCTAACACAAAACATAGTTGGGACAACAATGTTATCTAAAGGAAGTTTTGGGAGCCTCGCATTATACAAGATCTCTTGCAGTCTGCACTACTCAAATCGCAAAACTCAAATTGGGGCTTGTGATGGTTTGTATATGATTGGCC
The DNA here is from genome assembly GCA_964023405.1 of Apodemus agrarius. Classification (NCBI taxonomy): domain Eukaryota; kingdom Metazoa; phylum Chordata; class Mammalia; order Rodentia; family Muridae; genus Apodemus; species Apodemus agrarius. The sequence continues at coordinate 96,309,974 of OZ030006.1, read as the reverse complement.
CAGGAAGTGAACCTATTAGGAGTTGTGGCCTTGTTGGAGTAGGTGTGTCGCTGTGGGTGTGGGCTTAAGACCCTCCCCCTGGCTGCCTGCAAGTCAGTCTTCCACTAGCAGCCTTCAGTTGAAGAGAGAGAACTCTCAGCTCCTCCTGCATCATACCTGCTTGGATGCTGCCATGTTTCTGCCTTGATGACGATGGACTGAACCTCTGAGCCTGTAAGCCAGCCCCAATTAAATGTTGTCTTTTATAAAACTTGCACTGGTCATGGTGTCTGTTCACAGCAGTGAAATCCAAACTAAGACAGGGCTGTATTCAAGTTCAGATGAGATTGTGATAAACAAAATCCCATGATCCTGTTCTCTGCTTCATTTTTTCAAAAGGAAATTAAAGTCACACTATTTCTATTTTTTTCCTTAGTCTGCCTTATACATGGTTCTCATTTTTGTGTTCCCTGACACTAAGATTTTTATTTCCTCTGATATGACCCTGGCTTTCATCTGTACCCTATTAATTCTGAGTAGCTCGAGTGACCTAGAGATCAATCACACCACTGAGTTATTTTCTGTTGCTATATAGCGTAATGCTGAATTCTCTATTAGCAGGTTTAAGTTTAAGAGGAAATTCTCTCATTTACCAGCCTTTGTTGTTCAAACCTTGAGTTTTCGTCTGTTGTATGTGTTGTAATGCTGAACACTGGCCCTGGTTGCATCTCTGACTAGGAGATCCTCATATACATGAGGCTATGTGACCTAGTTACTCTCCTTCCCATGTTATCCTTGATTGGTCAATGAATATGCCTACAGCCTATAGCTGGGCAGAAGAGAGATAGGTGGGGTTTCGCTTCTCAGGCTGTGGTTATGAAGCAGGGGACATGCAAAGGGAGAGTAGATGGTAGAATGAGGCGAAGACATCATGGTGAAAGTGAATCTTGAAAACATGGCCATGAAACCTGGCCAATTTAAGTAAGAGTGGTCCCGGCAGAATATGGCAAATTATAACTCAGGGTTATTGACAGGAAAGTACATATTAATATTTTAGAGGAAGTAGATATCTGCATAGCTGTAGTGCTTTAAAGATTTATCATAAATATAAATATAAAAGTTTTGTGTTGGTTTTCTGTAAACTAATGTTATAAGGCAGGGTAAAAATCCTCACTTAAATATTTTCTACAACACACCCTACCACCTTTTATAGTTCAGTCCATATTATGAACCATGATGCCATATGTTACAGGGAAAGTGCATCTTACTACATATCATAATCTTGTTGATGAAGAGGAATGGAAACAGTAGGTATCTTCACCTTCAATTATACCTTCAACTCTAACTGAATCTCTGTTGCATAGTACTCTCAAGACATTCCAGACCACTCAGAGTTAAATTATTACTGGCAACCCAGACAAGGAATAGAATGGGTTAGACCTTTCCAAACTCATTAACTGATTTATAAATAACCAGAAAAAAAAACAAATTTACTGATCCAGATGGATGTATTGGGAATTTAGAGACATACATTTTGATAATTAATAATGCTAGCTGAACATGAGGATAATTTCAAATTTGTTTGTTAATAACCAATTGTAATAACTCTGGTTTAGAAGATCTATAAAGCTAAGGATATAGCTTTATAGATCTCCTAAAAAGGCCAATCTGAGCACAAAAACATAAAAATAGCATGCACATATATACATAATTAAATAAAAATCTAGCTTTAAAAATATGGTTCATACTAAACTTTTTATTTTATTTTATTTATTTTTATTTAATGTACCCATTTATTTTAATTTAAATTAATTTATTTATTTGCATTCCAGTTGTTTCCCTCATCTCTTGCCCCTCCAACATTTCATCATCCCATTTCTTCTTCCCCTTGCCTCGAAGAGGGTACTGTCTCTCACACCAGTTCTCCTCCTACCCTGGGGCCTCAAGGCCTTCAAGGATTAAATATGTATAAGTCCTGATGACACTTCACCCAGAATTCTAACCTCCAAGACTGTTATTTGAAAGAAAAGTAATCATGCTAATTGATGGAGGAGAAATAACCCAAAGCAAAGAATAAAAGGATTATGTCACTTGGGTTGATAATGCTTTACCTAGGAACCATTAACTATTTAACATATCTCAAGTCTCATAGATGGCAAACCTCATTTTGAGTTGTTCTCCCAATCAAATAGGTTCTCAAAATGTCAAAAATGTGGAGGGAACATATGGCAGATATTCCTTCATGACCAAGAATAAAGAATGCATAGTGGAACAGATGGGGGGGGGGAGAGGAACTATGGGAACTATGGTGGGTGGGAACTGGGAAAGGGGAAAGCCTTTGGAATGTAAACATAAAATATAGAAAATAAAATAAAATAAAATAAAAAAAAGAATGCATAGTGGAGGATAAAAGGGAAGATGCTGAGACTTCCATTTTCTGGATTGCTTCCTGAAATATCCATAGAGGCTCTCAAAACTCTCATAAAATGATGGAGCAATGTGATAGTCATTATCTTAACTTACCCCATAATTAAACAATTTCAATAAGAATTACAGAGAATCAGAGACCAGAATATGCTATACAAAGTTTCTTCTTACAGTTTCTTCCATCTAATCGGCAATATCAGGATGGATTTATTTTTATACTTGACCCACAGAGAACCAACTTGCTCACATGTGTTTCCTAATCAAAAGTCTCCAGGTATTAGAGACAAATCTTTGAAGATCATTCAATACCTACGAATGTAATTTCACTGTGTTATGGCTCATGGGAAAATTCTCCACAGCAACCTAGGGACAGTACAAACATGCCCTTATTTTTAGCAAGCCATAATGTTTAGTGACTATTGTAAGTATTATTGACATTCTGAGGTCTCAAGGGTGATTGGTATTTCCTGTGTCTTCAGCAATGTAATCTTACCATTATTTGTTGGTTAGCAAAGAACAATAACAATATTATACTTTGCTCTCAACCCCTTAGGCCATCCTGGAGAACTTGTAAGGAGGTTTCTCCTATATTGGAAAATGAAAAATTTGCCTAATATACCATGGCTTTTGAAAGAAATATTATCAGTCCATGGAGGGAATTGACATTCAAACATGTTTAATACTGTATTATAAGAAATTGTGTAATTTCTTATAAGCTGTAGAACAATATCTCAAACCTACATATCATCTACACATTTACCTATTTATTCATAGACTTCATGTCTTTACCTAAGTAAACGATGAGTTTCTGTTGGCATTATAAATGCATTAAAAATTCAGGTCTTGTTTTACTTCAATGAATAAAGCACATTCCCTATTAATTACTACTTAGATATTAAGTATAACTAGTGGGTTTTAATAGTCAAGTAGTTGTATTGTTTGATGTGCATCTATTATTTCTAACACCCTGTATATCTTCCTTGCAGACAAACCCACTCATATATTCCATTTTCATAACTTGTCTGTATGTCCTTTTATCATTTGCTGTGCATGGTTGTCTTCCTGAGCTTACTCACCATTATATCTTAGTGAGCTGATTATTATAATTGTTGAATTATTTTTATGTAACCTTTCATGAACAAATGCACAAAAACTTCTAGAAATCAATCAAATTCCAATGTAAATTAAACCTTACAATACATTTTGTGATTCTTTTTGATGATTAGTATAAGGTTTATATGTAGGTGTCACTGGTAAGTCGTTGTTCAGGGAGATGCAAATGGGACATGGTGGGGACTTACAGTGTCCCCTGCAGATGGACTTGGAGTAAATCTTCACTTTTCTATGATGCACAATTTTCCAAGGTGTCACCTAAGAGTTTCTATAGGTTCTGACATCTTGTTGAGAATCTTCGAAGATATAGAGGAGGAGACTATTGATTTTAACTTTTTCCCTCTTGATTTTCTCATCTTCTTTGCAAGTTTGGACCTTAAAGATGGATACACTTGGGGGTCTTTTTTATTTTTCTTCCAGTTCAGATTCTGATCATGTGCTAGGGTCTCATGTGATTAAGAATAAGACACCAAAAAATTCAATTCCAAAAATTAATATTAGGATATATATTCTTCTAAAAGGAGAATATTAGGTTAAAGTTATAATGCATTGCTTGAAATAAATTCGACAACTTTTTATAACTAACTCAGTTTTGTTTCTTTCTAAATAAAACTTAACTTATGAAACCTAGTTAAAGGAATATTCAAAAGTTGCCTACATACTATGTTCAATAAATTATTATTCAGAAAACACCCAAGAATATTTCAATATTACATAAAAACTAAATGAAAATACCCAAGATTTTGGGTTGTTGTAGTACACATTTTATCACCTGCAGAATGATGTCTACCAAACAAGTGCCCAAATATCTAGGCACATATCTAGATAAAAGAAGAAAACTGAAATAAATCACTGTCGCGCCCAACCTCGACCCCCAAGGAAGGACACAACACCAGCAATCTTCTTAACAGTTTACTCAGGAACCTTGTATAATGGCGTTGCTCTCTCCCCTTGACCCCTGCTCTCCTTTTTATCCCCAAGGCTGGCCAATCCCTGGATAGCATGTAGGCAAAGCAGATAGGCTACCTTAAAGTGGAAGGACAGCATCTGACCACACAAAGCCAAAACATGAAATCCTTTGTCTCAAAGGGCACTCTTCCCCTGTGGGGAGGAAGGCAGAAACCGGCGCCATCTTCAAGGCACTGCACTTCGCAGCCCTCTACAAATCACAGAATTCCTTTCTACACAATTGAAAACATCTATTCTTTTGGAAGACTATTTCCATTTGCACATAACCTTGAGTCTCTTAACAACTTCTGTTAATATGAGAAATGAATAATTTAATATTCATGTTTCCAAAAATAAACCCTAGGATTTAAACATAGTAAGCATGTGTGCCTTATTCATATCACCAGCCTGTGTGACTAAGATTTCTGTGCACTTCTTACAATTCTTTGTCATAAAGATGGCAATGGATTTGTTGCTTTGTCCTGTCATCTATATTTTATTCACCACTAGAATAAAATGAACATATGGAATGATACTAGTAAGTATGCACCAGTGTTTTCCCCTTGCTCTGATATGTAGATGAGTAAGAAACCAAGATACTCTCTCTGAATCCCATGTGTAATCAAGATATCCTTCACTCACCTATGAAACAATCAAGTTAATTGTATAAACAAACAAAGCCCACAAGAGCTGCACATCTAGAGGCTTTATCATTACCTAGGTCTTTCTGGTGTACAATAGAATTTAGAAGGATACTTCTTGGATAAAGTTCAGCACATAGATGTCTGGAGAAAAAGTATAATGATGAGTTTAGGGTTATAAAATATTAGTATAAAAACTCATTTACTTGTGAATACTGGGCACCAAAAATTTATTTTTGTTATAGACCACAAATTACATATTATAAAAATTAAAATGTTTAAGCAACATTTAGCAAAAGCAGATTTAAGAAACAAACCTCCTGAGAATATTTAGCTCAAAGTAAAAAGCATTATCAAAGGTACTATTTAGGAGGTGTAACACTGACAACCTGCATCACTTTGTAGCTGGCTCTGATTGGTCTTTGATGCAAAAACCATTTGGAAAACATCATTAAAAAAGCTTTGTATTATATAAGAACTCCCCCACTTTTCACTATGCAACCTACAATACTTAATCAAGGCTACTTTCGTGTTCAAGTGAGACTTTGGCATACAGAATGATTCCTTTTCTTCTTTTACATTTATTCAAATAAAGCATAAAGCCTCAGGGTTTCTGTTTGTGATTTTTATTCTTCATATTTTCTTACACATATTTCTCATTAGTGTGGCCTTATGTCTCTAAGCTTTGTTCACTAAAGTGATTATGGAATTCATTATTACAACTAAATCTGAGTATCCAGGGTGAACTGTCATTAAGTCATATTACCAGCTAGATTCATTCATTTCCTATTATGAACTATTTTGACATGTGTATAAGGAAAGTGCAATTAATCACATCTTATAATATAGTGAAGAAAGATAAAAACTGAAGGTGTCTTCTTAATACCATATACTTTCAGTTCTAACTAAATGTGTTTGCACAGTGGCCCCTAGGGATCCATACTTCTTACAGTTAATACTGTTGCCTCCCGAGAGGGCCAACAGATTGTCTTGAGTAGAACAGACCTCTCCAAACAACAGAAGATTTTCATTTCTGCTCTATGTTCTTTGCTCCTCTTCAATTCACATGAGACTGAAAAAGTGAAAAAGGACCTCTTGAGGCTCCTTCTCATAGAAAATACAAGGATAGCAGAAAATATCTGAAAATAAACAGAATTTGGGCAACACTTCCCATGAATCTGGTTTGTATCTCAGATAATTTGAATCTGTTAGTACTTTTATTGTTTAAGTACTAGGTAGTATTCTAAGACAAAATTTGCATGACTTCTGTTGTGTTCTCACAACTATAAAGGATAGAAGACTTATCAGGAGAATCTGAGGCATTTATCAAATTTTAGGTCTATATTGCATCAAGTGCTATATAAATAGTTAGAAAAACCTATTGCTCACTTTGATAGATATGTTGGAATTGAATTGATTTATGATTAGTCAATAAAGAGAGTTAGCTGTTCACTCAGAACAACTAATTTTGGCCCTCAGCGTTCACATTTGGTGGCTCACAATAAATTGCAATAACAGCAGGTTCAGGAGATCATATACTCTTTCAAGACTCTCTGGGTACTGGCATACATTCATATTCATATGTATGTATATGACATATGGATATATACATAAGTAAATACAAAATAAATTGAAAATCAGTTCTCTTGCTATTTTATGATTATTGATTTGATTACAATTTGGAATAAATGTTTATAGTCACCTACAAGGAATTCACCCATCACAGTTATTCGAAGACAGTTTTACCTTCATTATTAGCAAAGTAGAGAAAATGACATTTATTCCATCTCTCTGTAGCCTGTATATCACAATCTCATGTTCTTGAAAAAGGGTTACCATTGTTCCCTAATCTCAGGAAATCATGAAAATTCACAGAGCCTTACGCATAATCTGAACCCCTTTAACATATAAGTCATGTCTTTTATTTGAGAGAATACCACCCACCCCTATTTTATTACTATAGATTTTTATTTCTAATATGCCAGATGAATAATGGAAAAACATATGAAGTTACAAAATGATCCACCATTTCTGAATCTTGAAGGAATCCCTGATTTAACTTTAGATGTGTGGTACAATAAGAGTTCAGGAGCATTTGCTGGTTATCAGGCTACTGCTATAGTGTCAGGCTAATTATATAGTATTCTCCTCACTTTCCATGAAAGTAATGGTGACTCATAGATATACAAATGAGTAGGATGGGAATTGGCTCAGCTGGATGCCACATATCAAGCCTGTGAATGAAAACTTATGTCGCGCGCTATTGTCTAACCAGCAAGAACCACGTGGACAACCGGATTCTTATGCAGCAAGCTTTATTGCATTCAGTATCAAGAGGAAGACCCTGAGCACGGGCTGTTTACATACACCCTAGTGTGGCGTGTTTCTATCTGATTGGTTGCCTGCTCCTCATCTCATTACCATGCCGCAGGCTGGGGTTTGACTTGGCGCGAACCTGCTCTTGCACATGCGCACACCACTTGTTTACCGATCTGGCACGCTGGAAACAAGCGCCATCTTGTAATGGTGATTACCCTCAGCTCTCCACAAACATACAAACAGTATACATGGTTAATTAAGATAGAAATGACTTCTCTGAAGTTTCAAGTAAACTTGATTAAAAATGGTTAAGGAATATAATGGCAAATGAAAAATATATTCTTCCTTACAAATCTTACTAATCATACTTACCTATCTGGGTTCCAAAAAAGCAACAATACTAGAAGCTGAGTGGGAGCCTCTATGACTGCCCTGGGACATGATATTAATTAACTCCTGGATAGGGTGCAACCAGACTAATAAAAAGTTCTGAGTCATAGTAGTAGAGCAATGGAAAACCTTATTACAAAAGATACTTTGATACATTTTCAGTATTGCCGTAGATATAGGTACTGGTGTTATTTCATTTTCTCCATTATATTAGAATCATGTAGAGAACTACTGTTTGTGACTTGAACGCTCACTCTCAAATGTTTCTTTACTTTTAGCACTTCTATAAGGAGGATGCATATATACCACATTTTTTTTGTATCCATTCCTCCGTTGAGGGACATCTGGGTTCTTTCTAGCTTCTGGCTATTATAAATAAGGCAGCTATGAACATAGTGGAGCATGTACCTTATTGCATGCAAGCAATTTGTTGAATTTGGTGCAAAAATGCCAGCACCATTTGTTGAAAAGGCTATCTTTTTCCCACTGAATCTTCTGGGTATATGCCAAGGAGTGGCATGGCTGGGTCCTCTGGAAGTATCATGTCCAGTTTTCTGAGGAAGCAGCAGACTGATTTTCAGAGTGGTTGTACCAGCTTGCAGTCCCACCAGCAGTGGAGGAGTGTTCCTCTTTCTCCACATCCTCACTAACACCTCATGTCTTCTGAGTTTTTAAACTTAGCCATTCTGACTGGTGTGAGCTAAATTTCAGTGTTGTTTTGATTTGCATTTCTCTAATGACTAATGATGTTGAACATTTTTTAAGGTGTTTCTCAGCCATTCGAATTTCTTCAGTGAAAAGTCTTTGTTTAGCTCTGTACCCCATTTTTTGATAGGGTTATTTGGTTTTCTTGGGTCTAACTTCTTGAGTTCTTTGTATACATTGGATATTAGTAGGGTTGGTGAAGTTCTTTTCCCAATTAGTTGGTTGCCAATTTGCCCTTTTGACAGTGTCTTTTGCCTTACAGAAACTGTAATTTTATGAGGTCCCATTTGACTATTCTTGATCTTAGAGCATAAGCTATTGGTGTTCTGTTCAGGAGCTTTCCCCCTGATCCAATGTCCGCAAGGGTCTTCCCCAGTTTCTTTTCTATTAGTTTTAGTGTGTCTGGTTTTATTTGGAGGTCCTTGATCCCCTTGGAGTTGAGCTTAGAACAAGGAGATAAGAGTGGATCAATTCTCATTCTTCTGCATGTTGATCTCCAGTTGAGCCAGCACCATTTGTTGAAAAGGCTATCTTTTTCTCACTGGATGTTTTGAGCTCCTTTGTTGAAGATCAATTGGCCATAGATATGTGGGTTAAATTCTGGGTCTTCAATCCTATTCCAATGTTCCACCAATGATGTTTCCATTTAAAGCTATGTCATTCAGCATATACTACACACTAGTTCAGAAACATGGAAGATGGCAGGCGCTTGGTAGCAGAATGTTCTCTCATGATCAAGTTCTGGTCCTATTCCTATCATAACAACAAAATCAATATTTTAAAATTAAGTAGATTGTGTGAGGATGCTGTACTGTGTACAAGAGATCTGGGAAGTGAGAGACTCTCAGGACTCAAAATGAGGTACCTTATGTGGAATTGCCTACAACAGGGAGAGGAAACTCATTGAGACCAGCTCCATCCAGCTGTGACCCTTATAGTTAACTTAGGGAAAATCTGGAAGAAGCTGAGGAGGAGGGTGACTCTATAGGAAGAAGAGCATTCTCAACTAAACTGGATCCCTGAGATCTCTAAGACACTAAGCCACCAACAAGGCAGCACATACCTGCTGATATGAGGCCTGCAACACACATACAGCAGAGGATTCCTGAATATGGACTCAGTAATAGAAGATGTACCTAACCCTCATGAGACTTGAGACCCCAGGGAATAATGAGGTCTGGTAGAGTAGGGGGGGGAAGGTTAGAGTGGCAGGGACATTTCATAGGAGACTGGGGGAAGAAATATAGATTGTTCAACAGTCAGAATGTGGACAAGGAGGGAGATAATGTCTGGACTGCAAAAAATATATTAAAAAGTAAAGACAAAATTGAAAAAAATAAAATAAAGTAGAATGTTTTTCTAATATACTGGACAGTTTCGTGTGTCAACTTGACACAGGTTGAAGTTATCACAGAGAAAGGATCTCCAGGTGAGGAACTGCCACCATGAGATCCAGCTACAAGTAATTTTCTATATTAGTGATCCAGGAGCGAGGAACAATTGTGGCTGGTGCCATCCTTGGCCTTGGATTCTATAAGAGAGTAGGTTGAGCAAGCCAGTAAGCAACATCCATCCTTCCATGGCCTCTGAAAGAGCTCCTGCTTCCTGACCTGCATGATTCTCAGTCCTGACTTTCTTTGGAGATCAACAGAAAAGTGGATGTGTAAGCTGAATAAAATCTTTCCTTCCCAACTTGCTTCTTGGTCATGATGTTTGTGCAGGGATAGATACCCTGACTAAGACACTTATCAATGGGAAAATCATCATCACACCTTAGAAATAGCATTCATTCATTTTATTATGCGCATTTTGAGTTTTTCAACTCATACTTTTGTCATTTTATATAGTTCCTAACATAAAACCACACAGTGTTCTGCACCAGAAGCAATCTAGGAGAGGCTAAAGGCAAGTAAGTGACCTGAGATGGTTTCACCATAAACCATATATTGCAATAAATGAGCCCTAACAGGCAAGGCCAAGAAATGACATTTTCAGGATTTAATTGCTGCTATTGATAAGCCATTTTATCATTATTAGATTAAATAATAGTTCTTTGGCATAAGTTGACCTTATTGGGCAGATTTCTTCATTCACAGATGTGATTTCTTATAGTGATGTTATACTGCTGTACAGACAAATAGATGATTTCTTAATTCCTACTGATGGTTCTATAAAAATTGCTAAAATTATATTAGGAATTATTGAACGCTTTATAATAGGACTGCAATTAAGGCCTGCTTTAATATGAATACTACAATTTGAATTGCTAATTTTCATGTGCCATGGCTCATTTGCACTAAGATGGGAAACAACAGATTCACAATTAAGGAAAACATTCCTTGGGGCTGTAAAACAATTAAACAAAGGACATAAAAAGGAACAGATTTATTGCAGGTGCAAGGACAAAAGATAAAATATTGACTGAGTTTATCTATACAAAACTCCATTGTTAGAGTTGAGAATTACAGTTGTTAACTTTCCAAGAACCTGTAGTGCTAGTGACAGAAAAATCAATGTTTAGTTGGATAGCTACTCTTAATAAGAACCTCTGTAAATCTCTGCTGTAAATTTCTTTTTCATTGTATGATTTGAATTTATATGTAAACTTGGGGTAAACTTTTGAGAGAGATACTATTCAATCATGTATTTTGAGAAAATATATAAACAATGTGAAGAGTTGCAGAGTAATTTAGAAATTAAGAGAGAGCAATTTAGATATCAAGGGAACATATAGTCTGATAGGTTCCTCCTTTTATTTTCTCTTAGAAATAGATTCCTTTTCAAATGTCTCCCCCACTATTATTTCCTGTCAGTAACATACACTTAGTTAAATGAACTCTCTTTACTTAAACATCTGTTTTTGGTTTGTTTGTTTGATTGTTTGCTTGTTTTAGCTTTCTTATTAATCATTTAACCATTTACATTTCAAATGATATCCCCCTTTCTAATATCCCCTCCATAAAACCCCCATCATCCCTCTGTTAAGAAGCAGATATTAATTTACCCAGAGACCTGTGACTTCTGGCTTCAGTGTAAATTGTAAGGCAGGCAAAACTTCTGGCTAGGACAACAGCATTTTCTACAAAAAGCTTTCTGAGCTTTACATTACATAGGACTTATCCCATACCCATGTTATTCAACTCAAAGAACTCAGACAGTGGCTGCATGTGTGTTCTAAAGAGACTACGTGAAAAAATAACACACCTTGTTTTTTTATTAATTTACTCAAAAGAAGAATTAAGTCAGTGGATTCTGTTGGTGAATTCTATTAGTCAGACCTTCTGAAAATTGATTCTTATTATTTTGTTCTCATGACTCGAAGATATTTCTACTCAGATAATCTAGACTTTCATTAATCCAGTCAATTCTTAGTAGCTATGGTGGGCTAGTGTTCCGTCATCTTACCAGCCTTTCTGGTTTCATTTATGGAACTTTACAAACTATTTTGCCATATCTTCTAGAAAATATGCATTTCACCACATCTAACAGTGTAACTGCTAAAAAAAAAAAAAGAATGGAAACATAATGTGTCGCTATACTTTCACTTCTAGCTGTATCTGCTTTGTATAGTGTCCCCTAGGGATTCCACAGGAAGGATAGCAACTATTGTTGGCTCCCTAGAGGGCAGTGTAGTGTAGAAGGAGAAGTTTCTGAGCAGCTGAACTTCATCTCAGCTCTATTCTGCTTGTTCCTCTTCACCTTGCATACGAATGGAAAATGGGAAGAAGGACTTCTAGATGCTCCCTCTCACAAAGAATATCTTTAAATAAACCAAAGGATGTGATCCTATCAAAATGCTGACAGACTCTTTTATTCTGGGATAACATATAAACACACATAAACACACACACACATTTATATGTGGGCATGTTTGCACACACATGTATAACATATACACATAGATAATATTATATATTCATATATGTTAAATAGTATAATTATGATTGTGCAGGTGTGAAAATTTATTAGACTATAATCTAGTTTCCAGTTACTGGGCTGTCCATACTGGGCACTGAACAACTATCATCTGAAAAATTAATACTATTTTGATTCCTGGTTTTCTTGGTAAAAAACATGTACTACAATTTGCTATTAAATTCCGGTTTGTAATATCTCTCTCCTGGATTCTGTTGTCTTGTATTGAAATTCACCTTCCAATTCCTAGTCAGAGAGACCTTACCTCATAACAAGGCACCATTTATCTAATGTACATGGCAGAGTACATAAAACCAAAGCAATATCTCACACAGTATGGTAGTGTGTTATAAAACCTTAAAATCCCTGAAAATAGAAAAAGATTGGGCCAACACAATTATATAACTTTACATCAGTCTAGATTGGTCTGTGGCTTGAGATGTCTGAGCCATTTCTCCTGTTTCAGTACTAGATGGCAATCTAAGCCAATGTTTGCATGACTCTGGTGGACCGACAATTAAATAAAATTGAACCTTGGTAGGAGGAATGGGAGGCATTTTTGCAAATTTTTGGAAAGTAGCAGTTCAACTGCTGTGTAAGTTACCATAATAAACACATTTACTCATCACGATGTATTTACTGGAACTGAATAGTTGGAATATTCAATGGTTAAGAGAGTAGATATCCATTCAGAGGACCTGAGTTTGGTCCTCAGCATCCACATTTGTTGGGTAAAAACAAACTATGATATAATCAGTTTTAATATCTCACACCTGTTTCTTTTAATCTCAATTTGATATATATAGATATAGATATAGATATAGATATAGATATAGATATAGATATAGATATAGATATAGATATATAAACACACATACACATAATTAAGTGCAAAGACAATCATAAAAGTGTAAGCTTTTTTGCTTTTATTCTTGAGTTATTTGTATCATCCCCATTTAGAAGAAATATTTGCAATGATCGAACATGGAAATTTATTTAGTAATTTCCAACAGAGTTGGAATGACAATTCCATAGCAATTATAATTCAAATTATTAGAAAATTGATAAGGATGGAAATTACTTCTTCTCCTTGTATACTAGATAACATGGGAGTATATTATTAAACCAAAATTCTATAGCTTCTTAGCTCCAGTATATCATATATAATGAATGGATCATGGAGGTTTAGGCATCATTACAAAACCTCTATTGCACTACATTTGTCTTTTTACATGAAGAAACAACCTCTTTTATTATTATTATTGATTATAGTCTTTAGTGATGTCAGCCTACTACTTCAGATGTAAACATGGCAAAATGTATCAAGTTATTCAATAGTATCAAGTTACTATTCACTAATAATTAAAAATAAATTTATTGTGGGGTTTCTATTTATAAAGACAGACTTTACTAAGGCATGTGAAAGCAGCAATCACCAAGAATCAGAGAGTCTTCACCTACTGAATAGAAGCATGATAGAAGCAGAAATGCTTTGGGTTTGTTTGGATTGTAATTAGTGATAAAATTCAAGCTCATTTTTGAAGTTTAGGTGTATGCTGTATTTTCTTAATGCCAAAATTAAAGATGAGTAAACCAATTATTCATGTCAATAATGTATCATTTATAATTTTTTGGTCCTGTTGATGTCTGAAGAATTCTTTAACACCCAGAGAAATTATGAGCTTATATCTATATTCGTACAGAGAAACACATATTCTTATCTCTACTAAAATAGCACGAGTTTAATGTTATATAATCAATTTGATTCTTACGGGATATTGTTTAACACTCCTTTCATATAAACATCCCCCTTTTCTAAAGGTGAGACTAACTCTTATTTTTATTCTTCAGTTTTGTCAATACTATCATGAAAACTAATATCCAGCTGTCACTATCTCAAATATATCACTTGCAAATATATTCAACTATAAGTAGAACCATAGATATGTCATCAAATATTCCACCAACATATTTATCTTCTTTTATAGTTCTCCTCTTTACACTTCCTGATCATGACTGATGTTTAGGTGATCTTCTACCCAGCCAATAATCTTTTCTGTCCATACTTCTTAATCACAAGACCCAATATGCACTTATATTTCTATATGAGGAAATGCTTAGATTCCATGGTTGCTGTGTTTCCTGAAGAAACATACCCCATTTCTTGTCACTTTCTTTCTTCTCTGTTAACCTGTTGAAGACATAAATTCTAATGACATTCATTGATAATCAATATCTCTTAGAAGTGTTTGGAAACTGACCAAGTAGATAGTTTTAGGGAATGCAGTGTGTACATGGTTGTGAATTCATGCTGTTCATTTGAAGAACTCTATCCCAAAAGACAATTATTTGTGTTAGGATTAAATAGTGAACATAAGCAATGAAAAGATGATTGCTTCTTCTTGAATCTCCAGCCCATATTCTCTTAAATCCAGCTGAACCATTGTTTCTGTTGATTTCATTGGATTATTTTTGTTGTCCTTCTAGGGATGGCATTGGTGTTTGACAATGTAATTGTCTCTAAGCATTCCTGGGATACAGATCACATTTGGATGCTATTTTTCCATTAGCTTTTTGGGAATAATCATCTGAATAGATTGGAAGGAGTAGACAAGGTACCTAATGAGCAGTATTCAAGAAAACCAAAAGCAGATAATGCTTTCTGTGATCATAAACAGTCATTATTGATACTACTTTATTATGGGAGAAATATACCTCAAACTACTAAATTGAACATTCCTTGATGTGTGGTTCAAATAAATCTTGACTATTGGAAAATATATGGGCAATATATAGGAAAAGTCTTCCTCATAAAAAAGAGGAATAGGAAACAGTAATTTCTTTCTTTATTAGTGTAGTGACTACAAGTAATTAGACATTGTACTGGATTAGTCTAGTTTGGCTTAGTTAACAGACCACATGTTTATAAGTCAAGAACTACCTAGACCATATCTTCCTATTTGCATATTTCAACTTCAGAAATCACAAATATCTCACAGATGCCTTTAAAGTCATAGGCTTATGAGAATAGCAGTAATTAGCCAGAAACAAAATATCAAATACACAATGGATTTTTGGGTACAGATTTTCAGCTTCCTGCTAATCAGTGTCACAGGTAACAGATGGCAGGGAATTAGAGCACAGAATTCAATTGACATTCTTTTCCCAGGGGAATTTGTATCTAAAAAATACTTTTTTTTCTTTTTCTTTCTTCTGAATGTTGGGTGATACAAAATTATTTTTGTATCTTTATTTCTACTAATTCCTTCTCTCACTCTCTCTGTCTCTCTGTTGATTTTTCTAGTCATAGTGTCCAGTGGAGAAATTGTGCTCACCCAGTCTCCAGCAATTATGGCTGCCTCTCTGGGGGAGAAGGTCACCATCACCTGCAGTGCCAGCTCAAGTGTAAGTTACATGCACTGGTACCAACAGAAGTCAGGATCCTCCCCCAAACTCTGGATTTATGATACATCCAAGCTGGCTTCTGGAGTCCCAACTCGCTTCAGTGGCAGTGGGTCTGGGACCTCTTATTCTCTCACAATCAGCACCATGGAGACTGAAGATGCTGCCACTTATTACTGTCAGCAGAGAAGTAGTTATCCACGCACAGAGTGATACAAACTGGAACAAAAACCCTCTAACTCCTTAGGGCCCAGCTATTTCCTTCTAGAGATAAAATGTGGCCAGAGGTTTGATTACAGAAGTTCAAGCAGGCTATTCTACTTTACAGTGTCATTTACATCTTTGGATAATTGTCTCAATAATATTCCACTAGTGCTGTTCTCAGATAATCTTACTTTACCTGTGTTTATTTATTCTTGGTTTTTTGATCTGTTTCTTGAAGGCAAGTATGACAGGCACTTCTCTTCAGCTATTTTACTGGTAGTTGCCATAATCCTTCACATCTAGTTTATGCTACTTTCATGGATTCTTAGGATCTTCTTGGTTGGTGGTTTTTCTTCAAGGTAATCATTTACTCATAATACACTGCCTTTGTTATCCTACAAACAGGAGTATCTGTCCTAATCTCTGTTCTGATTTTTATTAGCAGACTTTCCTTTTCACTAAATTTTCCCATTAATATGTGATTGAAATGATTTTTTCTCCAAAACTAAAAACATACTGACAGTCATGTATATTTTCTTTCTGTTATCATGACAATTAATTGAGGCACTCCACAAATAAATAAAGCAACAGAATTTAATATCTATTTATAAATCCCTTTGATTTTGTATGTGTATAATAAAATTCATAAGGAAATTTTATTATTCTAAATAGAGAAACAAATTATTTAAGATACTTAAATGTACATTAAATTTAAATTTAAATTACATTTGAATTAAATTTAAATTTCATTTAATAATAACAGGAATAATTATGTAACAGTTTATTTGCAATTTTCCAATTTAATTTGCTTGCATGAAATCCAGATGACACGGTTACCAGCCTCCCTGTCTGCATTTGTAGAAGAAAGTGTCACTAGCACATGATGTCAAAATATTAATGATTACTTAGAACATCATTAATATATTACTTAGAAGAGCAAAGTGGAGCTTTCCTAAGGATTAATAGGGTATTTTACATCACAGTAAATGGCTGATTGCCTTTGTTCTCTTAAAGCATTCTACCTTCTTATATATGTATGTGTTTTTGACAGAAGACAGAATATTCTGTCTCACTCTTGGAGAAGCTTTTGATGAAGACATCTTAGGTAAATAGTCTCTTTCTGACACACCTTTCTCATTTCTGTCTATCTTGGTGTCAACTGTCATAGGTGAGTGTAAAGAAAGAGGAAGCTTCCTTCAGTTAAATGTTGTTGCATTTCTTTGTTTACTAATAAGGCAAGTCAGAAATATAAGGTATAATACTATAGGTAATGACAGTTAGTGAAACAGGCACGTTCAAGAATAGATATATTAGTTTCTTGGAACCCAGATTGTCCTAAGCTGACTATATATTAGTTATATTATATTGTATTGTATTGTATTACATTGCATTGCATTACATTACATTACATTACATTACATTACATTATATTATATTATATTATATTATATTATATTATATTATAATCAACAAGAACATTATGGCTCACACTAAAACATTTAGCAAGCTGGAACTACACCTGTATCTAGCATATTCCTGGTACTCTTAAATATGGAAATCTCTGGTACCAACTATGAAACCATGACATTTACTGACTATCTTGTTAACAAACAGAACCTGAACGATATAGTAAAATAATGACAATTTCTCAAAACAATTTGACTTGTTTGGATACATTATGCAAACTCTGGGCTCCAAATAAAATTTTAGGAAAAAAAATCGGCTATTTATCATTCCACCTATGGTCAAGTCCACATCTGTGACATGTTCAGTCACAGTCAGATGCAGCAGACAAAAAATATGTGCATTAAAGAAAGCCTATCAACCAAAATCAGGCACAGTTTACCCCTTAAATACCAGTCTCCATCTTCTCAGATACTGAACGAAACATTAGGAAGTAACTACAGAATTTCCAGAAATGTTAGCCTGGATATATACTCTCTTGCAGTGTGTCTATCATGAAATTTCATTTTGCCCCTGAATTAAACGGCTTGCTTCTTTACCCTATGTGTGTGCTTCTTCAGTTCTTTAAATAAAACAAAAATAACCAGAGAACTTCAGTCATAGACATAGGTCACCAGCAATGAGTGATGGTAATGGTAAGTATAATTAAGGACTAGGAAAAAACTAAATGAAGTAAACTACCACCTGAAATCTGTAATCGAACATAAGGTGGATGAAGAGAGGGAAGAAGAGAGGCAGAAGATATGGTAGAAATAAAGAGGGGAGAGAAAAAAGAGAAACTGGGACAAAGACAAAGATGAAGAGAAGGAGGAATAGAGAGATTCATTTTTAATTTCAGGAGGACAGAAGCATGTGAAAACTGATAAAACTATAAATAAAGATCATCAGGGTATGACGCAAAGGTCAGAAGTGTATGTGATTTGTGTACTTTCAATCTCTGTGTGTATCCTGTAGGTTGTTTTCAATGGTGAAGACCACATAGAAATAATTAAGACCCGAGAAACTCAACATAAAACCAGATATGCTGAATCTAATAGAAGACAAAGTGGAAAAGTGCCATGAGCTCATTAGCACAGGGTGAAATTTCTGAAACAGAACTCCAACGGTTCATGCCTTTAGATCAACAATTGATAAACAGGACCTCATGAAACTGGAAAGTTTCTGTAAGGCAAAGGACATAGTCAATAAGATGAATCAGCAAGCAACAGACTGGGAAAAAACTTCTCTGACTCCACAAGTGATGGAAGGATAATATCCAAAATATATAAAGAGCTTACAAAGCTAACCAACAAAACCAAAAGGAAGACAATGAACCAATCAAATAAATGAAGTACAGAAATAAACCATGAATTCACAACAGAGCAGTCTCAAATGGATGAGAAGCAGCTAAAGAAATGATCCCCAGAGCTCCCAGGGACTAAACCAACAACCAAATGATACACACGGAGGGACCCATTTCTTCAGATGCATATGTAGCAGAGGGTGACCTTGTTGGACATCAAAGGGAAGAGAGACTCTTGGTCCTGAGAAGGCTCAATGCCCCAGTATAGGGGAATTACAGGACAGGGAAGCAGAATTGTGTAGGTTGGTGCCAGGGGTGGGACGGTGAGGGGATAGGAGATGGGTGGTGTGGGGTGATGGTGTGGGAGAGGGGGAAGATATAATAGGCAGATTTCAAAGGGAGAAACCAGGAAACAAGATAAGATTTGAAATGTAAATAAAGAAAATATCTAATGAAAATAAAAAAGAAAATAAAGAAAAATATAAAGCAAAATAAAATTTAAAAAAAGAGAGAAATATTTGGAAATTTTCACATGACAACTACTTTGCCAGGAATATCATAGCTCAACAATGGAAGAAATTCCATTTGTTTGTTTGTTTGTTTGTTTTTTCTTTTGTTTTTTCGAGATAGGGTTTCACTGTTTAGCCCCGGCTGTCCTGGAACTCACTCTGTAGACCAGGCTGGCCTTGAACTCAGAAATCTGCCTGCCTCTGCCTCCCAAGTGCTGGGATTAAAGCCGTGCACAACCACTTGCCAGCTGGAAGAAATTCCTAAATGACAAATATAGCAGTCACTCAGACTAAAGTATGCAACCTTTTAAAAAGGTCATGCCAATCTAACATAGATCTCTTGTTAAAATATAGACAAAAACTGGTGCTCATAAATTATTGACTACAACTTCACATTTCTAATGATCTTCATCAGAAACAAAGGATGGATTTTTTGTGAATATGAGCAATAAGACTTCAATCTCTTAATGAAGATTATTATTTCTGTATTTTTTAATTTTAATTAGTCTAATTCACATTGTAAATATATTTCATGAAACTTTATTTTTTCTGTTAAATGTCAGTTATTTAAGGCTCCATTGTTGTGGGTTTTTTTTTACTATAATTCTATACTTACTAATAACACTTCCAAGAGGACATTTACATAGTATGTATCTATCCCTTGTGTGTAGTTATTTGAAACACCAGTGATATCAATCATACTCTGTTTTCTGTTGTCAATACCGAATAGTCGTTCAGACTTCTGAATTGCTCAGAAAACAGTATGAATAGCCTAGACATACTGGGTAGAGAGCTCTGTATTGTGAAAGAATATCTGAGTGTACAGTTTAGCATTGACTTCAAATTTGAAGAGCAGCAGTCACTCAGACTAAAGTATGCAACCTTAACCTCAAGGCACTTAAATGTTCTTACTGATATTCTTTTAACAGGTGTTCATCTAATCAGATTTTTTTTGTATTTTTTATTTGATATATTCTTTTAGTTTATTTTCTATATTCTTTCTTTACATTCCAAAGTCTTTCCCCTTTCCCAGTTCCTCCCCCTCACCATATGTCCCATAAGTCCTCTTCCCCCGGACCCATTCCCCAATCACATACCGCCACTCCCCCACCATTTCTCTGTTCTGGTACTCTCCTACAAAACTGGATCCACTCTTTTCAGGACCAGGGTCCTCTCCTTCCTTCTCCTTTGGAATCTTTTGATTTGCTAATTGTGCCTTGAGTATTCAGAGCTTCTGGTCTCATTAATATCCACTTATCAGTGATTGCATTTCATGTGTATTCTTTTGTGATTGGGTTAACTCACTTGGGATGATATTTTCCAGATCCAGCCATTTGCCTTTATTTACATTTCAAGTGATTTTCCCTTTCCTGGACCCCCCTCCATGAAAGTCCCATAAGCCCTCTTCCCTCTCTTTGTTCCCCAATCTACCCCTTCCAACTTCCCTGTCTTGATATTCCCCTACACTGATGCACTGAGCATTTCCCGGACCAGGGTCCGCTCCTTCCTTCTTCTTGGGCATCATTTGATTTGTGAATTGTGTCTTGGGTATTCTAAGTTTCTAGGCTAATATCCTTTAAACGTTGAGTGCATACCATGAGTGTTCTTTTGATACTGGGTTACCTCACTTAGGATGATGTTCTCCAGCTCCATCCATTTGTCTAAGAATTTCATGAATTCATTGTTTCTAATGGCTGAATAGTACTCCATTGTGTATATATACCACATTTTCTGTATACATTCCTCTGTTGAGGGACATCTGGGTTCTTTCCAGCTTCTGGCTATTATAAATAGGGCTGCTATGAACATAGTGGAACATGTATCCTTATTACATGCCAGGGAATCCTCTGGGTACATGCCCAGGAATGGTATAGTGGAGCCCTCTGGAAGTATCATTCCCAGATTTTTGAGGAGCCTCCAGACTAATTTCCAGAGTAGTAGTACCAGCTTGCAACCCCAACAGCAGTGGAAGAGTGTTCCTCTTTCACCACATCCTCTCCAGCACCTGTTTTTTCCTGAGTTGTTGATCTTAGCCATTCTGACTGGTATGAGGTGAAAGCTCAGGGTTGTTTTGATTTGCTTTTCCCTGATGACTAAGGATTTGAACATTTCTTTAGGTGCATCTCAGCAGTTCAATATTCCTCAGGTTAAAATTCTTTGTTTAGCTCTGTACTCCATTTTTTTTATTTTTTAATTTTTTTTAATTTTCTATATTCTATGTTTACATTCCAAATTTTTAAGGGGGATATTTGACTCTCTGGAGTCTACCTTCTTGAGTTCTTTGTATATTTTGGATATAAGCCCTCTGTTGTATATAGTGTTTGTAAAGATCTTTTCCCAATTTGTTGGATGACATTTTGTCCTTTGGACAATGTCCTTTGCCTTACAGAAACTTTGTAGTTTTATGAGGTCTCATTTGTCAGTTCTTGATCTTCGAGCCTAAGCTATTGGTGTTCTGTTGAGTACATTTTCCCCTGTGCCCATGTCATTTTAAATATTTAGGATGGCCTCTGTTTTCCTTAATGTCATGCCTCCCTATTGATACCTAGTTTTAGGTATAAATACCAGATGTAGATACTTCTGTTATTAGAAATAATGAGAGAGATTTCATACTTCTAAAATTGTGATGGTATGGTAGAGAGTTGGATGCATATCAACCTCCTTGTGCCATTCACAGAAGCTGCCATGTGACCCTCAAATTTTGGTTGCACTTGATAAATTCTATCATCAGATGAAAGAAAAAGCAAGAATCTACACAGTTTTCATTCCCACTTCTCCTTCAATGATTGTTTTTTTTCCATTACATGTATCACAATTTATATAGTCTTGCTGACAGTAATAAGTTGCAATATCT
Source organism: Apodemus agrarius (assembly GCA_964023405.1). Lineage (NCBI taxonomy): Eukaryota > Metazoa > Chordata > Mammalia > Rodentia > Muridae > Apodemus > Apodemus agrarius. The sequence goes on along the minus strand of OZ030006.1, from coordinate 96,287,822 downwards.
TCAGGCTCCAAGCTGTGTATGGTAAAGAAAAAATCTGGCCCTGACCCACTGCCACTGAACCTGGAAGAAACCTCTGATTGCAAAGTGGATGCATAATAGATTTGGAGCTTTGAAACATTCCCTGGTTTCTATTGGTATAAAACTATACAATTTTTAATACTTCACTTGCTTTACAAGTGATGCTGACTCTGCCTCCCAGAGATGCACACAGGGAGGATGGAGACTGGTAAACTGAATGTCACATCTGTCAACTGAATTTGGAAAATTAAAAGCAAATTTCCATGCAATTAATAATGACAGTATTATTGTCCAAACAAGCAATAATACAGTGTCTTGGGAAGTTTTACAATTCTTATTTTCCTTACTTATGAAATAGAGCATAATCAGTCCCAGGAATGTAGCAGAGGTCTTCATATTCATATTGTGTTATAAGTGATTTGGATAGAACCCTGTAGAAATTGTGACCGCCCCTTTAAAAGAATCTCAAGACAGTGGGCTGTGCTTTGGGTACATGCAAATCATACAGCGCTTCCTAGAGCTGAACATCATTGCAGAAATAGCTTATTTCTGTAAAATTCCATGGAGTACTCATTCCTATCACAAGAGCACAGAAAGCATTTTTCCTTCTGGATGATGGCTCATGAAAAGCATCTTTCTATTATCTGTGAGTATTGAATGTGAGTATCTGTGAGTGTTTCATTGCCCTCTTAAAAAAAACTGCAAGGAAGTTTTCAAACTCCTCCCATTTGATACTCTTCAGTGCTACTGAGATCACAGAGAATTCCTCTTTCGTACAATTCCTTCACATTTTTAATGTGAAGTTCAAGTGCAAAGCAGTCATAAGCAACATGGTTTGTAAAGAAGGGCAGAAATTATGATGCCTAAACTGTTATCATTATGTGAGACTTCTATACCATATTAGACTCTTCTGCTATTGTTATCTATAGTCAGGTATATCTTTATTTCTCTTCTGAAGCATGAAATCTCTCTCCATAGCTCTGATTTTATTTAAGCATGTCCAAACACAGTGTTGTTAGATGCTGGAAGTTATTGGTTTCCTTCAATACTCTCAACTCAAACTACTGCTTAAACCAGAATGCTTTTTTTTACAATACCATTCACTGTTTTGAAGATGTTCTGTTCACTAAAAGTGCACATTAAAAAAAAAACAAATCTGATCCAGTTGCTGAGAAAATACAGTTTTCAATAGCTGTTTAGGACAATGCATAGATTTTCCATTTATTATCTATTGTATTTTTACTTAAATTGTAGATTTTTAATATGATCATGAAAGGTAACATGGAGTACTATTTCAAAACAAGAAATATAGCGCAGTCTTATAGTATATTTAATAAAAAAACATGACAGTAGTTTTCATTTGTATATTTATTTAAAATTTGTATTACAATGATTTTAATTCCATAGTTACAGGATCATCCCTCTATCAAAATCCCCCACTGCCATGCCATGTATTACTCAAAAGATAACACAACCCTCAGCAGAGAACCTGGTATTCCCTGATGAAAATCACGTGCTGTAAAAGTTAAGATTCTTTTCTGCTAATGGTATGGGGGAGTACTGGAATACATTTGACAACTAGTAAAAGGAGAGGTTCAGAGTGTGGATCAATATACTTGTGAACATGGCACAAATACATTGGTTTTTTTTGCCAGGTAAGATAGCTATAACTAAACCAAATATTTATGAAAATGTTTATAGAAAACCTCTTGGTTTACATGCTAATCAAATGTTTAAATATTGCAACACATTGAAACAAGCAAAGTCTGCCTATTACTGAGAGCTTAGATATTTTATTGGAGATGGTTTTCAGCAGTTGACAAGAATAAATGTCAAAATGCAGATTATGTATCTGTTTATTTGTTTGAATAGAAAATTTAGAAACTACAAAATTATGGAGCAATTAGCACTTGTTCCTGAAATACCATAGTAACAAGTTTAATGATAACTAAGATACATAATAATAATTGATGACACAATAATACAACTGTAAAGTTAATACTGATGTTAATATGAAAGTCAACAAAAGCTTTATGAGTCTGAATTTTTTCTCTTTACTTTTGTGGCATAAAATGTGAAACTAGGGGATTAAATGTGTACCTACATTAATGGAAAGAAGAAATGGAATTTGCTAGAGAGAATTTCTAAATAGAGATACACAGCTGTGTTGGAGCAAAGTGTTTTGTACTATTGAATCTAATATTGTAGTCAATAAAATTGAATCATTATAGATTAAATAATACCTTTGATATCCAAGGAAACTAATAAGAGGGGAAAAGAATATAAAAGTAATTGAAGCAAATTTTAAAGATTTTTTATCACAGAATAAATGAAAGAACTGAGAAGCAAACTTGATGTTAACACAAAATGAATAGAGATAATATGCTAGCAGCAAACAGTAGACATCAGAAAGTAGCTCACACTGTGTTATCAATGACAAAATAGAAATTGATGAAAAATTCCATTCAAGTATAGATTAGATGGTATAATATATTTGAATAATCATATTTGCTAACTATGACAGATTTACTTTGCAACAAGAAGCACATATTAAAATAAAAAGCTAGAAAAGGACATTTCAGACAAAGTCCACATAAAAACCTGAGTAGAGTTTAATCTCGGCTATAAGAAATTTAACTCAAAAGCTCTCAAAGCAGAAAGAGTACTAAAGTTTTCCTTCATGCATGTCTAGTTGATCATTTAATCAATTTATTTAAACTTAAAATATTTATTACATTTATTTATACATTGATGTGGCACATAATGTGGTCAGAGGTGAAAACAATTAGTGACTGTTAATGTATTGTTCATCATATAGGTCATGAGGTTGGAATTCAATTCATTAAAATTGTTGGCAATTGCCTTCATGTACTGAGCCATCTTTTCATTCCAGGAATGAAAGACTTTCAAATGATGTTATAAATAAAATATAACTCTTACAAATTAAAACATTCAGATAAAGCTCTGATGAGTTATGAAATAAAACCTGAAATATTTTTAAAGAATAAGAGTGTTCCATACAAGTGTTTTGATGGTGGCTGTTGGCAGACTGGTAGGCAGGGATCACCAGAGTAGAGGATGTCTTGGGACACACTGTGCCAGGACTACACCTCCACCCAGGAGCTCGGCAGCTCCACAGTCAGCAAGCTGTGCACCTTCCCTGCCAGGGGTCCTCTGCTCTGCAGGGAGGTGGTTAGAGGGAGTCGCATATTTGGAGGTGAGACACCACCATCTTTAATCTTGTGACTGTGTAGAGGGGCAAACTAGTAGGCAGGGATCACCAGAGTAAAGATTTGCTTTGGACATACCCCAACAGGACTGAACTCAGCAGCACCACAGCATTCTGTGCCAGGGGAAAGCAGTCTACCTAGGGTTGCTGAGATAGGCTTGAGGACACACAGGAGGGGCAAGCACCAGACAGTGACAGCAGAACCAACTAATACCAGAGATAACCAGATGGCAAAAGGCAAATGTTCGAATGTTAACAGAAATCAAGGCAATATGGCACCGTCTGAAACCAATTCCACAAGAAATATAATTAGCCCAGAAGCTCTGAATACTCCAGACACTTAACATATTGAATGATTCTCAAGAAGATGGAAGGAGAGGATCCTGGTCCTGCAAATGCTTGATGCAATATTGTAGGGTATTGCCAGGACAGAGAAATGGGAGGGGGTGATTGGGGAATGGGCAGATTGAAAATGGCTTATGGGATTTATGGGGAGAGGGGAACAGGAAAAGGAGAAACCATTTGGAATGTAAACAAAGAATATAGAAAATAAATAAATAAATAAATAAATAAATAAATAAATAGAGAATAGGTGAGCAAGATGGGCTATGTATACAAAACAAGCACACATGCATGCCGCCTCGCATACACACACTCACTGATCTCAAGGGATACATTAGTCACCTAGAACTTTCACATGAATGGGGATGCTAAAGTCCTTGCTATCGGTAACATAAATAAGTTTATCTCTTTAGGATCTCCATCATAGCAACTTACTTCTGAACAAACACATCTGGAGTGCATTCTGAAAGGAAGATTAATGAACAGAAAGTGCCTACATTTTGAATACATGTATAATGATAAATTATGACAGTCCCCTCTTTACCATCTCCTGGCCCTGTATGATTAGGCATGAATAAGCTTGAACAAAGATGAGTTATGGAAATGGATATACACAGTAAGACTGTTGGTGAAAATAGGGAGCTACCCATATTAAATTCCTAGTAACTATCACCCTTTCTTGAACCATTAAAAAAATCAATGAACAATGATCTGGGTTCATGAATAGCCTCACATGTGTGGCATGTTGTAAAACCTCACAGTGTATTCCATTCACTTTGAATAAGGTTTCTGGGCTAATTTTTAATTTATGTGCAATTTTTTCAATGATTTTATTTTTCATTCAAAATAGACTTTTTGTGTAATTTCTCTGACTATATTTTTCTGTTGTATTAATTGTTAATAAATCCTGTCTCAGACTTCCTTCTTTTCTCAGATTATTTATGTTCCCAGCATCATACAGCCTTTATATTTTAATGTGCTTTAAATAGCACAGTGGCTGACCAACTGCCTAAACTCTATGTTATTAGAATCTACATCCCAATGAGAAGCCTGCTTTACTACTTACTAATTTCTATGTTCCGTTCTGGCTAATGTTGACTCAACTGAGCAGCACTCTTGGCTCTTATGCCCTTCATGTGGTGGCCCTGCTTCTCCCTCCTGCACATTATTTCCCTTCCATGCTGGCCTCTGTCTCTCTCTCTTTCCTCCTCGTTATCCCAAGACCAAGAACTCTAAACTCTGCCTATGGCTTATGTCCTCCTCATCTATTGGCTGTTGGCATATATATTTGCCAATCAGAATTAACTTCATTCAGCTTCCTAGTATGTATGTACAGACACATTCTTGCAAACAATTTTGGTGTGCCCAATTAGTGTTCTAATACAAGCAGCTAATAGGTTTCCTTCCTACAAATCCTGTGAGATCCTGCCCACCTCCTTTATGATCCAAATCCACACCTTCTGTGGTCATAGCTCCCTGTAAAGTTGTCTTCTCTTTCCATGAGAAAACACTTTCTTACTCCCATGTGACCAATCTCTCTTCATTGAAAATAATATAATTAGTGAGACCTGGAAGAGGTGAAAATATTGTTCCCAGAGTAGAGTGATTAAAATTTTTATTTCTTAAAGCTTTTAGAAATGTTTATGTGTCTGTGAACATCAAAGCCCAAAAATTGCAGAGCATTTTAAATGGGTCTCAAGACAAAATTTTTATAAATGGCACCCAACTTAAAGCAAATAGAATCATAACTTACATATCCTTATAACCTGTATAGAGTGTGCTTGTTAACATCGTCAAGATTTATCAAAGTTGAAAAATTTAAAGGGCATAGGAAATAAGTCTAAGAATAAATACTTGACATAATGAAGCTAACAAACAATATCTCCAGTTTGATCTCAAAGGATCATGATAGAAAGTGAAAAGACCATCAAAGTGTGACATTCATTGGCTTTTGAGTACTTTTTTCTCTGTTTTTTTTCTATCTTGAATATTTGTCATATCATGAATCTATGCCAATGAAATTTTCTGTTTTTTTTCTATTTTAGAAGACTATCTGCAGCTGTTCATAAATGAGATAGAATATTTGAACATTCCTATATTTAGGGACTTGAAGAAGTTGGCCATCAACCAATATTAATTTGAACTTCAGATCTCTGGATTCTCCTGTTACTTTTATTGGAAGGATCCGAGTTCTTGTACTTTCTCCACACTGAATAAGTAGCCCTGTATCCTTTGGCTTGCCAGTATTAGTCATTCAACAAAACACAGAGCACAATCCAGGCACAGGACCAATGATATTAAAATTAGGCATGTATTTTCCTTCTGAGTAACCCTGTTGTTTTATATATTTCTATGGATAAGAAAATATGGATGCCATGGAATTTACCAGAAGTCCAAGATGGACCACAGTAATATTTGCACTAAGGCAATGAACTGTGCTTGAAAATTTGCTTCCAGAGGATTGTGAAGAAGGACTGATTTAGAGGGGTGGGAGACCCACCAAGTTCTATCCATTTTACACTGACTTGTATCCTAGAAAAACTGTAGAATGTTCTGAGAATGCAACTTCATGATGGAAGCTAAGTTAGAGGAAGTCACCTGAAAGAACCTAGGCACTGTGTCAATCAATCCATAAAGCATATGTATTGCAAATGATGTCAAATATTCTAGGTAATAAGATAGGAAATAGTCTTTTCTTTTGAGTTCCTCCAGTGTCCGGCAGGTAGAGCACACACAGAGCATGCAGACCACCAGCTGTATTGTTGACTTGCTACCTATATAACAACAAATTCACTTCTTCTATGTAGGAAACAAGTCTAGCCCATATAATGACCATGTGTGTGAGTGTTCTGGGCTACACTTTTATGAAATGGTGTAATAAATTAGCATTTTGATTCACTATGCTTATTGGCATGATTTTATTGCTTAACCAAAGCAGGTATATATGGTGTCAGTACAAAAAATGTATTCATATTATTGGATAGAATTAGTTCTAGATAAAAACTTTTTATCTCTATGGAAACATTGACTTCAGATTCACCCTCATCATTAGTTTTTCATATCAGTCAGTTTATTGACCCAGTTACCCATTATTTCTGACACCTCTTATCTGTCTGTTGTCATTTTCAGGCCATGTATAGGTGTCAGTCTCACACTGTAAAATCCGTCTCCTAAAGAATGGTTGTCTGTACATGAAAACTTTTCCCATTCAACAATTCATGGAAACTCACACTAAGTCTGGAGACTACTATAGATATAATTCCCCATGTATACCTTCTACCTATACTTCATTATAATGCTTTTTCACCACACAGCCTCATGTCCTTCTGTCCTGAACATAGATTAATATAAACATCTTCTTTAATATCTAGAAATATATGGATCACAGAGCATATGCAATGTAGGATCTATTTTACAATATAGGACATGACAAATTATTTCTGAGTGAATACTCGTATTCATTTAATACAATAACTTGTGTTAAACCTGGAGAGAGATCATGTGCCATAATCTGAAGACTCATAGGAATGTTGGATATAGACATATACCAGATGAATCTAGGAATGAAGTTCATGTGCATAGGAAGTGCAGAGAAAATCCACGACGATTTTGGGCTTGATGGGAGCAATTCTTGAGTAGCTAGGCTGTTATACATAATTAAAATGAGATTATTTACCTGAAAAGATGGCTTATTTATATGAGATTCACTCTTAATTTACTAACTACACCTTCCAGAATTATTCTATTACTCTTCTGGGAATCACTGTGAGCAAGAAACTGTGGGGTGAGTTCTGGTGCTCATTGCAAGGGGATACATCTATAAAAGGCTCCAATACCCAATTCTCAGAGAACATTTAAGAAAAGGAAGTTGATAGACTGATAGTCCCAGAGGATCAGTGAGTTTGTTTTGAAGTTGAGTCAACTAGTAACAACACAATCTATACCTGTAACATCTCAGCAACATGACTACTAAAATGTGAATTGTACTAGGAAAACAACAATGAGCATGACAACTAGGATGGACAAAATCCCATGAGGCTTTACATTTACAAAATCTATAAAGAAGCTAGGAAAGGCTGTCAGAAGAGGATATCCTCACTAGGGAAGAGCACAATAATTGATTTTCCAAGTTGTAAAAGTCAGCCCTGAAAACATGCATACAAGTAATCTTATATGGATTCAATGCATTATATTTAGGGAATTGCTAGTGATTATGTGTACAAATATATAAATACATACAAAACAACTAATGGGAAAAGTGCCATGAATTTGAAAGAGAACAGCGACATGTATTTGGTGAGAATTGGAATATGTAAAAGTGAGGAGGATTGTTGCAATAAATATTCAGGTTCAGCCTGGTGGTGGTGGCACATGCCTGTAAACCCAGCACTTTGGAGGCAGAGGCAGGCAGATTTCTGAGTTCAAGGCCAGCCTGGTCTACAGAGTGAGTTCCAGGACAGCCAGCGCTACACAGAGAAACCCTGTCTCAGAAAAATAAAGAATATTCAGGTTCATAAACAAACATTGAAAAAAAAAGCAGAAGAACCTGTATGGACACAATAACTTCTACACCTAACCTCAAAACTCAATGGAGGCAATTATATACTGTCAAGCATTTTACAATATTTGAAGCATCCTGACATGGAGGGAAACATAATAGGGAAACTACATAGAACTTGATAGAAATCAAAATAAGGTGCATCTTAAAGGCAGTTGCTATTTTCTCTTGTTCAAAGAGAAGCACATTCCATACACATAAACCTCTACTGAGGCTCAATTGGAGACATAAGAGAACCACAGGTATGTAATGAGCTACTGACATCATGGGTCCTGCAGCTGTGCTTACCTTTTGCTGATTTGCATGTACCCAAAGCACAGCCCACTGACATGAGGACTTCTTCATAGTCAGGTCATACCCTGTGCTGGAGTCAGCCTCAGACAGATAACAACAGACATGAATGTGCCCACTCGGCTCCTGGGACTGCTGCTGCTGTGTCTTACAGGTAAGGAATACAGCACTGGAAATGTATCCATCTGTGTGTAGTCAGTACTCCTTGGTCTCAGTGAATTCCTCTTGCACTGTTGCAAGAGGAATCTTGTAGAGATTTGCTTTCAATTTTCTAATCGTAGATGCCAGATGTGATATCCAGATGACTCAATCTCCAGACTCCCTGGCTGCATCTATGGGAGAAAGTATAACCATCACATGTAAATCAAGTGAGAATATCTACAATGCTTTAAATTCGTATCAGCAGAAACAGGGAAAATCTCCTCAGCTCCTGATCTATGCTGCAATCAGCTTGGCAGATGGGGTCCCATCAAGGTTCTATGGCAGTGGATCTGGTACACAATATTCTCTCAAGATCAGTAGCCTGCTGTCTGATGATGTTGCAAGTTTTTACTGCCAAATACTTTAAGTACCCCTCCCACAGTGATTCAAGTCATGACATAAATCACCCAAGGAAACAGAAGTGAAAGCACAGGCTGCCCAACTGCTCCTCATGATGTCTGCAGCTGCCCAATTGCTGAGAGTGTTTATTGTAGCAAGGGCTTAAGTGTCAATGTGATGTTTTTATGTTGGGATCTGAGAAACTTTTATATGTAAGAAATCTCTGTTCCTTTCCCCAGCCCTAGTATCAAAACAAGGGAATGCTTATCATGACTCAGAAAACAAAACAATTAAACCAACAATAATAAAAACCACTGTTCCTGAAAAACATAATTATGGAAACAGCTGTGCTTCATTCTACAGGGTTGTCAACATGCACACAAACACACACACATACACACAGACATGTATACACACACAGAATCCAAGGTAGAGCTATTTTAGGCAGAAACTTTTTATCTTTATATAGGAATTATATCTTGGAAAGGAGTCTAAGGAGATGGTTAAGGATTATGGTTCTTTCAGAATCTGGGTTTGAGTCCCAAAACACATATGATTCCTAACTTTTAATAATTCCATTCAAGGAACTTTTTTAACTACTCTCCTATCCTCTGATGGAGGGCAAACTTGCCAGTGTCCAGGAGTGTAAGAAAACTGCAAAGATTTGAGAAGAAAACTTAGTTTAAATTGACTTCATCAACCTGGATCAAACTTGGGGTATCTGCTGCCAGGTGGTGTATTCCAAACAAAGTTAAGCATGGTATAGTTTGGACAAAAAGTTTCCTGGTATAATATAATCCCTGGTACTCAAAACTATACAATTACATAAAAACTCAACCTAAGGTACATGCCATTTCTTCCAATAACTTGAGTCTTAGAGATAGGCTACCTGTACTATCTTTAGAGCTGAGGGAAGACTCTGGCATGTTTTTAGTCCTACTGATAATATGTATGCCATTTGTGCCATTAGTTACCTCTGGTGCTACCCATTAGAGGCAATGGGGATTTCAACCCTATAGGAAGACCAATAGTTCCAACTAACTTGTACACTTGGGAGGTCTCAGAGACTATGCCACCATCCAAAGAAGATACATGGGCTGGTTCATGGACCCCAGCACATATGTTGCAGAGGACTGACTTGTCTGACTTCAGTGGAAGAGGATGTGCTGAATCTTGTAAAGATTTATGCTCCAGGGCAAAGGGGTGTGGTAGTAGAAGGATGAAGTGGGGGTGGTTGGGTGAGTGAGTGTGTGGGTCGTTAAGGGAGGTAGGTGGTTGAGGGCAATGGGTATATAGGGTTGAAAACACCATGTCAGAGGCAATTGTGGGGGTGGAGTGAAGAACTCCTTGAAAGAGGACTGGGAAAGGGGTGTACATTTGGAATGTAAATAAACAAAGTTTAAATTTTAAAAAGGTTAGAAGAGAAAGTGATTGAAAAGATAATTCAGTAAATATATACATCTATTCTTTATATTTAATTCTTAGAAAATCACATACACAACTGCCTCCCAGACTGGCTTCTTCAAAGTTTACCAACAGCAAAATTTTATTGGAAGAAACATTTTTTTTTCTGTTGTAGAGTGGGAAATAATTGTCATTCTCACATAGACTGTGTATTTTGTATTAATACCACCTATTTATATAACTTCAAAATGCTGTTTGTTAATGTTATATTTTTTATCATTCAAGTGATTGTTGAATTATAGTTATTTGTTTATATTCAGGAAATATTTTCATCACAGATTAATCCAACAGATTCAGAGATATCCTATATATCACTAGCCCCTATTCTTGTGCAGTACCTACCTTTATCAGCATCTCTTATTACATGGGTATACTTGTCACAATCAATGAGCCCATACTGGTCAACCATTATCATTAAGAAAACAGAGATTACCTTATGGCTCTGTCTTGGTTTCACATGACTTGGTTTTATAAAGTCATGACTCTAACCCATAATTGTTTCTCTCTGGAAGAATTACAGGGGTAGAAATGGAGAGGAGCCCAAGGAATAGAAGAAGGTCCAGCCACAGGCACAAAGTGGAATCTGGTGCAAGGGGAGGTCCCAAGGCCTGACTCTATTACTGAGGCTATGGTGCACTCACAAAAATGAACCTAGCATGGCAGCATTATGGGCAACTCAACAAGCAGCTGACAGATTCAGATTTGCACCCAACCAATGAACAGAAGCAGCTGATCCCTGCTGTTGAATTAGGGAAGGCTGCATAAAGATGAGAGTGACCCTGTAGGAGGACCAGCAGTCACAATTAATCTGGCCTCCCAGAATCTCTCAAATACTGGACCACCAAACAGGCAGCATACACTAGCTGATATGAGGCCCCTAGCACACATACAGTAGAGGACTGCCTGGTCTGTGTTGATTCAGAAATGATGTACCTAACCCTCATGAAACTGGAGGCACCAGAAAGTTTAGAGGTCAGGTAGGGTGCGGAGAAGGGACATCCACATGGAGATAGAAGGAGAGGAGGAGGTATGGGATATGGAAAAGTTGGTGGGTAGACAGAAGTTGACAGTGTGGGGAATAAAATATAAAGTGTATAAAAATAATTAATAAAAATATTTTAAAAATCTCTAATAATGATAACAGTATGCAAACATTGCAAAAAATGTACCAAAAAGAAAAGCAACATGATTAAAATATATGCCAAAGAAGTGAACAGACAATTGTCATAAGAAATAATTGGCTCATTTTCATAAGTGGCTAAGAGGTATTTAAAAAGTATTCACCATTCTTAGCCATTATAGAAATGTAATTTAAAACTTCTATGATATTTCATCTTACTCAAACAGGCATGGCAACTTAAGATAAGTGGATATTAGCCTAGAAGCTTGGAATACCCAAGACACTATTCACAGATAAAATGAAGCTTGAGAAGAAGGAAGAACAAAGTATGTATACTCTGGTCCTTCTTAGAAGGGAACAAAATACCCACAGGAGGAGATACAGAGACAAAGTGTGTAGCAGAGTCTGAGCGAAAGATTATCCAGTGACTGACCCTCCTAGCGATCCATCCCATATATAGTTTCAAAATCCAGACAATATTGTGGATGCCCACAAGTGCTTGCTGACAGAAGCCTGATATAGCTGTCACCTGGGAGGCTCGGGCAGTGCATGATACACTGAGGAAGTACAGAGGAAGACACTCAGCCAACCATTGAAATGAGTGCAGGGTCCCCAATGGAGGAGCTAGAGAAAGGACCCAAGGAGCTGAAGGTATCTGTAGAACCATATGAGGAATGGCAAATTTGAACCACCCAGTACCCTCAGAGCTCCCAGGGACAAAACCACCAACCAAAGAGTAAACATGGAGGGACCCACGGCTCCAGATTCATATGCAGCAGAGGATGGCCTTGTTGGATTTCATAGGGAGGAGAGGCCCTTGGCCCTGAAAAGGCTAGATGCCCCAGGAAAGGAGAATGCCAGGACAGAGACTTAGGAGTGGGTGAATTGGTGAGCAGAGGGGGAGTGGTTAGAGGGTTTGGGGACTTAGGAAAGAGGACTGCATTTGAAATATAAAGAATATATCTAATAAAAAAAGAAAAAAAAAACTAAAGACATGAAATTATGGCAAGAATGTATGGAACAGATTTTTATCACTCCCTGTTGGTGAGACTACACTTAATGCAGCCATTATGGAAATCCTTGTGACAGTTCATGAAAAACCTCAAGTTAGATGTATCACAGTGCCCAACTATGCCATTTCTAAGAATATACCAAAAGAAATATTTTTCCTATTACAGAATTCATGGTTCCTCCCTTTACAATAGCTAGGTCATGGAAACATTCTAGATGTCAACCAACAGATAAATAGATAATAAAAAAGTGGTTTCATCTGTCATACTCATAACTTACATTATTCTCATTAGTACAAGGAACATTCTCTAAAATAGGTTATATGTTCAGTCACAAAATATGTTATAATAAATTAAAAAATACAAAACCTGTTTACATAATTGTTGTGATTAAGAAGTCAATATTAAACAGAACCAATTTTTAAATCACTTAAGTATATATATGTATATATTATGTATAAATTATAAATATTAAATATTAAATATATTAAAATGTCCTGTTCTCATATGGCCAATTGGCTACTAGAAATACTTATTTAAACTTTTCTTTAAATGCTGCAGGAAGTAAGCAACAATAAATGGAAAAGTTAGAAAGATGCCCCTCATAAGAATGTGTTGGAAAAAAATGAACGTTGTGGTAGTTATCATGATACCAAAAGCAATTTGTAAATTCAATGCAATCCCTTAATTATTCATGGATAGGGAAGAAAAAAGCAACAATTTTAAAAGTAGAATGAAAATGAAGGAAAAAATAATGTTAGATTTATTTTCATATATGATCTCAAATGATACTAGACGATAATAATAGAAACAACATGGTGCTACGGTGCTGACTAAAAAAACAAATTACATTTGTACATTAATGGGAAAGAAGATTAGATTTAAGTCAACACAAATGTATAAATGCTTGATCTCCCTCTCTCTGTCTCTCTGTCTCTGTCTCTGTCTCTGTCTCTGTCTCTCTCTCTCTCTCTCTGTCTCTCTCTCTCTCTTTCTCAATTTCTCCCTACATGTATGTGTTTGTGTGCATGGGCCTATCTGTCTGTCTGTCTTAAACACACACACACACACACACACACACACACACACACACCAACTGGAAGAAGAATTGACATGTCAACAAATAGTGATAGAAACACTGCATATTAGATATCTAGAAGATATCTGAGAAGAATAAAACTAGAACTCCTGCACCCTCTACTAATATCAATTTCAAATTGATGAAAGATTGCAAAACCACAAGATAATTCATGAGACTCTGAATTTTACAGAAGAGAAGCTATCAAATATGCTAGGACATTAAGAATTAGGTGAGAATGATCTGAACAGGACTGGATCCATTCTAGTAATAAAGTCAACAAATAAAAATAGGACATTTTGAAACCTAAAGTCCTATGTTAAACAAAGGGAACAATCTATTAACTGAATAGGTTTTCTATGGAAAAGTAGAAAGTCTTTATCAAACATATATTTAACAGATGATCAATATCAAGAATACATAAAGTACTGAAAAAGTAAATTGTATAGAAAATAACCCAATAAAATTGGCCATAACTATGAAGCAACCACATGAAAACCCATATTCTTCTACCACGCAAAGGTATTTTTATTAAATGTACACCAAATATTTTAAGGGCAGTATCCTGTTGGCTGGAAAATTACCCAGAAATATATAATTAAACAAAATTCCAATGCATTGGTGACTACAACATTTTGAGTTATTGATCAAGGAGAGGGCAGAGGCTACCAACCAGAGACTTGATTTGCTTCTTGCTTGTCTACAAAATATAGGTGATGCAGCCACATTGCTCATGATACCATAAATTTTGTGTGTACCGTAAAGAGAAATCAAGGTACAAGAGAGTTAGAAGCTTCTTTACTTCTGGGTAGAATTGATAGTTTTAAGTTTGCAAGCAAAGAGAAGTCATTGGTGTTCTCAGCCTTACAGGAATCTGACCATCTACTAACCTAAACTGACAAGCAAGATGTGCCTATCTGCACAGTAGTGTCAGTACAGTTATGTAACCAAATGCTTTCATACTGAATTTGATAATCATGCCAGAGAAGAATACATTGACTATGGTCAAACACACTTGGTGTTGAGATCACAGGCTCCAGGTGGGAATTACATATTTTTCAGGCAAATTGACCTATTGCCAAGTTTCCCTCTCTATATAGAAATATTTATATGTATATACTTAAGTGAATTCTACTCTATGTTTTTAACAAAGAAACCATTTTTAAGAGCAGAGTAGCAAATGAATTGATTTATGGCTGCTCAAAGTGCTGAAAGAGACAAATGTGTGCTAAGCCATCAGCAAGTCATTTACACCATATAAATGACATCTTCTAATACTCAGGAAACAAAAAGAGCCTCAGAAGTGGAATGTATGGGAATTGCCATCAGACACAGCTATCACAATTACAATTTTTCAGCTCCTGGGAATGTACAAATTGGGTCTGTCCAATAATGTCTCTGACAACAATATATCATGGAATATAGACAACCCCATCAGTCTCTTGCCGGCACCCAGAGCTGGAGGAGCTCGGCAGGAGTTCTGTGCACCTACAGCTCAGCTGCGGTTGCTGACCACTGGGGACCAGCTCACCAGGCTTCCAGCGGGCCACCATCTTGCCTCGGGACACTGTGTACTGCTGGTGGCTGGAGACAGGTGCATGGACAGAGACCTAGCTTAGCTTAGCATAGACAACCTCATCAGGCTCTTGCTGGCTCCCAGAGCCAGAGGAGCTCAACAGGAGATCTGTGCACCTACAGCTCAGGTCTGTTGCTGACCACTGGAGACCAGCTTGCTAGGCTTGCAGCAAGGTGCCATCTTGCCTCGGGACACTGCAGACTGCTGGCGACTGAAGTCAGGTGCGTGGACAGAGACCTAGCTTAGCTTAGCATAGACAACCCCATCAGGCTCTTGCCAGTGCCCAGAGCCAGAGAAAGTCTGCAGGAAATCTGTGTACCTACAGCTCAGTGGCGTTTACCAACTGCTGGGGACCGGCTGACCAGCTCACTGGGTTTCAAGCAGGGCTGACATCTTGCCTCAGGGCACTGAGGACTGCTGGCTGCTGGGATAGGGTCAGTGAGGATGACTGGCAGCTGGGGTCAGGAGCATGGACTCCCGCTACTACAACAGCGCCAAAGGCCAGGCTCACAGGAGCTTCAAACTACAACCAGTAACAATAATACCAACTAACTCCAGAGATAAACAGATGGCAAAAGGCAAACGTAGGAACGTTACTAACAGAAATCAAGACAATATGGCACCATCTGAACCCAATGCCCTAACCACAGCAAGTCCTGGATACCCCAACACACCAGAAAAACAAGAGTTGGATATAAAAGCACTGGTCATGATGCAGCTAGAGGAACACAAAAAAGACATAAACAAATATCTTAAAGAAATGCAGGGGAACAGCAATAGGGAAGATGTTGTTACAATGCAAACACAAAAATCACTTAAAGAAATCCAGGAGAATATGGGCCAACAGACAGAAGCCAATAAAGAAGAAATGAGAAAATCACTTAAAGAAATGCGGGAGAACTTGAACTAACAGGCAGAAGTCATGTAAGAAGAAACACAAAAATCTCTTAAAGAATTGCAAGAAAACACAAACAAACAAATGAAGGAACTGAGCAAAACCATCCAAGACATGAACACAGAGGTAGAAACAACTAAGAAATCACAAAAGGAGGCAACTTAGGAGATAGAAAACCTTGGGAAGAAATCAGGGGTCATAAATGCAAACATCAAAAACAGAATACAAGAGATAGAGGTAAGAATCTCAGATGCTGAAGATAACATAGTAACCATTGACTCCACAGTCAAAGAAAACGGAAAATGCAAAAGGCTTGTAACCCAAAACATCCAGGAAATCCAGGACACAATGGGAAGACCAAACCTAAAGATTATAGGTATTGATTAGAGAGATCTACAACTTAAAGGGCCAGCAAATATCTTCAACAAAATTATGAAAGAAAACTTCCCCAACCTAAAGAGAGAGATGCCCATGAATATACAAGAAACCTACAGAACTCCAAACAGACTGGCCCAGAACAGAAATACCTCCTGTCACATAATAATCAAAACCTCAAATGTACTAAACAAAGGAAGAATATTAAAGGCAGTAAGAGAATAAGGCCAAGTAACATATAAAGGAATACCTATCCGAATCACAGCAGACTTGTCTCCAGAAACCATGAAAGCTAGAAGATCCTGGGCAGACCTCATGCAGACCCTAAGAGAAGACAATTGCCAGTCAAGACTGCTATACCCAGCAAAACTCTCAATTAACATAGATGGAGAAACCAAAATATTACATGACAGGACCAAATTTACCCAATATCTTTCCACTAACCCAGTTCTACAAAGGATAATAGGAGGAAAACTCCAATACAAGGAGGGAAACTGCACCCAAGAAAAAGCAAGATAGTAACCATCTTCCCTCAAACTCAAAGGAAGATAACTACTCAAAAACAAAAATAACATTAAAATGACAGGAACGAAATAATCACTATTCCTTAATATCTCTTAACATCAATGGACTCAATTCTCCAATAAAAAGACAAAGACTAACAGACTGGATAAGGAAACAGGACCCTACATATTGGTGCATACAGGAAACACACTTCAGAGTCAAAGACAAACACTACCTTCAAGTAAAAAGCTGGGAGACAATTTTGCAAGCAAATGGTCCCAGGAAGTAAGCTGTAATAGCCATTCTAATATCAGATAAAATTGACTTTCAACCCAAAGTCATCAAAAGAGACACAGAAGGTCACTTCTTGCTAGTCAAAGGAAGAATCCAACAAGAAGAACTCACAATTCTAAACATCTATGCTCCAAATGCAAGGACACGATCATTTGTAAAAGAAACTTTACTAAAGCTCAAAGCACACATTGCACCTAACACAATAATTGTGGTGGATCTCAACACTCCACTATCCTCAATGGACCGATCAGGAAAACAGAAACTAAACAAGGACACAGAGAAACTCATTGAAACGTTGGTCCAATTGAATTTAACACACAGATATATATATATATATATATATATATATATATATATATATATATATATATATATATATATATATATATATATATGAAACATTTCATCCTAAAGAAAAAGACTATACCTTTTTCTCAGCACCTCATGTTACCTTCTCCAAAATCGACCATATAATTGGTCACAAGAGAGACCTCAACAAATATAAAAAGATCGAACTAATCCCATGCTGCCTATCGGATCACCATGGAGTAAGAGTGTTTTTCAATAGCAACAAAAACAACAGAAAATCCCCATACGCTTGGAGGCTGAACAATATTCTACTCAATGATACCTTAGTCAAGGAAGAAATAAAGAAAGAAATTAAGGATTTTTTAGAATTTAATGAAAATGAAGGCACAACATACCCAAATCTATGGGACACAATGAAAGCAGTGCTAAGAGGAAAATTCATAGCCCTGAGTGTCTCCAAAAAGAAACAAGGGAGAGAAAATTCTAGCAACTTAATGGTGCACCTGAAAGCTCTAGAACAAAAAGAAGCTATTTCACCCAGGAGGAGTAGAAGACAGGAAATCATCAACCTCAGGACTGAAATCAATCAAGTTGAAACAAAGAGAACCATACAAAGAATCAACAAAACCAGGAGCTGTTTTTTTTTTCTTTGAGAAAATCAACAAGATAGATAAACCCCTAGCCAGAATACCAAAGCGCACAGAGACAGTTTTCAAATTAACAAAATTAGAAATGAAAAGGGAGATATAACAACAGAAACAGAAAATTCAAAAAATCATCAGATCCTCCTACAAAAGCCTATACTCAACACAACTGGAGAATCTGGAGGAAATGGACAATTTCCTAGAGAGATACCAAATACCAAAATCAAACTAGGATCAAATAGATCATCTAAACAGACACATAACCCCCAAAGAAATAGAAGGGGTCATAGAAAGTCTTCCAACCAAAAGAAAAGCAAAGGACCATATGGTTTTAGTGCTGAAATCTATCAGACCTTCAAAGAAGACCTAATAGCAATACTCTTCAAACCATCACAAAATAGAAACAGAAGGAACACTACCCAACTCACTCTATGAAGCCACAATTACCCTGATACCAAAACCACACAAAGATCCAACAAAGAAAAGGAACTACAGGCCTATTTCCCTTACGAATATCGATGCAAGAATACTAAATAAAATACTTGCCAACTGAATCCAAGAACAAATCAAAACGATTCATTCACCATGATCAAGTTGGCTTCATCCCAGGGATGCAGGGATGGTTCAATATACGGAAATCCATCAATGTAATCCACTACATAAAACAAACTCAAAGAAAAAATCACATGGTCCTCTCATTGGATGCTGAAAAAGCATTTGACAAAATTCAGCATCCTTTCATGCTAAAAGTATTGGAAAGAACAGTAATTCAAGGCCCATATCTAAACATAGTAAAAGCAATTTACAGCAGACCAGTAGCCAACATCAAGGTAAACAGGGAGAAACTTGAAGCAATCCCACTAAAATCAGGAACTAGACAAGGCTGCCCCCTCTCACCATATCTCTTCAATACAATACTTGAGGTACTAGCTAGAGCAATTTGACAACATAAGTAAGTCAAAGGGATACAAATCAGAAAGGAATAAGTCAAACTATCACTATTCACAGATGATATGATAGTATACTTAAGTGACCCAAAAAACTCCACCACAGAACTTCTACAGCTGATAAACAACTTCAGCAAAGTGGCTGGTTATAAAATCAATACAAGCAAATCAGTAGCCTTCCTATATGCAAAGGATAAGCAGGCTGAGAAAGAAACTAGGGAAATGACACCCTTCACAATAGCCACAAATAATATAAATTATCTTAGTGTGACTCTAACCAAAAAAGTGAAAGACTTATATGACAAAAACTTCAGGTCTCTGAAGAGGGAAATTGAAGAAGACATCAGAAATTGGAAAAATCTTCCAAACTCGTGGGTTGGCAGGATTAATATAGTTAAAATGTCAATCTTGCCAAAAGCAATATACAGATTCAACACAATCCCCATCAAAATCCCAACTCAGTTCTTCATAGAGTTAGAAAGAGCAATTCTCAAATTCATCTGGAATAACAAAAAACCCAGGATAGTTAAAACTATCATCAACAGTAAACGAATTTCTGGGGGAATCAATATCCCGGACCTCAAGCAATACTACAGAGCAGTAGTGTTAAAAACTGCATGGTATTGGTACAGTGACAGGGAGGTGGATCAATGGAATAGGATATAAGACCCAGAATTGAACCCACACATCTATTGCCAATTGATCTTCGACAAAGAGGCTGAAAACCTCCAGTGGAAAAAAGAGCCTTTTCAACAAATGGTGCTGGCTCAACTGGAGGTCATCATGCAGCAGAATGAGAATTGATCCAAACTTATCTCCTTGCACTATGCTCAACTCCAAGTGGATCAAGGACCACCACATAAAACCAGACATACTAAAACTAATAGAAAAGAAAGTGGGGAAGATCCTTGAGGACATTGTCTTAGGGGGAAAATTCCTGAACACAACACCAATTGCTTATGCTCTAAGAGCAAGAATAGACAAATGGTACCTCATAAAATTACAGTTTCTGTAAGGGAAAAGACACTGTCAAAAGGATAAATCAGCAACCAACAAATTGGGAATAGATGTTCACCAACCCCACATCGGACAGAGGGCTAATATCCAATGTATACAAAGAACACAAGAGGTTAGACCCCAGAAAACCAAATAACCCTATCCAAAAATGGGGTACAGAGCTAAACAAAGACTTTTCACCTGAAGAAATTCAGATGGCTGAGAAACACCTTAAAAAATGTTCAGCATCATTAGTCATTAGAGAAATGCACATGAAAACAACCCTGAGAGTTGACCTCACACCAGTCAGAATAGCTAAGATTAAAAACTCAGAAGACATAAGGTGTTGGCAAGGATGTGGAGAAAGAGGAACACTCCTCTACTGCTGGTGGGACTGCAAGCTGGTACAACCACTCTGGAAATCAGTCTGACGGTTCCTCAGAAAATTGGACATGATACTTCCAGAGGACCCAGCCATAACACTCCTGGGAATATACCCAGAAGATTTCCCTGCATTCAATAAGGATACATGCTCTACTATGTTCATAGCAGCCTTATATATAATAGCCAGAAGCTGGAAAGAACCCAGATGTCCCTCAACAGAGGAAAGGATACAAAAATGTGGTATATATTCACAATGGAGTATTCAGCCATTAGAAACAATGAATTCATGAAATTCTTAGAGAAATGGATAGAGCTGGAGAACATCATTCTAAGTGAGGTAACCCAGTCTCAAAAGAATACCCATGGTATGAAGTCACTGATAAGTGGATATTAGCCTAGAATCTTGGAACACCAAAGTCACAATTCACATACCAAATGATGTCTGACAAGAAGAAAGGAGTGGACACTGGTGCTGGAAAGGATCAAAGCATCAGTGTAGGGGAATACAAGAAGAGGTAAGTGCGAAGGGGTGGATGAGGGGGCAGGGGGAGTGAAAAGGGCATGTGGGACTTTGAGGGGTGGGGAACCAGAAAAAGGGAAATGAATTGTAAATACAGATTATATCCAATAATAAATAAAAAATAAAAAAACAACATATCATGGATGGCAGAGGGAATATCTGGAAATTTAGCACTTTCTGATGAACTAAGGACTAATTCCGTGATTCTGTGACAGGAAAATTGTTACTTTTAATTCTCTACCCACTGATGATTCTTCCAGTCTGCAATGCATATTTCCAATCCAGTGTCAACATAGATGAATCTTGGTAGAATGTGTCACACACACACACACAGTGAGAGAGAGAGAGAGAGAGAGAGAGAGAGAGAGAGAGAGAGAGAGAGAGAGAGAAACCATTTTGTCATTAACCTGGGAAATGTCCTGGTAAAAATGCAAGGTAGCATTTAGAGGAAGACAAGGGGTATGGGAGGGGAGATATTCACAACATATTATATACATATATCAAGTTTTCAAAGAAGTAGTAATTATTTTATTTAATTATGTGAAAATGAAAACAAATGAAAGAATTCAGCATATCCAAACCAATGAAACATAGTAAAACAAGTATCAGGTAAAACTTTTATGATTATAAGAAAAGCATAAAACAATTTTCATTTCTTAAATTAACCTACTGGTGTCTTATCACAGGAGCTTAAAGCCCAGAATCTTCTCCACCAACCTGAGATTGCTATAGCTTCCCTTTATTCCTTGGTTTTCTCTGTCTTCTAAGAGAAACTTTACTAGAAGATATTTGACTAAACTGCATATATGCAATGTGAAATATTTGTTAAGTCAGTATACAAGCTCATGTAGCCATCATTTCAGTCAATACCAGGATAGAGACCTCGGTTCAAAAGGTTTCCTTTGGTCATATTCATTCTGGTATCCCTGTATTAATTTTCCTAATCAAATAAAATCTTCTTTTTTTCATTCAGGATGACAGTCATTGAATCCCATTGGTGCCACTGCATTTCTGTATTTAATTTACTGAAGTTCTGATTTGGGAAGCTGGGTTCCATTCAATCAAATTATCTAATGCCCAGAATTGTTATTTCAATGAAGTTTTCATCAAGTAACTGTCTTCCTGAGCGTAGTGATCAGGAAATCCTCAGTTCAACATGAACTACATCTGCTTAAGCATGGATGAGTTAGTATTTTTCTCCCTGCTTAGTGATGTGGATGTGGCATACTGGCCATTTTCATCTGCTCTTACGAATGACATTACTGCCCAGTGAACTTCTCTACATAAAGCTCCAGAGTAATGACAGTCAGAGTCAACACAATCCTGAAAAAGTGAAGCAGAAATTCCAAATTATTCTCACTCATAGCAGTCTTTGAACTCAGGCTCCTTGAAGTAGATGACAACATGTGGTCTTTGAGGGCTTAGGTTCTTATCCATACCTAACATGAAACTAATATATTCTCATTTCCATGATGAGGTGTCATTGCTGACTCAATGGGAATCTATTTCCTGAAATTCAGTTTGAACACTAACCACAAATGTAAAACTTTTATTTATTCATTTCTGAAATACTAGGGGAGTCTCTCCCTTAAGAAAAGTCCTTCCTTTAGGAGATCTTTCTTGTAATTAGGTAAGTGAGTCCTGTGGGATGTGGAGAGGGTATTTGCCACATCCAACAACTAGTCAATAATGCTCCATGGTTTATTTTGCCACATAAAAACCATTTCAATTTCATATGGTAGTAGAGCTATTAACTGTATTGTTATGCTAGACAGAGATTTGTACCCTCTATTGTTTTGCATTAAAATCATTTCACAGTATTATGATTACACATAAAATATGACATTTAATGCATAGAAAGTCACATGATTGAGACACATATAAGATCATCAGCTCTTGGACAAAATACATTTCCATCTTTTCCCAGATGTCTTCAAGTTTTATTATTTAAATTTTTATTTTTACTTTTCTGTTTTTGTGATGGATATTCCTTATCCTTAAAATACATTGCTTACTTGTCTGCTCATATGGAGTAATTCACTTCTCCCTGGGGAATTATATTTCCTAATAATTACATTTAATTCTCCTAAAATATTAACCTTCTGCTGGGCAGGCATCCTAACAGACATGAGCTACAATGTTTCCACATGGACTGTCTAGATCAGTGCTAGAATAAAGGCAAGCTATCACTCTGTCACATTGTATAGAGCAAAGGGCATCCCCCAGAGGATAACCAGTGTACATTTGTCTTCATTACCAGCAACATAAACCTCTGTTACTTCCATATTGGGAATTTTCAGTGTCTTGCTGGTCTCCTATCAAAAAGCATATTTTGTGTTATCAATTTCACCCCTAACATAAATGACCATATTTGTTGTTAATTTTTATAAACATAAGAGGCTCATATTACTTTTCCTTGTGTCTATATTGCTGCACACACCATGATATTTGCATATTTATTCCTAAGGTGAAGCTTTCCTTGTTGGTCTGAGCTATAAAAGTTCAGCTGTAATTTTGCCTTGAGTGACGACAGATTCAGGGTTAATCTTCTCAAAATGAGGTTTTCTGTTCAGTTCCCAAGGATGCTAATGCTCTGGTTTCTGATTAAGGAGAGAGGGAAATGATAAAGGAAAATGTGGTGGAAAAAGGTGCTCTGTGAGCAACAAGATAGTAGGTCTTCAGTTATATTAATTGTGTTTGAGATTTAGGTCTGTGAGAAAAATATTATAGAGAGAAACTTGGCTCCACAGATAATTTTCATCCAGATGGATATGGAGTTTGTATATTCTGTCTAGCGTTTTTTAGGAATTCCTTGTCACTTGTTTTGTGCAAAAGTATTTGGTATATGAACAAAAACTCCACACAAAGATATAAAATTTTCACTTAAAATAAATAACATAAAGGAAAACTAAAATATTACTTATGAGAATTCTACATGACTTTGTATACTCTCTTACTGTTTCTGCTTCTAGTAGTGATGTTGTGATGACCCAGACTCCACTTTCCCTGCTGGTTACTCTGGGAGATTAAGCCTCTATCTCTTGCAGGTCCAGTCGAAGTCTCCTTGATAGGAAAGGGTACACCTATTTGAATTGCAGTTCTCATGCTTCACAAACAAGTAAATATGTTGATTGATTTTCATACTCAGTAGCTCAATTGATACCTTTCAAGTACTCTATCAATGGCTCCATTCTCCCCAGGCAACAATGATCTGATTTCTCTGCATCTTTCAGTATATGTGTATAGTGTCTTTAGAAATAGCATTTCACCATATGGATCTGGTGAGGAACTGAGTTAATTTGTCTTCTAACAAAATGTGATAAACATAATGGCCACAAGAATCTTATAGAAGAAATGGTTTATTTGGATGATTTTTCAGAGGGTTAGAGTCCAGGATCTTGTATCAAAGGCATGATGGATAGTGTAACAGCTTGGAGATCACATTTTGAACTGTAAGCAGGAAGTAAAGAAAAAAGTGGAATATAATGTAGTTTTGAAATATCAGAGTTTGCCCAGTGAAATATTGACTCCAGCAAGTAAACTGGACAGAAACTTGGGACCAAATATTCAAACACTTGAATATATGGCCAAGAGTTCTAATTGAGAGGCAAATAAGAGAGTGGGGATTAGAATGTGTCTAGAGCCAATTTATCAACAACAACACCCTTTTGTGTTATCTCTTTTCCCATGGGAGAGCTCCCATCTTCAGTGTCACTGTACTGTGCATGCCATTATTCACAGTGTGAGAACAATCCCACCTTCAGTAACCCTATATGGTACTTGTCAGTATCCATGAGAGTTTGAGAGCTGCATTAAAGATGATACTAAATTTTAATATCACATTTTATTGGTTATTTTATTTATTTACATTTCAATTACTAACTCTCTTTCCAGTTTGTCTTCCACAAGCCTCCTATCCACTTCTCATTCCCCCTGCCTCTCTGAGACTGCTCCCCCACTGGCCCACGCACACCTGCCTCAGCAGCTTAGCTTTCCCCTATACTGGGTCATCAAGCCTCCACTGGATAAAAAGTCTTCCTTGCTAGTTATGCCAGATAAGCAATCCTTTGCTACATAACCAGCTGGAGCCATGGGTACGTACTGTGTACTCTTTGGTTGGTAGTTTAGTGACATTTTAATAGGAAATAAAATTCTAACGTAAAGGGATGAAAAGGAAGGATGGAGGGCATAGAGGATAGAATAGGCACAAAGACAATATGCACATCTAGAAGTATAGAAAAGTATCATGTTCTTTTATTTCTGCTATCAACAAATATTATACTAACTTTGCCTTTTTATATTAATGTGTTTAGAACAATCATTCTCTAATGTTGCCTCAATCTTAGTACAAGAACCGAAGAATGTTTGATAGTCAAAGCAATGTTACAACTGACCTTAGATCTCTGATTTTCATATATGGATCTTTCCAAAGACATATATTCAATTATAGATATGATGATATTTACAGAATGGTTGTTTCTAAGTTTTGAAGGTTTGTCGTAGAAGCAGCAAATATAAGAATCATTCTGTTCACATCTCATGCCTTGCTGAAGAGTATCTCTCAACTGTCAATATAAAATAGTGTGTATGTTTGGTAATTCTGTAAATTAAAGAGAGATCCAAACAAAAATATTTATAACCTTTCCAAATATTGTCAAATATGTGGTTCTCAGGAGCATATACTTAAATACTTGAGGTATTTTTGTTCCCCTAAAATACCTATGGTGACTTTAGAGGCAATAGTTATTCAGGAAAGTATGCATTAAAAGAAAATTTGAGTTTCAGAACATGGAATGTAAGTCCAAGCACCACGTATGAGATGTATATACAAAGGGAACTAAGGAAAACATTCTTAAAGGGTAGCATTAACCATTAAGAATCTTGGAAACTTTGGTGTGGATCTGTAACCTGGCTCCTCAATAATATTTCTTGTGGAAGATGACAAATAATTTCTCAATGAAAATCAAGCTGAGATTATTACTCAGGCTTTTCTAGAATTACACAACTTATGAACTGAATATCCCTCTCTCCCTATCTCATATTCTTTTTCTCTATTACTCTCTCTTACTACAACACACACACACACACACACACACACACACACACACACACAGAGGGGGGGAGGGAGATGCTCCTTCACTTTGTTTTTATTCACTTTATATCCAAATCACTGTATCTTGTCCTAGTCCCACCCGTACAACCTATCTCTACACTCCCTTCCCCTCCACATATTGTTGGTTTTCACTTACTTCATCTCTCCCCAGTTAAAACCAGGGAAAGATTGAGAGTACTAGAGCAGGACTGATGTGTTGACTTGCCAGTGCAATGCAATGTCACTATGGTGGAGGCAGAGAATAGCTGCAATAGGGAGGAATTAACTATCAAAATCGATTATTTCAATACCACATAGGATCAAATGTAAAAAAATATTTGAAGAAAGGACATAGCCTGTCTTTTTTTTGATTTTTTGTTAAATGTAAAGTAGATAATTAGACTTCAGTCAGAAAGGTTATAGAAGACTTAAGACTTTCAAAGTAATTCAATGTTATTTCAAAGATATACAATGAAGGTTTCTGAAATACAAAATGAATCATAGATCCAGATATCACAAGTCAATGGGTAAGAGAAAATTTTATCTGGAGCAAGTTCACTCTGAGACTTCTTATCATCAAATTCTTGTTAATATAAGATCTTATAGGCTGCCATAGGAGTGTTCCAATCACCTGATTGCACATTTCTTAGCAAATAAAACAAACAAGGATATAATGAGTTAGTTTGTTTTGAGTGAAGAATATAGTAAACAGATAATACTGTATCTAAACCTGTACTTTATTTAGAGATAAACAAGACAGCTTTCCCTGTCCCTGAATATGAGAAAACACTTCAAAAGATACCTATTTCTCATGCAATCTTGGCATTATCATAATCAGAGTTGGTTAAAAGAGAGAGTCCATGACCTGATGGTGTAGAGTAAAGAATGTTCCATTGCAGAGAAGCTATGTTTTCTCTGGTGGGTTTACAATTATTTCTTCCCTGTAAAAGGAATGTCTAATACAGAACAAGGGGGTGGCCTACTGGTTCAAGCTGAGAGGACAGAGCTAGCAGTCGCTACCATGTGTTAAGCAGAACAGCTAAAAATGGAGCATGTGAATTGAAAGTATAAGAAATCCAAGACCAGACTGAAAAGCTAAATATCTAAGCCTAGACAAACCATTGATATGGTAAGTATGCTTGACATTGTGCTCAAGACCTAAGGAAAAGAAAACAAACTGGTTAAAAATCATAGAAAGAAATAGTTTGAAAATACTAAATTAAAGCCTGTGTAGGAAGAAAAGAGAGAGTTTAAAAAAGAAATATGATCTGTGTTAAAATAAAAAACTCAATGGCAGAGGGCATATGGATTCCAAAGAATTATGTTTTGATTATGAGCATATAAATAATTTTTTTTCTTTTTTGTTGTCAAAATGCATCTGTTTTTATTTCTTTATTTCTTATTTTTTCTTTTTTATTCTATATTCGTTGTTTACATTCCAAAGGATTTCCCCTTTCCCACTTCACCCCCACACCATATGTCCCATAAGTCCTCTCCCCCCAACTATTCCCGAATCACCCCCCCCACACACACACACACACCATTTCTCTGTTCTGGATCTACAAAACTGGATCCAATCTTTTGAGGCCCAGGGTCCTCTCCTTTCTTCTTCTTGGGAATCATTTGACTAACTAATTGTGCCTTCAGTATTTAGGGCTTCTGGGGTCATTAATATCCACTTATCAGTTATTGCATTTTATGTGTATTCTTTTGTGATTGGGTTAACTCGCTTAGGATGGAATTTTCCAGATCTAACCATTTGCCTACAAATTGCATGAATTCATGATTTTTTAATTGCTGAGTAGTATTCCATTGTGTGTGTGTATATATGTATGTATGTATATATATATACATATATATATATATGTGTGTGTGTGTGTGTGTATATATATATATATATATATATATATATATATATATATATATCACATTTTCTGTACCCATTCCTCCATTGAAGGATATCTGGGCTCCTTCCAACTTCTGGCTATTATAAACAAGGCTGCAATGAACATAGTGGACCATGTGTCTTTATTGTATGCCGGGGAATCCTCTGGGTATATGCCCAGGAGTGGTATGCCAGGGTCCTCTGGAAGTGTCATGCCCAATTTTCTGAAGAACCTGCAGCTTGATTTCCAGAGCGGTTGTACCATCTTGCAATCCCACCAACAGTGGAGGAGTGTTCCTCTTTCTCCACATCCTCGCCAGCACTTGTTGTCTCTTGAGTTTTTAATCTTAGCCATTCTGACTGGTGTGAGGTGGAATCTCAGGGTTGTTTTGATTTGCATTTCCCTGGTGACTAATAATGTTGAACATCTCTTAAGGTGTTTTTCAGCACTCCAAATTTCTTCTGGTGAAAATTCTTTGTTTAGCTCTGTACCCCATTTTTTGATAGGGTTATTTGGTTCTTTGGTATCTTACTTCTTGAGTTCTTTTTATATATTGGATATTAGCCCTCTGTTGGATGTGGGGTTGGTGAAGATCTTTTCCCAATTTGTTGGTTGCCGTTTTACCCTTCTGACAATGTCCTTTGGTTACAGAAACTTTCTAATTTTATGAGGTCCCATTTGTTAATTCTTGATCTTAGAGCATAAGCTAAAGTTCAGGAATTTGCCCCTGTGCCCATGTCCTCCAGGGTCTTCCCAGGTTTCTTTTCTAATAGTTTCAGTGTGACTGGATTTATGTGGAGGTCCTTGATCCACTTGGATTTGATCCTAGTACAAGGAGATAAGAGTAGGTCGATTCACATTCTTCTGCATGTTGACCTCCAGTTGCACCAGCACCATTTGTTGAAAACACTATCTCTTTTCCACTGAATGGTTGTAGCTCCTTTATGAAAGATCAAGTGAACATAAGTTTGTGGGTTAATTATAGGGTCTTCAATACTATTCCATTGATCTACTTGTCTGTTGCTGTACCAATACCATGCAGTTTTTAAAACAATTGCTCTGTAGTACTGCTTGAGGTCAGGGATATTGATTCCCCCAGAAGTCCTTTTATTGTTGAGAATAATTTTAGCTATCCTGCGTTTTTTGTTGCTCCAGATGAATTTGAGAATTGCTCTTTCTAGATCTATGAAGAATTGAGTTGGGATTTAGATGGGGATTGCATTGAATCTGTAGATTGCTTTTGGCAAGATGGCCATTTTTACTATATTGATCCTGCCAATCCAAGAGCAAGAAATATTTTTCCATCTTCCAAGGTCTTTGATTTCTTTCTACAAGGACTTGAAGTTCCTGTCATACAGATCTTTTGCTTGTTTGGTTAGAGTCATTCCAAGGTACTTCATGTTGTTTGTGGCTATTGTGAAGGGTGTTATTTCCCTAATTTCTTTCTCAGCCAGCTTGTCCTTTGAATACTGATATGCTTGAGTTGATTGTATAACCAGCCACTTTGTTGAAGTAGTTTATGAGCTGTAGAAGTTCTCTAGTGGAGTTTTTTGGGTCGCTTAATCAAACTATCATATCGTCTACAAATAATGATATTTTGACTTCTTCCTTTCCAATTTGTATCCCTTTGACTTCCTTATGTTATCTAATTGCTCTCGCTAGAACTTCAGGTACTATATTGAAAAGATATGGAGAAAGAGTGCAGCCTTGTCTAGTCCCTGATTTTAGTGGGGTTGCCTCAATTTTCTCTCCATTTATTTTGATGTTGGCTACTGGTTTGCTGTAGAATGCTTTTACTATGTTTAGGTATGGGCCTTGAATTCCTGCTCTTTCCAAGAGTTTTAGCTTGAAAGGATGCTGAATTTTGTCAAATGATTTTTCAGCATGAGATGACCATGTGGTTTTTGTTCTTTTAGTTTGTTTATGTAGTGGATTACATTGATGTATTTCCGTATATTGAACAATACCAGCATCCCTGGGATGAAGCCTACTTGATCATTTTGATGTGCTCTAGGATTCAGTTGGCAAGAATTTTATTTAGTATTTTTCCATTGATGTTCATAAGGGAAATTGGCCTGTAGTTCTCTTTCTTTGTTGGATCTTTGTGTGGTTTTGGCATCAGCGTAATTGTGGCTAGGAAGAACAAGTTGGGCAGTGTCACTTCTGTTTCTATTTTGTGCAATAGTTTGAAGGGTATTGGTGTTACATTTTCTTTGAATGTCTTGTAGAATTCTGCACTAAAAACATCTGGTCCCATTTTTTTTTTTGGTTGGGAGGCTTTCTATAAACCCT
The DNA here is from genome assembly GCA_964023405.1 of Apodemus agrarius. NCBI lineage: Eukaryota > Metazoa > Chordata > Mammalia > Rodentia > Muridae > Apodemus > Apodemus agrarius. Next base: position 96,257,458 of record OZ030006.1, on the reverse strand, counting down.
TCTATATCTTTAGGGGTTATGGGACTATTTAGATGATCTAATTGATCCTGATTTAATTTTGGTATTTGGAATCTGTCTAGGAAATTGTCCATTTCCTCCTGATTCTCCAGTTGTTTTGAGTATAGGCTTTTGTAGTAGGATCTGATGATCTTTGAATTTCCTCAGTTTCTGTTGTTATGTGCCCCTTTTCATTTCTAATTTTGTTAATTTGTATACTGTCTCTGTGTCCTTTGGTTAGACTCCCTAAGGGTTTATCAGTCTTGTTAATTTTCTCAAAGAACCATCTCCTGGTTTTGTTGATTCTTTGTATGGTTCCCTTTGTTTCTACTTGATTGATTTCAGCCAGGAGTTTGATGATTTCCTGTCTTCTACTCCTTCTGGGTGAATTAACTTCTTTTTCTTCCAGGGCTTTAAGGTGTGCTATTAAGCTGCTAGTGTATGCTCTCTCCAGTTTCTTTTTGGATGCACGTAGAGCTATGAGTTTTCCTCTTAGCACTGCTTTCATTGTGTCCCATAGATTTGGGTAGATTGTACCTTCATTTTCATTGAATTCTAAAAAGTCTTTGATTTCTTTTTTTTTTTTTTTTAATTTCTGCCTTGACCTAGGTATCATTGAGTAGAGTATTATTCAGTTTCCATGTGTATGTGGGCTTTCTGTTGTTTTTGTTGCTATTGAAGACCACTCTTACTCCATGGTGATCTAATATATAATCTGTAAAATCCAATTGGTCCAAAGTTTCAATTAGTTTCACTGTGTCCCTGTTTAGTTTCTGCTTTCCTGATCGGTCCATTGAGGAGAGTAGAGTGTTGAAGTCACCCATAATTATTGTGTTAGGTATAATGTGTGCTTTAAGCTTTAGTAAGGTTTCTTTTACTAATGAGGGTGCCCTTGCATTTGGAGCATAGATGTTCATTATTGAGAGCTCTTCTTTGTGGATTTTCCCTTTGACCAGCAAGAAGTGACCTTCCGAGTCTCTTTTGATGACTTAAGTTGGAAGTCAATTTTATCTGATATTAGAATGGCTGCCCTAGCTTGTTTCCTGAGACTATTTACTAGTAAAATTGTCTTCCAGCCTTTTACTCTAAGGCAGTGTTTGTCTTTAACTCTGAGATGTGTTTCCTGTATGCAGCAGAATGTAGTGTCCTGTTTCCTTATCCAGTCTGTTAATGTATGTCTTTTTATTGGGGAATTGAGTCCATTGATGTTAAGTGATATTAAGGAATAGTAATTATTACCTCCTGGCATTTTTGAAATTATTTTTTTTTATATTTGAGAGGTTATCTTCTTTTGGGTTTGATGAGAGCAGGTTTCTATCTTGCTTCTTCCAGGGTGTAGTATCCTTCCTTATGTTGGTGTTTTTCCCCTATTATCCTTTGTAGGTCTGGGTTTGTGGAAAGATGGCATGCAAATTTGATTTTGTCATGTAATACCTTGATGTCTCTCCATCTATGGCAATTGAGAGTTTTGCTGGGTATAGTAGTTTTGGCTGAAATTTGTGTTCTCTTATGGTTTGCATGATATCTGCCCAGGAACTTGTAGCTTTCATGGTCTCAGGTGAGAAATCTGGTGTAATTCTGATAGGTCTTCCTTTATATTTTACTTGGCCTTTTTCTCTTGCTGCCTTTTATATTCATTCCTTGTTTAATTCATTTGGGATTTTGATTTTTATGTGACAGGATGTATTTCTGTTCTGGTCCAGGATGTTTGGAGTTCTGTAGGCTTCTTATATATTTATCAGCATCTCTTTCTTTAGGTTGGGGAAGTTTTCTTCCATGATTTTGTAGAAGATGCTTGCTGGCCCTTTAACTTGTATATCGTCACTCTCATCCATATCTATAATCCTTAGGTTTGGTCTTCTCATTGTGTCTGGGATTTCCTGGATGTTTTGGGTTATAAGATGTTTGCATTTAGTATTTTCTTTGACTGTTGAATCAATGGTTCCTATGGTATCGTCGGCATCTGAGATTCTTTCTTCTATTTCTTGTATTCTACTGTTGATATTTGCATCTATGGCCCCAGATTTCTTCCCAAGGTTTTCTATCTCCAATGTTGTCTCCCCCTGTGATTTCTTAGTTGTTTCTACTTCTGTTTTTAGAACCTGGATGGATATGCTCAGATCTTTCACTTGCTTGATTGTGTTTTCATGTATTTCTTTCAGAGATTTTTGTGTTTCCTCTTTCATAGCTTCTACTTGTTGACCCACATTCTTCTGTATGTCTTTAAGTGATTTTTGTGTTTCCTCCTTATTGGCTTCTGTTTTTTGATCCATATTCTCCTGAATATCTTTAAGTGATTTTTTGTGCTTGCCTTGTAAAGACTTCTAACTTTTCATCCATTTTCTCGGTATTTCTTCAAGATATTTATCTATGTGTTCCGCTACCAGCATCCTGACCAGTGAATTTATATCCAAATATTGTTTTTCTGGTGTGTTGGGGTATCCAGGGCTTCCTGTTGTTGGCGAACTGGGTTCAGATGCTGTCATGCTGCCTTGATTTCTGTTAGTAATTTTCCTTCATTTTCCTTTTGCCATCTGGTTATTTCTGGCATTAGTTAGCCTTGTTGTCACTGGCTGGTGTTTGAATCTCCTGTGAGCCTGGGCCTATCTGTTGTTTCTCTACTGGTGACCACTCTGCAATATAGAGACTGCCTCTGCAAGTGCTGAGGGGACCTCAGGGAGGGCAGTTCCCAACCAAGTTGGTGCAAGGCCGGAGGGCATGGAGATGTCCCGCCAGCCGCTGCCCTTGCCCTTGTTAGTGGGGAGAGCCTGTAGGATCCTCCTGAGTGATGGTAGCCCCTGATTGAGTCTGTCTACCTGGGCCTCTCTAGTGGTTTCCTGGTGGCAATATGGAGACCTACTGCGATCACTACTGTAAGGGACTGCTGGGCAGGCTGCTGCCAGCTGCCTTGGTGCAAGACCAGAGGGCATGGAGAAGTCCCACAGAGCCTCAGCCCTGGCCCTGACTGGTGGCGAGAGCCTGGCGGATCCACCTGTGCGATGGTAGCCCCGGATGAAGTCTGTCTACCTGGGCCTCTCTAGCTGTTTCCTGGTAGCAATATGGAGACCTAACACGACCCCTCAATAATATTTTTCATAATGATTGCAATTTTATATATTTTTGTAAAGTGAGATCAAAATGAAGCAGACTTGATAAGAAAGGGGCTGAAATAATCCATGCTAAATTACAAATATAGAAATCTTGACAATCCTCTGAATCTTAATTTTCTGGTGTGTCCAAGTTACAGCTTACAACACCACCTTGTGATAAGACTGCAAAATAGCAGTTGAAATCTATTAAAAACCTAAAATTATTTTTTCTCAGATATCACATGTAATTAGTATTAGATGAAAAGAGTCTGCATTTTATCAAGAATTTGAGTGGTGACCCATAGAGGCACTAGACTTAAAGAGACTTGATAAAGCTTTGTCAAACTATGGCATACATTCACCAGATGTGAAACAGATACTTAATAAGTGGGCCACCCAAAATCATTTAATTGTGACAAATTGGAGAAAGTTTATAGCAGCTATATTAGAACCTGGCCCTCAACTACAATGCTAACATGATGGAAAGGTATCACTGCACATTTCTTGGATCCCGTAATTTCACGCAGCCAAGCTGCAATCCAGCCAGAGGCTGAGTGATATTTACTGGGGAAAGTCTTGTTTGGCAGGGCTGTCCGAGATGAATGCCGCTGTGGGTCTCCTTGGCTGCAGATAGAGCTGAGCTGAAATTTCTCATGGCAAGCTGTGTAAACCTTTATCTGACCTGTTCTTTTACTTACGAGATGTCTCTGCCAGCCAGAGGTGCGAGCATTCCAGGCGTGACAGTTCACTCAGAGTTTTATTCTTTGAACTACAGCACTGGCCATGATTTCTTCTAGAGATCCATTGCTTTGCTTTTAATTAGCTGTACAGTTATTACCTAGATACATTAAAGAATTAACCTCCCAACAATTTTTACTATTTGTATGGCTAGCTGGTCTTTGGCACTCTGACATGGAAACCATCAGTTAGTAAAGTTTCAAAATAAGCCTGAGGAAGTCTCACAAGAAAATACCCAAACATAGTGTAATCTCTGACTCTTGAATTACTAATTTATTATTGACTACAGAGGGACACGATAACTTTGTGTGTAATCTCTGACGTTCATGCCTGATTCATTTGTATTTCCTTGTGCCAGTTACTCATGGTAACCACTTTTTGTAAACATTTCACTGAATTACCAACTTGTGATGTGTATAAATGTTCCTGCCTCAGAACAGTAAAGTGCATTCAGACGCATTCAGATCTTGTGTGTGTCTGTCTGTCATTCGCCGGACCTGTACCTTCCTGCATACCAAAGACCCTGATTTCCCCACGGGAGTGTGTTCCGACTGAGTCAGTCCGTGGCAGAAAGGTTTCAGTTATGGAGCAACAAAATAAAGCTAGAGGCATTTATATTTTCAAGGATCAATTACTAGTAAAAGTCAATATTCTGAATTAAGAACACAAATCATGCTTGATGATGTCATTTTGGCACAATGGTACACAATAGATGTAAATGCCCTGGGAGAAGGATGAACAACAAGGAAGGTCCAAATCATTAGCAAAGAAATCTCATGCTTCAAATGAATCTTTCAATGACTTTTTCCAAACATTAACTACAGCTATAAATAGAACAATATCAGATCTAATACCAAGAGAATTTTAAATGTTTCATTTAAATACTAAATTGTGCTGTAAGCTGTAGCTGGAACTCACCTGAAAACTAAGATTCAGAGGATACTATAAATTCCTATAGATTGTAGAACAAAATGGATTTTAAATATATTTAAATATCTTTTTTAGATTTTGAAAATTCTATTTTATTTGACGTATTCCTTATTTACATTTCAAATGATAACTCCTTTCCTGGATTCCCCTTCACTGAATGTCCCATAAGCCCTCTTCCCTCCCCCTGTACCCAAATCAAACCCTTCCAGGTTCCCTGCCCTTATATTCCCCTACACTGCTGCACTGAGCTTTTCCAGGACCAGGGCCTTTCCTTCCTTCTTCTTGGGCATCATTTGATATGTGAATTGTTTCTTGGGTATTCTGAGCTTCTGGGCTAATATCCACTTATCAGTGAGGACATACCATGTGTGTTCTTTTGTGATTGGGTCACTTCCCTAAGATGGCATTCTCCAGTTCCACCCACGTGCCTAAGAATGTCATGAATTCATTGTTTTTAATAGTTGAGTAGTATTCCATAGTGTATATATACCAGATTTTCTGTATCCATTACTCCACTTAGGGATACCTGGGTTCTTTCCAGCTTCTGTCTAGTATAAATAGGGCAGCTATGAACATAGTGGAGCATGTATCCTTATTACATGCTGGAGAATACTCTGGGTACATGCCCAGGAGTGGTATAGCAGGGTCCCCTACATCCAACAGAGTGCTAATATCTAAGATATACAAAGAACTCAAAAAGGTAGACTCCAGAGAGCCAAATAACCCAATTAAAAATGGAATGCAGAGCTAAACAAAGAATTTTCACTTGAGGAATATCTAGTGGCTGAGAAGCACCTAAAAAAAGGTTCAACATCCTTAGTCATCATGGAATTGCAAATCAAAGAAACGCTGAGATTTTCCCTCACATCAGTCACAATGGCTAAGATCAAAAAACTCAGGAGACCAAGGCTGCGTTCTGCAACCAGCTCGCCGGCCCCTGGACCAGCAGTAGCGGCGGGCCTCCATATAGCAACCAGGACACAGCTGGAAAGGCCCAAGCTCTGTGGGACATTCCCGTGCCCTCTGACGAGCACCGAGGCTGCATTTTGCAACCAGCTCGCTGGCCCCTGGACCAGCGGTAGCAACGGGCCTCCATACTGCAACCAGGACATAGCTGGAAAGGCCCAGGAAAACACCCCTTCCAGGGCTACCCTCACGGGGGATCTGCTAGGCTCTCGGAGTTCCTTGCAACCAGGACACAGCTGGAGAAGCCCAGGTAGACAAACTCCAACAGGGGCTACAATCGCATGGGTGGCAGCCACCTTATGATCCCTTAAAGCAGCAGTCACACATATTCACCAGTAGAGAAACAACAGGTGAGCCCAGCCTCACAGGAGATTCAAACACCAGCCACTGACAACAAGGCCAACTAAAACCAGAAATAACCAGATGGCAAAAGGAAAACGGAGGAACGTTACTAACAAAAATCAAGGCAACACGACAGCATCTGAACCCAGTTCTTCAACAACAGGAATCCCTGGATACCCTAAAACACCAGAAAAACAAGACTTGGATATAAAATCACTGGTCAGGATGCTGGTAGCTGAACACATAGAAAAATCTCGTAAAGAAATAGAGGAGAAAATGGATCAAAAGTTAGAAGCCTTTACGAGGCAAATACAAAAATCACTTCAAGAAATGCAGGAGAAGATGGATCAAAGAGAAGAAGACAATAAGGAAGAAAGACAAAAGTCACTTAAAGAACTACAGAAGAATGTGGGCCAACAAGTAGAAGCTATGAAAGAGGAAGCACAAAAATCTATTAAAGAAATACATGAAAACACAATCAAGCAAGCGAAAGATCTGAGCACATCCATCCAGATACTAAAAACAGAAGTAGAAACAACTAAGAAATCACAGAGGGAGACAACATTGGAGATAGAAAACCTGGGGAAGAAATCAGGGGCCATAGACGCAAGTATCAACAATAGAATACAAGAGATAGAAGACAGAATCTCAGAAGCCGAAGATACCATAGGAACCATCGATTCAACAGTCAAAGAAAATACTAAATGCAAAAAGGTGGTAACCCAAAACATCCAGGAAATCCAAGACACTATGAGAAGACCAAACCTAAGGATTATAGGTATAGACGAGAGTGAAGATTTACAAGTTAAAGGGCCAGCTAATATCTTCTATAAAATTATGGAAGAAAACTTCCCCAACCTAAGGAGAGAGATGCCCATGAATATACAAGAAGCCTATAGAACTCCAAACAGACTGGACCAGAACAGAAATACATCCCGTCACATAATAATCAAAACTCCTAATGTAATAAACAAAGAAAGAATACTAAAGGCAGCAAGAGAAAAAGGCCAAGTAACATATAAAGGAAAACCTATCAGAATAACACCAGACTTCTCACCTGAGACCATGAAAGCTAGAAGATCCTGGGCAGATATCATGCAAACTCTAAGAGAACACAAACTCCAGCCAAAACTACTTTACCCAGCAAAACTCTCAATTGCCATTGATGGAGACATCAAGGTATTCCATGACAAAACCAAATTTGCAAGGTATCTCTCCACAAATCCAGCCCTACAAAGGATAATAGGGGGAAAACACCAAGACAAGGACGGAAACTACACCCGGGAAGAAGCAAGATAGAAACCTCCTCTCATCAAACCCAAAAGAGGATAACTTCTCGAATATAAAAAATAAATAAGATAAATAAATATAATTTCAAAAATGTCTGGAGGTAATAATTACTATTCCTTAATATGTCTTAACGTCAATGGACTCAATTCCCCAATAAAAAGACATAGATTAACAGACTGGATACGGAAACAGGACCCTACATTTTGCTGCATACAGGAAACACATCTCAGTGTTAAAGACAAACACTGCCTTAGAGTAAAAGGCTGGAGGACAATTTTACAAGCAAATGGTCTCAGGAAACAAGCTGGAGTAGCCATTCTAATATCAGATAAAATTGACTTTCAACCTAAAATCATCCAAAGAGACTCAGAAGGTCACTTCTTGCTGGCCAAAGGGAAAATCCACCAGGAAGAGCTCTCAATACTGAACATCTATGCTCCAAAGGCAAGGGCACCCTCCTTTGTAAAAGAAACCTTACTAAAGCTTAAAGCACACATTACACCTAACACAATAATTGTGGGTGACTTCAACACCCCACTCTCCTCAATGGACCGATCAGGAAAGCAGAAACTAAACAGGGACACAGTGAAACTAATTGAAACTCTGGACCAATTGGATTTAACAGATATATATAGAACATTTCATCCTAAAGCTAAAGAATATACCTTTTTCTCAGCACCACATGGTACCTTCTCCAAAATAGACCATATAATCGGTCACAAGACAGATGTAAACAAATACAAGAAGATCGAGCTAATCCCATGCCTCCTATCAGATCACCATGGAGTAAGAGTGGTCTTCAATAGCAACAAAAACAACAGAAAGCCCACATACACATGGAAACTGAACAATACTCTACTCAATGACACCTTGGTCAAGGAAGAAATAAAAAAAGAAATCAAAGACTTTTTAGAATTCAATGAAAATGAAGGTACAACCTACCCAAATCTATGGGACACAATGAAAGCAGTGCTAAGAGGAAAACTCATAGCTCTAAGTGCATCCAAAAAGAAACTGGAGAGAGTATACACTAGCAGCTTAACAGCACACCTTAAAGCCCTGGAAGAAAAACAATTTAATTCACCCAGGAGGAGTAGAAGACAAGAAATCATCAAACTCAGGGCTGAAATCAATCAAATAGAAACAAAGAGAACCATACAAAGACTCAACAAGACCAGGAGCTGGTTCTTTGAGAAAATCAACAAGATAGATAAACCCTTAGCCAGACTAACCAAAGGACACAGAGACAGTATACAAATTAACAAAATTAGAAATGAAAAGGGAGACATAACAACAGAAACTGAGGAAATTCAAAAGATCATCAGATCCTACTACAAAGGTCTATACTCAAAACAACTGGAGAATCTGGAGGAAATGGACAATTTCCTAGACAGATATCAAATACCAAAATTAAATCAGCATCAAGTAGACCAGCTAAATAGTCCCATAACCCCTAAAGAAATAGAAGGGGTTATAGAAAGCCTCCCAACCAAAAAAAGTACGGGACCAGATGGTTTTAGTGCAGAATTCTACCAGACCTTCAAAGAAGACTTAACACCAATACTCTTCAAACTATTCCACAAAATAGAGACAGAAGGGACACTGCACAACTCATTCTTCGAAGCCACAATTACGCTAATACCTAAACCACAAAAAGATCCAACAAAGAAAGAGAACTTCAGGCCAATTTCTCTGATGAATATAGATGCAGAAATACTAAATAAAATTCTTGCTAACCGAATCCAAGAGCACATCAAAACGATCATCCACCATGATCAAGTAGGCTTCATCCCAGGGATGCAGGGATGGTTCAATATACGGAAATCCATCAATGTAATCCACTACATAAACAAACTGAAAGAAAAAAACCACATGGTCATCTCATTAGATGCTGAAAAATCATTCGACAAAATTCAGCATCCTTTCATGCTAAAAGTCTTGGAAAGAGCAGGAATTCAAGGCCCATACCTAAACTTAGTAAAAGCAATCTACAGCAAACCAGTAGCCAACATCAAAATAAATGGAGAGAAACTTGAAGCATTCCCACTAAAATCAGGGACTAGACAAGGCTGCCCTCTCTCTCCATATCTTTTCAATATAGTACTTGAAGTTCTAGCAAGAGCAATTAGACAACATAAGGAAGTCAAAGGGATACAAATTGGAAAGGAAGAAGTGAAACTATCATTATTTGCAGACGATATGATAGTTTACCTAAGCGACCCAAAAAACTCCACCAGAGAACTTCTACAGCTGATAAACAACTTCAGCAAAGTGGCAGGTTATAAAATTAACTCAAGCAAGTCAGTGGCCTTCTTGTACTCAAAGGACAAGCAGGCTGAGAAAGAAATTAGGGAAATAACACCCTTCACAATAGCCACAAACAACATAAAGTATCTTGGCGTAACTCTAACCAAACAAACGAAAGATCTGTACAACAGGAACTTCAAGTCCTTGAAGAAAGAAATCGAAGAAGACCTCAGAAGATGGAAAAATATTTCTTGCTCCTGGATTGGCAGGATCAATATAGTAAAAATGGCCATCTTGCCAAAAGCAATATACAGATTCAATGCAATCCCCATCAAAATCCCAAATCAATTCTTCACAGATCTAGAAAGAGCAATTCTCAAATTTATCTGGAGCAACAAAAAACCCAGGATAGCTAAAATTATTCTCAACAATAAAAGGACTTCTGGGGGAATCAATATCCCTGACCTCAAGCAGTACTACAGAGCAATTGTGTTAAAAACTGCATGGTATTGGTATAGCAACAGGCAAACAGATAAATGGAACAGGATTGAAGACCCAGAAATTAACCCACAGAGTTATGGTCACTTGATCTTTGATAAAGGAGCCACAACCATCCGATGGAATAAAGATAGCCTTTTCAACAAATGGTGCTGGTTCAACTGGAGGTCAACATGCAGAAGAATGCGAATTGACCCACACTTATCTCTTTGCTCTAAGATCAACTCCAAGTGGATCAAGGACCTCCACATAAAACCAGACACACTGAAACTAATAGAAAAGGAACTTGGGAAGACCCTGGAGGACTTGGGCACAGGGGAAAAGTTCCTGAACAGAACACCAATGGTGTACGCAATAAGATCAAGAATCGACAAATGGGACCTCATAAAATTGCAAAGTTTCTGCAAAGCAAAGGACACTGTCAGAAGGACAAAACGGCAACCAACAAAGTGGGAAAAGATCTTCACCAACCCCACATCCAACAGAGGGCTAATATCCAATATATACAAAGAACTCAAGAAGTTAGACCGCAAAGAACCAAATAACCCTATCAAAAAATGGGGCACAGAGCTAAACAAAGAATTTTCACCAGAAGAAATTCGGATGGCTGAGAAACACCTTAAGAGATGTTCAACATCATTAGTCATCAGGGAAATGCAAATCAAAACAACCCTGAGATTCCACCTCACACCAGTCAGAATGGCTAAGATTAAAAACTCAAGAGACAACAAGTGCTGGCGAGGATGTGGAGAAAGAGGAACACTCCTCCACTGTTGGTGGGATTGCAAAATGGTAAAACCACTCTGGAAATCAGTGTGGCGGATCCTCAGAAAATTGGGCATGGCACTCCCAGAGGACCCTGGCATACCACTCCTGGGCATATACCCAGAGGATTCCCCTGCATGCAATAAAGACACATGCTCCACTATGTTTATAGCAGCCTTGTTTATAATAGCCAGAAATTGGAAGGAGCCCAAATATCCCTCAAAGGAGGAATGGATACAGAAAATGTGGTATATTTATACAATGGAATACTACTCAGCAATTAAAAATAATGAATTCATGCAATTTGTAGGTAAATGGTTAGACCTGGAAAATATCATCCTGCATGAGCTAACCCAATCACAAAAGAATGCACATGAAATGCAATCACTGATAAGTGGATATTAATGAGCCCAGAAGCACTAAATACTCAAGACACAAATAGCAAGTCAAATGATTCCCAAGAAGAAGAAAGGAGAGGACCCTGGGCATGTAAAGATTGCATCCAGTTTATTAAAGAAACCGAGGGGGGAGGGGGAATGATTGGGGAATATTTGGGGGGGAGAAGAACTATGGGAACTATGGTGGGTGGGAACGTGGAAAGGGGTAAGCCTTTGAAATGTAAACATAGAATATAGAACATAAAAATAACTAAAAAAAAAGAAATAGAAAAAAAAAGAAATAGAAAAAAAAAACTCAGGAGAAAGCAGGAGCTGGTGAGGATATGGTGATAGAGGATCACTCCTCCACTGCTGGTTAGGTTGCAAGCTGGCACAACCACTCTGGAAATTAGTCTGGCAATTGCTCAGAAAACTGGGCATGATACTACCAGATACATCTTTTGAAAATGCTAATGCTGAATACAAAAATGCTATTAGACTTTTAGGGGCAAGATTTGTATCTATTTATGAATTGATTGAAATTACTATGTTCACAATTCATTATGGGTGGACAGTTACAATAGATATCAAATTTAAAATGCCTATTGCTATCAATATGAAAGATGAGGTCTGTCCTTAAAGGACTAAAGATAAATAGTTCATAAGAGTAAGTTTTTCTCTAATAATAATTCAGGGAGAAAGTTTCTTGTGATATACAGATGATGTGAAAAGAACAGACACAGGACCTATGAATGTACGTCATCCAAAGATATTTGAGAACATTGTTTAATGTTTGAAAGCTGAGGAAGGAGCCTTGATCAAGACTTGACAAAAACAAAACAAAACAAACAACAACAACAACAAAAAAAAACAAGCCATTTGTTTACTCTCAAACAGGGAAGAAGTCTTATGGAAAGCAATGAGAAAAATTAAACCCTGGTGGGACAAATAGCTGCTTAAAACTTGAATCATTTAACACACATAGAGTGGCTTCCATAGGTAGAAAAATAGTTTCTAAAGATACAAAAAAAGATGTTTTGCCAATCTATTATAAATTATAAAAATAAAAAGTTAAAATTATAGTTAGATGAAAATGGCATGGAAGGATTAATGCATACAGGAGCAGATGTAAATGTAATTTCCCAAGATTCCTGGAATCCAGCTTAGCCACATCAAAGGATATCTACACTACACCTAGTAATTGGGACATTGCCTCAGATGAAACAATGTCTAGATGCATTAGCAGGTCAAGTAGGAAAAAGAAATACATATATCACAGATAAAGCCATAAATATATGGGAAAGAGATCTGTTTCAGCAATGGGAAGCACAACTTAGCATTGATCCAACTTCAGAAACACGCTGAAAAATGAAGACATTTCTTGTGTGTGTGTGTGTGTGTGTGTGTGTGTGTGTGTGTTTTCTTTTTTTCTTGGATATTTTCTTTATTTACATTTCAAATGTTATCCCTTTTCCTGGTAGCCCACCCCTCCCAGAAACCCCCTATCCCATCTTCCCTATCCCTGCTTCTATGAGGATGTTCCTCCACCCACCACACTCCCACCTCCCTGCCCTCAATTCCCATATAATGGGGCATCAATCGAGCCATCATAGGACCAAGGAACTCTCCTCCCATTGATGCCTGACAAGGCTGTCCTCTGCTACATATGCAGCTGGAGTCATGTGTATTCCTTGGTTGATAGCTTAGTCCCTGGGAGCTCTGGTGATCTGATTTACTGATGTTGTTGTTCTTCCTATGATGTTGCAAATCCCTTCAACTCCTTCAGTCCTTTCTTTAACTTCTCCAATGGGGACACCGTGCTCAGTCCAACGTTTGGCTGCTAACATCCTCCTCTATATTTGTAAGGTTCGGGCAGGGCCTCTCAGGAGACATCCATATCAGGCTCCTTTCAGCAAGAATTTCTTGGCACTCACAATAGTGTAGAGGTTTGGTGACAGTATATGAGATGAATCCACAGGTGGGACAATCTCCAGATGACCTTTCCTTCAGCCTCCTCTCTACATTTTATCTCCATATTTGATCCTGTGAGTATTTTTTTCCCCTTCTCAGAAAAACTGAAGCACACAAACTTTTGTTCTTCCTTCTTCTTGAATTTCATATGGTATGTGAATTGTATCTTGGGTATTCGAAGCTTTTGGATTTATATCCACTTATCAGTGAGTGCATACAATGTGTGTTCTTTTGTGATCAGGTTACCTCACTCCACATGATGTTTCCTAGTTCCATCCATTTGCTAAGATCAAGAATTGACAAACGAGAAATCATAAAAGAGATTTTCATAATACAGATATTTTAATAAGTTTTCAAGGACAGTTATAGCCTCTATAGGCTGTCCATAAACAGGGCACATAAAAGCCTAGCTCTTCAAATTCATATAAGGGGACCCAGTGCTGATAGAATACCAAATGTTCTCCCACTAAAATGGTTAATGGATGAGTCTGTTTGAATATAAATATGGTCTTTAAATAAAATTAAAAATATAGGCATTAGAACAAGTAGTATAAGAATAGCTGGAGGTTCAACATATAGAAGAATCCACCTTGAATTTTGCTATATTTGTCATTCTAAAACATTCTGTAAATAGAATAAGTTAACAGATCTGAGAAAAGCAAGGAAGTTATTCATGTTCTGGATTCCTTACAACCTGAAATCGCTTTAAACTCTGTTATCAAAGGCATGGCCTATTGTATTATTTGATTTAAAATATTGCTTTTACAACAATTCTTTACATGAGCATGATAGGGAAATTCTTGCTTTTTTAAATACATTTTTTTAATATTAATTGTTCAATAAAGATATATCATTGGAAATTTTTACCAGAAGACATGTAAACCCATTTAATCTTGTGTCAATATTATGTGCAACAATCAGTAAAAATAATTTGTAAAGAGTTTACTCCACCTATAATTTATCATTATGTGGATCATATTTTGCTGGCTGATTTAGATGCAGATAATTTAGAAAAATATTTAATGAAAATATGAGAATTTTGCCTTATTAGAGATTACAAATTGTTCCTAAAAATACAAAAAGTAGATTCTATTAATTATCTAGCATATAAGGTATCTAGAAAAAAATCCAGCCACAAAAAGTCAGAAGAGACCCATTACAAACTCTTAATGACATTCAAAAATCGGTCAAATACAAATTGTCCAAGGTCCACAACTGAGTTACAGATTCTAAAGCTAAGTAATTTATTTTCAAACATTGCAGGTATGTCAGACTTAAATACTTTAAGAAATTATTAGCTGAAGTTGAAAAATGTTGACTAAGAAAGAAAAGTGATTACAGATTATACATAAACAGTAAAAAATCAAAAACCCATATAGGAAAATTTTTGGCTTGATTGTCAAAGGGAGAATAAAACTTCATCAATTATCAGTAATAGAACCAGCAGAGAATATAATGCCTTATACTAATGCTGAAATTACTTCATGGTGAGCCATTTAATAATACTAATATTAGTAATTGTTTTGAAAATGGAGATTTGGATAATGTAGGCATGTGTGACTGATTCACATCTCTAGCATATGGGATGGCATTTTATGTATAATGATCATTTCACTTACTTGTCAGTAACATGGAAACGGATTTACCACTCTGCCCTAGCATCTCTACTTTGTTCACCTCTAAAATAACATGAGTGTGTATAAAGATTCCCAAATATATGTACCATTGCATACTTGTTCTGCAGCATAAATCAGACTGTGAGGTAAGAGAAGATTTGCTATTTGTATTGATGAACATAACACATCTTCTGTTTTGCTGACACAAAATATATGGATTCAATTCAGTCATGGAAATTAAGATACTCTTTTGGAATTCTAATTTAGTAAGGATTCTTTATTTATTAAGGATTGTGAATACATTCTATATTGTCTATTTGGACATGCTCTGGTAGAGAAGGTACAATAGCTTCTGAATAGGGCAGATGCAATCTTAAAAGCACTAAAACATCCCCCTATTTATATAATAAACTCCAACTTAGCACCTTGCTTTCATGATTACTGCATGCCTGGCATGCCTGTGACAAATACCTTATACACACAAGGTGGGAAATGATGTATTAATTTAGCTCATGTCTTCAGTTTTCCTAGTTCATAATGTGAGGAAAGGCAAATGGTGGCTACTCAGGGAACACAGTATCATGAAAGTAGACAAAAGAAGTCTAAGTAGCTCTAATCAATGCACTCACAAGGATCTGCCTGCAGCTTCTTCAGGCTAGTACCTATATAAAAGTATTCAAGACCCTCAATCATTCTCAAAGATGAGAATCAATTACTCAACAATTGAGACTTGGAGGATATTTCAGCTTCAAAAGGGGCACCTGACAAACCACTCATGGACTGACATTCTAACTCCAATTCTGCATATCAAAACAGTTCCTAAGAATGTCTATGGAACTTCTCTTTTGCTATATGACTTTCAACCTACTGTTTTGAAAAAAGTCCAGACAATTTCTTGAAAAGCAGTGTAGAGACTAAATAGGAATAACGAAACTAAGAAATGAAAGATCCTATAGGGGTAGCTGTAACCTAACTGCACAGTTAATTTCATAGCCTGATGATATTGAGGGAAAATGTATTACTAGATAGAAGCTGTGAAAGGGCCAGCTGTGCTTTGGTAGTTTATGTCATGGCTTATATCACTGTGAGAGGAGTACTCCAATACTGTTGACAGTAATAAGCAGCAATATCTTCAGTCTGCAGACTGGTAATGGTGTGAGTGAAATCTCTCCCAGATACACTGCCACTGAATCTTGAAGGAACCCCAGATTGCAAGCTGGTTGCACTATGTATTAATAGTCTAGGAGCTCTTCCTGGTTTCTGCTGATACCAGGCTAACCAATTACTAATGCCCTCACTTGCCTTGCAAGTAATGGCGACCCGTTCTCCTAGAGATGCAGACAAGGAGGGTGGCGATTGTATCATCTGGATGTCACATATCATGCCTGTAATGATAAACATAAAGCAAATATATATTAATATATATAGTTAATCATTGTAGAATTTCTTCCCTGAAGTTACAGTTAATAATGAATAGAAAGTGCCAAATGAATTCCAATGTCATCCTTCCTTACCTGGAATCCCAAACAACAGGAAGAACAGAAGCTGAGTGGGAGCCTTCATGTCTCTGCTGTGACCTGACATTAACTGACTCCTCAACTGGATGTGGCCAGAAAAATAAGAGGTTCTAAGTAAGTTCCATGACTGCATGCAAATCAACTAAGCCTGGGATGGGTTTATCTCAGTAGCTCAGCTGCGTGTGTCCAGGTGTCCCAAACCAGAACAGAATATTGCATATTTTACTACTGTCAATGATATATTTTCTTACAAAAGATATTTTAAAATATTTTTATCATTTCAATCTACAAACACAGGGATTAATTTATTTTCTCCATTGTATCAGGATCAGGATCAGAGCATAGCTGTTTAAACAAGCCATAAAATATTAGAATGTAGCTCTCAAATGTTTTCTTCATTTTCATACTTCAATAAGGAATTGCTGTACTTGAAACAATCATTATTATAACATGCTTATCAAAAACAGAATAAATTTGAAATATTTTGAATGACTCTTTTGCACTGCTTTGCTTATTATACTAAATATTTTGTTGTGAATATATAAAGTTATTTTAAAATATTTTATTACAGTGAGTTTATACATGGCACAGCAATTAGTAGGATTTGTTGCTCTTGTTTGGGTCCCAAGTTGTATTACCAGCACCAACATGGTTGTCAGAGCCCTTAGTAATACCAGTTCAGCAGGATGCAGCACCATTTTTTCCTTCATATACACCAGGGACAGAATTTGTGCACACAAATACACATAGGCAAAATATGCACACACACAAGAAAAATATCTTTTAACAACATTTTATGATAAGTTAGTATTTGTGTGTGTGTGTGTGTGTGTGTGTGTGTGTGTGTCTGTGTGTCTGTGTGTTTCTGTGTGTGTTTGTTTGTAGTCAGAGGACAGTGTAAGGGAGCCAGTTCATTTATTATGACATAGAAGCCACAAGGACTGAAACAATGTCTTCAAGCTTAGTAGCAAGTATCAATACTACCTGTCCTGTTTCTGTATCCCTGTAATATTTCTTAAGTGTATGTCTCTTATAGATTCCTTGTAGAAAAATCTACAGGTGTCATAGTTAACTAGTGAATAGGTTGCCATGTATCTACCATCATCTTCTGGTCTCCTTACATACTACATAAATATGGTATATAAACATACATGCAAGCAAAATACACAAAGCCATAGAATATAATAATAAAAATATGCTTATTCTCTCAAGTATAGAATCTGTGTTTTTGTAATCTAAACCTCTGAGTAATTCCTGGACTCCTAGTATCATTTGCTTGCAGTCAAAAAGAGGAATAAGATCAGCTCCCTGTGTTTTCCCTCACCTTTCCTCTGTACTAGATGTTCTCAACCTTCCTACTATTGAGATACTTTAATAAACTTTTTCTAATTGTGGTGATACCCAAACATAAAATTACTTTGTTGATAATCACTACTGCATACTCAATCATATTCTGAAGGATTCGAGTAAGTTTTTCCTTAATCATGACTTTGTGGAGAACAGAAAGTTATGATGTATATATTGTATAGATACATCAACAAGCCCTCTCTTGTTGGCTGTAGAGGCTTCCTCTCAGTGAACGATTCTGCTGTGAATCATCAGTAGTGCATTAATAAAATTTTGTTTAGTTGTAAGGGACTGCATCATGCTGATCAGTCACCAGTCTCTTCTATATTTATATGATAATTTTCATGTGCAATCAATTTCAATTGCTAACATATGTGTAGGTTAAAATATTCTGGACCTCTATTGAAGGAAGGAAACTACAAGAATATTCTTGGCGTTGTAGAAGTGTCTCAATATATAAATAACTTAGAGCATTCAAACCAAATGATCCTAGTTTGAGCTCCTAATATCTATGAGAAGATATAATAAGTTTCTAGAAATTTGTTTATGTAAACATTGTGAAACAAGCCCCCAATATTTATACATATCATAGACTGAAGGAGGATGAAGAGGAGGAGGAGAAGGCATTGTAAGGTAAGGAAGAGGAGAAAGGATAATAGAAGAAGACAAAAAGAAGAAGATAAAGTAGAGGAAGTGGAAAAGGAAGAAGAGGAAGAGAAAAAGGGGAAGAGAGGAAGCAGAAAAAAGGAGGAGGAGAAAGAGAAGGAGAAAAGAGGAAGAAGAAAAATAATCTAGATTCTGTTGGTAGCAAAGAATAATCCAACATTGGCACATGCAGTGACACCAACATGGCAGGTGAATTCAACATCAAGACAAGAATGAGATACATGATTAACTCAACACAAGATGAGAGAGGGTAGATAATAAGCTCTGGAGTAAGATAAGGGAAGAATAGAAGATAAACTAAAAAAAAAGACTAAAACAGCTTACAAAACTACCTTAACCTCAAGTTTCAAACCAAGTACGAGAGTCTTTTCCTATACCTTGACAACCTTCAGATTATTCCTTCAAGCTGGAGGGTGAGTTGTTCCACTTCAGGTAAAGTAACCATTATATTATCTTCCAAGCATACCTTCAATTCTACCTAACCAAATATCTCACTGGTATGCCAAGAGACTTATCTAGTTGGGGTACAGCAGACATTTTGAAGAGAACAATTCTTAATAAGCATCACATGAATGAAATACTGAAACCCATGAGACTTCCAGAGGCACACTTACAACTGTAAGTGTCAAAATAGTGCTGCCTGTGAACAAACAACTTGTTTGTTGGTACACATCAGGGTAATGGTTTTTTTCCATTGATGTACTAGATGTAGAAAACAATATTGTGTACATACCCAGAAGATGCTCCAACATGTAATAAGGACATGTCCATTATATTTATAGCATATCTACTTATAATATGTTGTAGTATATCAATATTTTAGATATTATATAATATTATTTACTTATATTATTTACTTAAAATATTATAAAACATATATATATATATATATATATATATATATATATATATATATATATTAGCCAGAAGCTGGAAAGAACCCATATGTCCCTCAGCATAGGATAAGAATGGATAGAGAAAATGTGGTACATTTACACAATAGAATAATACTAAGCTATGAAAAACAATTAATTTGTTAAATTCTTAAGCAAATGCATGGAGCCAGAAAATATCATCCTGAGTGAGGTTACCCAATCACAAAATAACACACATGGTATGCACTCACTGATCAGTGGATATTCACCCAGAAGCTCAGAATATCCAAAATACAATTCACACACCAAGCTAAACTCAAGAAGGAAGACTGAAGTATGGATTCAGATACTTCTTAGAAGGGGGAACATAATACCCACAGAAGGAGATACAGAGACAACATGTGGAGCAGAGGGTGAAGTAAAGACCATCCAGAGACTGTCCCTCCTGGGATCCATCCTATATACAGTCACCAAACATAAACACTATTGTGGATGCCAACAAGTGCTTGCTGACAGGAGTCTGATATAGCTGTTTTCTGAGAGGCGCTGCCAGTACCTGAAAAATACAGAGGGGGATGCTCTCAGCCCACCATTGTACTGAGCACACGGTGTCCAATGGAGGAGCTAGAGAAAGGACCCAAGTAGTTGAAGGCTTTTGCAGTACTATGGGAGGAAGAACAATATGTATCATACAGTAAACCCAAAGCTTCATGGACTAAACCAACAACCAAATATTACACATGGAGAGACCCATGGCTCCAGCTGCAGTACAGCAGAGGATGGCCTTGTTGGACATGAAATGGAGGAGAGGCTCTTGCTCCTGAGAAGGCTTGATGCCCCACTATAGAGGAATGCAAAAACATGAAAGTGAGAGTGTGTGGGATGGTGAGCAGGGGGAGTGGGATGGAATAGGGTGTTTCCAGGGGTAAACCAGGAAAGAGGATAACAATTGAAATGTAAATAAAGAAATATCGAGAATTGCTCTTTCTAGATCTATGAAGAATTGGGTTGGGATTTTGATGGGGATCGCATTGAATCTGTATATTACTTTTGGCAAGATGGCCATTTTTACTATATTGATCCTGCCAATCCAGGAGCAAGAAATATTTTTCCATCTTCTGAGGTCTTCTTCGATTTCTTTCTTCAAGGACTTGAAGTTCCTGTTATACAGATCTTTCGCTTGTTTGGTTAGAGTTACGCCAAGATACTTTATGTTGTTTCTCAAATTCATCTGGAGCAACAAAAAACCCAGGATAGCTAAAACTATTCTCAAAAATAAAAGGACTTCTGGGGGAATCAATATCCCTGACCTCAAGCAGTAATACAGAACAATTGTGTTAAAAACTGCATGGTATTGGTATAGCAACAGGCAAGCAGATCAATGGAACAGGATTGAAGACCCAGAAATTAACCCACAGACTTATGGTCACTTGATCTTTGATAAAGGATCCACAACCATCCGGTGGAATAAAGATAGCCTTTTCAACAAATGGTGCTGGTTCAACTGGAGGTCAACATGCAGAAGAATGCGAATTGACCCACTCTTATCTCTTTGCACTAAGATCAACTCCAAGTGGATCAAGGACCTCCACATAAAACCAGACACACTGAAACTATTAGAAAAGAAACTTGGGAAGACCCTGGAGGACTTGGGCACAGGGGAAAAGTTCCTGAACAGAACACCAATAGCTTATGCTCTAAGATCAAGAATCGACAAATGGGACCTCATAAAATTACAAATTTTCTGCAAAGCAAAGGACACTGTCAGAAGGACAAAACGGCAACCAACAAAGTGGGAAAAGATCTTCACCAACCCCACATCCGACAGAGGGCTAATATCCAATATATACAAAGAACTCAAGAAGTTAGACTGCAAAGAAACAAATAACCCTATCAAAAAATGGGGCACAGAGCTAAACAAAGAATTTTCACCAGAAGAAATTCAGATGGCCGAGAAACACCTTAGAAGATGTTCAACATCATTAGTCATCAGGGAAATGCAAATCAAAACAACCCTGAGATTCCACCTCACACCAGTCAGAAT
Source organism: Apodemus agrarius (assembly GCA_964023405.1). Taxonomy (NCBI): domain Eukaryota; kingdom Metazoa; phylum Chordata; class Mammalia; order Rodentia; family Muridae; genus Apodemus; species Apodemus agrarius. The sequence continues at coordinate 96,236,183 of OZ030006.1, read as the reverse complement.
GGCTAAGATTAAAAACTCAAGAGACAACAAGTGCTGGCGAGGATGTGGAGAAAGAGGAACACTCCTCCACTGTTGGTGGGATTGCAAAATGGTAAAACCACTCTGGAAATCAGTGTGGCGGATCCTCAGAAAATTGGGCATGTCACTTCCAGAGGACCCTGGCATACCACTCCTGGGCATATACCCAGAGGATTCCCCTGCATGCAATAAAGACACATGCTCCACTATGTTTATAGCAGCCTTGTTTATAATAGCCAGAAATTGGAAGGAGCCCAAATATCCCTCAAAGGAGGAATGGATACAGAAAATGTGGTATATTTATACAATGGAATACTACTCAGCAATTAAAAATAATGAATTCATGCAATTTGTAGGTAAACGGTTATACCTGGAAAATATCATCCTGAGTGAATTAACCCAATCACAAAAGAATGCACATGAAATGCAATCACTGATAAGTGGATATTAATGAGCCCAGAAGCCCTAAATACTCAAGACACAAATAGCAAGTCAAATGATTCCCAAGAAGAAGAAAGGAGAGGACCCTGGGCATGTAAAGATTGCATCCAGTTTAGTAAAGAAACCGAGGGGGGAGTGGGAATGATTGGGGAACAGTTGTGGGGGGGAGAGGAACTATGGGAACTATGGTGGGTGGGAACTGGGAAAGGGGAAAGCCTTTGGAATGTAAACATAGAATATAGAAAATAAAAAAAATAAAAGAGACCTTAATTAAAAAAAAAGAAATATCGAATAAAATTTTCTAAAAAAAGGGAACAATGAATCTGCACTCTCTTGCTCCCCTAAAGAATATGCATAAGTCCTTGTACCCTTCACTGAGAATTCTAGCCTCCAAGACTGTTATTTGAAAAGAAAGTAACAATGCTAATTGATGGAGGGGAAATACCACAAAGCAAAGACTAAAAGGATTATGTCATTTGGGGTAACAGTGCTTTACCTAGGAACCATAGACTATTTAATATATCACAAGTCTCATAGATGAGAAACCCCATTTTGAGTTGTTCTCACAATCAAAGAGGCTCTCAAAATTGTCAAAAATGTGGAGGGAGCATATGGCAGATATTCCTTCATGACCAAGATTAATGGATGCATAGTGGATGTTAAAAGGGAAGATGCTGAGACTTCCATTATCTCAATCAATACTGAAACATCCATAGATATCTCAAAAGTCTCATGTAATCGTGGAGTAATGTGACATTCATTATCTTAACATTTCCCCACAATTAAATAATTCTAAATAAGAAATGTAGAGATTCAGAGACCAGAACATCTAATACAAAGTGATTTCTCTTACAGTTTCTTCCATCCAATGGGCAGTATCAGGATGTATTCATTTTTATACTTGGTTCCCACAGAGAACCAAGTTGCTTACATGTGTTTTCTAAACAAAAATCTTCAGGTATTAGCGACAAGTCTTTCAAAATCTTACAAAGCCTACCAATGTAATTACACTGTGATGTGGATCATGGGAAAATTCTACACAGAAACCCAGGGATAGTATAAACATGTCATTTTTAGCAAGCCATAATTTTAAGTGGCTATCGTGAGTATTACTGACTCTGTGAGGTCTCAAAGGTGATTGTTATCTCCTGTGTCTTCAGAAATGTAATGTGGCCATCAACATTTGGTGGGCAACTAAGTGCAAAAGCAATATCATACTTTTCTTTGTGCCCCGCAGGACATCCTAGAGAACTTTAAAGGAAGTTTCCTTCATTTTGGAAAATGAAAAATTTGTCTAATATGCAATGCCTTTTGAAAGAATCATTCTCAGTCCATGGAAGTAATTGTCATTCAAGCATATTTAACACTGTATTATAAGTTAATGAGCAATTTCTTATAAGCTGTAGAACAATATCTCAATAACTACATATCAACTATCTATTTACCTCTTTATTCACAGACTTTATGTCTTTACCTGAGTAAACTATGAGTTTCTGTTGGTATTTTAATTGTATTTAAAAATACAGGTCTTGTTTCACTTCAGCAAATAACTACATTCTCTATTACTGACTACTTAGACACTAAATATAACTAGTTGGTTTTAATAGTCAAGTAGCTGTGTTGTTTGATGTGGATCTATTATTCCTAACACCCTGTATTTTGCAGATAAACCCACTCATCTGTTCCATTTTCATAACTTGTCTGTGTCTGTCATTTTATCATTGGCCCTGCATGGTTGTCTTCCTCAAGCATACTCACTATTATCACTTAGAGAGCTGATGCTTGTAATTGTTGAACACTTCTTATGTGACTTTCATGAACACATGCACAAATAAACTCTAGAAATCAATTGGATTCTATGTACATTCATACTTATGATACATTTTGTGATCCTTTTTGATGATCAGTGTAATGTTTATATGTAGATGTCACTGGTAAGTGGTTGCCCAGAGAGATGCAAATGGGACATGGTAAGGAGTTACAGTGTCCCCTGCAGATGGACCTGGAGAAAGTTTCCACCTTTTTTGTGAGGCACCACTGCCCAAGGCTTCATCTGAGAGTTTCTGTAGGTTCTGACATCTTTTGAGAATCTTCGGTGATATCAAGGAAGAGACTTTTTTTTTTGGTTTTTTGAGACAGGGTTTCTTTATGTAGCCCTGGCTGTCCTGGAACTCACTCTATAGACCAGTCTGGCCTCGAACTCAGAAATCTGCCTACCTCTGCCTCCCAAGTGCTGGGATTACAGGCATGTGCCACCACCACCTGGAAAGGAATGGACTCTTGATTTTAGTTTTTTTCCTGTTGATTCTCTCATCTTCTCTGCAAGGTTTGACCTTAAATATGGACACACTTGGGGCTCTTTTTTTTATTTTTCTTCCAGTCCAGATCCTGCTCATGTAATACGGTCTCATATGAATAAGAATAAGGCACCAAAAAGATTTAATTCCAAAAAATCAATATTAGGATATATATTTTGCCAAAAGGAGAATATTAGGTTGAAGTTATAATGCATTGTTTGAAATAAATTTGACAACTTTTTGGAATGAATTCAGTTTTGTTTTTTTTCTAAATAAAACTTAACTTATGAAACCTAGCTAAATAGATACTCAAAAGTTGCCTTCATAATATGGTCAATAAATAATTATGCAGACAACACCCAAGGATCTTTCAATATTACATAAAATCTAAATGAAAATACTCAATATTTTGGATTGTTGTACTACATTTTTTATCACCTGCAGAATGATATCTACCAAGCAAATGCCCAAATTTCTAGGCACATATCTACATAAAAGATGAAAATTGAATTAAATCTCAGAATTCCTTTCTACCCAATTAAAAACATCTATTCTTTTGGAAGACTTTTTCCCATTTGCATATAACCTTGAGTCTCTAATAGCTTCTGTTAATATGAAATATGAATAATTGAATATTCATGTTTCCAAAAATAAGCCCAAGGACTTGAACATAGTAAGCAAGTGTGACTTATTAATATCACCAGCCTGTGTGAGTAAGATTTTTGTGCATTGTTTTTATAATTCTTTGTCATTAAGATGGCAATGGACTTGTCACTTTGTCCAACATCTATATTTTATTCACCATTAGAATAGAATGAACATGTGAAAGGATTCTTATAAGTACTCACCAGTGTTTTCGACTTATTCTGCTATGTAGATGATCTAGAAACCAAGATCTTCTTTCTGAATCCATATGTGTAATCAAAAATCACAACTCTGTAGCATTCCTTAGCTCACCTATGAGACAATCAAGTTTACTGTAAAAAAGAAAAGAAAGCCCACAAGAGCTGCACATCTAGAAGCTTTATCTTTACCTAGTTCTTTCTGGTGTACAAAAAAAATTAGAAGTAAACTTCTAAAGATCAGCACATGAATGTCTATGGAAAAAAGTACAATGATGAGTTTAGGACTATAATATGTTAGTATGAAAACTCCTTTACTTGTGAATACTGTGCACCAGGATTTCAATTTTTGTTGTAGACCACAAATTACATAGTATAAAAAATAAAAAGAGGAAGTGAGATTAAGGAAAAGCAGAATAAAGAAACAAATGCCATTAAAATATTTAGTTCAAAGTAAAAAGCATGATCAAAGGTATGCCATAGGAGGTGGAACATTGACAACATGTATCAAGTTGTAACTGGCTCTGATTGATCGTTGATGCAAAACATTTGGAAAATATTATTTAAAAAAAAGCTTTATATTATATAGGAACTCCTCCACTCGTCACTATGCAGCCTACAATACTTCATCAAGTCTACATTTGTGCTCATGTGAAACTGGGGCAGACAAAATTATTCCTTATCCTCTTCTACATTTATTCAAAGAAATGATAAATGCTCAGGTTTTATGTTTGTAATTTCTATTCATCACATTTTCTTATACATGTTTCTCATTAGTGTGGCATTATTTTTCTAAGATTTGTTGACTAAGGTGTTCCTGGTATTCATTATTACAACTAACTCTGAGTATCCAGGGTGAGCTGTCATTTAGTCATATGACCAGCCTGTTACAATCATTTCTTATTATGAACTATTTTTACATACGCACTAAAGAAAGTGCAATTCATCACATATAATAATATAGTGAAGAATAATGAAAACAGAAGGTATTTTTTAATACCATATACTTTCAGTTCTAACTAAATGTGTTTACATAGTGGCCCCTAGGGATTCCATACTTCTTACAGTTGATACCGTTGCCTCCCCAGAGGGCCAACAGATTGCCTTGAGTAGAATAGACCTCCCCAAACAACAGAAGATTTTCATTTCAGCTCTGTGCTCTTTGTTCCTCCTCAATTCACATGAGACTGAAAAAGTGATAAAGTATTTCTTGAGGTTCCCTCTCATAGAGGATACAAGAAGGATAGCAGAAAATTCTATCTTTCTATCAATGTGCTAAGTAATTCTTCATCCAGAGACAACAAATTCTTCCATTAAAAGTCCTTTCCTTTAAATATATAATTCATAAACATAAACACAGACAAACAAACACATAAACCATGGGCTCATGCACAACTATACATAATTCACACACACATCACACACACACACACACACACACACACACACACACAATATGCACTTTTCTGATATTACAGATATGAAAAAGAGCGATGTCTTTTTTTGTTTGTTTGTTTGTTTGTTTGTTTGTTTTCGAGACAGGCTTTCTCTGTGTAGTCCTGGCTGTCCTGGAACTCACTCTGTAGACCAGGATGGCCTCTAACTCAGAAATCCACTTGCCTCTGCCTCCCAAGTGCTGGGATTACAGGCATGCGCCACCACGTCCGGCTCGAGCAATGTCCTAATATAGTGTTCTGTTACCTTGGCTCCTTATACTGGTTACAAAACAAAATTGTGAAAAGAAATGATACATCACATTTATGAAACAAGTGTTATTATTGTGAACATGTATCAAGACATATTAGTAAATCTCTCTTAGCTTCATTTGTGCTGTTGTGAAATTAGTATCTCAGATCCTATCTATATGGGCCTTACCTCATTGCAAATCAATAGGTATATGTATACCTGACAGACCACTAAACAAATGAATCTTGCACACAGTGTGGTATCATGCTCCAAAACTAGAAGAATATCTGAAAATAAACAGGATTTAGGCAACACAATCATGTAACTTCACATGAGTATGGTTTGCATCTTCGGTTATTTGAACCTGTTAACACTTTTATTGTTTCAGTACAAAATAAGTCAAAATTTGCATGACATCTGCTGTGAGCTCACAATTATAAAGAATAGAAGACTTATAAGAAAAATCTGAGGCATTCCTTAAATTTTAGGGCTATACTTCATCAGGTGCTATGTAAATAGCAAGGATAAACCTACTGCTCATCCAGATAGATTTATTGGAACTGAACTGATATATGATTAGACAATAAAAAAAGCTAGATGCTCATTCAAAGGAACTAAGTTTGGCCCTCAGCATTTACATTTGGTGCTCACAATGAATTGAGATAACTGAAGTTTAAGGAGATGCTACAATTTTTCAAGACTCTCTGGGCACTGGCATACATTCATATGTATGTAAATGGCATACAAATACATAAATAAGTAAATATAAAATCAAAGTTCAAAGTTAGCTTTCTCTTGCTATTTTATGATTATAGGTGTCATTAAAATTGGGAATAAATGTTTATATTCACCTACAAGCTATTCATCCAACATATTTATTTTTTTTGTATTTTGTCATTTTTTTCTATATTCTATTTTACATTCCAAAGGCTTTCCCCTTTCCCGGTTACCCCCTCACCATGTGTCCCATAAGTCCTCTTTCCCCAACCCCCACACATCCCCCAAACACCCGCCAAACCTTTCTCTGTTCTGGTACTCTCCTGCAAAACTGGAACCAGTCTTTTTGGGAAAAATGTCCTCTCCTTCCTTCTTGGAAATCTTTTGATTTGCTAACTGTGCCTTGAGTATTAAGAGCTTCTGGGCTCATTAATATCCACTTATCAGTGATTGCAATTCATGTGTATTCTTTTATGATTGGGTTAACACACTTAGGATGATATTTTCCAGATCCAACCATTTGCCTACAAATTGCATGAATTCATTATATTTAATTGCTGAGTAGTATTCCATTGTATAAATATACCACATTTTCTGTATCCATTCCTCCTTTGAGGGACATCTGGACTCCTTCCAGCTTCTGGCTATTATAAATAAGGCTGCTTTGAGCATAGTGGAGCATGTGTCTTTATTGCATGCAGGGGAATCCTCTGGGTATATGCCCAGGAGAGGTATGACAGGGTCCTTTGGAAGTGGCATGGCCAATTTTCAGAGGAGCCGCCAGACTGATTTCCAGAGCGGTTGTACCATCTTGCAATCCCACCAACAGTGGAGCAGTGTTCCTCTTTATCCACATCCTTGCCAGCACCTGTTGTCTCTTAAGATTTTATTCTTAGCCATTCTGACTGGTGTGAGGTGGAATCTCGGGGGTTTTTTTTTTTTTTTTTTTGATTTGCATTTCCCTGATGACTATTAATGTTAAACATCTCTTAAGGTGCTTCTCAGCCATCCAAATTTCTTCAGGTGAAAATTCTTTGTTTAGCTCTGTATCCCATTTTTAATAGGGTTATTTGGTTCTTTGGGGTCTAACTTCTTGAGTTCTTTGTATATATTGGATATTAGCCCTCTGTCGGATGTGGGGTTGGTGAAGACCTTTACCCAATTTGTTGGTTTTTGTTTTGTCCTTCTGACAGAGTCCTTTGCTTTACACAAACTTTGTAATTTTATGAGGTCCCATTTGTCAATTCTTGATCTTAGAGCATAAGCTATTGGTGTTCTGTTCAGGAACTTTCCCCCTGTGCCCATGTCCTCCAGGGTCTTCCCCAGTTTCTTTTCTATTACTTTCAGTGTGTCTGGTTTTATGTGGAGGCCCTTGATCCACTTGGAGTTGATCTTAGTACAAGGTGATAAGAGTGGGTCAATTTGCATTCTTCTGCATGTTGTCCTCCAGTTGAACCAACTACCCCAACTTACATGGCAATTCACAATCCTCTGTAACTCTAGTTCCAGAATAACCAATATCCAACATCTCTTTGTGGCTTCTTTGGGCTATGAATATGATACATGGTCATTATGCAAGTAAAACAGGCATGGTCATAAAACAAAATAAGAAAAAAATCTCCAATTCTAGAACATGAGTTGATATAATATGAAACTGCAAGTCTTTCCAGAACTCACCCTGGATCAACTGTCTCCAAATAGAATGGAATCTAAAGTATTTTGCCCGCTATCTCCCTTAAGTTTTCCTGTATTTCTGTATCATATGCCTAAGGGTTCAATTTATGGAAATCAGAAAAGTAGGAAGGGTGTATGAAGTATACAAATCTGAAACTCTTCTTGCCTGGGGAGGCTAATATTCAATGTATGATACTTCTGTGCATCATCATTACTGCACACATTGAAATTGTGCTAGACAATCCAACAGAACACAAAAATCAGACACATTTCTTTGTGTACTTTAGGAATCCCATAAATACATGAATGTGGAAACCATAATATATGTGCAGAGGTTGTAGAAGAGATTTGTGAAAGCTCTTTGCATTTTCCTTCATTCTCTATGAGCTCATGTGAGGTTTCTTTATGTTGATTAAGAGGGCCTTGTTTTCCTGGTGTTTTCTATCTTTTCTGCCTCCTCCATTTTCAGTCTCCTCTTTACTGGGTGTATCATTGAGCTCTAAGGAGAGAGATTTGATTCAGCCTTTCCACTTAGGACTGAATGTTTACAGCCTCAGTTGTGCTAAGTTCTGGGGGACTACTAAGTCTGTTACCCTATTAAATATATTAAGAAAAGCAGCTTTACTCTCTGTTTACTTATTAAAATATTGCTACATATTAATTACAATCTAATATTTCCAAAAATCAACATCAAGTTCCCATTACCATTAACTCAGAAGCAAGTATATTTCTCAGAAATTCTATTATATCATTTCATGTAAATCTATTCAATTAATGTTTGTGCTGTTGAAGTTTGGGTAGTAGTAAAGTAGCAGAGTGGATGCTTTTGCATTTAGTGGAACCAAGATGAGGGTCAGTATCAGGAGCCTGGTAATTGAGGTCCAGAGATACATGTAAGATTGTGTCTTCTACTCTCACAAATACAAAACTTAACTCAGTTTTGGACCATTTATTCTGCCTTATTTTTGGTAATAGTCTCATGACTTTTTATCTTTACTCTCTATCTATGCTATCCTAACAAATGTGCATGATTTTTTTGTAAATATTTACTTCCTCAATGTGTGTCAATTACACAAATTGAAGAGGAAGATCAATTATTCAGCTCTGTGAAGGAATTATTTGTTTTATCAACTGAGAATTTGTGTAAAACTCACCTAATGACCAAAGAGAGTCATCATTTGCCAATTTTTATTTCCAGTGAAATTTCTTGTTTATATTGGTTAGAGTGCTCCCCCAATTCATTCTTATGTCCTCAGGTCTGAACATAATCACCTGTTACTGTGGGAGCATAAGTGATCCTACAGCTGGATCACCCTTGTATAGTTATCAAGTGCTTGGGAAAAAGAAGCAAGCATGATTGATTATCCTACAAGAATCTACGAAGGTGCTTATCCAGGCGTGTTCTGAGTCATGTTTATCTACTTTTTCTGAACACCTTCTGTCTGTAGGACAGCCACTTTCTACTCTTTTGCTGACATGGAAATGTGGCCAATTTCAGAGAAGTGATTTGAATCCTTACAGGGGGTAAATGGGAAGTGTAAACACTTATAACCATAAACCAAAACTTATAAAAACAAGTAAATCAATGTAATAGATACAAAAACAAGTTTAAAAACAAAAATGGAAAATGAGAAGTATAAAATCAAATAGAAAAAGACAGAGCAAGAAGAGTGAAAAATATAGTGAAAGTGGACATGAGAAAAAAAAAGGGACAGCAAAGTTTCTACTACAGATAATATATGTCTAACCTAGGAAAGAGTTAAGAAAATAGAGCTATATTGGAGGATAAAATAATTTATTAAATTAAGAGTTGATATGTTGGTTTTTCCTATAGTAACAGCAATGAAGTGGCTGAGTGGAGGAGACTGATAACTTGGAGTCAACTTGTGAATTAGAATGAAAGCTTATTTTTAAATTTTTCTTTATTTTTGAGTTTCATACAACTACACAACAAAGTATTATCATATCTACCTTTATTTCTTCCCTTTCATACTTTTTATATCCCTGAAACACAACCACCTTCCCAAGTTCCCTCATCTCTCTCTCTTTATGACTTACTTGCTCTAGTTAGTGTTGTCCACATGTGCATGCATATGCGCCCATCTTTTGAAGAACAATAATCCTACAAGTTGCTTTATTATCTAATTCTAATGGCTCTACCTCTCCAAAAGCCACTTTGGCACTAACAGCTCAGTATAGGTTGAATTCTGGAGAAGAACTTGCCATCTAGACCAGGATTTTGACAGCCATGATCTTGAAGATAATCACTGCTTCATGAATTCATGATTGCAATAGCCACATCATATCCAAAAGATAGCATTTCACAGCCCTCCTCCTCTTATCTGGGTTTAATATTTGATCTGCATCTATTCTCTAACATGTTCTGAGACTTGAAATAAAGATAAAAGTTAGATGTCCCATATCAATCTAAGCATTCAGATTCTGGTTCTGTCATCATTCTGACTAGTCATATATTTCCGCATCAATTTCTGAGCAATACAAAAAGAAACTTCACTAAGCAAAGTAGAAAATAAATAAAGAAACCAAATGTCTGGACAATTGTACATTTACATGCACAATTTTTCCACTGTAAGTGAAGTTTCATATTTTACAAAATGTTATTACACCATAGAAAGGTTGATTTATCCAGCTTTATTCTTTTATTAGAAAGTACTTTGTCCATATCAACTTGATTTTATCATGCCCTGTGTCTAAAATATGTTTTCTATTCATCAATAAGGTCCTACTATCATGTGTTACTAGGAACCAAAAACAGTAACAATAGCTGAATTAATAGATGAATTATTTTGACATCTCCATATTCAGGTTGTTTTACCTGGAAGACAGATAATGTCAGGTACATACATAGCATGATGAGAAGCTCTCAGATCCCCACGCATCTTCCACCTGAAGAAACTCAGAAAATGGCAGTCACTACTGCTAGTGTCCCATGAGTTAAAGAAAAGCAGAAAACACAGTTGAGAATCAGTCCTGTTTTGCTGACCACTTGATGTTGCAAAACCCACCCAGAAGGTCTATTCCAGTTAAGAGTATTATTTCCCCTCCTCTAAAAAATTCCATTTACCCATAGTTCTTTACTAGAGTGGAAACCATCAGGAATTCTCATTTCAATATTTGTATGTATGCTAGTTATCTTTGTTCAGGACTTTTTTTAGGTCCCAGCCATTACACCACCTGGATGCAGCTTCTCTGAAGTTTCAAGGAAGCACAATCTGCCTTAGTTAGGGATTGACTGCTGTGAGCAGACACCATGACCAAGGTAACTCTTATAAAGACAACATTGAATTGGGGCTGGTTTGCAGCTTCAGAGGTTCAGTCCATTATCATTAAGGTGGAAACATGTCAGCATCCTGGCATACAAGGTGCAGGAGGAGCTTGGAGTTCTACATCTTCATCTGAAGCATGCTAGCAGAATATTGGTTTCTATGCAGCTAAGATTAGAGTCTTAATGCCACATGCATAGTGTGGACATACCTAATCCAAAAGGGCCATACCTCCTAATAGTACCACTCCCTGGGCTGAACATATACAAACCATCACACAATTTTAGAGCCAATCTTCTGTTTCTCTGGCTCTTAAAATGTTTCTACCCACTCTGCAATGATCCCTGAGCTACAGGTGCAAAAAGAATGTTGCAGTTAGATAATTTGGGACTGATTATCACATAATATCCTCATAATCTCTGCATTTTGATTATTTGTGATATTTTTTTGGAATGATCTTTATCTCTTGCAAAAAGAAGTTGTATATTACATATATAAAACATGAAATGAACAAACTTTATTTGTTTATGAATAGAAAGAATAAGATGTCATGAATCTGAGAAAGTCAGGAGTATAGTTGGATTTGGATGAATAGAAGACATTGAAGTGGCAAACAGTATGTGGCTATATTATATTTTTTAAACATAAAAACATGATTATAACTCAGCCTAATTCTTACATATAATTCAAGATCCAAAAATGACAAAACTTACCAAAAACAAAAAAAGAGAAAATATTTCAATGTGAATAAACTTCATTAATTGTGGATCATAATCCCCTTTTTGTCAATCTGTGAATTGAAATAGCAGCTATGCTAGATGCAGAATCTCAGTGAGGCCTATACTGAGCATGGTCCTTTGGCATTGAAATGATAGAGATATTCAATATCATGTTTCTTACCTTCTAAAAGTAAATTTGTTTGTTCAGGTGAGTAGTATTTTCTACATATAAGGCCACCAAAATATTTCATTTTCAATGGAAACCTGATTTCAAATTTCAAGTATTTACCAATTACTATACCATGGTATGAGGTATCACTACTCTTGATTCTAAGCAGTAGCCACAATCTACAACTCAAAAGTAGCCACATGACCAAAAGATCACCTAACAGTGTGCCATCCTTTTAAAACTTCATTGTATATTCTACAGTCTGTTATATTACACTTTAAATAAAATGGCTTGGTACAATCCTTATTATAAATAGGTTGTATATTATTTTAGTTATTTGCAATTTTGTTGTAAAAGAAAAATAGGTAATATCTTTGTTTTTTTCATTTCATAGTGACATGAAATGTGGTGTCAGGAGCCATAATGGGACAAGCTAATATACTAGCAGTTGTTCATCCTGAAATGCCTGCCTTGGATTATTATATAATCTGCAACAGGTGAGCCCCCATTCAACAAGTCTGTGGGGAACTAATTTTAGGAAAGATTTAATGCTATTTATATGCTTTTACTGCTATTATTATTGTACATTTATAATAATCAATAGTAATAGCACACCACTTTTAAGCAAATCTCTGCAGACCCACGAAAATGTACTGTCTTATCGTGATGCTATGTAAACAAATAGATGACTTAAGTTTTAATGATGATTCCATAAGAATTCCTAAAATTATATCTGTGATTACTAGCTCTTTTTTAAATTGGACTGATATTAGATCCTTTCTGTAGCCAAACTGCAATGAGAACTCTGCCAGTCTCTCAAATATCACAATTTAATTGCTCTTAGATTTCTCCTACTGAGAGCACATTCCAAGAGGTTGTAAAACAATTAACCTAAGGTCATAAAAAGAGAACTAGGATTTATTATAGATGTCAGGACAGAAGATAAAATATTGCCTGGGTTTATCTATACAATAGTTCACTTATAACTTAGTTATGGTTTTAAACTTTCTACAAACCTGTAGAGAAGACAAATGATAGCTAGATAATTATTCCTAATGGATATGCATGTAAACATTCTATGTTGTAAACTTCTATTTCACTTTATGATTTGGTTTTTTGTGTGAACTTATGATGAACTTTGTACCATGTGATCATGTATTCTGAAAGATGTTTAAGGGCTGAGGACAAAGGGAAGTCAGACCAGACGAATTGAGTGAGAGGAACAGAGCTGAGAGAATTGAACTGAGGAGAAGTTTGTAGTCAGAAGAGAACAAGATTAGAAGGAGAATGCAGAGTGGAATAACTTAGAAACTATAGGTAACATAAAATAACTAAGACAATAACTATGTGCAGGAGGCAGAGGGAAAGAGGAAAAAAGAAGTTGTTGCAGAGATCAGAAAGAGCAGGCAGGCTTCTCCTTACCATGGGACAGGACAGGTCCCATGGCAAGGACAAGATAGGATTAGTCTTATTAAGAGAAACAAAGCATTTTTCTTACAAACATGGATTTAATTCATTTAGCATTGAAAGGGTGGAAGCTTTTTCTTTCTCAATGCAATAAATATTGTAGTCTATCTTTCATCCAGAATGAGTGAGTTCTTTCTGCACTGGTGCTTGGTCTTTTCTCCATATGCATATATAAGTATGGATGTGTGTGTAAGTATGGAATTGTGAGAATGTATTCATGCTTGTGTGTAAGTATGAAATTGTGGGAATGCATGCAAGTTGGGCCCAGCTGACTGTGTGAAAATATGTATGAAGGTGTATTATGAATTTATGTGAGATTATGCATGTTCATTTATGTCAAAGATTTTCTTTCTGCAAGTGTTATTCTCTTCTCCTGGCTTAATAGAAGTTTATTGCTCCTAACTTCCCCCTAGACTGACAAGCAAGAGGCATCTGGACAATAGGGAAAAGGATCTAGCAACTAATCCTTTACTTAATCTCTTGTTGTTTTAGGATGAGTGTTAAATGCTTGAGATTCAGTCTCTGGCTTCATAGGAACACAGAAGGCAGGTCAGCTATGTTAGCCTAGTAACTTAGATTTAGATAAGTAAGCCTTTTATTATACAGCAACCCTAAATTTTCCACAAGACAAAGTCTTACCCCCACTGACACTCTTCCCCAAGAGTGTCAAGAAGGACCAAGAAGAAACACCTCTGCTGGGACTGGCTCCCAGCAATGTGGTACATGTGTGAATATGTCTGACTGTGCGAACATTATACTTTATTATGTCTATGACCTCTGGAAATAAAGAATCACCCAATTTGTCACAGCATTTTTTTCCTAAAAACATGCATCTCTGCAAATGTAGTTTTTCTTCTAGACTCCAAAATAGATATTATGCAACTCTACCTTCATTTTGACTATCTTAACAGTAGATGGCAGCATGATCACATTTCTATTCAGAAAATATCACCAACCTTAGAGTGGTAATGGGGTAGGGAAGAGGGCTTATGGGACTTTAGGCAAGGGGGGATTCCGGAAAGGGGAAATCATTTGAAAGGTGAATAAAGAATATATCGAATAAAAAATAATAGAAAACAAGAAGTTCGTGATAGCCAGAAGCTGGAAATAACCCAGATGTCACATGACAGAAAAATGGGTACATGGATGCAGAACAATGGAATACTGCTCAGCTATTAAGAATGGGAACACCCTGAGTTTTTCAAGGAAATGGATAGAATTGGAAAATATCATCCTGAGTGAGGTAACACAGACCTAAAAGTACATGATTGGCATTTTACTAATAAGGTGCTATTAAACAAAAAAATGTAGAGAATACTCAAGATTCAGTCCACTGAACTCAAGATGTCAACAAGCTGAAGGGCACAAATGAGAACACCTCAGTCCCACTTGGGAGGGAAGAGAAAGCTTCCACAAGGGGGGAGGGAGGGAGGGAGCAACCAGGGAGGAAAAGTGGATGCAGGGCAGAGAGGACAACATTATTTTTTATTAGGTGTGGGAGAAACGGTTGGTGATTCAGACTCTTAGATCCCCAATAGTCCAGGTGAGTTGATTTTGTTGGTCTTCCTAAGGAGTTCCCATACCCTTCAGAGTCCTGCAATCCTTCTTTCTATTCATCCATAAGATTCCCCAATTTCCACCCACAGTTTGACTGTGGGTGTCTGTATCTGTCTGAGTTAGCTGCTGGGTGAGGCCTCTCAGAGGAAAACATGCCCACATCTGCAAGCATATAGACAGGAAAAAATTGGGATTGAAATTTTTGTGGGTGGATTCGTGTCTCTATCGCTCCCTAGGTTTCCTGTCTGGCTAAAAGAGGTGGCTCTTCAGGTTTCATATACCCAACACAGTGAGTCACAGCTAAGATCACCTCCACTGATTCTTGGACACCACCCTTATTCCAGTTTTCTGTAGTCCTGGAGCTGTCCCCTACCTGCTCATCACTGTCAGTTGTAGATTTCAATTCATTTCCATGGCCATCTAGATATATTCCCTGTTGTTCTCTATGTATGATCCTGAATAACCATTTACTTCCCCATCCCCTCCCTCTCAGTTTCCTCCCGCTGTCTTCTTCTTATGGCTATTTTATTCTTCTTCCTAATTAAGATTCAATCTTCCTTGTTTTGGCCTTCCTTATTGTTCTGTTTCTTTGGTATTCGTATTTTATGGTTAGTATACACTTATAAGGGCATGTCCTGTGCATGTCATTTCAGGACAGAGTTACCTCACTCAGGATGATATTTTCAAGTTCCATCCTTTTGCCTGCAAAATTCACGATGTCTTGGTTTTTAATAGCAGAAGAGTGTTCTATTGTGTACATGCACATTTTCTTTTTCTTTTTCTTTTTTTTTATTTATTGGATATATTCTATATTTACAATTCATTTCCCTTTTTCTGGTTCCCCACCCCCAAAGGTCCTACATGCCCTTTTCCCTCTCCCTGCTCCCTCATCCACCCCTCCCACCTCACTGTTCTTGTACTCCCCCACAATGATGTTTTGGTCCATTCTAGCACCAGTGTCCACTCCTTTCTTCTTGTGAGACATCACTTGATATGTGATTTATGTCTTTGGTGTTCCAAGCTTCTAGGCTAATATCCATTTATCAGTGACTGCATACCATGGATATTCTTTTGAGACTGGGTCACCTCACTTAGTATGATGTTCTCCAGCTCCATCCATTTCTCTAAGAATTTCATGAATTCATTGTTTCTAATGGCTGAATAGTACTCCATTGTGTATATATACCACATTTTTTGTATCCATTCCTCTATTGAGGGACATCTGGGTTCTTTCCAGCTTCTGGCTATTATAAAGAGTGTTCTATTGTGTACATGCACATTTTCTTTATTCATTCTTCAGTTGAAGGATAACTAGAGTATTTCAAGTTTCTGGCTATTATGAAAAAGCTGCTATGTATATGGTTGACCATTTTTGTGAGATGTTGGATCATCTTTTGGGTATAAGCCTACATGTGGTATAGCTGGGTCCTGAAGTAGAACTATTGCTAGTTTTATGAGAAAATGCCAAATCGATTGTCAAAATGATTATACAAGTTTGAACTGCCACCGGCAATGAAGGAATTTCCCTTGCTCTACATCCTTGCCAGCATGAACAAGTTTTTAATCTTAGCCATTCTGATAGGTGTGAGAAAGAGCCTCAACTGGAGCTGGGGCTATCTCAATAGTTGTTGCCTGTATATGAGATATGTTCTACTAAGTGGACTGTCTTGCCTAGCCTGACAGAATCTTGAAGCTCCAGGGTGGGTGGGATACCCAGGCAGCCCAAACCTGCTGAAAGGAGAAAGCAAAGGGAAGTGGTGGAAGGTCTGTGGGTGGAGCAGTGAGCCAGGTACAAAATGAATAATTAAAAATTAAATTAAATTATCTTTTTTAAAAAAAGGAAACAAAAAGTCCACATACTCTTAATCCACTTGGCACCCAATCTCTCACTGCTTTGAGTAACAGTCATTGTAGTCATACAACCAAGGGTTATTGAAGGAAACTGAGTTAGTAAGAATTTAATATTTGATGTTTCTGGGGACTCAGAAGATTTCTTAGCATTTAAGAGAATTTGTTGCTTTTGTGGAAGACTTGGAGTCGATTAATGATATTTACATGATGGCCTAAAGTCATTCATTGCTTCAGTACTGGGGTATAATAATCAGTCTTCTGACTTCCTTGGGAGTCAAACATGCATGTTATTCCCATACATTTATGCATTCAAAATATCCATAAATACAGAATAAAATAAATAAATCTAAAAAAAGATTCGATATCCATCTATGTCAATAGAACACAGACAAATAAATTATTTTGTTTTTTTCAGATTTCTTGAGAATCTCACACTAATTTCAGATTTAGTATGTTGGTAATGGAGACATTCTTTTATTTATCCATAATGAGGTTCACGGACCCATGTGCTGATTTATTTGTATTATATAACACCAAGGATGATTTCATATCCTTAACTGGTGAAATCTAAAACCCTTACACACACACACACACACACACACACACACACACACACACACAAATAATGGAAGATTTTTCATTCAAATAAGTTGATGTTCTTCTAGATTAATCTGGTTTGCCTTGGTTAACAGGCCATGTGTTTATAAGCCAAGAACTACTTAGACTACATTTTTCTATTTGCATATTCATCTTCAGAAACCACAAATATTTCAGAGTTGTTTTAAAATGTTGTACCTATGAGAATATCAGTAATTAGCCAGAGACCAAAATTCAAATACACAATGGATTTTTGGGTGCAGATTTTCAGCTTCCTGATAATCAGTGTCACAGGTAACAGAGGGCAGGGAGTTTGAGCTCAGAATCCAATCGAATCAAAATTCTTTTCTCTGATTAATTTGAGTCTAAAATATATGTTTTTTCTTTTCTTTTCTCTGAATGTTTGGTGTGGTATAAAATTATTTATAGTTTTACTAATCTCTCTCTCTCTCTCTCTCTCTCTCTCTCTCTCTCTCTCTCTCTCTCTCTCTATCTCTCTCTGTCCCTTTTTCTAGTCATACTGACCAGAGGAGAAATTGTGCTGACCCAGTCTCCAGCATCCATGGCTGCCTCTCTAGGGGAGAAGGTCACCATCACCTGCAGTGCCAGCTCAAGTGTAAGATCCAGTTACTTACACTGGTACCAGCAAAAGTCAGGATCCTCCCCCAAACTCTGGATTTATGAAACATCCAAGCTGGCTTCTGGAGTCCCAGCTCGCTTTAGTGGCAGTGGTTCTGGGACCTCTTACTCTCTGACCATCAGCACCATGGAGGCAGAAGATGCTGCCACTTATTTCTGTCAGCAGTGGGATAGTAACCCACCCACACAGTGGTACAGACTAGAACAAAAACCCTCTAACTCCTTAGGACCCAGCTATTTCCTCCTAGAAATAAATGTGGCCAGTGGTTTGATTGCAGTAGTCCACACAGGGTGCTCTGCTTTACAATGTCATTTTCATTTTTTGATAACTCTCTCCACAATATTCCCCTGTACTCCAGTGCTATTCTCAAATAATCTACTTTGTCTGTATTTACTTATTTGCAATTTTTGTTCTGTTTGTTGAAGCCAAGTGTGGAAGACACTTTTCTTCTGCTATTTTACTGGTGGTCCCAATGAGCCTTCACAGCTAGTTTCTTCTATTTTCACTGATTTTAGGATCTTCTTGGTAGGTGGTTTTTCTTCAAGTAGTCATTTACTCACAATACAGTGCAGTTGTTATCCTAGAAAAAAGTAGTATCCATCTTAGTCGGTTTTCTAATTTTTTTGAGAATTTCTTTTCCACTAAATTGTCCTGTTAATATGCATGAAATGATTTTCTGTCCCCTCCCCCAAAAAAACTATTGACAGTCATGGACATTTTATTTTTGTTCCCATGACAAGTAAATTAAACACTCTTCTAATAAAGAATACTGCAACAGAGAACTAATAAATGGGCATTGGTTTTCTTTATATCTATCTGTGTCTATCTATCTATCTATCTATCTATCTATCTATCTATCTATCTATGAATGAATCCATTTTGGTGTGTCCTTACTGTGAACCATTAAATTCATAAGAGAAATATACTACAAAATAGTCAGTTGAACATTCCTTGTTCAGTAGATCAAATCAAGCTGATCTATAGAGAAATACAGGAATAATATTTTATGGCAGAGCTATGTACTACATAGGAGAAGAAAAAAACAAGAAATTCCTATTCTTTTAAGTATTGTGTCTACAAAGATGTAGATGTTTTGGATTAACCACGTTGGCCTTTAGTAACAGACCATATGGGTTTATAAGCCAAGAACTCCCAAGACTATGTGTTGCTATTTGCATAGTTCACGGTCAGAAACCACAAATGTCTCACAGTTATTTAAAAGAGATATACTTGCCGGGTGGTGGTGGTGCATGCCTGTAATCCCAGTACTCTGGGAGGCAGATGCAGGCAGATTTCCGAGTTTGAGGCCAGCCTGGTCTACAGAGTGAATTCCAGGACAGCCAGGGCTATACAGAGAAAACCTGTCTCAAAAACAAATAAACAAACAAAATAAAAAAATAAAAGAATGAGATATACTCATAGGAAGGGCGATAATTATCCAGAGACAGAGGGTAAATCATAGGGAATTTTCAGCTGATTATCAGCTTCCTGCTAATCAGTGTCAGAGGTAACATAGGGCTAGGGGTTTGAGATCAGAAACTAAAATTCTTTCCCCTGGGGAAGTTTGGTAAACCAAGATCAACTTTTCTTGTTCCTCTGAATACTGAATTGTATGAAATTAATTTTGTCTGTCTACCAGTCTCTCTCTCTCTCTCTCTCTCTCTCTCTCTCTCTCTCTCTCTCTCTCTGTCTCTCTCTTTTGCTTTTCCTTAATGATAGTGTCCAATGAAGAAACTGTGCTAACCCAGACTCGAGCATCCATGGTTGCATCTCCAGAGGAGAAGGTCACCATCACCTGCAGTGCCAGCTCAAGTATAAGTTCCAGTTACTTGCACTGGTCCCAGCAGAAGTCAGGATTCTCCCCCAAACCCTGAATTTATGAGACATCCAACCTAGCTTCTGGAGTCCCAGGTCACTTCAGTGGCAGTGGGTCTGGGACCACTTACTCTCTCACAATCAGCACCATGGAATGAGGTATCACTACTCTTCCTTGATTATTTTATTTATTTATTTTTTGTTGCTCATTTTCTCTGTCTTTTTTTTTAGTTATTTTTATTTTCTATATTCTATGTTTACATTTCAAAGGCTTTCCCCTTTCCCAGTTCCCACCCACCATAGTTCCCATAGTTCTTCTCCCCCCCCCAACTATTCCCCAATCATTCCCCCTCCCCCCTCGGTTTCTTTACTAAACTGGATGCAGTCTTTACATGCCCTGGGTCCTCTCCTTTCTTCTTCTTGGGAATCATTTGACTTGCTATTTGTGTCTTGAGTATTTAGTGCTTCTGGGCTCATTAATATCCACTTATCAGTGATTGCATTTCATGTGTATTCTTTTGTGATTGGGTTAACACACTTAGGATGATATTTTCCAGGTCTAACCATTTACCTACAAATTGCATGAATTCATTATTTTTAATTGCTGAGTAGTATTCCATTGTATAAATATACCACATTTTCTGTATCCATTCCTCCTTTGAGGGATATTTGGGCTCCTTCCAATTTCTGGCTATTATAAACAAGGCTGCTATAAACATAGTGGAGCATGTGTCTTTATTGCATGCAGGGGAATCCTCTGGGTATATGCCCAGGAGTGGTATGCCAGGGTCCTCTGGGAGTGGCATGCCCAATTTTCTGAGGATCCACCAAACAGAATTCCAGAGTGGTTTTACCATTTTGCAATCCCACCAACAGTGGAGGAGTGTTCCTTTTTCTCCACATCCTCGCCAGCACTTGTTGTCTCTTGAGTTTTTAATCTTAGCCATTCTGACTGGTGTGAGGTGGAATCTCAGGGTTGTTTTGATTTGCATTTCCCTGATGACTAATGATGTTGAACATCTCTTAAGGTGTTTCTCGGCCATCCGAATTTCTTCTGGTGAAAATTCTTTGTTTAGCTCTGTGCCCCATTTTTTGATAGGGTTATTTGGTTCTTTGGGGTCTAACTTCTTGAGTTCTTTGTATATATTGGATATTAGCCCTCTGTCGGATGTGGGGTTGGTGAAGATCTTTTCCCACTTTGTTGGTTGCCGTTTTGTCCTTCGGACAGTGTCCTTTGCTTTGCAGAAACTTTGTAATTTTATGAGGTCCCATTTGTCCATTCTTGATCTTAGTGCGTACGCTATTGGTGTTCTGTTCAGGAACTTTTCCCCTGTGCCCAAGTCCTCCAGGGTCTTCCCAAGTTTCTTTTCTAATAGTTTCAGTGTGTCTGGTTTTATGTGGAGGTCCTTGATCCACTTGGAGTTGATCTTAGAGCAAAGAGATAAGAGTGGGTCAATTCACATTCTTCTGCATGTTGACCTCCAGTTGAACCAGCACCATTTGTTGAAAAGGCTATCTTTATTCCATCGGATGGTTGTGGCTCCTTTATCAAAGATCAAGTGACCATAAGTCTGTGGGTTAATTTCTGGGTCTTCAATCCTGTTCCATTGATCTGTTTGCCTGTTGCTATACCAATACCATGCAGTTTTTAACACAATTGCTCTGTAGTACTGCTTGAGGTCATGGTCATCTCATTAGATGCTGAAAAAGCATTCGACAAAATTCAGCATCCTTTCATGCTAAAAGTCTTGGAAAGAGCAGGAATTCAAGGCCCATACCTAAACATAGTAAAAGCAATCTACAGCAAACCAGTAGCCAACATCAAAATAAATGGAGAGAAACTTGAAGCATTCTCACTAAAATCAGGGACTAGACAAGGCTGCCCTCTCTCTCCATATCTTTTCAATATAGTACTTGAAGTTCTAGCAAGAGCAATTAGACAACATAAGGAAGTCAAAGGGATACAAATTGGAAAGGAAGAAGTGAAACTATCATTATTTGCAGACGATATGATAGTTTACCTAAGCGACCCAAAAAACTCCACCAGAGAACTTCTACAGCTGATAAACAACTTCAGCAAAGTGGCAGGTTATAAAATTAACTCAAGCAAGTCAGTGGCCTTCTTGTACTCAAAGGACAAGCAGGCTGAGAAAGAAATTAGGGAAATAACACCCTTCACAATAGCCACAAACAACATAAAGTATCTTGGCGTAACTCTAACCAAACAAGCGAAAGATCTGTACAACAGGAACTTCAAGTCCTTGAAGAAAGAAATCGAAGAAGACCTCAGAAGATGGAAAAATATTTCTTGCTCCTGGATTGGCAGGATCAATATAGTAAAAATGGCCATCTTGCCAAAAGCAATATACAGATTCAATGCAATCCCCATCAAAATCCCAACTCAATTCTTCATAGATCTAGAAAGAGCAATTCTCAAATTCCTCTTCCTTGATTCTAAGCAGTAGCCACAATCTACGACTCAAAAGTAGCCACATGATCAAAAGATCACCTATCAGTGTGCTGTCCTTTTAAAATTTCACTGGATATTCTACAGTCTGTTATATTATGGCTTTAAATTAAATGACTTGGTACCATCCTTATTATAAGTAGGTTACATATTATTTTAGTTATTTGCTATTTCATTGTAAAAGAAAAATGGTAATACCTATGTTTTTTCATTTCATAATGACATGAAATGTGGTATATGTGTGAGTGTGTCTAACTGTGTGAACATTACTTTTTCTTATGTCTATAACCTCTAGAAGTAAAGAATCACTCCATTTATCACGGCATTTTTTCCTAAACAAACTACTTGGCACACATCTATGCAAATGTAGTTTTTCTTCTAGGCTCCAAAATAGACATTATGCAGCTCTACCTTCATTTTGACTATCTTAACAGTAGATGACAGCACGATCACATTTTTATTCAGAAAATATCACCAAACTTAGAGTTGTAATGGGGGAGGGAAGAAGGCTTATGGGACTTTCAGCGAGGGGGAATTCTGGAAAGGGGAAATAATTTGAAAAGTAAATAAATAATATATTGTATAAAAATTATTAGAAAAAGAGAAGTTGTTTGTGATAGCCAGAAGCTGGAAATAACCCAGATGTCCCATGACAGAAAAATGAATACAGAACATGTGGTTCATTTATACAATGGAATACTGCTCAGCTATTAAGAATGGGAACATCCTGAGTTTTTCAAGAAAACAGATGGAATTCGAAAATATCATCCTGAGTGAGGTAACACAGACCTAAAATGACATGATTGGCATTTTACTAATAAGGTGCTATTAGACAAAAAATGTAGAGAATACTCAAGATTCAGTCCACTGAACTCAAAAAGTCAACAAGCTGAAGGGCACAGATGAGAACACCTCAGTCCCACTTGGGAGGGAAGAGAAAGCTTCCACAAGGGGGAAGGGAGGGAGCAAAATGGGAGGAAAAGCAGATGTGGGACAGAGAGTACAACATGCCTTTTTATTGGGTGTGGGAGAACTTGTTGGTTATTCAGATTCTGAAACCCAAGGGTCCAGGTTAGTTGATATTGTTGGTCTTCCTATGGAGTTTCCATACCCTTCAGGGTCCTGCAATCCTTCTTCCTATTCATCCATAAGATTCCCCAATTTCCATCCAGAGTTTAACTATAGGTGTCTGTATCTGTCTGAGTCAGCTGCTGGGTGGGGCCTCTCAGAAGAAAACATGCCCATATCTGCAAGCATATAGACAGGAAAAAATTGGGGTTGAAAGTTCAGTGGGTGGGTTGGTGTCTCTATCACTCCCTAGGTTTCCTGTCTGGCTAAAAGAGGTGGCTCTTCAGATTTCATATTCCTAACACAGTGAGTCACAGCTAAGATCACCCCCACTGATTCTTGGAGACCACCCTTATTCCAGTTTTCTGTAGTCCTAGAGCTGTCCCCTACCTGCTCATCACTGTCAATTGTAGATTTCAATTCATTTCCATGGCTATCTAGACATCTCCTCTATTTTTCTCCATGCATGATCCTGAATGCCCATTCCCTTTCCCATCCCCTCCCTCCCTGTTTCCTCCCTCTCTTTTCTTCTTATGGCTATTTTATTCTTCCTCCTAATTAAGATTCAATCTTCCTTGTTTTGGCCCATCCTTATTGTTCTGTTTCTTTGGTATCTGTAATTTATGGTTAATATACACTTATAAGGGCATGTCCTGTGCATGTCATTTTAGGACAGATTTGCCTCACTCAAGATGATATTTTCAAGTTCCATCCTTTTGCCTCCAAAATCCATAATGTCTTGGTTTTTAATAGCAGAAGAGTGTTCCATTGTGTACATGCACATTTTCTTTATTCATTCTTCAGTTGAAGGACAACAGGAGTATTTCCAGTTTCTGACTATTATGAATAAAGCTGATATGTATATGGTTGAACAATTTTGTGAGATGTTAGTTAATCTTTTGGGTATAAGCCTACGTGTGGTATAGCTGGGTCTTGAAGTAGAACTATTGCTAGTTATCTGAAAAAATGCCAACTCGATTTCCAAAATGGTTATACAAGTTTGAACTGTCACCAGCAATGAAGGAATTTCCCTTGCTCTACATCCTTGCCAGCATGAACAAGTTTTTAATCTTAGCCATTCTGATAGATGTGAGACAGAAACTCAACTGGAGCTGGGGCTATCTCAATAGTTGTTGCCTGTATATGGGATATGTTCTACTAGCTGGGCTGTCTTGCCTAGCCTGGCAGAGTCTTGAAGAGCCAGGGTGGGTGGGATACACAGGGGGCCCCACCTATTGAATGAAAGGAGCAAAGGGTAACAGTGGAAGGTTTGTGGATGGAGCAGTAAGCCATATGCAAAATGAATAAGTAAAATTTAAATTAAATTAAATTAAATTATCTTTTATTAAAAAAAGAAAACAAGAAGTCCCCATACTCTTAATCCACTTGGCACTCAATCTCTGACTGCTTTGAATAACAGTCATTGTAGTCATAAAACCAAGGGTTCTTGGAGAAAACTGAATTAGTAAGAATTTAATATTTGATGTTTCTGGGGGCTCAGAAGATTTCTTAGCATTTAAGAGAACGTGTTGCTTTTGTGGAAGACGTGGTCTCAATTAGTGTTGTTTACATGATGACCTACAGTCATTCATTACTCCACTACTAGGGTATATTAAGCAGTTTCCTGACTTCCTTGGGAGTCAACCATGCATGTTAACCACATACATTTATGTAGTCAAAATATCCATAAACACAGAATAAAATAAATAAATCTAAAACAGAGATTAGATATCCATCTATCTCAACAGAATACAGACAAATATTTTGTTTTCTGAGATTTCTTGAGAATCTCACACTAATTTCAGATTTAGTATGTTGGTAATGGAGACATTCTTTTCTTTATCCATAATGAGGTTCATGGACATATGTGCTGATCTATTTGTATTATATAACACCAAGGATGATTTTTTATATCCTTAACTGGTGAAATCTAAAACCCTTACACACATACACACACACACACACACACACACACACAAACACACAAATAATGGAAGATTTTTCATTCAAATAAGTTGATATTGTTCTAGATTAATCTGGTTTGCCTTGGTTAACAGGCCATGTGTTTATAAGCCAAGAACTACTTAGACTACATTTTTCTATTTGCATATTCGTCTTCAGAAACCACAAATATTTCAGAGTTGTTTTAAAATGTTGTACCTATGAGAATATCAGTAATTAGCCAGAGATCAAAATTCAAATACACAATGGATTTTTGGGTGCAGATTTTCAGCTTCCTGATAATCAGTGTCACAGGTAACAGAGGGCAGGGAGTTTGAGCTCAGAATCCAATTGAATCACATTTCTTTTTTCTGAGTAATTTGAGTCTAAAATATATGTTTTTCCTTTTCTTTTCTCTGAACGTTTGGTGTGATATAAAATTATTTCTATTTTACTAATTCTCTCTCTCTCTCTCTCTCTCTCTCTCTCTCTCTCTCTCTCTCTCTCCCTTCCTTAATCATAGTGTCCAATGGAGAAATTGTGCTGACCCAGTCTCCAGCATCCATGATTGCATCTCCAGGTGAGAAAGTCACCATCACCTGCAGTGCCAGCGCAAGTATAAGTTCTGGTTACTCGCACTGGTACCAGCAGAAGGCAGGATCCTCCACCAAACCCTGAATTTATAACATCCAACCTGTCTTCTTGAGTCCCAGTTCACTTCAGTGGCAGTAGGTCTGGGACCACTTACTATCTCACAATCAGCACCACGGTGGCAGAAGATGCTGACACTTATTACTGCCAGCAGGGGAATACTTTCCCACCCATGCAGTACTACATACTAGAATAAGAACCCTCTATCTCCTTAGGGCACAGCATCTCCTCTAGAGATAAAGAGTGGCCAGGAGTTTGAATGCAGTAGTACAGAGAGGGTACTTCATATCTCCCTGTGAAATGACAAAGAAGCTGCATTCATGAGGTCTAATGGTAGCTACCTAAACAATAATTGAACAAAGATAACTCCAGCATACAGGCAAATGGACATTGAAAATCTTAAGTGTATTCCACCTTGGAAGAAGAATCTGACCTTTGGAGAAAGCTTCAGACAATCAACCAACCCTTGCATAAATGGCTCATTGCAATATGTCCAAGTCTTTAGACATAAAGCTTTTAGAATATAGTCTTAACAATTTGGGCAATTTCTCCCAATTTTAATTCTATATTTTCAATTCTGTAAAATCTAAGTGCCACAATAAAGCCAATTACTTAGGTTTGTAATTTCATGGGATAAAATGAAGCCATTTGTTGTTTGTTAACTGACAAATGGGAGAATTCTCATAGTCTTGTTTTAATGTCTAAAATTCTTAACACTTGTTCCTTCTTTCCATTCTTTCTTCCTTCTTTTACCCATTTCTTTCTTTCTTTCTTTCTTTCTTTCTTTCTTTCTTTCTTTCTTTCTTTCATTTTTCTTTCTATCTATCATTTTTCCTATTTTTGTTTGCCTTTCTCTTTTTTCTTGTCTTTTCTTTGATGATTTTACATTCTTTGTGAAGTAAAGTCATAAGGATGCTGTAAGATATCATAAGGTACCAACCAAAGGATATATCATGATCTATGAAATTACTTTTTTGGTTTTTTTTTTTTGGTGTTGTTTTTATTTGTTTGTTTAATTTTTTACATAGGAAATAAAAAATCAGTAAATGCCTAACTGCCCTGGAAAATCTGGTGGAATGAAGCAACAACCCTCCCTCATCCATTCCACCCCATCATACAAAATCTCATTCATCTCTAAGAGGCTTCACTTTCATGTGAAACATAAAGTCTGTATTACATGTTTCAGAAGTTTTCTCAGGCTGGAGAGATGGCTCAGTGGTTAAGAGCTCTGTCTGCTCTTCCAGAGGTCCTGAGTTCAATTTCCAGCAACCACATGGTGGCTCACAACCATCTGTAATGGGACCCAATATTCTCTTCTAGTGTCTCAAGACAGCAACAGCGTACTCATATAAATGAAATAAATAAATCTTTAAAAAAGTTTTCTCATCCCTTAGTCTCACTTAGTATATGTATCTAAGACTAAATTTTCTACCAACATTGATTCTATTATAAATCTGCCTCTGAGACTTTTATTTCTCTTTACTGGAAGACAGTTTGGGAATAATATTGATATCATATACATAAAGTTGTTGGCACATAAAAATGAGCCAAAACATCCTAATTCTTGTATTCAATGCATGGTATATGGTATCCCAGATGACAAATACATTTGACAAGTGGGACTAGGCAACTGAGATCAGCTGGTAATTTTGATATATAGAGATCATACTGAAATTATATAGTAGAATTAATGTAACCATAATATTCCACCATTAACTTGAGATCATGGTCAGAGGTGATAAAGAAGATGCTAGAGGAAAGGAAGGGCCTGTGAGAAGGGAATATACAAGGCATCATAGAGATGCAAAACCAGTAATTTGATTATTTCTTCTGGCTCTCTGGAGGAGCATAGTCTTTCTAATTTCTTGATTTTACCTCAGTAAGAACTCTCACCTTGAGAACAGTAAGGTATTCAATTTGTATTGCTTGATTCCATTGACAATGTAGGAATTAGTTAGAAAAGCAAAATGGGGCTCACCCAAGAATTCAAAGTGTTTTTTGCATCACAGAAAATGGCTGATTCCCTCTGTTCTCTGAAAGGATTCTACCTTCTTATATATGGATGTATTTTGACAGAAGACAGAATATTCTATCTCACTCTGGGGGAAGGTTTTGATTAAGACATCTTAGGTAAATAGTCTCTTGGTGACACAACTTTCTCATTTCTGTCTATCTTGGTGTCAACTCTCATAGCTGAGTTTAAAGAGAGAGGAGGCTTTCTTCAGTTAAATATTGCTTCATTTATTCTTACTAAGAAAGAAAGCTGACTAAGAAGGCATGTCAGAAATATTAGATAAAATACTCTAGGTAATGACAGAGTCAGTGAAACAGTCAAGTTCAGGAATAGATTAGTTGCTGGAACACACATTGTCCTAAGATGACTGGACATCATGCTAACTCTAACCCTAACACTAACAAGAACTTGATGGCTTACACTAAAATACTTGGCAAGTTAGAACCATACCTTTATCTAGCATATGCTCATTAATCCTAAATATGGAAATCTTTGGCACCAACTAGGAAACCACAATGATATTTAATGACTCTCTTGTTAGCAAACACATCCTGAATGATATAATAGCATAGTGGTAATTTCTCAAAATAATTTGACTGATTTTGTGTACATTATGCAAGTTCTTTGTTCCAACTGAAATTTTAGGGAACATCTATTTATCATTTCACATATGTCCCAAGTTTGACATGTTTCATCACAATCAGATGCAGCAGTAGAAGGATATGTGCACTGAACAAAGTCTATCAACCAAAATCAGGCAAAGTTCACCCTTAAAAACAAATTTCCATCTCAGAAAAACAGAAGAAAAACTTAGGAAGTAACTAGAGAATTTCCAGTAACAATATTTGGGGACATATACTCTCTTGCAATGTGTTAGTCATGAAATTTCATTTTGCCTCTGACTAAAACTGCTTGCTCCTTTACCATATGCATGTGCTTCTTCATTTCTTTAAATAAAACAAAATAACCAGAGAACTTCCTGTTATAGACAAAGACCAGCAGCAATGAGTGATGGTAGTGGAAAACATAATTAAGGATGAGGGAAAACCAAATCAAGTAAACTATTAACTGAAGTCTAAAATCAAAAATAAAGTGGATAAATAATGGGAAGAAGAGGGAGAGCAGAGAAGGGAAAAATAGAAAGGGGAGAAGGAAAGAGAAAGGGGGAGAAAAAGAATGATGAAGTGTGTCCTACCCCAGCCTTTGAGGGAGGTATGTGGGGGGAGGCATTGGGAGGGTTTGAACCTCAGGCTATCCAATATCTCTCAGCCTTTGAAGTTCTGGCCCATAGTTCTCCAAAGAACAATGGTGCTTCCTGTGTATTACCTGGGAGCCACTGCTAGCTAGCACCTGATGCTAGCCTAGGGCAGAGTGCTATGATCAAGGTGAAGTCTTTTGATCTGCCAGACCTACAGTTTCCTGAATCAAGCAGTCTACCCACTGAGCAGTGTGGAGCAGTGGAGCCAACACCCCTGGAGCAGATTTTCAGCTTGTGGAGGAGGATCTGGCCCTGAAAGCTTAAAGACCCCAAATAAAGCTAGAGTCTAGAGCAAGAAAACAAGTCTCAACTCCAAGTACTTCCCTTGTCACCCTGTTTCATATCCCCAGTTCTTCCAGAGAACCCTGTAAACTGTTCGTATGTAGCCATGAGCGGCTACAATGAAGAGAAAGAGGAATAGAGAGATTCAGGTTTACTTTTAGGAGGACAGAAGAATGTAAAAAATAATAAAACTAAAAGTACAAATAAATATCCTCAGGTTATGAGGCGAAGGTCAGAATTGTATGTGATTTGTATGCTTTCAGTGTGTATATATCTCCTGTAGGTTTTTCTCTATGGTGACAGTGACCACATAGAAAGAATTAAAAACAGAGGATCTCAATATAAAACTAGATACACTGAATTTAATAGAAGAGAAAATGGGAAAGAACTTTGAACTCACTGACACTGGGGAAATTTCCTAAATAGAACTCTAATGGCTCATGCTCTAAGATCAAGAATTGATAAATGGGACCTCATGAAACTGAGAAGATTCTATAAGGCAAAGAACATAGTCAATAAGACATATTGGCAACCTACAGATTGGGAAAAAACTTCACTAATACCACATCTGATAGAGGGATAATATTCAAAATATATAAAGAACTCATGAAACTAACAACCAAATTAAAAAATCAATAAAAATGTGTATGCAGGGGAATCCTCTGGGTATATGCCCAGGAGTGGTATTACAGGGTCCTCAGGAAGTGTCATGCCCAATTTTCTGAGGAACCACCAGACTGATTTCCAGAGCGGGTGTACCATCTTGCAATCCCACCAAGAGTGTAGGAGTGTTCCTCTTTCTCCACATTGTTGATATTCTGTCCAAGCTCCACCCCACAGTTACCTGGCAATAGCCAGGTATGCCCCACCCCATATACCTGGCCCACTATAAAAGGGACTGCCTGGCCCTCCTCTCTCTCTCTCTCTCTCTCTCTCTCTCTCTCTCTCTCATCCCTATGAATGATATATGGTGTCCCAGATGACCAATACATATGCCAAAAGGGATTTGGCAACTGTGACCAGCTAGTGATTTTGATATATAGAGATCATGTTGAAATGATATAGTAGAATTAATGCAATCTTATCACACCATTTACTGAGGACCATTATCAGAGGTGATGATAAAAAGATGATGGAGGAAAGGAAGTGGCTGTGACTAGGGAATATACAGGGCATATTAGGGATGCAAAATAAGTATCTTGATGATTTCTTATGATTTACTGGAGGAGCATATTCTTTTGTATGCCTTGATTTTAACTCAATAAGAATTCTCTCTTTGAGAACAGTAAGATATTCAATTTGGATTGCTTGATTCCACTGACATTGTAAGAACTAGTTAGAAGAGCAAAATGGGTCTTACACAAGGATTGAGAGTGTCTTTTACAATACAGAAAATGGCTGCTCTATTCTGTTCTCTGAAAGGATTATACCTTCTTATATGTGTGTGTGTAAATAGAAGAATATTCTGTCTCACTCTGGGAGGTTTTGATGAAGACATCTTAGGTAAAGAGTCTCTTAGTGACACACCTTTCTCATTTCTGTCTATCTTGGTGTCAACTCTCATAGCTGAGTATAAAGAGAGAGGAGGTTTTCTTCAGTTAAATGTTGATTCATTTCTTTGCTTACTAAGAAGGCAAGTCAGAAATATAAGGTATAATACTATGGATAATAACAGAGTCAGTGAAACAGGCAAGTTCAGGAATAGATAGATTAGTTTCTTGGAACAGAGATTGTCCTGAGCTGAGTGCATATTTATTATATTAATTATATTATATTATATTATATTATATTATATTATATTATATTATATTAATTATATCATATTATATCATATTATATCATATTATATCATATTATATCATATTATATCATATTATATCATATTATATCATATTATATCATATTATATCATATTATATCATATTATATCATATTATATCATATTATATCATATTATATCATATTATATCATATTATATCATATTATATCATATTATATCATATTATATCATATTATATCATATTATATCATATTATATCATATTATATCATATTATATCATATTATATCATATTATATCATATTATATCATATTATATCATATTATATCATATTATATTATATTATATTATATTATATTATATTATATTATATTATCTACCAGAACATGATGGCTCACACTAAAACACTTAGCAAGCTGGTATACACTTGTATATACTTAGCAAGCTTGTATACCTGTATCTAGCATATGCTCATTACCCTTGAGTATAGAAATCTCTGGCACCAACTCTGAAACTGCAATGACATTTAGTGACTATCTTGTTAACAAACAGATCCTGAATGATATAATAAAATAGTGATAATTTCTCAAACCAATTTGAATGATTTTGTGTATATTATACAAACTCTGTGCTCCAAGTAAAATTTAGGAAATATCTCCCATTTATCATTTCACACCAGTTCATATCCACATCTATGACATGTTTAGTCAGTCAGATGAAGCAGCAGAAAGATATGTGCACTGAACAAAGCCTATCAACAAAAATCAGATACAGTTCACCTCTTAAAAATAAATCCCCATTTTCTCAGCCAGACAGAAGGAAACCTTAGGAAGTAATTACAGAATTTCTATTAATATCAATCTGGATATATATTCTCTCTTGCAGTGTGTCTCTCATGAAATTTCATTTTGCCTCTGAATAAAACTGCTTGTTCCTTTACCCTGTGTGTGTGCTTCTTCATTTCTTTAAATAAGAAAAAAGTAACCAGAGAACTTGTTATAGACATAGACCACTAGCAATGAGTGATAGTAATGGAAAGTATAATTAAGGATGAGGGAAAACCTAAATCAAGTAAACTACTACCTGAAATCTGGAATCAAAAGTAAAGTGGATGAAGAGATGAAAGGGGGGAGAGGAGAGGAGAAATATAAAGAGGGGAGAGAGAGAAAAAGAGGAAGAAAGAGAATGGTGAAGACAAGGAGGAATAGAGAGATTCAGTTTTAATTTTAGTAGGACAGAAGGATGTAAAAATTAATAATAAGTCTAAAGTACAAATAGAGATCATCAGGGTATGAGGCAAATGTCAGAAGTGTATGTGACTTGTATTCTTTCAATCTATATGTGTCTCTTGTAGGTTGTTCTCTATGGTGACAGTGACAACATAGAAATAATTAGGACCTGAGGAACTCAACATAAAATCACATACACTGAATCTAATAGAAAGGAAAGTGGGAAAGAGCCTTGAACTCATTAGCACAGGGTCATTTCTGAAACAGAAATCCAGTGGTTCATGCTCTAAGATGAATAATTGATAAATGGGATCTCATGAAACTGGAAAGCTTCTGTAAGGCAAAGGACATAGTCAATAAGACAACTCGGCAACCTACAGATGGGGAAAAAACTTCACTAATACCACATCTGATAGAGGGCTAATATCCAAATTATATAAAGAACTCATGAAAATAACCATCAAAAAAAAGACAAACAACCAATCAAAAATGGCGTATAGAACTAAACTGAGAATTCACAACAAAGGTATCTCAAATAGCTGAAAAGCACCTAAAGAAATGTTCAAAGTCAGGCTGGAGAGATGGTGCAGCAGTTAGGAGCATTGATTGTTCTTCGAAAGGTCCTGAGTTCAAATCCCAGCAACCACATGGTGGATCACAACCATCTTTAAGAGAGATTGGACTCCCTCTTCTGGTGTATCTGAAGACAGCTATAGTGTACTTACATATAATAATAAAATATTTTTTAAAAAAGAAATGTTCAAAGTCCTTGATATGTGGATCATGGGACTGCTATTGTTCTGGCTCCCATTTAAGGAAGGGCAGCAGTTTTTGCTTTGCTCATGTCACTGCTGCCCATCTCTTCAAGTAATATTTTTTTAAAACATATCCTTAATAATGTGATTTCTTTTTTGTATCTTTAATGTTTTAATGCTAGGTGTCACATATATGTGCAGATAACACAGACTCCATCTTCCCTCTCTGAATTTCTGGGAGAAAAAGTCACCATAACTTTCCAAAGTAGTATAAACTTCATTAGCTTGGTATCAGCAGAAACCAAAGAAAGTTACCAAGCGCCTGATGTATGAGGCACACAATAAACATGAGGTTCAGTGGATTTGGCTTGGAGTATTCTCCCACTATAAACAGTCTAGAGTCTGAAGAACCTATTAATAATTACTGTCAGCATTGTTGGAATACCCACATAGTGAGACAAGTCATAACATAAACCACCAAGTTAGGCAGTTGTGTAAGACAGTGCTGTCCCAATTGTTCCTAGTGATGCATATATTGGTTGAAAGAATGTCTCTTGTGCAGTACTTATTGGTTCACTTTTCAAAGGTTTCAATCCATCAAGAAAGAGGCATTTAGATAGCAGCCGGCCTCCATATTGCAACCAGGGCACAGCTGGAAAGGTGCAGGTACACAGACTCCTTCTGGGGCTAGAGCAGGGAGATCTGCTAAGCTCTCGCCCCCAGGCGGGCCCAGTGGTGGGTGCCTAGGCTCTGCTGCACGTTCCTGCGAGCTTAGGCCATGCACCGAGGCAGCCGGAGCCACCCAGCTCCCCAGGACCCCGGACCAGCGATAGCAGCAGGCCTCCATATTGCAACCAGGACACAGCTGAAAAGGTGAAGTTACACAGACTCTATCTGGGGCTACCGCGCAGGGAGATCTGCTAGGCTCTCGCACCCAGGCAGGCCCAGAGGTGCCCGCCTAGGCTCTGCTGCACTTCCCAGCGACCTTAGGCTGTGTACCCAGGCAGCCGGAGGCAACCAGTTCCCAGGACCTTGGACCAGCAATAGCAGCAGGCCTCCATATTGCAACCAGGACACAGCTGGAAAGGCACAGGTAGACAGATTCCATCAGGGGCTACCGCGTGGGGGGATCTGCTAGGCTCTCACTACTAGGCAGGTACAGCAGCATCCGCCAAGGCTCTGCTGAACTCCCCTGCACTTCCCCAAGATCTCAGGCCGTGCACAAAGTCAGCAGGTGGCAGCCAGCTCGTGATACCCTTGAGCAGCAATCATGAATAACCACCAGTAGAGAAACAACAGGTAAGCCCAGCCTCACGGGAGATTCAAACACCAGCCAGTGACAACAAGGTCAACTAACACCAGAAATAACCAAATGGCAAAAGGTAAATGAAGGAACTTCACTAACAGAAATCAAGGCAACATGATAGCATCTGAACCCAGTTCGCCAACTACAGGAAGCCCTGGATACCCCAAAACACCAGAAAAACAAGACTTGGATATAAAATCACTGGTCAGGATGCTGGTAGCTGAACACAAAGAAAAATCTCGTAAAGAAATAGAGGAGAAAATGGATCAAAAGTTAGAAGCTTTTACAAGGCAAATACAAAAATCACTTCAAGAAATGCAGGAGAAGATGGATCAAAAAGAAGAAGACAATAAGGAAGAAAGAGAAAATTCACTTAAAGAAATACAGAAGAATGTGGGCCAACAAGTAGAAGCTATGAAAGAGGAAACACAAAAGTCTATTAAAGAAATACACGAAAACACAATCAAGCAAGTGAAAGATCTGAGCATATCCATCCAGGTACTAAAAACAGAAGTAGAAACAACTAAGAAATCGCAGAGGAAGACAACATTGGTGATAGAAAACCTTGGGAAGAAATCAGGGGCCATAGATGCAAATATCAACAATAGAATACAAGAGATAGAAGACAGAATATCAGAAGCCGAAGATACCATAGGAACCATTGATTCAACAGTCAAAGAAAACACTAAATGCAAAAAGGCTGTAACCCAAAACATCCAGGAAATCCAGGACACAATGAGAAGACCAAACCTAAGGATTATAGGTATAGAAGAGAGTGAAGATTTACAAGTTAAAGGGCCAGCAAATATCTTCTATAAAATTATGGAAGAAAACTTCCCCAACCTAAAGAGAGAGATGTCCATGAATATACAAGAAGCATATAGAACCCCAAACAGACTGGATCAGAACAGAAATACATCCCGTCACATAATAATCAAAACTCCAAATGTACTAAACAAAGAAAGAATATTAAAGGCAGCAAGAGAAAAAGGCCAAGTAACTTATAAAGGATGACCTATCAGAATAACACCAGACTTCTCACCTGAGACCATGAAAGCTAGAAGATCCTGGGCAGATATAATGCAAACTCTAAGAGAACACAAACTTCAGGCAAAACTACTTTACCCAGCAAAGCTCTCAATTGCCATAGATGACATAGAGACATCAAGGTATTCCATGACAAAACCAAATTTGCACGATATCTTTCCACAATTCCAGCCCTACAAAGGATAATAGGGGGAAAACACCAAGACAAGAATGGAAACTACACCCGGGAATAAGCAAGATATAAACCTCCTCTCATCAAACCCAAAAGAAGGTAACCTCTGGAATATAAAAAAATAAATAAAATAAATAAATATAATTTCAAAAATGTCTGGAGGTAATAATTACTATTCCTTAATATCTCTTAACATCAATGGACTCAATTCCCCAATAAAAAGACATAGATTAACAGACTGGATATGGAAACAGGACCCTACATTTTGCTGCATACAGGAAACACATCTCAGTGTTAAAGACAAACACTGCCTTAGAGTAAAAGGCTAGAAGACAATTTTACAAGCAAATGGTCTCAGGAAACAAGCTGGAGTAGCCATTCTAATATCAGATAAAATTGACTTCCAACCTAAAATCATCAAAAGAGACTCAGAAGTTCACTTCTTGCTGGCCAAAGGGAAAATCCACAAAGAAGAGCTCTCAATAATGAACATCTATGCTCCAAATGCAAGGGCACCCTCATTCGTAAAAGAAAACTTACTAAATTTAAAGCACACATTACACCTACCACGATAATTGTGGGTGACTTCAACACTCCACTCTCCTCAATGGACCAATCAGGAAAGGAGAAACTAAACAAGGACACAGTGAAACTAATTGAAACTCTGGACCAATTGGATTTAACAGATATATATAGAACATTTCATCCTAAAGCTAAAGAATATACCTTTTTCTCAGCACTGCATGGTACCTTCTCCAAAATAGACCATATAATTGGTCACAAGACAGATGTCAACAAATACGAGAAGATGGAGCTAATCCCATGCCTCCTATCAGATCACCAAGGAGTAAGAGTGGTCTTCAATAGCAACAAAAACAACAGAAAGCACACTTACACATGGAAACTGAACAATACTCTACTCAATGACACTTGGTCAAGGAAGAAATAAAAAAAAGAAATCAAAGACTTTTTAGAATTCAATGAAAATGAAAGTGCAACCTACCCAAATCTATGGGACACAATGAAAGCAGTGCTAAGAGGAAAACTCATAGCTCTAAGTGCATCCAAAAAGAAACTGGAGAGAGCATACACTAGCAGCTTAACAGCACACCTTAAAGCCCTGGAAGAAAAACAAGTTAATTCACCCAGCAGGAGTAGAAGACAAGAAATCATCAAACTCAGGGCTGAAATCAATCAAATAGAAACAACGAAAACCATACAAAGAATCAACAAGACAGGAGATGGTTCTTTGAGAAAATCAACAAGATAGATAAACCCTTAGCCACACTAACCAAAAGACAGAGACAGTATCCAAATTAACAAAATTAGAAATGAAAAGGGAGACATAACAACAGAAACTGAGGAAATTCAAAAGATCATCAGATCCTACTACAAAGGTCTATACTCAAAACAACTGGAGAATCTACAGGAAATGGACAATTTCCTAGACAGATACCAAATACCAAAATTAAATCAACATCAAATAGATCAGCTAAATACTCCCATAACCCCTAAAGAAATAGAAGGGGTTTTAGAAAGCCTCCCAACCAAGAAAAGTACAGGACCAGATGGTTTTAGTGCAGAATTCTACCAGACCTTCAAAGAAGACTTAACACCAATACTTTTCAAACTATTCCACAAAATAGAGACAGAAGGGATACTGCCCAACTCATTCTTTGAAGCCACAGTCACTCTAATACCTAAACCACAAAAAGATCCAACAAAGAAAGAGAACTACAGGGCAATTTCTCTTATGAATATCGATGCAAAAATACTAAATAAAATTCTTGCCAACCGAATCCAAGAGCACATCAAAACGATCATTCACCATGATC
Organism: Apodemus agrarius; assembly: GCA_964023405.1. NCBI lineage: Eukaryota > Metazoa > Chordata > Mammalia > Rodentia > Muridae > Apodemus > Apodemus agrarius. The sequence goes on along the minus strand of OZ030006.1, from coordinate 96,198,603 downwards.
AAGTAGGCTTCATCCCAGGGATGCAGGAATGGTTCAACATACAGAAATCCATCAATGTAATCCACTACATAAACAAACTTAAAAAAAAAAAACACATGTTCATCTCATTAGATGCTGAAAAAGCATTTGACAAACTTCAGCATCCTTTCATGCTAAAAGTCTTGGAAAGAGCAGGAATTCAAGGCCCATACCTAAACATAGTAAAAGCAATCTACAGCAAACCAGTAGCCAACATCAAAATAAATGGAGAGAAACTTGAAGCATTCCCACTAAAATCAGGGACTAGACAAGGCTGCCCTCTCTCTCCATATCTTTTCAACATAGTACTTGAAGTTCTAGCGAGAGCAATTAGACAACATAAGGAAATCAAAGGGATACAAATTGGAAAGGAAGAAGTCAAAGTATCATTATTTGCAGATGATATGATAGTTTACTTAAGTGACCCAAAAAACTCCACCAGAGAACTTCTACAGCTGATAAACAACTTCAGCAAAGTGGCTGGTTATAAAATTAACTCAAGCAAATCAGTAGCCTTCTTGTATTCAAAGGACAAGCAGGCTGAGAAAGAAGTTAGGGAAATAACACCCTTCACAATAGCCACAAACAACATAAAGTACCTTGGCGTAACTCTAACCAAACAAGCGAAAGATCTGTATGACAGGAACTTCAAGTCCTTGAAGAAAGAAATCGAAGAAGACCTCAGAAGATGGAAAAATATTTCTTGCTCCTTGATTGGCAGGATCAATATAGTAAAAATTGTCATCTTACCAAAAGCAATATACAGATTCAATGCGATCCCCATTAAAATCCCAACTCAATTCTTTATAGATCTAGAAAGAGCAATTCTCAAATTCATCTGGAGCAACAAAAAACCCAGGATAGCTAAAACCATTCTCATCAATAAACGGACTTCTGGGGGAATCAATATCCCTGACCTTAAACAGTACTACAGAGCAATTGTGTTAAAAACAGCATGGTATTGGCACAGCAACAGGCAAGTGGATCAATGGCATAGGATTGAAGACCCAGAAATTTATCCACAGACTTATGGTCACTTGATCTTTGATAAAGGAGCCACAAACATCCAGTGGAAAAAAGATAGTCTTTTCAACAAATGGTGCTGGTTCAACTGGAGGTCAACATGCAGAAGAATGTGAATTGACCCACTCTTATCTCCTTGCACTAAGATCAACTCCAAGTGGATCAAGGACCTCCACATAAAACCAGACACACTGAAACTATTAGGAAAGAAACTTTGGAAGACCCTGGAAGACATAGGCACAGGGGGAAAGTTCCTGAACAGAACAACAATAGCTTATGCACTAAGATCAAGAATTGACAAATGAGACCTCATAAAATTACAATGTTTCTGCAAGGCAAAGGACACTGTCAGAAGGACAAAAAAACAACCAACAAAGTGGGAAAAGATCTTCACCAACCCCACATCCAACAGAGGGCTAATATCCAATATATACAAAGAACTCAAGAAGTTAGGCCCCAAAGAACCAAATAACCCTATCAAAAAATGGGGTACAGAGCTAAACAAAGAATTTTCACCAGAAGAAATTCGGATGGCCGAGAAACACCTTAAGAGATGTTCAACATCATTAGTCATCAGAGAAATGCAAATCAAAACAACCCTGAGATTCCACCTCACACCAGTCAGAATGGCTAAGATTAAAAACTCAAGAGACAACAAATGCTGGCGAGGATGTGGAGAAAGAGGAACACTCCTCCACTGTTGGTGGGATTGCAAAATGGTAAAACCGCTCTGTAAATCAGTGTGGCGGTTCCTCAGAAAATTGGGCATGTCCCTTCCAGAGGACCCTGGCATACCACTCCTGGGCATATACCCAGAGGATTCCCCTGCATACAATAAAGACACATGCTCCACTATGTTTATAGCAGCCTTGTTTATAATAGACAGAAATTGGAAGGAGCCCAAATGTCCCTCAAAGGAGGAATGGATACAGAAAATGTGGTATATTTATACAATGTAATACTACTCAGCAATTAAAAATAATGAATTCATTCAATTTGTATGTAAATGGTTAGACCTGGAAAATATCATCCTGAGTGAGTTAACCCAGTCACAAAAGAATACACATGAAATGCAATCACTGATAAGTGGATATTAATGAGCCCAGAAGCCCTAAATACGCAAGGCACAAATAGCAAGTCAAATGATTCCCAAGAAGAAAGGAGAGGACCCTGGGCCTGGAAAGATTGGATCCAGTTTTGTAGAGAAACTGTGGGGGGAGGGGGAATGATTGGGGAATAGTTGGGGGGAGAGGAACTATGGGACATAGGGAGGGGGGAACTGGGAAAGGGGAAAGCCTTTGGAATGTAAACATTGAATATAGAAAATAAAAATTAAAAAAAAGGACGAGGCTTTTAATGGTTCTTAGTGGGTACAGAACAAGGTAAAGTGACCAAAGATAATATGAAGTCATGTACCTTTTCCCTGTAAATTGCTTTCTCACCATATACCATCCAGAAACTACCAAAATACTGAGAAAGAGCAACAAAGAAAAGCAAAACAAAACAGTAAAACAAAGCAAAAACAGAAGAAGCATATACATATAGAAATATACACATACACACAAAATTATACACACAAAGTTCTTAATCAGAGAGCATTGTTTGTAAGTAAACGACCATTAAGAAAAAAAATGCCCAAACAAAGCATTATGAGACAGAACATCTTCAAAAGTACCATTAATTGTGATTTTTATACCCAATAAGACTCCAACAGTAAGAAATTAAATTTTCTTATGTGAGTTGTCAATTGGAGACAGCTTCTAGTTTAAATATGAGGTCTTCTATCTAATTACCCTCTGTGAGAGGGATAGTCTGTTGGAATGTCCTCAGATTCCATGCTTATTACCATAGGAGTCAAATCTTTCCCAGATGCTCTGCCAATAAATCTGACTCAGATTACAAGTTACAAACTGGTCTTCCTTGGAAAGGAGAAGCTTAGAAGCTCTTCTTAGTATTTTGTTAATACCAGGCTAGGCCCATGAAGTGATGGGGACATAATGTGCTCAGGGGAATTAATGCACGTTAAATACTTTGTAGCTGTGTCTAAAATATTATTGTTAATTCCTGCCCATCCTGATAAAACTTGTCTTTAACAACATCAACCTGTTGACAGCCAAGATACATGGCTTAAAACTAAAATTGAACCCCAAGACAGAGTCATTAATATAACAGGCTGGCAAACTAGGGACGGGTAAGGTTCTGCAAAAGCCTTGTTGACCGAAGGGAGAGGTACATGCCAAAAGGTAGTGTTTTTTAATAAACACTAATAATCCCAAGCTGATAGTTAATCAAAATTAATAAGGCTGTGTTTATTTAAATAAGAAAAGCAATCTGCATGTGACATTGAAGCCGGAAGAGGAAGTGCTTCTTGTGAGAAACACTTAAGGCAGGCTCAGCCTTGTTTTGAAATAAAAAAGGGGGGAGATATAGAGAGACTTATTTGGGTGCCTTGATGCCTGGCAGAAAGTTGACACTGGCAAGGACAAGGAATCTGACATTTGGCCACGACAAGGAAATAAACTCAAGCAGGAATCTGACATTATTATATTATAGGGGAGTTAAGTTCAGGCAAGAATCTTAACAATTGGCAATAATAGGGAAGTAAATTATGTCAGGGATTTTATCTATTCTATTATCTTTCTATTATCTATCTATCTATCTATCTATCTATCTATCTATCTATCATATTGTGTGTTCCCTTACTGTGAATAAATAAATTCATAAGAGAAATATACTGCAAACTACTCAATTGAACATTCCTTGTTCAGTAGATCAAATCAAGCTTGTCTTCAGAGAAATACATGAATAATACTTTATTGCAGAGCTATGGACTACAAAGGAGGAGAAGAAAACCAGAAAACTCCATTCTTTTAAGTGTAGTGTCTACAAATAGGTAGATATTGTCCTAGATTAAACAGGTTTGCCTTTGGTAACAGAACATATGGGTTTATAAGCCTAGAACTGCCAAGGCTATGCCTTGCTATTTGCATAGTTCATTGTCAGAAACCACAAGTGTCTCACAGTTGTTTTAAAGACTCATAGGAAGAGCAATAATTAGCAAAAGATTGAGAGTAAATTCTAATGGATTTTCAGTTGCAGATTATCAGCTTCCTGATAATCATTGTCACAGGTAACAGAGGGGTAGGAGTTTGAGCTTAGAATTTAAGTTTCTTTTCCCTAGGGAAGTTTGGATAACCCAAGATAAACTTTTTTCTTTCCTCTAAATATTGACTGGTTTGAAATTATTTTTTGCATATCTGTCCACATTAACCTTTGTGTCTCAGTCACTGTCTCTGTCTCTGTCTCTCTCTTGTTCTCTCTTGCTTTTACTTAGTTACAGTGTCCATTGGAGAAATTGTGATCACCCAGTTTCCAGCCTCCATGGTTGTATCGCCAGGGGAGAAGGTCATCATCACTTGAAGTATAAATTACAATTACTTGCACTGGTACCAGCAAAAGAAAGGATCCTCCCCTAAAACATGCATTTATAGCATATCCAACCTGGCCTCTATTTGTTTATTCTCAGTTTTTTTTTTTTTTTATGTTAGTTGAAGCCAAGTGTGGCAGGCACTTCTCTGCTATTTTACTGGTGGTCCTCATGAACAGAGATTGTTTAGTGGCAGTGGGTGTGGGACTTCTTACTTTTTCACAATCAGTACCATGGAGACAGAAGATGCTGTCACTTATTACTGTCAGCAGAGGAGTAGTTTCCCACGCACACAGTGCTATGGACTAGAATGAGAACTATCTTACTCCTTAGGGCCTAGCTACTTACTCTAGAGATAAAGTGTGGCCAGGAGTTTGAATGCAGTAGTCCACAGATGGCGCTTCAGATCTCTCTGAGAAATGAAAGAGAAGCTGTATTCATGATGTCTATTGGCAGCTGCCTAAACAATACCTGAACAAAGGTAAATCCAGCATACATGGAAACAATGACATTTGAAACCTTTAGGGTATTCCACACTAGTATAAAAATCTGAACTTTGGGAAAAGCATCAGAGAATCAAGCCACCTTTACATGAATGTCTCTATGCATAATGTCCACGTCTTTAGACATAAACTTTTTAGAATTTGGTGTTAACATTTTGGGCAATGTCTCCCAATGATATTTGTAAATTGTTACATTTTTAAAAACTAAGTGCCACGATAAAACCAATTTCTTATGTCTGCTAAATACCCACCTCTGTTTCATGAGGCAAGGTAATCCACGTGTAGTTTGTTAACTGAAAACAGCGGGAATTCTAATTTTCCTGTTTTAATGGCTAAAATTGTCAATACTTTCTTTTTTCTTTCTTTCTTTCTCTTTCTTTTTCTTTCTTTCTTCTTCTTCTTCTTCTTCTTCTTCTTCTTCTTCTTCTTCTTCTTCTTCTTCTTCTTCTTCTTTTTCTTCCTCTTCTCTCTTTCTTTCTTCCTTCTGTTCTTTCTTCCTTTCTATGATTCTTTCTTTCATTTTCCCTTTCTTTTCTCTTGTCTGTCATTCTCTTTTTTCTTTTCCTTTCCATGATGATCCTTTACAAATCCTGGTGTAGTAAAGTCCTGAGGATGCCATAAGATACCATAAGGCATTAACCAAAGGATATATCATAATATATGAAATTACTTTTTTGTTTATATCTTTGTTGTTTTGTTTTTCATTTGTTGTTTAATTTTTAGGTAGGGAATAAAAAAATAGTAAATGCCTAACTGCCCTGGAAAATCTGATGTAATGATGCAACAACTCGCCCTCACCCATTCGACCCCATCACAAAACATCACAGGTGTTTCTAAGAGGCATCACTTTCATGTGAGGCATGAAGTATATGTTACATGTTTCAGAAGCTTTCTCAGCACATAGTTTCACTTAGTAGATATATTTAAAATTAACATTTCTCCTTTAATTTATTCTATTATAAATCTGCCTCTGAGAATTTTATTTCCTTTACTGGAAGACAGTTTAGGAATAATGTTGATATCACAAAAAGGACAACCCATGACTCCAGCTTCTGATATAACAGATGATGGCCTCGTTTGATATCAAAGCTTGGAGAGTCCCTTGGTACTGATACGCTCAATAGCCCAGAATAGGGGAATGCAAGGACAGGACAGCAGGAGTGGGTGGGTTGGTGACCAGGGGGTGGCGGGATGAGATAGAGGAATTGCAGAGGGATCCCTAGGAAATGGGATAATATTTGATATGTAAATAAAAATATCTAATTAAAATAAAAAAGAAAATAAAGAGAAACATATGGTAAAACAAAATTTATAAGAAGAGAAATATTTTGAAATTTTCACATGACAACTGCTTTGCCAGGAATATCATAGCTCATCAGTGGAATAAATTTCTAAATGACAAATATAGCCATCATTCAGACTAAAGTATACAACCTTTTAAAAAGACGCTGCCAATCTAACATAGATCTCTTGTTAAAATTTAGACAATAACTAGTATTCATAAATTATAGACTATTTCACATTTCTAATGATCTTCATCAAAAACTAATGATGGGATATTTTGTGAATTTGAGCAGTAAGACTTTAATCTCTAAATCAAGATTAGTGTTATTTCTGTATTCATTAATTTGTCTGTTAATTTACAATTTAAATATATTTCACGCAACTTTCCTTTTTTTCTGGTTAATGTGTCAGTTATTTAACGCTACATTCCTGTGTTTTTTTAAAACTATGTTTCTATACTTACTGGTAACACTTCCAACATAGCATTCATATAGTATGGATCTATCCCTTGTGTGGAGTTATTCAAAAATCCAGTAATATCAACCATACTATGTTTTCTGTTGTCAAAACCAAATAGTAGTTCAGATTTCTGAATTGCTCTGAAAACCAAACAATTAGACAGCCTAAACATACTGGATAGAGAGCTCTGTATTATTCAAGAATACCTGAGTGTACTCTTTAGTATCTTTTTCAAACTTTAAGAGCATCCAAAGCACTTAAAAGTTCTTACTGGTATTCTTTTATCAAGTTTTCAACTAATCACTTTAAATACTTAGGGTGGCATCTGTTTTCCTTCATGCATCCAGATTGATATCCAGTATTTTCAGGTTTACAGACTTCTGTTATTAACAAATCATGAGAGAGCTTACATACTTCTAAAATGGTGATGGTATGTTGGAGAGGAGGATGCATACCAACATCCTTGTGCCATTTACAAAAGCCTCCAAGTGACCCTCAAATCCTGGTTGCATTTGAAAAATGTAATCAGGTAAAAGAAAAAGCAAGACTCTCACAGTTTTCATTCTCACTTCTCTGTCAATTATTGGTTTTGTCATTACTTGCATCACTGTGGTAATATATATATATATATATATATATATATATATATATATATATAGTCTTGCCGACAGGCTGACAGTAATAAGTTGCAATATCTTCAGGCTCAATGCTGTTTGTGGTATAGGAAAGATCTGTCCCTGACCCACTGACACTAAACCTGGAAGAAAACTCTGGTTGCAAAGTGGATGCATAATATATTAAGATCTTTGGAACTTCCCTTGATTTCTGTTGGTATAAAACTATACAATTTTTAATATATTCACTTGCTTTAAAAGTGATACTGACTCTGTCTCCAAGAGATGCACACAGGGAGGATGGAGACTGGGTAACCTGAATGTCACATCTGGCATCAGAATTTGGAAAATTAAAAGCAAATACACATGCTATTAATAATGACAGTATTATTGTCCAAACAAGTAAAAATAATCACAGTGTCTTGACAAATTTTACAATTCCTATCCTCCTTACTTGTAAACCAGAGCATCATCAGCCCCAGGAATATTGTGGAATCCTTCATGTCCATATTGAGTTATACATGAACTGGATAGAACCCTGTGGTTGTTATGATCACCTCTTTAAAATACACTAAAGATAGTGTGCTTTGCTTTAGGTACATGCAAATCATCCAGAGCTGGTTAGAGATGAGCATTAGTGCAGAAATAGCTCATTTCTGTAAAATCAACAGAGTGCTCATTCCTACCACAGCAGCACAGATAAAATTTTTTCTTATGTATTATGGCTCATGAACAGAGTCTTTCTATTATCTGTGAGTATTGAAAGTGTTTTATTGCCTCCATCTAAGAAACTGAAAGAAAGTTTTCAAACTCCTCCCATTTGATACTATTCAGTACTACTGAGATCACAGAGAATTCCTCTTTGGTACAATTCCTTCACATTTTTAATGTGAAGTTCAAGTGCAAAGCAGTCATAAGCAACATGATTTGTAAAGAAGAGCAGAAATTATGGTGCCTAAGCTGTTGTCTTATAGTGACTCTTCTATTCAGTATTAGACTCTTACTTGGGCTATAGTTTTCTAAAGTCAGGCCTATCTTTCTTCCCTACTGAAGCATGGAGTCTCTCTCCCTAGCTCTGATTTTAGTTAAACATATCCATACACAGTGTTGTTGGATGCTTGATGTTATTGGTTTCCTTCAACACTCCCAACTCAAACTACTATTTTAAACCAGAATGCTTACATTTATCAAATCGTTTACTCTTTTAAAGATCTTCTGTTCATTAAAACTGCACATCAGAGAAACAAAACAAAACAAATCTGATCCCGTTGCTGAGAGAATAAATAGATTTCACATTTATTACTTATTGTATTGTTACCTAAATTGTAGAATTTCAATATGATTGTGAAAGTTAGTATTGAATGCTGTTTCAAAAACAAGAAATATAGAGCAGTCTTATAATACATATAATAAAAGACATGTCAGTAGTTTTCATTTGTGGATTCATTTTAAATTTATAACACAGTGATTTTAATTCCATAGATGCAGGTTCATCCCACAATCAATTAAATCCCCCACTGCCATGTGTCACTAAATAAGAAAGCACAACACTCAGCAGACAACGTCTTATTCCCTGATACAAGTCATATGCTGTAACACTTAAGATTCTAAAGGTATGGGGGAGTAATGGAATATATGGAAGAGTAAGTAAAAGTGTGGGTCAATACAGTTGTGAACATGGCGCAGAAAGATTAGTTTTAAACAGGTAAGATGGATATAAACAAAACCAATTATTTATGAAAACTTTTCAAGAAAGCAAGTTGGTTTACGTGCTAATGAAATTTTTAAATATTGCAACACATTGAAACAAGCTATGTCTGCCTACTACTGAGAGCTTATAAATTCTACTGGAGATTTTTTTCAGCAGTTGACAAACATAAATGTTAATATGCAGATTACATATCAATTTATTTATTCATTTGAAAAAAATTGAAACTACAAAATTATGGAGCAATTGGAAAAATATGTGACATAGGAAATACTATGCTAACATTCTGTTATAATAGATATGAATTATCAAAATAAAAAAATCTTATCAGTCATTATTGCAGTGTTTTGTTACTTCATCATTAGTATTTCACTACATAAAAAGTAATTATTAAATTAACAAATAAAACAATAATAGATAAATAGAATGATCCATTAATAAAATAGAAATAAGAATAGTTTTACACAAAATAGAATGTTGCTAGTTTGGATGATAATTCCTCTGTGTGTAATTCTTACTTCACAGGGCAAAAAAGGAACACTTGTGCTGAAATGTAATAGGAACAAGTTTAATGCTAACTAAGATACACAATAAAAATACATAACACAATAATAATACTGTAAAAGTAAATATGTTCTTAATATGAAAGTCAACAAAAGCTTTATGAGTCCGATTTTTCTCTTTTCTTTTCTGACATAAAAAAGAGAAACTAGGGTGATTAAACATGAACCTACATTGAAGAAAGGAAAAAAAATGGAATTTGCTAGAGAGAATGTCTAAATAGTGAGATATGCAGCTATGCAGGAACAAAGTGTTATCCAGCTTCATGGCAATTACCTTTATGTACTGAGCCATCTTTTTCATCCATAAATGAAAGATTTTCAAATGATGTTAAAAATAAAAAATAAGTTAAAAATTAAAGCATTCAGATAAAGCCCTGATGTATTGTGAAATAAAACCTGCAATATTTTAAGAAATTAATGAGTGTTTCATAAGTGTGTTTTGTTATTCAGTACAAACATTCAATAATATATAGAGCAGACATTATAGATAATATTAGACATCTACAATGAAGGAGAGAGATGTATCAGCTGTTATGTAGCAATATCTTCAGTCTGCAGACTGGTAAGTGTGAGAGTGTAATCCCTCCCAGATCCACTGTCACTGAGTCTAGAAGAAGCCCCAGGTTCCAACTTGGTGGCAACATATATTAATAGTCTTGGAGCAGCTCCTTGTTTCTGCTGATACCAGAATAACCAATTACTAATGCCCTCACTTGCTGTGCAAGTAATAGTGGCTCTTTGTCGTAGAGATACAGATTAGGAGGATGGAGATTGTGTCAACTGGATGTTACATATCATGCCTGTATGACAATACAGGTAAACATACATCAAATATATATAGATACTCATGATATAATTGCTTTCCCGAAGTTTCAGTTAACAATGATTAGAAAGGAGCAAATGAATTTCAATGTCATCCTTTCTTACCTGGAATCACAAACAGCATGAAAAACAAAAGTTGAGAGGAAAACTTTATGTCTCTGCCTTGACCTGACATTGACTGACTCCTCCACTGAATGTGACCAGACAAATAAGTTCTGAGTAAGTTACATGGCTGCATGCAAATCAACTAAGCCTGGGATGGGTTTATCTCAGTAACTCAGGTGGGCATCTCCAGGTGTCCCAAAGCAGAACAGAATATTGCATATTTTACTACTGGAAATGGTATTTTTTTTACAAAAGATATTTTAAAACATTTTTATCATTGCAATCTACAAACACAGGAATTAATTTATCTTCTCCATTTTAAGAGGATTAGGATCAGAACACAGATGCTTAAACAAGCAATAGAATATGAGAATGTAGATACCACATCTTTCCATTTCCATGCTTCTATAAGGAATTGTTCTACTTGAAACAATCATTATAACAGGCTTATCAGAAAGAGAAACATATTTGAAATATTTTATGACCCTTTTGCACTGTTTGCTTATTATACTATATATTTTGTTAAATCCATTTGGTTCCAAACTTCTGTTAGTTTCATTGTGTCTCTGTTTAGTTTATGGTTTCCTTATCTGTCCATTGATGAATGTGGGGTGTTTAATTCCCCAACAATTATTGTGCGGGTTGTGATGTGAACTTTAAGCTTTAGTAAAGTTTCCTTTACGAAAGAGGGGGCCTTTGTATTTGGAGCATAGATGTTTGGAATTGAGAGGTCTTCCTGGTAGATTTTTCCTTTGATGAGTATAAAGTGTCCTTACGTGCCTTTTTTGATGACTTTCAGTTGACAATCTATTTTATTGGAGATTAGATTAGCTTATTTTCTGGTACCATTTGCTTGGAAAACTGTTGTAAGGCCTTTTATTCTGAGGTAATGTTTTTCTTTGACACTGAGATGCATTTCTTTTGGGCAGCAAAATGTTGGTTCTTTTTTAATAATCCAGTCTGTTAGTCTATGTCTTTTTATTGGGAAATTGAGTCCATTGATGTTAAGAGATATTAAGGAATAGTGATTGTTTCATCCTGTCATTTTGGATGTATTTTTATGTTTGGTTCTCTTCTTTTGGGTTTGTTGAAAGAAGATTAATTTCTTGCTTTTTCTAGTGTGCAGTTACCTCTCATTGTTGGAGGATTTAATAGATAGCTGTAGAACATTTCATCCTAAATCAAAAGAATATACCTTCTTCTAAGCACCTCATAGTACCTTCTCCAAAATTGACCATATAATTTGTCAAAAACAAACCTCAACAGACATAAAAATATCAAACTATTCCCATGCCTCTTATCAGACCACTATAGAGTAAATATGGTCTTAAATAGCAACAAAACCAAGAGAAAACCCACATAAACATAGAAGCTGAACAATGTTCCACTCAATGATACCTTGGTCAAGGAAGAAATAAGGAAAGAAATCAAAACAGTTTTAGAATTTAATGAAAATTAAGTCATAACATACCCAAATGATACAATGAAAGTAGTGCTAAGAGGGAAACTCATAGCTCTGAGTGCTCCCAAAAGAAGCTGAAGAGAGCACACACTAGCACCTTAATAGCACACCTGAAAGTTTTAGAACAGAAAGAAGCTAATACATCCAAGAGGTGGAGAAGGCATGAATTCATTAAACTGAGGGCTGATATCAATCAAGTTGAAACAAAAAGAACTATACAAAGAATAAACAAAACGCGGAGCTGCTTCTTTGAGAAAATCAACAGGATAGATAAACCTTTAGCCAGACTAACCAGAGGACAAAGAAACAATATCAAAATTAACAAAATCAGAAATGAAAAAGGAAGAAATAAAAAACAGAAATGGAGGAAATTCAAAAAATTATAAGATCCTACTACAAAAGCAAATACTCAACACAACTGGAAAATCTGGATGAAATGGATAATTTGCTAGACAGATACCAACTACCAAAGTTTATTCAGGATCAGATAGACTACCTAAATAGTCTTATAACCCCTAAAGAAATAGAAGTGTTAATGGGCAGTTTGCCAACCAAAAAATCACTGGATCAGAAGGTTTTAGTGCACAATTCTATCAGACCTTCCAAGAAGACCTAACACCAATACTCTTCAAACTATTCCACAACATAGAAACAAAAGGAACACTCCACAACTAGTTCTATGAAGCCACAATTTCACTGATATCAAAAGCACACAAAGATCCAACAAAGACGGAGAACTTCAGACCAATTTCCCTTATGAAAATTGGTGCAAAAATGCTCAATAAAATTCTTACCAACTGAATCCTAGAACACGCCAAAATGATTGTTCACCATGATCAAGTAGGATTCATATGTGGGGTGCGGGGATGGTTCAATATACAGAAATCCATCAATGTAATCTACTCCATAAACAAATTCAAAGAAAAAACACATGGTCATCTCATTAAATGCTGAAAATGTGAGCATCCTTTCATGGTAAAGGTCTTGGAAAGAACAGGAATTCAAGGCCCAAACACAGTAAAAGCAATATATAGCAAAGTGTTAGCCAACATCAATCTAAATGAATCGAAACTTGAAGCAATCCCACTAAGATCAGGGACTAGACAAGGCTGCATTCTCTCTCCATAGTTATTCAATATAGCACCTGAAGTTCTAGCTAGAGCAATTGGCCAACAAAATGAAGTCAAAGGTACACAAATTGGAAAGGAAGAAGTCAAATTTCACTATTTGCAGATGATATGATAATATACTTAAGCAACCCAAAAAGTTCCACCAGAGAACTCTTACAGCTGATACACAACTTCAGCAATGTGGCTAGATAAAAATTATCTCAAGCAAATCAGTAGCCTTCCTATATTCAAAGGATAAACTGGCTTAGAAATTAGGGAAATGACACCCTTCACAACAGCCACAAACAATAGAAGGTATCTTGGTGCGACTCTAACCAAACAAGTGAAAGATCTGTATGACAGGAACTTCTAGTCTTTGAAGAACAAAATCTAAGAAGTCAAAAGATGGAAAATTTATCCACACTCTTGGATTGGCAGGAATAATATAGTAAAAAAGGCCATTTTGCCCAAAGCAATATACAGATTCGATGCAATCCCCTCAAAATCTCAACTCAATACTTCATAGAGTTACAAAGAGGAATTCTTAAATTCATCTGAAATAAAAAAATACCAAGGATAGCTAAAACTATTCTTTTTTTTCTTTAATTTTTATTTTCTATATTCTATGTTTACATTCCAAAGCCTTTCCCCTTTCCCAGTTTCCCCCACACCATATGTCCCATAATTCCTCTCCCCCCCAGCTATTCCCCAATCATTCCTGCCCCCCACCATTTCTCTGTTCTGGGTCTACAATACTGGATCCAATCTTTACAGGGCCAGGGTCCTCTCCTTTCTTCTTCTTGGAATGGATACAGAAAATGTGGTACATTTATACAATGGAGTACTACTCAGCAATTAAAAATAATGAACTCATGCAATTTGTAGGTAAATGGTTATATCTGGAAACTATCATCCTAAGTGAGCTAACCCAATCACAAAAGAATACACATGAAATGCAATCACTGATAAGTGGATATTAATGAGCCCAGAAGCCCTAAATACTCAAGGCTAAAACTATTCTTAACAGTAAAAGAACTTCTGGAATCAGTATCCCTGACCTTAAGCAGTACTACAGAGAATTATTATTCAAAACTGTATGGTATTGGTACAGTGACAGGCACATAGATCAATTGAATACAATTGAAGACCCAGAAATGAATCAACACTATTATGGTCACTTGATCATTGACAAAGGATCTACAACCATCTAGTGAAAAAAACATAGCCTTTTCAATAAATGGTGCTGGTTCAACTGGAGGTCAGTATGCAGAAGTAAGCAAATTGATCTATTCTTATCTCCTGTACTAAGCTCAAGTCCAAGTGGATAAAGAAACTCTACATAAAACCAGACACACTAAAACTAATAGAAAAGGAACTAGGGTACAGCCTTGAGCACATGGGCACAGGGGAAAATTTCTTCAGCAGAATGCCAAAGGCTTATGTTTTAAGATAACGAATGGACAAATGGGACCTCATAAAATTCCAAATTTTCTGTAAGGCAAAGGACACTGTCAAAAGCCCAAAATTGCAACCAACAAATTGGTAAAAGATCTTCACCAACCTTACATCCAACAGAGGGCTACTATCCAAGATACATAATGAACTGCAGAAGTTAGACTCCAGAGAGATAAATGACTCTATTAAAAAATGGGGTACAGTGCTAAACAAAGAATTTTCACTTGAGGACTATCAAATGGCTGAGAAGCACCTTAAGAAATGTTCAGTATCATTTGTCATCAAGGAAATGCAAGTCAAAACTACCCAGAGGTGTAACCTCACACCAGTCAAAATGGCGAAGATCAAAAACTCATGAGGAAACAGGTGCTGGTGAGGATGTGGAGAAAGAGAATCCCTGCTGCACTGCTGTTGGGATTTCAGCTTGTAAAGCGCTCTGGAAATCAGTTTGCATGTTCCTCAGAAAACTGGGCATGATCCTATCTACCAGAAGATAGTATGTTTTAGGAGGTAAGATATTGACAACATGTATCACATTGTAATTAGCTCAGCTTGATCTTTGATGCAAAAAACATTTCAAAAACATCATTTAAATAAAACCTTTGTGTTATATAGGAACTCCTCCACTCTTCACTATGCAACCTACCATACTTAATCATGGCTACATTTGTGTTCAAGTGTGACTGTGGCATACAAAATCATTTCTTTTCCTCTTCTATATTCATTCAATGAAAGGATAAAGTCTTGGGGTTTCTGTTTGTGATTTCTAATCTTCACATTTTCTTGTACATGTTGCTCATTAGTGTGGCTTTGTGTCTCTAAGCTTTGTTCATTAAAGTGATTCTGGTATTTATAATTACAACTGACTCTGAGTATCGAGGGTGAGCTGTCATTCAGTCAGTCATATGACCAGCCTGTTACATTTATTTCCTATTATAAAGTATTTTGACATGTGCACTAGAAAAATTGCAATTCATCACATCTAATAATATAGTGGAGAAGAATGAAAACAGCAGGGCTCTTCTTAATATCTATATACTTTCAGTTCTAACAAAATGTGCTTGCATAGTGTCCCCTAGGGATTCCATACTTCTTACAGTTGATACAGTTGTTTCCCCAGAGGACAAATAGATTGCCTTGAGTAGAACAGACCTCTTCAAACAACAGACGATTTCCATCTCAGCTCTGTGCTCTTTGTTCCTCTTCAATTCACAGGAGACTGAAAAAGAGATAAAGGAATTCTTGAGGCTCCCTCTCATAGAAAATACAAGATGGATAGCAGACAATTCCATCATTCCATCAATGTGCTGAGAAAGTCTTTATCCAGAGACACAACCAATTTTTCCCTTAAAATCCCTTTCCTTTAAATATATAATTCATAAACACAGACAAACACACATAAACCATGGGCTCACACACAACTATCCAAACACACACACACACACACACACACACACACACACACACATACAGTATAGGTTAAATAGCACATTTCTGATATTACAGATATGAAAATGAGCAATGCCTTATTATAGTGGTCTGATACCTTGGCTCCATATACTGGTTACAAAACAAAAGTGTGGAAAGAAAATGTATGTCTCATATATGCACCAAGTGTTCTTGCTGAGAACATGCACCAAGAAATATTAGTAAATCTCTCTTAGCTTCATTTGTGCTTTTGTGAGATTAGTATCTCATATCATACCTGTAGAGGCCTTTCCTCATTGAAAATCTATATGTATGTGTATGCATTACAGACCACAAAACAAATGAATCTTGCACACAGTGTGGTAACAAGCTCCAAAACTAGAAGAAGGTCAGATAATAAACTGGATTTAGGCAACACAATTATGTAACTTCCCATTAGTCTGGTTTGCATCTCAGATTATGTGAACCTGTTAGTACTTTTATTGTTTCAGTACTAGGTAGTGTTCTAAGTCAAAATTTGCATGGCTTCTGCTGTGAGCTTACAACTATAAAGTATAGACTTATAGGAAGAATCTAAGGCATTTCTCCAAACTTTAAGGCTAATGTAAATAGCAAGGAAAAAGCTATTGTTCATCCAGATAGATTTATTAGGAATGAATTGATATATGATTAGACAACAAAGAGAACTTGCTGTTCACCCAGAGTTACTGAATTTGTCCCTCAGCATTCACAATGTTGGCTCATAATAAATTGCAATAACTACAGTTTTAGGAGATGCTATACTTTTTCAAAACTCTCTGGGTACTGGCAATCATTCATATTGATATGTATGCATATGGCATATGGACAAATATATAAGTAAATAAAAAAGTTGAAAATAAGTTTTCTACTGCTATTTTGTGATTATTGGTTTCACAACAATTTTGAGTAAATATTTATATTCACCAACAAGGAATTCACCCATCACAGTTATTCCAATGCAGATTACCTTCATTATTAGAAAAGTAGAGAAAATGCCATTTATTTTTTCTCTCTGTAGCCTGCACATCACAAACTCATGTTCTTGAAAAAGGGTTATCATTGTTCCCTAATGCCAGAATATCATGAAAATTCACAAAACATGGAGCCTTAGACATAATTTCAACCCCTTTAATATACAACTCTTGTCTTTTTTTCTTTTGGTTTTTTGAGACAGGGTTTCTCTGTGTAGCCCTGGCTGTCCTGGAACTCACTCTGTAGACCAGGCTGGCCTCGAACTCAGAAATCTGCCTGCCTCTGCCTCCCAAGTGCTGGGATTACAGGCATGCACCACCACCGCCCGGCACAACTCTTGTCTTTTATTTGAGAGAACACCATATTATTTTATTACTATTGATTTTTATTTCTAAAGATTTCCATTTAGTATGCCTGATGAAAAATGGAAAAGCATATGAAGCTACAAAATTATCCACCACTTCTGAACCTTGAAGGAACCCTGATTTCACTTTGGATGAATGGTATAACAAGAGTTCAGGAGCATTTCCTGGCTATCATGCTACTGCTATAGTAGCAGGTAAGTTATATAGGATTCTCCTCACTTGCCATGAAAGTAATGGTGACTCTGACTCATAGATATACAAATGAGTAGGATGAGGATTGGCTCAACATGATGTCACATATCATGCCTGTGAATGAAAACATACAAACAAAATACATAGTTAATCAGGATAGAAATGACTTATCTGAAGTTTCAAGTAACATTGTTAATAAATGGTTAAAGAATAGAATGGCAGACAAAAAAATGTGTCCTTCCTTATATACCTTCCTAGTCATTCTTACATACCTGTGTTCCAAAACATTTATAACACCAGAAGCTGAGAGGGTGCCTCTGTGTCTACACTGGGCCCTGATATTAACTAACTCTTGGATAGGGTGCAACCAGTCTAGTAAAAATTTCTGAGTCATAATAGTAGACCAACACAAATAATCAGAGCCTGGGAAGGACTGTGTCTGGGTCTCCCATACCAGACAAGAATATTGAAAATTTTCCTGCAGACTTTCTGCCAATTGTGAACCTTATTACAAATGATACTTTGATACATTTCAGCATTGTCATATATATAGGCCCTGGTGTTATTTCATTTTCTCCTTTAGATTAGAATCATGTAGAAAACCACTATTTGTGACCTGGACTCTTATTCTCAAATGTTTTCTTACTTATATCACTTCTATCAGGATGATGTAAGTTCACTCATTTTACGAAATAAGTCGCAGGGATTGGACCTAGGTTTTCCACTCTGTTGGAGAACATCTTTTACCAACTTTGCACTTAACCAATTGAGCTATTTGAATAACTCTATAGTGATGTTTCTTTTTTAAATGTATGTCATTTGTCGATCCAACATTCCAAAATCTACAGCTTCTCAATAGGCTGCAATCTATTTCTGATCAAAACCTCTTTTCTGCCATTCCTTAATATTGTCCACAGTTCCTCAGTAAATGCGGCAAGTAGTGCAACTGGTGACTTTAACAAATTATCTTCGTCCATGGCAGGGGAGATGGTTAGCTATTAAGAACACAGACTGTTTTTCCATAGGCCCTGAATTCAACTACCACAATGTTCATGGCAACTCACAGCCCTCTGTAGCCCTAGTTCCAGAATACCCAATACCCAACACTTCCTTGTTGCTTCCTTGGTATATGATTATGATACATAGTCATATATGCAAGTCAAACAGCCATGGACATAAAACAATATAAGAAAAAATGTCTCCTCCAATTTTTGAACATGAGCTAATATAATATGAAACACCATATCCTTCCAGAACTCACCCTGGATCAATTGTTTCCAAATAAAAGGCATACTAAGGTACATTGCCCTCTATCCCTCTTAGCGATCCTCTATACTGTATCTTATTACTGAGGGTTCAATTTTGAAAATCAGAAAGGTAGGAAGGCTGTATGAAGTAGAGAGTTCAGAAAGCCCTCTCTTCTTGGCAGGGGAGGCTGATTGTCAGTGTATCATACTGCTGTGCACCATCTTCACTGCACACATTGAAATTGTTAAGGACAATCCAACAGAACACAAGAGTCAGATGCATTTGTTTGCATGGTTTAGGAATTTCATAAATACATCAAAGCAGAAACCATAGTATATGCAGAGGATGTGGAAGAGACTTTCAAAGGCCCTGTGCATGTTCCTTCATTCTCTGTGAGCTCATATGAACTTAGTTCATGTTGATTAAGTGAGCCTTCTTTTCCTGGTGTTTTATAACTTTTCTGCCTCTTACATTTTCTGCCTCCTCTTTACTGGGTGAATTTATAGACCTCTAAGGAAAGAGATTTGATTCAGACTTTTCTGAGAAAATGCCAAATCAATTTCCAAAATGGTTGTACAATTTTAACTGCCACCAGCCATGAAGTAATATTTCCCTTGTTCTGCATCCTTGCCAGAATGGCAAGTTTTTTATCTTAGCTATTCTGATAGGTGTGACATAGATCCTCAACTGGATCTGGGGCTATCTCAAAAGCTGTTGCCTGTATATGGGACATGTTCTACTAGTTGGGATGTCTTTCCTAGCCTGGCAGTGTCTCTAAGTGCCAAGGTGTGTGGGATACTCAGGGGGCTGCCACGTACTCAGAAGAGGAGATTAGTGGTAGAAAGTTTGTGGGAGGGGAAGCAGGATGGAGCAGTGAGCCAGATCCAAAGTGAATAAGTAATTACTTAATTAAATTAAATTTTAAAAATAGAAAGGAAAAAAGATGTCCACATGTTCTCAAGCTCTCCATTCACTTGACACACAAGGAGATCTACAATCTCTGCCTACTTTGAATAACAGTCATTGTAGTGTTAATACCAAGAGATATTGGAGGAAACTAAGTAAGAATTAAATATTTGATGTTTCTAGGGATTCAGGAGATTTTCTAGCATTTAAGAGCATTTGTTGCTTTTGTGGAAGACCTGGACTCACTTGGTGATATTTAGATGAAGTCCATGAGTCATTCATTACTCTAGTACTGGGGTAAATAGGGAGTCTTCTGACTTTCTTGGGTATCGATCATGCATATTATGCATGTATATTCAAGCAGGCAAACTACTCATAAACACAGAATAAAATAAATAAATAAACATAAAAAAGATTATCTTTCTATCTCAATAGAATACAGAGAAAGATATTATTTTGTTTTTTGATGTTTCTTGAGAATCCAACATTAATTCCACATTTAGTGTGATGGCAGTGGAGACATCATTTCATTGACCAGTGTGCTGATTTATTTGTATTATATAACACAAGGTGTTATTTAGTATCCTTAACTGGTGAAATATAAAACCCATATGCACAAAAAAATAATAGATTTTTCATTCTGAACTGACCACAATAAGACTAGCAACTATCTACAAAATACAACGAAAAAGATGAGATTTGTGTTATTTGGAAGGAGGGGTAGCTATTTCGTTAGAATTGTGTGCCCAGAAATGCATACTTTATAAATAACTTGAAACCAACACTTCTTAGGTCAGTATCTCTGAATTTGTTCATCTCTTCAGTCTCTCAGTTCTTTTACATAATTGTTGATAAAAGGTGGAAGAAGTCTTTCATGAAGGAAGGAATGAGAAATCATTCTTGAGGAAAATCTATAGACATAGCCATGCTATGGTAACTTCATTATCGGTATGCTCATTTCAAAGTGAGAGGAAGATAGCTGAAACTATATCTAAGGAAAGGAAAAGCTATGTTTTAAATAAATCTTTTATTTTACTTTACAAACTTATATTATCCCTCCTTCCCCTCCCAGTACACTGCTATGTAAGTCCTTTCCCAATCCTTCAGTCTTTGCTGGAAGTAAACATTTGATTAAACTTAGAGATGAATTTGCATACTTAGGTGCTGTGCATGGTCAATAATTAAATGGAATTCATTTGAATAGTGCTCTCAGATATTCTCAGATAATAAAGAGAATATAAACTAAACAGTTTAAGAGCACAGTGCATACTGATAATGATGATTATTCAGAGTAGTTTCAGATGATTGCATCTTTAGGAATTTCCCACCCATATTGTCTTAAATCCAACAGAATCCTTGTTTCTCTTGATTTCATTGAGAGAGTTACTTTTGCTATCCTTCTAGGGATGGCATCGGTGCTTGACAATGGCATAAATATCTTGGAGCACAGCTGGATTCCTGATCATATTAGAAGCTATTTTCCATTACTTTTGTGGGAATGGTCATCTGAATAGATTGGAATGAGAAGGGCTGGTGTCTAATGAGGAGTATTCAGGAAATCAAGAAGCAGATATTGCTTTCTGTGATAATTATAAGCAATCGTTCTTGATCCTATTTCATTATGTGAGAAATATGCCTCAAACTACTCAACTGAACATCTCTTCTTTAGTGGAACAAATAAATATTATCTATGGGGAAATATATTGTTAACACTATAGGACAAGGCTTTTCCTCATAAAAAGAAGGAAAGGGAAAACAGAAAGTTCCTTCTTTATCTGTCTAGTAACTACAAGTAAATAGAAATTGTACTGGAATAGCCTGCTTTACCTCAGTTAACAGCCTACATGTTTATAAGCCAAGAGCTACCTAGACTTAATCTTGCTATTTGCATAATTCATCTTCAGAAACCACAAATATCTCAGAGTTGTTTTAAAGTGATGTACTTATTATGCACTAATTAGCCAGAGACCAAGAATCAAATTTACAATGGATTTTCGGGTGCAGATTTTCAGCTTCCTGCTACTCAGTGTCACAGGTAAGAGAGAACATGGAGTTTGAGTTCAGAATCCAACCAAAATTCTTTTCCCAGTGGAATTTGAGTCTAAAATATACTTTTTTTCCTTTTTCTTCCCTCTGAATGTTTGGTAATGTAAAATTATTTTTGTATATATATTATTTTGTATATAAAATGTATAGAGACACATTTTGTATCTCTATTTCTTCTAATCCCTGTTTCTATATGTTGCTTTTCTCTAGTCATAGTGTCCAGGGGAGAAATTGTGCTCACCCAGTCTCCAACAACCATGGCTGCATCTCCAGGGGAGAAGGTCACCATCACTTGCAGTGCCAGCTCAAGTATAAATTATAATTTCTTGCACTGGTACCAACAGAAGCCAGGATCATCCCCTAAACTATGGATTTATAAGACATCCAACCTGGCTTCTGGAGTCCCAGATCGATTCAGTAGCAGTGGGTCTGGGACCTCTTACTCACTCACAATCACCACCATGGAGGAAGAAGATGCTGCCACTTATTTCTGTCAGCAGGGGAGTAGCCTACCCCCACAGTGATACAGACTGGAACAAAAACCCTCTAACTTCTTAGGGCCCAGCTATTTCCTCCTAGAGATAAAATGTGGCCAGTGGTTTGGTTGCAATAATCCACACGGTGTTCTGCTTTACAATGCCATTTGCATTTTTTGGATAACTGTTTCCACAATATTCCACTGTACTCCAGTGTTATTCTCAAATAGTCTACTTTGCCTGTTTTTATTTATTCTCATTTTTTTTCTGTTTGTTGAAGCCAAGTGTGGCAGGAACTTCTCCTCTGCTATTTTACTGGTGGACCCCATGAACACTCACATCTAGTTTCTTCTATTTTCACAGATTTTAGTATCTTCTCTGTAGGTGGTTTTTCTCCTGGCAGTCATTTACTTACAATACACTGCAGTTGTTATCCTACAAAAAGGAATTAGTATCCCTTCTAATGTGTTTTCTGATTTTTATGAGAAGACCTTGTTTTCCACTAAATTGTCCTGTTAATATGTGCTTGAAATGATTTTCTCTCTCAAATATCCAAAAAAAAAGAAAAGAAAAACTATTGACAGTCCTGTATGTTATCTTTGTATTCTCATGACAAATAATTGAAACACTCCTCCAATAAAGAAACCAGTAAGGCATCAGGGAACTAATAGATGGACATTAATTTTATTTTATTTTCTTAGCTTTTTCTAAAAAAATATTAATATATTGTAATATGTAAGTACATTGTACCTTTCTTCAGACACCCCAGAAGAGGGCATCAGATCTCACTATGGATGGTTGTGAGCCCCCACGTGGTTGCTGGGATTTGAAATCAGAACCTTTGGAATAACAAACAGTGCTCTTAACTGCTGAGCCATCTCTATCCAGCCCTAATTTTTCCTAAATATTCTCTCTCCTCTCTCTCTCTCTCTCTCTCTCTCTCTCTCTCTCTCTCTCTCTCTCTCTCTCTCTCCCTCTCCCTCTCCCCCTCCCTCTCTCTCTCTCTCTCTCTCTCTCTCTCTCTCTCTCTCTCTCTCTCTCTCTATCTCTCTCTGAATCCTATGGTGTGTGCCCTTAGTGTGAATAATTAAATTCATAAGAGAAATGTACTGCAGACTATTCAGTTGATCATTCCATGTTCTGTTCAATCTGGTATTTAGAGGAATACATGAGTACTTTATGACATAGCTAAGTACTACAAAGGAGGAGAAAAAAACCAGAAAACTTCCATTCTTCTAAGTGTAGTTTCTACAAATGAGTAGATATTGTCCTGAATTAACCAGGTTTGCCTTTGGTAACAGACCATAAGTGTTTATAAGCCAAGAACTCCCAAGGCTATGTTTTGCTATTTGCATAGTTCATTGTCAGAAACCACAAAAGTCTCACAGTTGGTTTAAAGAGATATGCTCATAGAAGAAGCAATAATTAGCAAGAGACTGAGAGTAAATTGTAATGGATTTTCCGGTGCAGATTATCAGTTTCCTGATAATCAATGCGACAGCTAACAGAGAGGTAGGAGTTTGAACTCAGAATTTAATTTTTTCCCAGGATAAACTGACTATATTCTTTCCTCTGAACATTAAATGGTGTGAAATTATTTTTTATATATCTGTCTACTAAACTCTGTGTCTCTGTTTATGTTTCTCTCTGTCTCTTTCTGTTTCTGTCTCTGACTCTCTCTCTCTCTCTCTCTCTCTCTCTCTCTCTCTCTCTCTCTCTCTTTCTCTCTTGCTGTTCCATAGTCATAATGTCCATTGGAGAAATTGTGCTCACCCAAGCTCCAGCATCCTTGGTTGTATCTCCAGGGGAGAAGGTCACTATCACCTGAAGTATGAGCTCAAGTATAAATTACAATTACTTGGCACTGGTACCAGAAAAAGCCAGGATCCTCCCCTCACTCATGAATTCATTGCACACACAACCTGGCCTCTTGAGTACCAGACTGTTTTAGGGGCACTGGGTCTTGGACCTCTTACTCTCTCACAATCAGCACCATGGATGCAGATAACGATGGCAATTATTACTGTCAGGAGAGGAGTAGTTTCGCACCCACACAGTGCTACAGTCTAGAACAAGAACCCTCTACCTCCTTAGGGCCCAGCTATTTCCTCTACAGATGAAATGTGACCAAGAGTTTGAATGCAGTAGTCCACAGGTGGTGATTCATATCTGTCTGAAAAATGTCAGAGAAGCTGCA
This sequence comes from Apodemus agrarius, assembly GCA_964023405.1. NCBI lineage: Eukaryota > Metazoa > Chordata > Mammalia > Rodentia > Muridae > Apodemus > Apodemus agrarius. The sequence continues at coordinate 96,174,200 of OZ030006.1, read as the reverse complement.
TTCATGAGGTTTAATGGCAGGCCTAAACAATACCTGAACAAATATCACTACAGCATACATTCCCCATGACTAACTTAACATGCTTTCTTATACTACCCAAGACCCCTTTCCCAGGGGTGTTGATGTCCACAGTGGGCTGGACATTCCCACATTCATCATTAATCAGAACAATAGTTCACAGACTTAGAGGCAAAACACCTTCCCCTTTCTCTTGTCTTAACATATAGTTATTAACATTCTTTCAGTGATAAAGTGATTTAAATATTTTCTAATTTATGTGTAAGTATTGTGTTTTTCTGTGTGAAACCACACATGTATGTGTATACTGACAGAGTTTTAAACAGTGTGTAAAATCCCCTAAAGCTGAACTTATAAATAATGGTGAGATCATAATAGATGCTAGTTACTAAACTCATACCCCTCTAGAAGAACAGTAAGAATTCCTTTTTTTTTTTTTTACAGGTAATTTTTTCTTTTCTTTTCTTTTTAATTTTCTATATTCTTTGTTTACATTCCAAATGATTTTCCCTTTCCCGGTTCTCCCCTCCCCATAAGTTCCATAAGCCCTCTTCCCTCCACCTGTTCTTAAGAGCTGAGTCATTTTTCTAAGAGTCTGAGAGATTTCATTTAATGCCAGTACTTAGTTCATTACACCAAGAGTACTGATGAAATTTCTCAGCAAATAAAAGTGTCTCCCAACAACAAAACAAATTTATTTTTTTTCTCAACCAAGATTATAGGAGAATACTAACTCCTAAGGATTGTTTTCTGTCCCGCCCAAGTGTGTGGTAATGAATGAACATGTCTAAGCACAGATAAGATAATTACAAAATAAACAAATGATTGCAAAAAATATTCCCCTGAAGTTTAATTGCTACATGAACTAATTATACATATTTTATGCATATGGGACAGGTGAGCTGAAAATGCCTATAAATTTTATTAGCCACATGTACCAGAGATCTATTTCTCACTTTCAAAATTTCTCAAGCTATATTTCCTATGACAATAATATTTATTATTCATCAATTTTACATTTTCATGATAAACACTGGTGATTTACCTTCCTAGTATTTTTATTGTTCTTTTGAACTACCATGGAGACAAATTGAATGGATCATAATAAAGAGAGCCCAAAGATTCTGTATTTAGCATTCTTAAAATGAAAGCTTTCTGTTTTGTAAAAATTGATGAAAAGGACTAAAAGCAGTGGTATTCACATTGTAGAGGATGATTTAATAAAAATATCATCATTATCACTCTTGCAAGTTTTCTGTAATACTGCACTTATTAAGTTCTTAGTGTCTTCAAAAAGGACAGTATGACCATGCTATTTCCCCTCAATAATCTTATTTTCTTTTAGACAGTTACTCCAGACATAAAAGATATATTATGTGATTTTTGCAATTGGGAATATCCTGCAAAACTCTTGCCTATATCTATGTTATAGCACTGCCATTATCTTTGCACATTTCTCCACAATGAAAAATAACCCTTTCTAGTCCAAGATAAAAGCTCAGTGGTCATCATGCAGTGATTTCTCAGATTTCCCAGGCTGCTTCCTCAAAATGAAGTCACCTGATTGGCTGTTGCTTCTGCTGTTGTTTAGGATTCCTGGTGAGGATAAAATGAAGTAGGAGATGATAATGAGCATAGAACATGAGCCTTGGGTTCCATTACTGATTGTATGTGTTCTGTCCATATTTGAGCAGATGTGTCTTATTCTCCACGGTAGGTCCTGTGAAGTTTACTTGTGTGACAGAAGTTCCAGAGAGGAGGGAACCTGAATTACAATGAAATTATGACACATACAAACTGGAGTGATTTAAGTTATGGCTAAAATTCCTGTAAGATTTATAATTTACTTGTTTTCCTAATGTAAAATTTGTCATCTTCATTACTATATTTTTTTAAAAAGGAAAGAAATGGAATTTGCAGTGACCATCCATAAAGTTTGTCTCTAACTTGTACTTTTATTTCCTTATTTCAGTTTCAAGATTTGATGTTGTGATGACCCAAACTAGCCACTCCCTCACTATCAAGCTTGAAGATTCAATCTCTTTCTCTTTCAGGTCTAGTCAGAGCCTTCTACATAGTGATGGATACACCTGTATGGAATGGTGCCTGCAGAATCCAGGCTAGTCTCCACAGCTCCTCATCTATGAGATTTCCAACTCATTTTAATGGAGTCTGAGACAGGTACAGTGGGTCATAGACATATTTCACATTCAAGATCAGCAGAGTAAAAGCTAATAATTTGATAGATTCTAATTGCTTACAAGTTTCAAAATTCCTCTCACAGTGATATAGAGCCTCAAAATATGTCCTGGTTTGGTGTGTCTCAGCTACCAGTTGTGTCATTATTTACATGAGAGGGGTGCTGAGGAACCCTATAATTTTTTTTTGCAGCTGAGGGCACTGTAGCACATATGTCTTGGCTACACTATAAGTATCATGAAGTTTTTGCCTCATTAGCTGGAATAGCAATGATATTGCATCTTAATCAGGATAAAATTAAACAGCTCCCCTCTCAGCATTTAGTAGTGATGAGAATAAAGGTGAGTGAAAACCAATTCTGATAGAAGAGCCCTTGTCTACCCTCATCATTCAAAATGATCAGACAGGAAAATGAGATATATTTTTTATTAAACTGTCTCCATTAAGCATATAATTTTTCTCCTGTAAGTACCTAAATTTTCTACAAAATTAAGTTCATAGAAATTTTATAAAATGTAACTTTATACAAAACTCATTCATAATCTAATTTATTTGCATAATCTACATTGCATGTGATTGTAATCAGAAACATCTCTGAAAAATGACATGTTCATTGAACAAAGCTTATCAATCAAAACCTAAAATCACATACATTAGACCCCTTGGTAACCAACACATTATCCTTCTAGATGACAAACAGAACCAGAATTACCTTTTTAGTAAATTTTATACAGGGACATATGTTCTAGTGCAGAGTAACTGTCCTGGCCTTCACATTGATTCTGAATAAAATATTTGATGCTTTGTTACAACATACATCACAGTAACACATTCATCTAATGTAAGACCCGAAAAAAAAAACACACACAAAAAAACACAAAAACAAACAACGAGGGTGCCCTAGCACCCCTTGCCTTGGAAGGTAACACCCAGATCATTCAAGAGAAATGGTCTTGATGCAACAGCAAGAGGAATCTTATTCCAGAGGCTCTGGGGTTCACAGCTGTACACCATACAGGTGTGGAGGACTGTGACCACCAAGTGCAGAATCTGGAGAGCTTTTATAGGTTTACAACAAAACCCATGTAACGCAAACCAATCATTCCTTAGCACCCAGAGCCTGCTTAGTGCGAGCCAATGATTTGTACCACTCCATAGCTTCTAAGCCAATCAGCTTAAATTATCCAAGCCCAGACTCCGAGGACCAATCAGAAGCCAGATAGCAACTAGTTTCCTATAGAAGCCAGATAGCAACTAGTTACTGAATTTCCTGTTATGCATTTCCTTGTATGGGGCCAGGATTACATATTCAAGGCCCTCCAAATAGTAGTAGGCATTTGGGGACCTGAGCACTAGCCAGGTGTGAGCCCCACAGTCCACATGTAGTGACCCCAGCAGCCTAGCCCAACTCGCATGTGCGCCACAACTGCTCAGGGGAGGCAAGTTGGGAAAGGTCTCTGGGGACCTTCCCAGGCCTGAGGCTCACAGCTGGACACTGCAGGAGGGTGGGACTTGTGCACTTCTGAACAGGCTCAAGCAATGTGACCTTTCACCTAGTTTCTAACAAAGACTGAGCTAAACTTCTGACCTTTTGGGGTCATTTAAGAGTTAGGCACTGGGAATTTTTACGCTGCAATTCTCATCCTTTCACTACTAAGAGAAAAAAAATATATTCTTATTTTTCTCTAATAAATCTGTAGATGAAATAATCCTCCCCACCAGCCTCAATGTTCTGTTTTCCCAAATGAAAAACAGTCTTCTGTGTGCACATGTTCTCTCTCTCTCTCTCTCTCTCTCTCTCTCTCTCTCTCTCTCTCTCTCTCTTTCACACACACACACACACACACACACACATACACACACATATACACACACACACTCACATACACAGAATGCCTTTATATTTAAATATGTCTTAAAAAGCTAAATGAATGTGCCACTTCATAATTTTCACATGGCTGATATACTTTCTTATAATTTCAACTGATGACTTCTTAAAACATACATTCCATCTTTGCTGCCTTGAACCCAGGCCTGCAGCTCTCCAGGCCCACAATCATCTAGACTCTTTTTTTTTAATTTTTATTTTTTGATTTTTCAAGACTCTTAAGTGACAGCAATGCTTTCTTTTCTGCACTTTCAAGCCTCTGTAATGCACTTCTCAGGCATAGCAGCTACCCCTCTCTAGGCATGGTGGCTCTCTCTTGTACAAAGTCATATTGGGGTGTCATGCCAACTAGTAAGAACTGGACATTGATCAAGGTGAACTTCCTCTCCCAGCCGTTGTTGAGTGGAGATTCCTGTGCTAGTCAAGATCCTGCTCCACCTAGGGTGGAGCACTCAGAGTGAAGGTGAATTTCTTTGTTCCTCCAGGTCTACAAATTCCAGAATTAAGCAGGTGTCCCAACCAACTGCCAGAGCAGTGGAGCCAACACCCAATGAACAACCAGACCAGTTTCCCAGAACACATTCTGGAACTTGGGGAGGGTCTTGCCTGAAACCTTAAAAATCTGGGTCCCCCAATAAACCACCAGACTTTGAACAGCTGGTGTGGTCTTAGCCTTCGTTCTTTCTGCAGAACCCCACCCCCAGCCCCCATCTATCCCCAGCTTCAATTCCAGGGATCCAGTTCACCTTAGCTTCAGGCAGTTACACTCTCTCTTTCCTCAGTAGATTGCCTTGGAATCCTAAAACTCTCCACTCCCTCTCCTTGCCCTGTGATGGCAACTTTACTTCAAATAAAAACCAACTAGGGTCAGGGATCCTCTGTGTCTTATTTGTAGGCATGAAGATTCTCATGCAATTTTGGGGATCTAACTAATAAAGTATAAACAGTATTATATACCATATCCACAAAAATTCTATTAATTAATTACCCTAAAACGCCTGGATAGTTAATGAAATGTCTCTACTTTTCATCTGTTCTAAAACTATTTCCATAAAATTTTCATTTTACTGATCTGAAACATGTTTCACATACGTTATATAAGTTAGTTCCCAAGCATCTATATTCTTATTATTCCACAGCAATAACCAAGTTTGCTTTTTATTGACCAGAAGCAAAACAAGGCTTCCATAGGATGTCTAAAGACAATATAGTTAGGGTACTATTACCTTCAATGCAAAGAGCACTGAATTCTGAATAGCACCATTTTATACAATGCTCCAAGTAAAAATATTCATGTTACTAAGGGAATGGATTTAAATTCTTTAGTGTTACTAGACTCCCATTAGATGCATTGAAATTATAACTACATGAAAAAATATAGTGGCTTTTCTTTTCTTGTACAGATCACACCCAACGTTTTCCCAGATAGGTCAGGGACAAAACTTCTTTTCTTAAAGAATCACAAGAGACAATTTCATACATGTTTTCTTGTGGGCTAAGTGTTATATATTCAAATTTAGGTAAATAGTCTACTGGAGTCCTTCCAACTCAGTGATCCTCAAAACAATCACCACATATAAGAGATGATGTCATCAGGTTTTGACAGAAGAAGGAACACCTGGGGCATTTTAAGCTTTCCCCTCCTGCCTCAGAGGTTTATGATACAACTTGGATCACTGTGGAAGAGGTATCAAAGCTTTGTTGACAGTCATAAGTTTTAAAATCTTCAGATACTAGGCTCTGTTAGTTGAGGTGAAATTTGACCCAGAGTCATTGCCAATGAACTGATAGGAAGACAGGATATCAAACTGAATGTATAGTGGATGTGGAACTTTGAAATAGTACCTGGTTTCTTCTGGTGTCAGTATAAGGAAATGTTAATATCCTGACTTACCTGACATGTGATAGTGAAATTTTTCCTAGACTTGGCATCAGGAAGAATAGAGGAAGCTGAATTTTCCAGCTTCTTATACAGGAAAATTAAGTACAAATACACACACAATAAATAAAATTCCCACCAGATGTTTACCAAAAGTCCAAGGAGAAATTACCACTATGACCACATAATCCAGAGTTATCCCTTCTCACTTAAAATCCAGAGGATCAGCAGACCCAGTAATTGAGAGGAAACACGCATGCCCATACTATGTCTTTACTGTAAATGACATCTCCACAGGATGTGACCAGTTTACTCAAAATATATACATGCAGGCAGGCTGTGATCTGGGCTCACAGAAATCAGTAGACAGTGAGAGGATCTGAGAATAACAATCATCTATATGAATTGTACCACCATCATGTGCTTCATAATATGTTAAGGGAATTCTTGTGTTTTCTTATTAAGGCACAAACATCTTGTACCTCATATACTGTATTGGAGAATTGAACCAGGATATCAAATCAGAGAAGCTTTAAACAATGTTGTTCTCTAAGTCAAATTTGTATTAGTTGTTTCAGGGACTATTCTAACCAATTACCAATTTTATGCTTTAAATGAAGGGGATGTAGAAATATTCCAGAGTTAAAAATAGTAGAAACAACAAGAATTAGTAAGGGCGAGGTTGTTGAGGCTTCAGAGAAGATTTAAAGGAGGATTTTCCCATTGATTCTTCCAGCCTGTGTAGAGTCCATCCATAGACTGCCCCACCTGGGGATCCATTCCTTATTCCATCAACAAACACAGACACTATTGTGGATGCCCAAAAGTGCTTGCTGAATGGAGACTGATATAGCTATCCCCTGAGAGGCTCTGCAAGTGCCTGAAGATTACAGAGTTGAGTGCTCTCAGCCAACTATTGGAGTGAGCACAGGGTCCCCAATAGACAAGCTAGAGAAAGGACCAAGAGAGCTGAAGGAGCTTCTATTCCCATAGAAGGAAAAACAATTTAAAGTAACCAGTACAGCTAGAGAATAAACCAGCAACCGAAAAGTACATGTGTGTGTGTGGGCCCCATGACTCCAGCTGCATTTGTAGCAGAGGATGGACTCATTGGATATCAAAGGGAGGAGAAACCCTTGGTCCTGATATGGTTGATGTCCCAGAATAAGGGAATGCAATGATAGGGAAGCAGGAGTGGGTGAGTTGGTAACCAGGGGGAGGGGAGAATGGGATAATGGGATTTCAGAGGGGGAAACCAGGAAATGGGATAACATTTGAAATGTAAATTAAGAAAATATCTAATAAAAGTAAAAACAAGAAAATAAAGAGAAATAAAAAGTAAAGTAAAATTTAAAAAGATTTATATATATATATATATATATATATATATATATATATATATATTGTTTTTTTGAGACAGGGTTTCCAGAGCAGTTTTACCATTTTGCAATCCCACCAACAGTGGAGGAGTGTTCCTCTTTCTCCACATCCTCGCCAACACTTGTTGTCTCTTGAGTTTTTAATCATAACAATTCTGACTGGTGTGAGGTGGAATCTCAGGGTTGTTTTGATTTGCATTTCCCTGATGACTAATGATGTGAACATCTCTTAAGGTGTTTCTCAGCCACCCGAATTTCTTCTGGTGAAAATTCTTTGTTTAGCTCTGTACCCCATTTTTTGATAGGGTTATTTGGTTCTTTGGGGTCTAACTTCTTGAGTTCTTTGTATATATTGGATATTAGCCCTCTGTCGGATGTGGGGTTGGTGAAGAAGTGAAGTGGGGTTCCCACTTTGTTGGTTGCCATTTTGTCCTTCTGACAGTGTCCTTTGCCTTACAGAAACTTTGTAATTTTATGAGGTCCCATTTGTCAATTCTTGATCTTAGAGCACAAGCTATTGGTGTTCTGTTCAGGAACTTTCCCCCAGTGCTCATGTCCTCCAGGGTCTTCCCAAGTTTCTTTTCTAATAGTTTCAGTGTGTCTGGTTTTATGTGGAGGTACTTGATCCACTTGGTGTTGATCTTAGTACAAGGAGATAAAAGTGGATCAATTCGCATTCTTCTGCATGTTGACCTCCAGTTGAACCAGCACCATTTGTTGAAAAGGCTATCTTTTTTCCACTGGATGGTTGTGGCTCCTTTATCAAAGATCAAGTGACCATAAGTCTGTGGGTTCATTTCTGGCTCTGTGTAGTCCTGGCTATCCTGGAACTCACTCTATAGACCAGGTTGGCCTCAAACTCACTAATCTGCCTGTCTCTGCCTCCCAGAGTGCTAGGATTACAGGCATGCACCACCAAGCCTGGCCTTTTATGTTTTGTTTTTTTGTTTGTTTGTTTGTTTGTTTGTTTTGTTATTTTTGGGAAATATTTTGAAGTTTCCAAATGACAACTGCTTTGCCAGTAATATCATAGCTCAACAATGGGATAAATTCCTAAGTAACAAATACAGCCATAACTCAGACTAAAGTATATAACCTTTTAAAAAGATCATGCCATTCTAAGTAGATCTCCTGTTAAAATGTAGACAATAACAAGTGTTCATAAATTATAGACTACTATTTCACATTTCTAATGATTATCAGAAATAAATGAGTTGATTATTGGTGAATTTGAGCAATAAGACTTTCAACTATTAATGAAGATTAGTGTTAATTTTATTTAGTATTTTAATTCACATTGTAAATATATTGCCTGCAACATTCTTTTTTCTGGTTAATGTGTCAGTTATTTAAAGCTACATTATTGTGTATTTTTAAACTATATGTCTATCCTTACTGATAACAGTTCCAAGAGGACATTCACATAGTATGAATCTATCCCTTGTGTGTTGTTATTTGAAAATCCAGTAATATCAATCATACTATGTTTTTGTTGTGAAAACCAAATAGTAGTTCAGACTTCTTAATCGCACTGAAAGCTGTACAGACTGCTTAGACATACTAACAGCCTCAGCTTTTAGGTAGCAATAGCTTCAGTCTGCAGACTGGTAAGAGTGAGAGTGTAATCTCTCCAAGATCCACTGCCACTGAATCTTGAAGGAGCCCAAGATTCCAACTTGGTGGCATCATATTTTAATAGTCTAGGAGCACTTCCTGGTTTCTGCTGATACCAGACTAACAAATTCCTAATGCCTTCACTTGCCTTGTAAATGATGGTGGCTCTTTCTCCTAGAGATACAGATTAGGAAGTTGGAGTCTGGATGTCACATTTCATGTCTGAAATTGTAAAAATACAGCAAATATGTATATAGATAATCATAATAGAATTATTTCCCCAAAGTTAAAATTAGCAATAATTAGAAAGGAGCAAATGAATTCCAATGTCATCTGTCCTTACCTGGAATTGCAAATGGCAGGAAGAGCAAAAGCTGAGAGGGAAGTTTCATGTCTCTGCCTTGGCCTGACATTGACTGTCTCCTCCACTGGATGTGGCCAGACAAATAAGAAGTTCTGAGTAAGTTCCCTGGGTACATGCAAATAAACTAAGCCTGGGATGAGTTGATCAGAGTAACTCAGCTGGGTGTGTCCAGGTGTTGCAAACCAGAAGAGAATATTGCATATTGTAATTCTGTCAATGATACAGTATTTTACAAAAGATATTTTAAAACAGTTTGTCATTTCAATCTACAAACACAGGAATTAATTTATTTTCTCCATTGTATCAGGAAAAAGATCAGAGCACGCTCTTTAAATAAGTCATAAATATGTGAGAATGTAGATATCAAATGTTTTCATTTCTATATTTCTATAAGGAATTGCTCCACTTGAAACAATCATAATAACATGCTTATCAGAAACAGAAATAGATTTGAAATACTTTTGATGAGCATATTGCACTGCTTCCTTATACTAAATATTTTGGTGTCAATATACAAAATTAATTAAAAACATTTTATTACAGGGAGTGGAGATATGGCACAGCAATTAATAGGATTTGCTGCTCTTGCCTGAGTCCCAAGTCGGATTATGAGCACCAATGTGATTGCCAGAGCCCTTGAAACACAAGTTCAGCAGGATCCAACACAATTGTCTTGCCTTCATATACACCAGGGACAGACTTGGCATACCCAATACACATAGGCAAAATATAGACCAAACTATGATAATTTTGTGTAGTGTGTGTGTGTGTGTGTGTGTGTGTATGTGTGTATGTGTGTGTGTGTGTGTGTGTGTGTGTATAGTCAGAGGAAAGTGAAAGGTAGCCAGTTCAATTGCTGTAACCTTGAAGTCACAAGGACTTAAACTAGGTCTTCAATCTTAGTGGCAAGTATCAATACTATCTGTCCTTTTTCTATATCCCTGTAGAATTTCTTAATTGTATGTCACTTATAGATCTTTCACGCGAAAAAATCTACAAGTGTCATACTTAACTAATCAATAGGCTGCAATGTATCAACAACCATCTACTGGCCTCCTTAGATGCTTCATAAATGTGGTATACAGACATACATACAAATCACACAAAGACATAGAATATAAAAATAAAAATGTTTCTTCTCTCAAGAATAGAACATGTATTAATGTAATGTGAACCTTTGTGGAATTCCTGGACTCCTAGGATCAATTGTTTCAAGCAAGAAAGAGAGCTAAGATCAGCTCCCTGCATTTACTCCCAACTTTCCTCTATAATAGAGGTTCTCAACCTTCCAATATTGAGATCCTTTATTATAATTTCTCTTACTGCACTGATCCAAAATATAAAATTAATTTATTGAGAATTACTACTGTAAGCTCAATCATATTGTGAAGGATTCAAGTGAGTTTTATCTTAATCATGACTTGAGGAGAAAAGAAAGATATGTACACATCAACAAGCCCTCTCTTCTTGGCTACAGAGGCCTCCTCTCAGTGAATGCTAATCCTTGAATCTTCAGTATTTCATTAGTAACTTTTGCTGAGTTGTAAGGGACTACATGACACTGATAAGTTACCAGTTTCTCCTTCTATATTATATGAGAATTTTCATTTGCTGTCAATTTCATTTGTTAATATATGTGTAGGTAAAAATATACTGGACCTCTAATGAAGAAAAAGAATTAAAAGAATGGTCTCGGGGCTGTAGAAGTGCCACAATATATAAACTACTTAGAGCATTCAAACCAAATAATCTTAGTTTGAACTTTTAATATCTGTGAGAAGATGTCATATGTTTCTTGAAATTTGTTTATGTAAACATTGTGAAACATGCACCCAATATTTATATATATCATAGACTGAAGGAGGATGAAGAGGAGGAAAAGGAGAAGCCAGTGTGAGGTGTTAAGGAGGAGAAAGGAAAATAGAAGACAACAAGAACATAAAGAAGATAAAGATGAAAAGGAAGAGGAAAAGAAAGTGAAAAAAGGAGAAAGTGGAAGAAGTAGGAGATGCAGAAGCAGAAACAGGAGGAGAAAAAGAAGAAGAAGAAGAAGAAGAAGAAGAAGAAGAAGAAGAAGAAGAAGAAGAAGAAGAAGAAGAAGAAGAAGAAAAACAAGGAGGAGGAGAAGGAGAAAAGAGGAAGAAGAAAATAATCTGGATTCTGTTCATAGCAAGGAATAATCCAACATTGGTACATGCAGCAATACCAACATGGTAGGTGAATTTAGCATCAAGACAAGAACGAGGTACATAATTAACTCAACATAAGATGAGAGAGTGTAGATAATAAGCTCTGGAGTAAGACAAGAAAAGAATAAAAGATAAACTTGAGGGAAAAACAGAGAATAAATTACCTTACTATCAAGTGTCAAAACAAGTACAGAAAAAAACTTTTGAAAGCCTTTTCATATACTTTGACAACCTTCAGATTATTCCTTCTAGCTGGAAGTTGAGTTGTTCCACTTCAGTTAAAGTAACCAAGATATTATCTCAGAAGCTTGCCTTGAAATTTACCGAACTGAATATCTCACTGACACGCCAAGAGGCTTATCAAGTTGGGTTACAGCAGACATTTTGAAGAGGACAACATCAATAAGCTTCACCTGAATGAAATATTGAAACCCATGAGTCATCCAGAAGCACATTTACAATTATAAATGTCTAAATAGTGCTGCCTGTGAACAAATAATATGATTGTCGGGACACATCAGGGTAAGATTTTTTTTTCCCATTGATGTACTAGAGGCTGAAAACAATACTGGACACATACCAAGAAGATGCACCAACATGTAATAAGGACACATTCATAATGTTCACATCATATTTATTTATTAATAATATAATATTATATGTGATATTATATAATTTTATGTATATGATATTATATAATATATAATTATACACACACACACACATATTAGCGAGAAGCTGAGAAGAACCCAGATGTTCCTTAATAGAAGAATGGATACAGAAAATATGAAACATTTGCACAATGAAATACAATTCACACACCAAAAGAATCTCAAGAACGAAGACCAAAGTATGGATACTCTGGTGCTTCTTAGAAGGGAGAACAAAATACACAGAGAACGAGATACAGAAACAAAGTATGAAGTGAAGGCTGAAGTAAAGACTATCCAGAGACTGTCCCTCCTGGGGACCCATCCCATAAAATGTCACCAAACACAGAGAATATTGTGGATGCCAACAAGTGCTTGCTGCCAGGAGCCTGATACATCTGTCTTCAGAGAGCCTCTTCCAGTGCCTGACAAATACAGAGGGGAATGCTCTTGGCCAACCATTGAACTCAGTACAGGGTACCCAGTGTAGAAGCTAGAGAAAAGATCCAAAGAGCTGAAGGGGTTTGCGACCCCGTAGGAACAAAAAATATGAGCACCAGTACACCGAAAGCTTCCTTGGACTAAGCCACCAACCAAAGATTACACATCGAGGGACCCATGATGCCACCTTCAATGTAGCACAGGCCTTGTTGGACATGAAAGGGAGGAGAGGCTGTAGTTCCTGAGAAGCCTTGATGCCCCACTATAAGGGAATGCCAGAACAGGAAAGTAGGAATGTGTGGGTTGGTGAGCAGGGAGAGTGGGCATAGCATAGGGTGTTTTCAGGGGCAAACTAGGGAAGAGGATAACACTTGAAATGTAAATAAAGAAAATATCTAATAAAAATTCCAAAACAAAAGAAAATAAATTTGGGTTTGCTTCCTGTCAACCTGAAGAATATGTATAAGTCCTGATGACACTTCATCTAGAATTCTAGACTCCAAGACTGTTATTTGAAAGGAAAGTAACAATGCTAACTGATGGAGAAGAAATAACCCAAAGCAAAGACTAAAGGGATTATGTCATTTGGTATGATAACGATTTACCTAGGAACGATAAACTATTTAATACATCACAAGTTTCATAGATGAGAAACCTCATTAATGTTGTTCTCACAAAGAGGCTCTCAAAATGTCAAAAATGTGGAGGAAGCAAATGGCAGATATTCCTTCATGATCAAGAATAAAGAATGCATAGTGGAGGTTAAAAAGAAAGATGCTGAGAATTCCATTATCTCAATCAATAACTTAAACATCCATAGATGCTCTCCAAAGTCTTACATAATGATGGAGTAACGTGACAATGCTTATCTTAACATTACACCATAATTAAATAATTCTATGTAAGAAATGCAGAGAATCAGAGACCAGAACATCCAGTACAAAATGATTTCTCTTACAGTTTCTTCCACCTATTGGGCAATATCAGGATGGATTCATTTTTATACTTTACCCACAGAGAACCATGTTGCTCACATAGGTTTTCTAAACAAAAGACTCCAGGTAATAGAGACAAGTCATTGAAAATCATTCAAAACCTACCAATGTAATTACACTGTGATATGGCTATTGGGAAATTCTCCACAGAAACCTAGGAATAGTACATATATGCCCTCATTTCTAGAAAGCCATAATGTTAAGTGACTATTGTTTTATTGACATTGTGAGGTCTCAAAGGTGATTGGTATTTCCTGTGTCTTCAGCAATGTAATCTGACCATCAACTTCTGGTGTGCAGCTAAGTCCAATAACAATATCACACATTGCTTTGAGCCCCTTAGACCATCCTGGGGAAGTTGTAAAGAGGTTTCCCCTATTTTGGAAAATGAAAAATTTGCCTAATGTCTTAGTTAGGGTTTTATTGCTGTGAACAGACACCATGACCAATGCAAGTTTTATAAAAGACAACATTTAATTGGGGCTGGCTTACAGGCTCAGAGGTTCAGTCCATTGTCATCAAGGCAGAAACATGGCATCATCCAGATAGGCTTGGTGCAGGAGGAGCTGGGAGTTCTCTCTCTTCATCTGAAGGCGTCTAGTGGAAGACTGACTTCCAGGCAACTAGGGTGAAGGTCTTAAGCCCACACCCACAGTGACACACCTACTCCAACAAGGCCACACCTCCTAATATTGCCACTCCCTGGGAAAAGTATTTACAAACCATCACACCTAATATCCATGGCTTTTGAAAGAAACATTATCATTCCATGGAGGGAATTGTCATTCAAATATATTTGATAGTGTATCATAAGATAATGAGTAATATCTTATAAGCTGTAGAACAATATCTCAATACCAACATATCAACTACCTATTTACCAATTTATTCATGGACTTCATGTCTTTACCTAAGTAAATTATGAATTTCTGTTCACATTTTAGTTGTATTAAAAAGTGCAGACCTTATTTCACTTAAATTAATAACCACATTCTCTATTACTGACTACTTACATACAAGTATAACTAGTGGGTTTTAATAGTCAAGTAGCTGTATTGTTTGATGTGCATCTATTATTTCTCATACCCTGTATATCTCCCTTACAGACAAAACCCACTCATCTGTTCAATTTTCATAACTTTGCTCTATATCAATTTATCATTGGTCCTGCATGGTAAGCTTACTCACCTTTATCTTTTAGAGAGCTGATGCTTATTATTGTTAAACTCTTTTTATGTGACCTTTAATGAACAAATGCACAAGAACCTATTGAAATCAATCAGATTCTGGTGTACATTTATAATCATGATACATTTTGTGATCTGTTTTGATGATTAGTATAAGGTCTATATGTAGGTGTCACTGGTAAGTGGTGGTTCAGGGAGATGCAAATGGGACATAGTGAGTACTTACAGTGCCCCCTGCAGATGGACCTGGAGTAAATCTCCACCTTTATGTGAAGCACAATTGCCCAAAGCTTCACCTGAATATTTCTATAGATTCAGAAATCCTGTTGAGAATCTTTGATGATATCAAGGGAGAGACTCTTAATTTTAGCTTTTTTCCTCTTTATTCTCTCACCTTCTCTGCAAGGTTGGACCTTAAAAATGGACTCACTTGGGGCTCTTCATATTTAATTTTCTTCCAGTCCTGATCCTGCTCATGTACTAGGGTCTCATATGAGTAAGAATGAGGCATGAATAAAAGATTCAATTCCAAAATTAACATTTGGATATATATTCTGCCAAAAGGAGAATATTACGTTAAATTATAATGCATTGTTTGAAATAAATTCAACAACATTTTAGAATGAACTCATTTTTGTTTCTTTCTAAATAAATCTTAACGTATGAAACCTAGTAAAATGAATATTCATAAGTTGCCTACATAATATGGTCAATAAATAATTATGCAGAAAACACCCAAGAATCTTTCACTATTACATAAAATCTAAATGAAAATACTAAAGATTTTGGATTGTTGTAGTACACTTTTTGTTACCTTCAGTATGATGTCTACCCCAAATTTCTAGGCACAAATCTACATAAAGGCAGAAAACTGAAATAAATTACAGCATTTTTTTCTACCCAATTGAAAACATCTATTCATTTGGAAGGCTTTTCCCATTTGCACATAACCATGAGTCTCTAATAATTTCTGTTAATATGAGATATGAATAATGGTATATACATGTTTCCAAAAATAAACCCTGTGACTTGAGCATAGTAAGCAAGTGTGACTTATTAATATCACCAGCCTGTGTGACTAAGATTTCTGTGCATTGTTCTTATAATTGTTTGTCATAAAGATGGCAATGGATTTGTCACTTTGTCCTGTCACCTATATTTTATTCACCAATAGAATAAAATGAACATTTGGAAAGATTCTTCTAAGTAGGAACAAGTGTTTGTCCCTTGCTCTACAATGTAGATGAGATAGAAACCAAGATCCTTTTTCTGAAACCATATGTGTAATCAAGAATGACATCTATGTAACTTCCTTCGATCACCTATGAGACAATCACAGTAATTGTTAAATATAAGCCCACAAGAGCTGTTCATCTATAGGCTTTATCTTTACCTAGTTCTTTCTAGTGTACAAGAAAATTTGGAAGTACACTTCTGCATAAATATCAGCACATGGATGTATTTGGGAAAAAGTACAATGATGAGTTTAGGGTTATAAAACATTAGTATGAAAACTCATTTACTTGTGATTACTGTGCACCAGAAATTTAATTTCTGTTGTAGACCACAAATTACATATTATAAAATTAAAAAGAGGAAGTGAGACTAAGGAAAAGCAGATATAAGAAATTAGAATATTTAGCTCAAACTTAAAAAACAAGATCCAAGTTATGCTTTAGGAGGTGGAACATTGACAACATGTATGACTTTGTAACTGGCTCTGATTGAGCTTTAGTGCAAAAAACTATTTTGAGAACATCATTTTTTAAAAGAAAGCATTGTATTATATAGGAACTCCTCCACACTTCACTATGCAACCTACAATACATAATCAATTTTACATATTTGTTCAAGTGGGACTTTAGCATACAAAATTATTTCTTTTCCTCTTCCACATTTATTCAATGAAAAGATAAAGTCTCAGGGTTTCTGTTTGTGATTTCTATTCTTCACATTTTCTTATACATGTTACTGATTAGTGTGGCCTTGTGTCTCTAAGCTTTATTCACTAAAGTGATCCTGGAGTTCATTATTACAATGAATTCTGAGTATCCAGGGTGAGTTGTCATTCAGTCATATGACGAGCCTGTTACAATTGTTTCCTATTATGAACTATTTTGACCTGTGAACTAGAGAAAGTGCAGTACATAACATCTTATATTATAGTGAAAAAGAATGAAAACAGATGTATACTTAATATCATATACTTTCAGTTTTAACTAAATGTGTTTGCATAGTGACCCCTAGGGATTACACACTTCTTACAGTTGATACAGTTGCCTCCCCAGAGGGCCAACAGAGTGCCTTGATTAGAATCAACGTCTATGAACAACCGAAGATTTTCATCTCAGATCTATGCTCTTTGTTCCTCTTCAATTGGCAGGAGATTGAGAAAGTAATAAAGTACCTATTTAGGCTCCCTCTCATAGAAAATACAAGAAGGATAGCAGAAAATTTCATCATTCTATCAATGTGCTGAGAAATTCATTATCCAGAGAGAACCAATTCCTCCCTTAAAATTCCTTTCCTTTAAATATATAATTCATAAACACACACACAGAGAGACAAACAATGGGCCCATGTACAATTATACGTAATCTACATGCACACACACACACACACACACACACACACATTGTATGTTAGATATTATTTTCTGATATTACATATATGAAAATTAGTGATGCCTTAACATAGTGTTCTGCTATCTTGTCTTCCTATACTGCTTACAAAACAAAACCTTGAAAAGAAAAGACATGTCACATATATGCAACAAGTGTTCTTGTTGGGTCCATGTACCAAGACAAATTAGTAAATTTCTCTTAGCATCATTTGTGCTGTTGTAAGATTAGTATATAATATTATACCTATAGGGGCCTTACATCATTGCAAATCCATATGTATGTGTATGCATGACAGACCACAAAACAAATGAATCTCACACACAGTGTAGCAACATGCTCCAAAACTAGAAGAGTGTATGAAAATAAATTGGATTTTGGCAACACAATTATGTAACTTCCCATGAGTCTGGTTTACATTTCACATTATCTGCACCTGTTAACATTTTTATTATTTCAGTACTAGGTAGTATTCTAAGTCAAAATTTGCAGGACTTCTGCTGTGAACTGACAACTATAAAGTATAGAAGACTTACAGGAAGAATCTGTGGCATTTCTCCAAACTTTACGGCTATACTGCACCAAGTGCTATGTAAATAGCAAGGAGAAACCTATTGCTCATCCAGATTGATTTATTAGAAATGAATTGATATATGGTTAGACAAAAAAGAGAGCTAGGTGTTCATTCAGAGGAACTAAGTTTGTCCGTCAGCATTCACATTTGGTGGCTCACAATGAATTGCAATAACAGCAGTTATAGGAAAAGCTACAAAATTTCAAGACTTTGGCATGCATTAATATTCATATATATGTATATGGCTTACAAACATATACATAATTACAAAAACAAAGTTCAAATAAGTTTTCTCTTGCTATTTTATAATTATTGGTTTCACTATAATTTGGAATAAATGTTTATATTCAACTACAAAGAATTCACCAAAAAAAGTTATTAAAAGGCAGTTTTACGTTTAGTATTAGAAAAGTAGAGAAAATTGCATTTATTCTATCTATTTGTAGATTGCACATCACAATCTCATATTCATGAAAATGGGATTACATTATTATATAATCCCAGAATATCATGAAAATTCACAGAAAATGGAGCCTTAGGCATAATTTCAACCCCTTTATTATACAACTCATCTCTTATTTGATAGAACAGCATCTTACTTTATTACTATTGATTTTTATTTCTAAAGGTGTTCATTTAGTATGCCAGATGAAAAATGGAAAAGTATATGAAGATAAAAAATGAACCACCACTTTTGAACCTTGAAGGAACCCCTGATTTCACTTTGGATGTATGGTATAACAAGAGTTTAGGAACATTTCCTGGTTATCAAGCTAATGCTATAGTATCAGGCTAATTACATAGTATTCTCCTCACTTACCATGAAATAATGGTGACTCTGTATCCTAGATATCAAAATGAATAGAATGGGGATCGGATCCATTGTATGCCTCGTATCATGCCTGTGAATGAAAACATGCAGACAATATACATGGTTAATCAAGATAGAAATGACTTATCTGAAGTTTCAAGTAAAATTGATTATAAATGGTCAAAGAATAGAATGGCAATCAAAAAATGTGTCCTGGGCTGGAGAGAAAGCTCAGTGGTTAAGTGCACTGACTGCTCTTCCAAAGGTCCTGAGTTCAAATCCCAGCAACCACATGGTGGTTCACAACAATCTGTAATGAGATCTGATGCCCTCTTCTGGAGTGTCTGGAGACAGCAACAGTATACTCATATATAATAATTTAATAAATGTAAATGAATAGCAAAACGAATAAAAAAATGTGTCCTTCCTTATATACCTTCCTAGACAACCTTACATACCTGAGTTACAAAACAGCCAGAACACCAGTAGCTGAGAGGGAGCCTCTAGGTCTGCACTGCGAACTGATATTAATTAACTCTTGGATAGGGTGCAACCAGACAAATAAAAAGTTTTGAGTCATAGTAGTAGACCAATGCAAATAATCAGAACCTGGGAAGGGCTTTGTCTGGGTCTCCCATACCAGACAAGAATATTGAAATTTTTGCAGACTATTTATACAAATGGCATACATTATTACAAAAGATACTTTGAACATTTTGAGCATTACCATGGATATAGGCACTGGTGTTATTTCATTTTCTCCACTAGATTAAAATCATGTAGAGAACCACTGTTTGTGACTTGAACTTTTACTCTAAAACCTTTTTTTTCTTGTAACACTTGTAAAAGGAGGAAGTAAGTTCACTCATTCTACCAATTAGTCACAGGGATTGAACCTAGGTTTTCCACTCTGTTGGAGAATATCTTTTACCAACTTTGCACTTAACCGATTGGGCCATTTGAACATCCCTAAAGTGATTTTTATGTTTTAAATGTATGTCATTTTCAGTCCACCTTGGCAAAATCTGCAGGTGCTCAATAGGCTGCGATGTATTTCTGCCATTCTCTAATATTGTCCACAGTACCTCACTAAATGGGGAAAGTAGTGAAACTGGTGATTTTAACAAATTATCTTCCTCCAGGGCAGGGGAGATGATCCGCTATTAAGAGCACTGGCTATTTTTCCAGAGGCCCTGAATTCACCTACCACAATGTACATGAAAACTCACAGCCCTCTGTAACCCTAATTCCAAAATATTCAATATTGAATACCTCTTTTGGCTTCCTTGGGCTATGAATAAGACACATAGTCATATATATGCAAGTAAAACACCCAGTGGCATAAAACAAAATAAGAACAAATTCTCCACGATTTCTAGAACATTTATTTTTGAGTTTCATACAGCTACACAACAAAAAGGGTATCATATCTACCCTCATTTCTTCCCTCTCATCCTTTTTATATCCCTGAAATACAACTACCTTTCCAAATTTCCTCACATCTCTTTCTTTGTATCCTATTTGCTCTAGTTAGTGTTGCCCACATGTACATTGATATGGGGCCATCTTCTGAAAAATGGTAATCCTACAAGATGCTATATTCTCTAATACTAATGGTTCTGCCTTTCCAGAATCCACTATAGCAGTAACTGCTCAGTATAGTTTGAAACCTGGAGATGAACTTGCCGTATTGACCAGGATTTTGACTGCCATTAACTTTCAGATAATTACTGTTCTATGAGTTCATGATTGCAATAGCCACACCATGTCAAGAAGTCAGCATGTCACAGCCCTTCTTCTACTAGCTGGGTTTTACATTTGATCTGCATCTATTCAATGACATTTTCTGAAACTCAAGATAAAGATAAAAGTTAGATGCCCCATAGCAATCTAAGCATTAAGTGTCTGGTTCTGTCATCATTCTGGCTATTCCTATGTTTCCCCATTGACTTTTTATTGAGCAATAAAAAAGAAACTTCACTTACCAAAGTAGAAAAGAAATAAAGAAACCAAATGCCTGGACAGTTCTATGCACTTATACTTTTTTTTCCATTATAAGAGAGACTTCATATTTTAAAAAATGCTATTACACCATAGAAAGGTTGATTTATCCAGCCTTAGTCTTTTATTAGAAGGTACTTTGTCCATAGAAAATTGATTTTGTCATGTCCTGTGTCCATAATGTGTTTTCTATCCATCAACATGGCAACACTATCATGTTTTATTTGGAACCGAAGGTCGTTCACAATACCCTGTATTATTTTGACTTCTCCATATTCAAGTCATTTTATCTAGAAGTCAGATCATGTCAGGTACATCCATAACAGGCTGAGGAGCCCTTGGCACCTTACACCTTAAGAAACTCAGAAAACCACAATCCCTACTGCTACTGCCCTTTGAGGTAAAGAAAAGTAGAAAACACATTTAGGAATACAGTCCTGTTTTGCTGACCTCTTGATGTTGGAAATTCAACCCAGGAGTTCCACAGACCGACTCAGTCAGGAACACATACCTGTAGGGGAACCAAGGTCTTTGGTAAGCAGGAAGGCACAGGCTCAGCGAAGAAATGACAGACACACCAGATGTAGGTTGAGTCTAAATGCACTTTGTTTTCAAGCAGAAAGTTTTATAAATAAAAGTTGGCATTATATTTCTCGAAAATAAATGTATCCAGTGAAGTAATCACAAAGCATGACTAACATAAGCATCTGGCACAAGATATAAAATCAATCAGTTATGAACTTCAGTGATCGCTTATGAGGCATCAAATCCCTTGATCAGAATATCTGTAGTTAGTGATATACCTTCAGAAGTTCAAAAGTTCTCAAGAACACTTAGCTATACCCCTAGATCCTATACTAATTAATGACTATTCATGTGTAATCCTTATCTAACATTTAGCTTCTGTCTTATGAGGCTCTTGAGGCTCACTTTGAAACTATACTTAACTGATGCTTTCCATACCATGATGTCAAAGCTAAACTTGTTTACACACTTGTAGCCATAAAAATTCATATATTGTTTGGAGGTTATTTCATCAATTTATGATCAATCAATATATTATTTATGTTATAGATATATAACTGATCAAAAAGCAAAGCAATGGATTTCTGAGAAGAGAAATCATGGTCAGTGCTGCATTTCAAAGAATGAACTTTCATTTAACTTCCTCACTTGGATACTCAAAACTCGGGCTATCAGGAACATTTTGTAAATGTAGAAACAGATCAGAGGAAAGTCACACAGGCAAGGCTGCCATGAGAAATTCAGCTCAGTATTTTCTCCGGGCAGGGAGTTCCACAATCAACTTCCCCAGCGGACAGCCTCATCAGAGACAAAGCCTTTACCTGTGGACATTGTCACACAGAGTCCACCGGGGTGCGTGTGGCACGAGTATGATTTCTTCTCTCAATTTTCTCATTTACCCATACTTTACTAGGGTGGAATCCCCCAGAAACTCTCATGTCAATATTTGTATATATGCTGGAATAATCTTTGTTCCGGTCTTGATTAGGTGCCAGCCATTATACCACATGAATTCAGCTTCTTGGAAGTTTTTAGGAGACACAATTTGCCTAAGTTAGGGGTTTGCTGCTATGACCAGACACCTTGACTGAAGTAACTGATAAAGACATTTAATTGGGACTGGCCTGCAGGTTCAGATGTTCAATCCATTATCATCAAGGTGCAAACATGTCAGCATCCAGGCAAGCATGGTGCAGGAGGAGATGAGAGTTCTATATCTTCATTTGAAGGCTGCTAGCAGAACTTTGGTTTGCAGCCAGCTATGATTAGAGTCTTAATGCCACACACAAAGTGATATATCTACTCCAACAGGGGCATAACTCCTAATAGTGACACTCCCTGGGCTGAGCATATATGAACCATCACACAATCTTAGAGCAAATCTCCAGTTTCTCTGGCTCTTAAAATGTATCTACCCACTCGGCAATGATCCCTAGGCTACAGGAGCAGAAAGAATGTTGTAGTTGGATAATTTGGGATTGGTCACCACATAATCTCTTCCTAATCTCTGCATTTTGATTATTTGTGCGTGTGTTTTCTTTTTTTTTTGAATGGTCTTTATCTCTTGTAAATTGAAGTTGCATATTACATGTATAAAACATATGAAATGAACAAACTGCGTTTATTTGTCATGAACAGGAGGAATAAGAGGTACTGAATCTGAGACAGAGCAAGGAGTATAGATGGATATGTACGAATGGAAGAAATGCAAGTGGCAAACAGTATGTGGCTATATTATATTTTTAAATAAGAAAATGAATATAACACAGCATATTTCTTACATATAATTCAAGTCAACGAAAATGACAAAGCTTACCAAAAATATTTAAAGGGGATAAATATTCCAGTATGAATAAAAACTGCTTTAATTTCATAACATAATTCCCTTTTGGCAATCTGTCTCTCCTCTATGAATTGAAAAATAGCAGCTATGCTGTGTAGACCTATAAAGATTATGGTCAATTGGTGTTGAAGTGATAGAGATATTCAATATCATGTTTCTTAACTTAAAATAGTACATGTTTCTGGTTCATGTGAGTAATATTTTCAAATTACAAGGCCACCAAAATATTTCATTTTCAATGGAAACATGATTTCAAATTTCAAGTATTTACAAATTACTATACTTATACCATGGTTTGAGGTGTCACTCCATCTGCAATTCAAAAGGAGCCAAATGATCATAAGATGACATCATCATGTGCCATCCTTTTAGAACTTCATTGGCTATTCTACAAATTGTTATACTATGGTTTGAAATTAAACTTGTTACCAACCTTACTATAAATTGATTCTAGATTATTTTATCTATTTGTAATCTCATTGTAAAACAAAGAATAGATGATATGTATGTTTTTTCATTTCATAATGACATGAAATGTGGTATGTGTGTGAATGTGTCTGACTGTGTGTACATTATTTTTTATTATGTCTATAACTTCTGGATGTAAAGAATCACCCAACTTGTCAAAGCATTTTTTTTCCTAAACACACTACTACTTGGCATGCAAATGTAGTTTTTCTCTTAGACTCTAAAACAGACATGATGCAACTCTACCTTCATTTTGGCTATCTTAATAGTAGATGGCAGCACTATCACATTTCTATTCATACAATATCACCAAATTTAGAGTTGTAATTCATTAAGATTAGAAAACAAGAAATTGTTTGTGATAGCCAGAAGCTGGAAACAACCCAGATGTATAACCACAGAAGAATGGATATGAAACATGTGGTTCATTTACACAATGGAATACTACTCAGCTATTAAGAATGGGGGTGCTCTGAATTCTTCAAGGAAATGGATGGAATTGGAAAATATAATCCTGAGTAAGGTAATTCAGACCCAAAATGACATGCATGGTATGTACTTACTAATAAATAACTGTTAGACAAGAAAACAGTGAATACTCAAGATACAGTCCACTCAACTCAAAAAGTCAGCACTCTGAAGGGCACAAATAAGGACACCTCAGTCCTACTTGGGAGGGAGGAGAAAGCAAACACAATTGGGGAGGGAGGGAGGAACCAGGGAGAAAAGGGAATAGGTGCACAGAGAGGATGCCATGATAGTGTACTGGGTGTGGGGAAAGGAATGTTTGGTGATTCAGACTCTTAGAAGTCCCAGGGTCCAGATTAGTTGATTCTGTTTGTCTTCCTGTGGAGTTCTTCTCTCCTTTGGGGTCCCACAATCCTTCTTTCTCTTCCTCCATAAGATTCCCTAAGTTCCATCCAGTTTAGATGTGGGTGTCTGGATGTGTCTGAGTCAGGTGCTGGGTGGGGACTCAGAGGAAAACATGACTCTGTCTAAAAGCATATATACAGGAAAAATTTGGGGTTGACAGTTTTGTAGATGGGTTGATGTCTCTATTGTTCCCTGTGTTTCCTGTCTGCATAAAGGAGGTGGGATCTTCAGCTTTCATATCCTCAACATAGTGAGTCACAACTAAGGTCATCCCCATTGATTAACAGACACATTCCTTATTCCAGTTTTCTGTGTAGTGCCAGAGCTGTCCCCTACCTTCTTATCCCTGTCAATTGTAGATATCAATTCATTTCCATGGCCATCTAACCATCTCTTCTGTCCTTCCCCATGCATGATCCTGAATACCCATTCCCTTCCCCCTCTTCTCCCTCCTAGTTCCTTCCCTTTATCTGCTTTTTATGGCTATTTATTCTCCCTCGTAATTGAGATTCAATCATCCTTTTTTGGACCTTCCTTATTGTTTTGCTTTTTTGACCTTGTAGACTGTAACATAATACCTGGATTTTATGGTTAATAGCCATTTATAAGTGAAGGCATACTGTGTCCTTTTAGGAGAGAGTTATCTCACTCAGGATGATATTTTCAAGTTTCACCTATTTGCCTGCAGAATCCATGATGTCTTGGTTTTTAATAACTGAATAGTGTTCCATTGTGTGCATGCACATTTTCATTATTCATTCATAACTTGAAGGACAGCTAGGGTGTTTCCAGTTTCTGGCTTTTATGAATAAAGCTGCTATGCACATTGTTGAGCACCTTTGTGAGAGGTTCGATCAGCTTTTGGGTATATGACCATGTGTGGCATAACTGGGTCTTTAAATAGAGCTATTGTTAGACTTCTGAGAAAATGCCAAATTGATTTCCAAAATTGCATAAGTATGAAATGCCACCAGCAGTGAAGGAATGTTTCCCTTGTTCCACATCTTTGCCAGCATGGGCAAGTTTTTAATCTTCACTATTCTGATAGGTGTGAGATAGAACCTAAACAGGAGCTGGGGCTATCTCAATAGCTGATACCTGTACATGGAATATGTTCTACTAGCTTGGATGTATTGTTTAGACTGGCAGAGACTTGAAGTGCCAGGGTAGGTGGGAGACCCAGGGCCCTCCCACCTAGTCAGAGGAGAAGGAAAAGTGTAGTGGTGGAAGTTTGTGGGAGGAGGATCAGGATGGAGCAGTGAGCCACATGCAAAGTGAATCGTTAATAAAACTTAATTAATCAATTTAAATTTTAGAAATAGAAAGGAAACAAGAAGTCTTCAAGCTCTCAAGATCTCTCAATTCACTTGGCACCCAAGGAGATCTCCAATCTCTGCCTGGTTTGAATAACAGTCATTGTAGTCATATCACCAAGGGTTCTTGGAGGAAACTGAGTTAGTAATAATTTAATATTTGATGTTTCTGGGGGTTCTGGAGACTTCCTAGCATTTAAAAGCATGTATTGCTTTTGTGGAAGACCTAGACTCACTTGGTGATATTTACATGAAGGCCTACAGTCATTCATTACTCTAGTACTGAGGTATATGAGGCAGTCTTCTGACTTATTTGTGTATCAAACATGCATGCTATGCAAATATATTCATGCAGGCAAACTACTCATAAACACAGAATAAAAGGAATAAATAAATCTAAAAAAATATAGATTACTGTTCCATCTCATTAGAATACAAAGATATTATTTTGTTTTTTGAAGTTTCTTCAGACTCCAACATGAATTTCAGTTTTATTGTGATGGTGGTGGAGACATCACTTCATCTACCAGTGTGCTGATTTATTTGTATTATATAATACCACGTGTGATGTAGTATCCTTAACTGGTGAAATATAAAACCAATATTTAAATAAAAAAATAATGGAAGATTTTTCATTCTGAAGTAACCACAATAAGATGAGAAACTATCTACTAAATATAATGAGAGATAAGACCATGTATTATTTGGAAGGAAGAGTAGCCATTTAGTCAGAATTGTGTGCCCATCAAGGCATACTTTATAATTAACTTGAATTCAACACTTTTTAGGTCAGTTTCTCTCAATACATCTATCTATTCAGAGTCTCTCTGTTGTTTGTCATAATTGTTGACAAAATGTGGAAGAAGTCTTTCATGAAGGAAGGAATGAGGAATTGTTCCTAAAATATATATAGAGACATAGCCATGCTATGCTAACTTCATTATGGTTATGCTAACGTCAAAGTTAGAGGAAGATAACTAAAAGTTTTTCTAAGGAAAATAAGAACTTTGTTTTAAATAAATCATTTATTTCTCTTTAGCAACTTATATCAGCCCTCCATCCCCTCCCAGTACTCTATCATGCAAGTCCTCCCCGATTCCCAAAGTCTTTGCTGGAAATAAACATTTGATCAAACTGAGACATGAATTTACAGACTCAGGTGCTGTGAATCTTCAATAACTAAATTGTAATTTATTTGAAAAGTACTCACAGTTATTTTCAGATAATAAATAGTACATTAAACTGTTTAAGAGCATGTTGCATATTGATAATGGTGATTTTTCAGAGTAGTTTTAGATGAGTGCATCTTCATGAATCTCCAACCCATATTGTCTTATATCCAGCAGAAGCACTTTTTTCTTGATTTCATTGAAAGAGTTACTTTTGCTATCCTTCTAGGGATGTCATCAATGCTTGACAATGACAGAAAAATCTCTGAGCACCCCTGGGCTTCAGACCATATTAGAAGGTATTTTTTCATTATTTTTGTAGGAACGATCATCTGAATAGATTTTATTGAGCAGGTGAGGTATCTAATGGGCAGTATTCAGGAAGACAAGAAGCAGATAATACTTTCTATGATCATTATGAGCTAACCCAATCACAAAAGAATACACATGAAATGCAATCACTGATAAGTGGATATTAATGAGCCCAGAAGCCCTAAATACTCAAGGCACAATTAGCAAGTCAAATGATTCCCAAGAAGAAAGGAGAGGACCCTGGGCCTGGAAAGATTAGATCCAGTTTTGTAGAGAAACTGTGGGGGGAGTGGGAATGATTGGGGAATAGTTGGGGGGGAGAGGAACTATGGGACATAGGGAGGGGGGAACTGGGAAAGGGGAAAGCCTTTGGAATGTAAACATAGAATATTGAAAATAAAATTAAAAGAAAATAAAATAAACAGTCATTCTTGATACTGCTTTATTATGTGAGAAATATACATCAATCTACTCAATTGATCATCCCTTGTTTAGTGGATCAAATAAATGTTGTCTGCAGGGAAATATACAGGTAACAATATAAGACAAGGTTTTCCTCATAAAAAGGAGGAAAGAGAAAACATAAATTTCCTTCTTAATTAGTGTAGTGACTACATGTAAGTAGAGAGTGTACTGGATTAGCCTGGTTTGCCTCAGTTAAAAGATCATGTGTTTATAAGCCAAACACTACCTAGACTAAATCTTGCTCTTTGCATAATTCATCTTCAGAAACCACAAATATCTCAGATTTGCTTTAAAGTGATGTACTTATGAGAATAGCAGTAATTAGCCAGAGACCAAATTCAAATATACAATGGATGTTTGGGCGCATATTTTTCAGCTTCCTGCTAATCAGTATCACAGGTAAGAAAGAGCAGGGAATTTGAGCTCAGAATCCAACCAAAATTCTTTCCCCAGTGGAATTTGAGTCTAAATTATACTTTTTTCCTTGTTCTTCCTTCTGAATGTTGGGTGTAAAAAATTATTTTTGTATCTCTTTCTACTAATCCCTGTTTCTATATGTATGTTGCATTTCTCTAGTCATAGAGTCCAGGGGAGAAATTGTCTTCACCCAGTCTCCAACAACCATGGCTGCATCTCCAGGGAAGAAGGTCACCATCACCTGCAGTGGCGGCTCAAGTATAAATTCTAATTACTTGCACTGGTACCAACAGAAGCCAGGATCATCCCCTAAACTATGGATTTATAGGACATCCAACCTGGCTTCTGGAGTCCCAGATCGCTTCAGTGGCATTGGATCTGGGACCTCTTACTCTCTCACAATCAGCACCATGGAGGCAGATGATGATGCCACTTATTTCTGTCAGCAGAGTAGTAGTTTCCCACCCACACAGTACTACAGGCTAGAGCAAGAACTCTCTAAATCCTAAGGGCCCAGATACTTCCTCTAAAGATCAAGTTTTAGCCAGGAGTTTGAATGCAGTAGTACAGAGATGGTACTTCATAGCTATCTGAGAAATGTCAGAGAAGCTGCATTCATGAGGTCTAATGGCAGCTGCCTAAACAATACCTGAAGAAAGATAACTCCAGAATACATGGAAACATTGACATTGAAATCTTAATGGTATACCACATTAGAATAAGAATCTAACTTTTGGGGAAAGCTTCAGACAATAAACCCATTTTGGCATGAATGTCTCTATGCAACAGGTCCAAGTCTTTAGACATTAAGCTTTTAGAATCTAGTGTTAACAATTTGGGCAATTTCTCCAAATGATAATTCTGTATTGTTAGAGCTGTAAAAACTAAGTGCCACAATAAAACCAATTGGCTACTAAAAACCCACTTTTGTTTCATGAGGCAATGCAAATCTTTGTGTAGTTTCTTACCTGACGAATGGAGGAAGTCTAATTTTTGTAGAAATAGATCTACCTAAAAACATAGCAATACCAGCCTTGGGAATATACCCAAAAGATGCTTCACCATGCAACAGGGGCACATATTCCACTTTGTTCATAGCAGCCTTATTTGTGATAGACAGAACCTGGAAACAACCCAGATGTTCCACAACAGAAGAATGGGTATAGGAAATGTGTTTCATTTACACAATGGGATACTACTCAGCTATTAAAAACAAGGACATCCCAAGTTTTGCAGGCAAATGGAGGGAACTAGAAATTATCCTGAGTAAGTCAACTGAGAACCAAAGGGACATCCATTAACTCAAGAGTGGATATTAGCCAAAAAGGGAAACTTCCCAAGATACAGTCCACAGAACTCAAAAAGTTCAAAAAGCTGGGAGGCCTGAGTTAGGATGCTTCAATCCCACTTGGAATGGAGAAGAAAGTAATCACAGGTTGGTGGGCGCGACCTGGGAAGGAAAGTAGACAGGGTTTGGGGGCAAGGGTACCTGATCTGGTGTTAGGTGAGGGCAGAGGAGTGAAGTCCTGAGGGCCAGACAAAGAATGGACCCAAAGTGGGATCTACCTCAGCGGGAGGTCCCAAGACCTAGCACTATTACTGAGGTAATGGAGTTATCACAAAAAGCGACCTATCCTGACTGCCCTTCAAAAGGCCTAGCCATCATTTTTGAGGTCATCTTCATATGTCTTCTTCATACAGAAAATATGGTGTATATAAACAATGGAGTACTATTCAACCATTGGAAACAATGAATTCGTGAAATTTTTGACAAATGGATGGAACTGGAGAACATCATCCTAATTGAAGTAACCCAATCTTAAAAGAACAGTCATGGTATGCACTCACTGATAAACAGATATTAGCCTAGAAGCTGGGAATACCCAAGAAACAATTCAGTTGCCTCTGGTCCCAGAAAAGCTCAGTGCAGCAGTGTAGGGGAATACCAGGACAGGGAATTGGGAAAGGGTTGATTGGGGAACAGGGGTAGGGAAGAGGACTTCTAGGACTTTTCAGGAGGGAGGATCCAAGAAAGGGAAAATCACTTGAAATGTAAATAATGAATATATAGAATAAAAAATTAAAATTAAAATTAAAAAAAAGAAATCTTCAGGGTACTGGGCTGTGTCATGAACAAATTAGAAGAAGCAGAACAGGGCTCTTTTTAGCTTTGGAATTGCCTATGGTTATCTCAGTGACTCATCACAGACTGAGGCATTCAAGATGGTCCCCCAAACCAAGAGTACAAGTTAACTTGCAAAAAATCATTTTCCCTTCTATGGCCCAAAGGAAACGTCTTGTTCCTCTATACTCTATGTGTCCTTGGCATTAATTTGTCCATTAATAACAGTGGCTGTCTTCCTACAATCACCAACATCTGATGAAATCATATTCTATTTTTTCATTGGTGGGTATGAAATTATTAAGCAGAGAATAGCTTGCTGTTAGGTATTTTTCAATGTTACTTTGTGATGAACATTAAAAAGAGTTGAAAATAAATTTGAGGAATTATCAACATGACTGAAGGGAAAATCTGTTATGCAGCTAAGCCTAACAATGTTTATCAAGGCTCTGCCAAATTAAATCAGTCAAACCCCATCCAAGATCAGGAACTTTCACAGTATCCATCAAAATATAATGACCTCACAATTGCACACACCTAATTCTGGTATTTTATAGATACCTCAGGTTACTGATCCTGCTATCTGTCCACTCTTGGCATAGTCACTGTATTCATAAATGAAGTATCTGTTTAAGAGGTACCCATTTAACCATTGGACATCATATGCTTTTTGCTATATTTTACCATCACAGAATCTGTTCAGGAACCTAATGAAATACAATTCTCAATGGTAGGATCTTATTGGGAGTAACTTTATCCTAAAAGATCAATATTGGGTTCATTTTCACACTTGAGGAGAGAGGCAGCTATACATACCATCTTAAGGAACAGCCACCAGGCTCTGAGTTCCACTATATGCTTATGCCGGAAGGAAAAGTTGAGAAGTTTAATAGGATGTTTAAAGGGGTAAAACACAGCCGGGCGGTGGTGGCGCACGCCTGTAATCCCAGCACTTGGGAGGCAGAGGCAGGCGGATTTCTGAGTTC
Source organism: Apodemus agrarius (assembly GCA_964023405.1). NCBI lineage: Eukaryota > Metazoa > Chordata > Mammalia > Rodentia > Muridae > Apodemus > Apodemus agrarius. Next base: position 96,142,897 of record OZ030006.1, on the reverse strand, counting down.
GAGGTCAGCCTGGTCTACAGAGTGAGTTCCAGGACAGCCGGAGCTACACAGAGAAACCCTGTCTCGAAAAACCAAAAAAAAAAAAAAAAAAATGGTAAAACAGTGGTATCAGAATAGAAAAATCTTGAATTGTTTATTTCAACCACCTTATGACACAGCATGGTTATGTGAAAGAGTTCCAACTGTGCTCAATTTCTCTCATGGAAATGACTGTATTTTACTGTTTAAGCACATAAAATCATATCACAAATGGAACAAAACCAAGGAATATAAAACAGAGTGAACATACGTGAATACAAAATTTAGGGCAGTACAGATGGTTAGTACATTGAGCTTAATTCCCACAAAGTAAAGTTTGGACATACATAGAGCATAGGTCAAAATATCTTGAAAGATGAAAAGAAAGTTGGAAAATTATGTGTTTATATATAATTTAAAAATTATTGTAATAGAGATCAACCCAATTATGGCATCTTCAAATCAAATGGATGACAAAAATTGCCAATGACATAATAAAAATGATTCCTATTTAAGCATACAAAAAGAGTCACAATGATTTTAGACTATATTCTATACTTGACAATCTTTCTGTCTCCTGGGAATTCAAAATTAACAACTCTGGGAGGTGGGGAATCTCAATGAAGTATCTACAGAATAAGTTCACTTTCAAATAAAATGTAGAAATATTCAACAGAAACATGCTGTTTCCGTTATTCCTCTCATGAAAGACATATCCAGAAGTAAACCTCAAACAGTAAATCTTTTAAAAAATGTGTCTATAAAGCTCAAGAAGGAAGACAAACTTCTGTGGATACTTTGTCCTTCTTAGAAGGGGGAACAAAATAATCATGGGAGGAGATACAGATACAAAGTATGGAGCAGAGACTGAAGGAAAGGCTGTCCAGAGACAGCAGTACCTGGGGTATCCATCCCTTATACAGTTAGCAAATCCAAACATTATTGTGGATGTTAAAAAGTATTTGCTGACTGGAGACTGATATGGCTGTCTCCTGAGAGACTGTGCCATTGCCTCACAAATACAGAGGGGGGATGCTCTCAACCAACCATTGAACTGATCACAGGCTGTCTGTTGGAGGAGATAGAGAAAGGACCCAAGAAGCTGAAGGGGTTTACAGTTCCATAGGAGGAGCAACAATATGAACTAACCAGAACCCCCACAGCTCCCAAGGACTAAACCACCAACCAAAGAGTACACATGAAGGGACCCATGGCTCCAGGCGCATATGTAGGAAAGGATGTACTTGTCTGACATCAATGAGAGTAGAGTTCCTTGGTCCTGTGAAGGTTTCCACTGAAAGGAGATGATAGGACAGGGAAGGAGGAGCAGGTAGGTTGGTGAGCAGGGGTAGGGGGGATGGGATAGGGTTTTTTTTGGGGGGGAAACAGGAAAGAGGATAACATTTTAATCAAAAATTTTATATATATATATATATATATATATATATATATATATATACACACATATATATGTGTGTGTATATGTGTGTGTGTGTGTGTATATATATATATATATAATAAAAAAGATTGTGTCTGCTTCCTTAACCTAGCTATTTAGAACTTGATGCCAGGGAAAATCAGAATATCATCTGATTTAGCCATATGATCTTCAGAGCCATGTGTCTTTAGTGATTCATAACCTATTTGTCTGTCATTGAATATGTTATTTTTTTATTCAATATATTCTTTATTTACATTTCAAATGATTTCCCCTTTCCTGGCTCCCTGCTCCCCAAAAGTCCCATATGCCCTTTACCCTCCCCCTGTTCCCCCATCCACCTCTTCCCACTTCCCTGTTCTGGTATTCCCCTACACTGATACACTGAGCTTTTCCAGAACCAGGGACCACTCCTTCCTTCTTCTTGGACATCATTTGATATGTGGATTGTGTCTTGGGTATTCCAAGAGTCTAGACTAATATTCACTTAATGTAGATACCATTCAAGCTGTTAAAATGAAAATGTCTGTCAATTAGAATCATCAACATTTGTGCCAGGACAGCCTGCATCTTGATGTCTTCTGTGAGATTCCATGATTCTCAACTTTCTTTGTTATTCCATTCATTGGTTCAGCAGAGTGACAATTCACCATTATAAGGTGCCCAAAATACTGTATTTCAATAGAAATTTGATTTAAAATTACAAGTGTTTGCCTTTTACTATACCTTGTTGTGTAGTATTAGTATTTTCTCTTAATGGTAACAGCAACAATGTTCAACTAGAATATAGCCACCAGCTTCAATGCTGTGTCATCCTTGCAAATCTACATAGGATATTAAACAAATTATTGTTTTGGGGATTTATATTAAATGACATAACATCATTTTTGCCATAAAAGTTATACATTATTTTAGCTGGTTACAACATCATTGTTGTATCCTTAAACATGGACATTATGTGCTCAGGAGAACTAATGCACTTTAAAATTTTTTGTAGATTTATCTAAAACTTTCTTGTTAATGCTTCCTTAATTATTACTTACATGAATAGGAGAGTATGTGCATGTGTGTGACTGTGTGGAATTTAACATTTGGGAGTAAAGAATAGCTTCAGTCTGCAATTTTCAATAAATGAGTTGTGTATTTATTTATTTTTTTAATTTAATATGATCTTCATTTACATTTCAAATGCTAAAACCTACCACAGTTCCCCCCCTCCCCCAAAACTGCCATACTCTCCTTCCATCACCTGACTCCAAGAATATGCCCCACAACCCACCCCACTCCAACCTCCCTTTCCCTCAATTTCCCTTTGTTGGGACATCTATTGAGCCTTAATCTGACCAAAGACCACTCCTCCAACTGATGCCCAAAAAGACATTCATTTGCCACATTTTTGGATGGAACCATGTGTACCCCTTGGTTGGTGGTTTAGTCCCTGGAGTCCTGGGGAATCTGGGTGGCTGACACTATTGTTCTTCCCATGGGGATGTAAACCCCTTCAGCTCCTCCAGACCACTCTCCAGCTCCTCCATTTGGGACCCCATGCACAGACCAATGGTTGGCTGCTAGAAGTTGCCTATGTATGTGTAAGACTCTGATAGGGACGTTCCTGAGTCAACCATGATATGCTCTTTTAATATGTACTTCCTCTAATCCATAATAGTTTGGTGACAGTTTATAGGATGAACCCCCAGCTAGGACAGTTTCTGGGTGGCCTTTACTTTAGTCTCTGTTCCACACTTTGTCTCCTTTATCGATCCTGTGAGTATTTTGTTCCCTTTCTCAGAGGAACCAAAGCACGCTTACTTAAGTCCTCCTTCTTCTTGAGCTTTCTGAGCTCTGTGAATTGTAACTTGTTTATTTTGAGATTTTGACTAAACATCCACTTATCAGTGAATGCATACCATGTGCAATCTTTTGTGACTGAGTTACCTCCCTCAAGATAACACTTTCTAGTTCCATTCTTTTGCCTAGAAATTTCATGAATTCATTGTTTTTAATATCTGAATAGTACTCCATTGTGTAAATGTACCACAGTTTCTGTATCTGTTCCTCTGTTGAAGGACATCTAGGTTCTTTCCAGCTTCTGGCTATTATAAATAAGGCAGCTATGAACATAGTGGAGCATGTGTCCTTATTACATGTAGGAGCATCTTCTGGGTATATGCCCAGGAGTGGTATAGCTGGGTCCTCAGGTAGTACTCTGTCTAATTTTCAGAGGAATTGCCAAACTGGTTTCCATAGTGGTTTTGCCAGCTAGCAATCCCACCAACAATAGAGAAGTGTTCATTTTTCTCCACAACCTCTCCAACATCTGCTGTCCCCTGAGTTTTTCATCTTATCCATTATGACTGATGTGAGGTGGAATCTCAGTGTTGTTTTGATTTACATTTCCCTGATAACTAAGGATGTTGAACATTTCTTTAGGTGATTTGTAGTCATTTGAATTTTCTCAGTTGATATTTCCCTGTTTAGCTCTGTACCCCATTTATTGATAGGGTTATTTGACTCTCTGTAGACTAACTTCCTGAGTTCTTTGTGTACATTGGATATTAGCCCTCCATCAGACTTAGGATTGGTAAAAAAAAAAAAAAATTTCCCAAATTGTTGGTTGCTGTTTTGTTCTATTGACTGTGTATGTTGCCTTGCAGAAGCTTTGCAGTTTCATGAGGTCCCATTTGTCAATTCTTTTTCTTAGAGTATAGGCCATTGGTGTTTTGTCCAACCCAGAACAATAAGAAAACAAACCGAGGTCAAAGGTATAGAAATTGGAAAGGAAGAAGTCAAACTATCACTATTTACAGATGATTTGATCATATACTTAAGCGACCACAAATCTTCCACCAGTGATCTCCTAATGCTATTAAACTACTTCAGCAAAGTGGCTGGATATAAAATTAACTCAAGCAAATGAGTAGGCTTCCTATACTCAAAGGGTAAACAAGATGAGAAATAAATTAGAGAAATGACAACCTTCACTATAGTCCCAAATATTATTGCATACCTTGGTGTGACATTAATGAAGTAAGTGAATGATCTGAATGACAAGAACTTCAAGCCTTTGATGAAAGAAATCAAAGAAGGTCTCAGAAGATGGCAAGATCTTCCATGTTCATGGGTTGTCAGGATCAATATAGTAAATATGACCATCACGATGAAAGCAATCTACAGATTCAATGCAATATCCATCAAAATCCCAAATCAATTTCTCATAGAGTTAGAAAGAGCAATTCTCAAATTCATCTGGAATAAGAAAAATCCAGGATAACAAAAACTATTCTCCACAACAAAAGATCTGGGGGAAGCACAATCCCTGACCTCAAGCTCTACTACAGAGCAATAATGATAAAAACTTCTTGGTATTGGTATGCAGACAGGCAGGAAGAATTAAAGACCCAGAAAAGACATACATAATGTCACTTGATATCTGACAAAGGAGCTAAAAACATGCCTTGGAAAAAAGACAGCATTTTTAACAAATGGTGCTGGATCAACTGGAGGTCAACATGCAGAAAAATGCAAATTGACACATTCTTATCTCCTGTACAAAGCTGAAATCCAAGTGGATCAAGGACCTATACATAAAATAAGACACTGAAGCCTTTCTAGGAGAAAGATGGGAAGAATCTTGAATACATGGGTACAGAGAGAATGAGTTGTTTATAAAGCACAATACACTACTATTTGGCACTGATCCCTTGAAATGTACTTTTTCCTCTAGACTCCATAACAGAGTGCATGGTCTTCAATATGGCTATCGTACCAAAAGAGGGCATCACTAACACATATTTCCTCATTAACATCTTTTTTTTTTTACTTTTTTATTTGATATATTATTTATTTAAATTTCAAGTAATATTCCATTTCTTGGATCCTCTCTCCCCAAAAGTTCCATAAGCCTTCTTCCCTCCCCCTGTTCCCCAATCAACTCCTTCACACTTCCCTGTCCTAGTATTCTACTGCTGCACTGAGCGTTTCCAGGACTAGGGGCCACTCGTTCGATCTTCTAGGGCATCATTTGATATGTGAATTGTGTCTTGGGCATTCCAAGCTTCTAGGCTAATATCTGCTTATCAGTGAGTATGTACATGAATGTTCTTTCGAGACTGGGTTACCTCACTTAAAATGATGTTCTCCAGTTCTATGTATTTTTCCAATAATTTCATGAATTCATTGTTTCTAATGGCTGAATAGTACTCTATTGTGAATATATACATTTTCTGTAGCCATTCCTCCATTGAGGGACATCTGGTTTCTATCCAGCTCCTGGCTATTTTAAATACGGATGCTATGAACCTAGTGGAGCATGCATCCTTATTACATGATGGGGGAATGTTCTGGGTGTATATATGCCCAGGAGTGGTATAGCTGAGCCCTCCAGAGTATAATTCCCGGTTTTCTGAGGAATCACCAGACTGATTTCCAGAGTGGTAGTACTTAGCTTGCAACCTAGCAAGTTGAGCAGTTGAGAAGTGTTCCTCCTTCTCCACATCCTTGCCAGCACCTGTTTTCTACTGAGTTTTTTATCTTAGCCATTCTGACTGGTGTGACGTGAAATCTCAGGTTTGTTTTGATTGGCATTTCCCTGGTGACTCAGGATATTGAACATTTCTTTAGTTGGTTCTCAGCCATTCGATATTTCTCAGGTGAAAATTCTTTGTTTAGCTCTGTACCTCATTTTTAAGGGGGATTTCTGGAGTCTACCTTCAGGAGTTCTTTGTATATCTTGGATATAAGCCCGCTCTTGGATGTAATATTGGTAAAGATCTTTTCCCAATATGTTAGTTGCCGTTTTGTCCTTTTGGCAATGTCCTTTGCCTTACAGAAACTTTGTAGTTTTTATGAGGTCCCATTTGTCAATTCTTGATCTTAGAGCATAAGCTATTGGTGTTGTGTTGGAGAAATTTTCACCTATTCCCATGTCCACAAGGGTATTCCTCAGTTTCTTTTCTATTAGTTTCAGTGTGTCTAGTTTTATGTGGAGGTTCTTGATCCACTTGGACTTGAACTTAGTACAAGGAGATAAGAATTGATCAATTTACATTCTTTTGCATACTGACCTCCAGTTGAAGCAGCACCATTTGTTGTAAAGGCTATCTTTTTTCCACCGGATGGTTGTAGTTCCTTTGCCAAAGATCAAGTGACCATAATTCTGTGGATTCATTTCCAGGTCATCAATTCTATTCCATTGATCTACTTGTCTGTCACTGTACCAATATCATGCAGTTTTAAACACAGTTGCTCTATACAACTGCTTGAGGTCAGAGATACTGATTCCCCCAGAATTTCTATTACTGTTGAAGATAGTTTTAGCTATCCTGTGTTTTTTGTTATTCCAGATGAATTTGAGAATTGTTCTTTCTAAATCTATTAAGACTTGAGTTGGGATTTTGATGGGGATTGCATTAAATCCGTAGATTTCTTTTGGCAAGATGGCCATTTTTACTATATTAATCCTGCCAATCCAAGAGCATGGAAGATTTTTCCATCTTCTGAGGTCTTCCTCAATTTCTTTCTTCAAAAACTTGAAGTTCCTGTCATACAAATCTTTCACCTGTTTTGTTAGAGTCATGCCAAGATACTTTATATTGCCTGTGGCTATTGTGAAGGGGTTATTTCCCTAATTTCTTTCTCAGTCTGTTTATTTGTTAAGTATAGTAAGACTACTGATTTTCTTGAGTTAATTTTATATCCAGCCACTTTGCTGAAGTTGTTATCAGTTGTAGGAGTTCTCTGGTTGATTTTTTTGTGTCACTTACGTATACTATCATATCATCTGCAAATAGTTATAGTTTGACATTTTCCTTCCTAATTTGTATCCCTTTGACTTCCTTTTATTGTCTAATTGCTCTGGCTAGAACTTCAAGTACTATATTGAAAAGATATCGAGAGAGAGGGCAGCCTTGACTAGTCCCTGATATTAGCAGGATTGCTTCAAGTTTCTCTCCATTTAGTTTGATGTTGACTACTGGTTTGCTGTATATTGCTTTTATTATGTTTAGGTATGGGCCTTGAAATCCTGTTCTTTCTAAGAACAGGAATTTGATAATTTGAGTACTGTCTCTATGCCCTGTGATTAGTCTGGCTATAGGTTTTTCTATCTTGTTAATTTTCTCAAAGTACCAGTTCCTGCTTTTGTTGATTTTTTGTATAGTTCTTTTTGTTTCAACTTGGTTTATTTCAGCCCTGAGTTTCATGATTTCCTGCCTTCTATTCCTATTGGGTGTGTTAGCTTCTTTTTGTTCTTAAGCTTTCAGGTGTTCTTGTAAACTGCTAGTGTGTGTTCTCTCCTGCTTCTTTTTGCAGGCACTCAGAACTTTCCTCTTAGCACTGCCTTCATTGTGTCCCATAAATTTGGGTATGTTGTACCTTCATTTTCACTAAATTCTAAAAAGTCTTTAATTTCTTTCCTTATTTCTTCCTTGACCAAGGTATCATTGAGTACAGAACTGTTCACCTTGAATGTTTATGTGGGTTTTTTGGTGTTTTTGTTGCTATTGAAAATCAACCTTATTCCATTGTGATCTGATATAAGTCAAGGAATTAGTTCAATCATCTTATATCTGTTGAGGCCTGTTTCATGACCACTTATATGGTCAATTTTAGAGAAGATACCATGAGGTACTGAGAAGAAGGTATACTCTTGATTTAGGATGAAATGTTTTATAGATACCTATTAAATTCATTTGGTCCAAAGCTTCTGTTGGTTTCACTATGACTCCATTTAGTTTGTGTTTCTCCGATCAGTCCATTGAAGAGAATGGGGTGTTTAAGCTCCCCACAATTATTGTGGGTGCAATGTGTGCTTTAAGCTTTAGTAAGTTTTCCTTTACACATGCAGGTGCCCTTGTATTTATTTCATAGATGTTCAAAATTGAGAGTTCTTCCTGGGAGATTTTTCCTGTGATGAGTATAGAGTGTACTTCTGTACCTTTTTTGATGACTTGTGGTTGAAAGTCTATTTTATCTGATATTAGAATGGCTACTCCAGCTTGTTTCCTAGGACCATTTGCTTGGAGAAATGTTTTCCAGCCTTTTACTCTTAGGTAGTGTTATCTTTGACACTGAGATGCATTTCCTGTATGCAGCAAAATGTTGGGCATTGTTTATGAATCCAGTCCATTAGTCTAAGTCTACTTATTAGGGAATTGAGTCCATTGATGTTAAGAGATATCAAAGAACAGTGATTGTTGCTTCCTGCTGATTTTGATGTAATTTATATGTTTGTGTGGTTATCTTCTTTTGGTTTTGTTGAAAGAAGATTACTTTCTTGCTTTCTCTTGTGTGTAGTTTCCCTCCCTTTTTTGATGTTTTCCATTCATTATCCTTTGAAGGGCTGGATTTGTGGAAAGATACTGTGTAAATTTGTTTTTGTTATGAAAAACCTTGGCTTCTCCATTTATGGTAATTGAGAGATTTGCTGTATATAGCAATTTGGGATGGCATTTGTGTTCCCTTAGGGTCTGCATGACATCTGCCCAGGCTCTTCTGGCTTTCATAGTCTCTAGTGAGAAATCAGGTGTAATTCTGAAAGGTCTACCTTTGTATGTTACTTGACATTTTCCCCGTACTGCTTTTAATATTCTTTCGTTGTTTAGTACATTTGGTGTTCTAGCTATTATGTGACAGGATGAATTCCTATTCTGATCAAATCTATTTGGAGTTCTGTAGGCTTCTTTTATAGTCACGGGCATCTCTTTAGGTTAGGGAAGTTTTCTTCTATAATTTTGTTGAAGACATTTACTGACCCTTTGAGTTGGAAATCTTCACTCTCTTCTATGCCTATAATCCTTGAGTTTGATCTTCTCATTTTGTCCTCGATTTTCTGGATATTTTGGGTCAGGAGCGTATTGCACTTTTCATTTTCTTTAACTACTGTATCAATGCTTTCTATGGTATTTTCTGCATCTGAGATTCTTTCCTCTGTCTCTTGCATTCTGTTGTTGATGTTTGAAACCATGACTCCTGACTTATTTTCATTGTTGTCTATGTCGTGATTTGTCTCCCTTTGTGATTTCGTTGTTGTTTCTACCTCCTTCTTTAGGTCCTGGATGTTTTCGTTTAATTTCTTCACCTGTTTTGTTGTGTTTTCTCTTAGTTCTTCAAGGGTTTCTCCCTGTTTACTTGTGTTGTCCTCTATTTCTTTAAGGGAGTTATTTATGTCCTTCTTGAAGCCCTCCATAATGCCCTCTATCAGCATCATGACCTGTGATTTTAAATCCAAATCTTGCTTTCCTGGTGTGTTAGGGTATCCAGGACTTGCTGTTGGGGGAAAATTTGGTTTGGATGGTACCATATTGCCTTGATTTCTGTTAGCAACATTTCCATGTTTGCCTTTTGCCATCTGGCTATCTCTGGTGTTAGTTGGGCCTGCTGCTACTGGCTGGAGCTTGACCCTCCTATGTGCCTGCAGGCCTATCTCAGCAACCCTTGGTGAGCTGCTTTCCCCTGTCACAAATAGCTGTGGAGCTGGCAAGTTCCTGGATGTAGGTATAATCCTGGTGTGGTGTTTCCCAAGTGATCTACCCTGGTGAAACCTGCCTACCAATCTGTTGCACAGTCACAGAAGCAAAGATGGCACCCGAAACCCACTCTCTAGTAGTTGTATTTGGGTATGTACCTCTGTGGCTCTGATCAGCTCTGGATGTAGGTTGTACTGGCTGTCTCCTCTGTGCTGGCTTCTGGGAGTATATATGGCTTCTTGCACTGCTTGGAGATGGTAGACTGTGGATGAGGGTGTTCCTGATCTGGAGGCAGAAACTGGAATGCTCTTGCCAGAGGCCTCAGGACTGGAACCTCCAATCTTCAGGGCTGGTCTCACCCGTGCAGGCAGCCTCTTCCTCACTGGCTGCTGGGTGTATAGCTGGCTTCCTGCACTGCTTAGAGATGGTCTCCATTAATATCTTGACACTTAGAGTTGTATCACAACAACACTTAAAATAAATACTAATTATGTGCTTAATCCACCTGACTCCCAAGAAAATCTCTAAGAGCCTGCTCACTCATTTAGAGCCCAGCATGCAATAAGGGCAGATGCTCTGCTATGTTCATAGCAATCTTATTTATAATAGCCAGAAGCTGGAAAGAACCCAGATGTCCCTCAATGGAGGAATAGATACAGAAAATGTGGCATATTTACACAGTGGAATACTACTCAGCAATTAAAAACAATGAATTCATTATATTCTTAGTCAAAATTGGATTTGGAAATATCTGGAAACACATCAAATCATTCACAAGAAGAAGGAAGGAGAGGGCCCTGGTCTTGGAAAGGTTTGATGTAGCAATGTAGGGGAATACCAGGACAGAGTAGTGGGAAGGAGTTGATTGGGGAATGGGTGGAGGGAAGAGGGCTTATGGGACTTATAGAGAGGGGGAAACCAGGGAAGGGAAAATCATTTGGAATGTAAGCAAAGGCAGGCAGATTTCTGAGTTCACAGCCATCCTGGTCTACAGAGTGAGTTCCAGGACAGCCAGGACTACACAGAGAAACCCTGTCTCGAAAAAATAAAACAAAACAAGAAAATAATAAAAATAAAAAAAGAAGACGTGAACATACCCAGAGGTATCCACATAAACCTGGTGATTGAGCAAGCACACTGTCTTCAGAAAGGGGGAAAAATTCTCTCTCAGGATTCTGGCTTCTAACAACAGATTTCCCTGGTCTAGGATGATCCATTTCCACTGGCAGTTCTTGCAGTCATAGTACCAAAGCTGCCTGTATGGAACTAAGTCAATATGAAGGTTAAAATTGGCTGTCCCAGGGGATGGAACGAAGGCTTAACAGATAAGAGCATTTGTCATTCTTGCAGAAAACCTGGGTTCAACTGCCAATTTTCACAAAATGTATTAAAACTGTTCATAACTTCTGTTCCATGGAATCTGAAGGCCTTTTCTGAAATCTTTGGGTACCAATATCCACATGGTGCACCTATATACATGCAGACAAAACATTTATAAAACAAATAAACCTAAACCAATTAATGGAAAAAATCTTCCATATTCAGTAGGTCCAGGATAATTTTTATTATGCTTTTGGAAGGAACTTGAAGAACAAATGTAATTTTTGAGGCTGACCTGTTCGAGATACCCCGTCCTTTATCCACAAGGATGCTTACTTACTAAAGGACAGATTTGCTTGTTTTATTTAATATCACAGATGATTTAGTGCTCTTGCCATTAAACTGCCCCAATTGGGCGTCCATTCCATATACAGTTACTAAACAAAGGCACTATTGTGGATACCATCAAGTGCTTGCTGACAGAAGCTGAGAGGAGCCTGATATAGCTGTCTCCTGAGAGGCTCTGCCAGTACCTGACAAATACATTGGTGGATGATCTCAGCCAACCATTGAACTAAGCACAGGGTCTCCAATGTAGAGGCTAGAGAAAGGAATCAAGGAACTGAAGGGGTTTGCAGCACCATAGGAAGAACAAAAACATGAAAGAAACAATACCCTCTGCTCTGGTACTCTCCTACAAAACTGGATCTAGTCTTTTTCTGGACCAGGGTCCTCCACATAGAAATGGGGGGGAGATTGGAGAATGGGCGGGGTGAAGAGGACTTATGGGACATATTGTGAGGGGGAAACTACGAAAGGGGAAAGCCTTTGGAATATAAAAAATGAATATAGAAAATAAAATAAAATAAAATTTAAAAAAAGACTTCATTCAGTCAAAGGTCTGGGGAAGGACTAAAACAAACAAACAAACAAATAAGCAAGCAAACAAACAAACAATACCCTTGGTGCTCCAGGGGACTAAACCATCAACCAGAGAGTGTGCTTGGAGGGACCCATGGCTCCAGCTGCACATGAAGCAGAGGATGGCTTTGTTGGACATCGATGAGAGGAGATCTTCTTGTTCCTGTGACTGCTTGATGTCCCAGTATGGACACCACTATGGAAAACTACAACCATTAAAAAATGCATTGTGGAGCCCAATGTGTGCATCTATTCACAGATTCTCTCTATTATTTTTCCTCACCTATGATACACTATTTTAGAAGCCCTTAATGAAGAGAGTAATGATGGTGATGTTCTTAAGGAATTTCAAGAGAAATCCTCAACTCCCTCATGGACTCTGCTTAACTTCAATGTTCCTCAGTACATAGTTAAAATGTGCCATAAGGGAAAGTAATTTTTGGATTCAGGAGGAGTCACTCGTTAATAATTACAGCATAATTTATTTTTAAAATGTGTTCAAATATTATCAGATAATAATATTACAACCCAAAAGTAACAGCACAGTGCATACTGAGAATAATGGTTATTTAGGAAAATATGTCTTCATGAACCTCCAGCCCAGGGTTCACTCAAATGAAGCATGGGATAGTCCTGGACAAATGATAATTACTGAAAACTTAGTACATCTATTTCCATACATACTTCTCAATAGATCTTGCCTTACTTAGAGAATCAAATTAAGCCAGACTTCTCAAAAATACATGAGCAAGACTATGTGTCAGAACTTTGCACTATAAAGAAGAGAAAGAGAAGCAGTGATATCCCTTAGTGATGTAATATATACAAATAAGTAAACAGTAACATGGTTGAACTAGGTTTGCCTCAGTTAAAGGACCACCTGGGTTAATATGTGAAGAATCGCCTACCCTATATCTTGCTATTTGCATACTTCATTTTGAGGAGTCACAAATAGCCCTCAGTTGCTTTACAAAGATGTACTTATGAGAAAAGCAGTAATGAGCCTAAGACCAAGATTAGAAAACACAATGGATTTTTGAGTGCAGATTTTCATTTTATTGCTAATCTGTGTCACAGGTAACAGAAGGGAAAGTCTATGAGGTCAGAATCCAAGATTCTTTTCCCTGCGTGTATTTAGAGTCTAAATTAATCTTTTTCTGGTTTTGTTTCATTTCTTCTGAGTCTTGGGTTTCTTTTGAATACTCTGAATATGAAGTTTGTGTCTCTATATCTACTCCCCTCTCTCTCTCATCATCACTTTTTCCTGATTATAGTGTCAAAGGGAGACTGCTCACCCAGTCTCCAGTATCCATACCTGCATCTCAAGGAGACAAGGTCACCTTCACCTGCAGTGCCAGCTCAAGTATAATTTCCAGTTATTTACACTGGCTCCAGCAGAAGCCAGGATCCTCTCCTAAACTCTTGATTTATAGTACATCAATCCTTGCTTCTGGAGTCCGAGACAGCTTCATTGGCGTGGGTCTGTGACTTCTTATACTCTGAAAATCAGCTGCATGCAGCACGAAGTTGCTGCCACTTACTATTGTCAGCAGGGGAGTAGTACCCCACTACACAGTGCTACAGACTGGAGCAAAATGCCTAATCTTCCAGCTACATCCTCCTAGAAATACAATGTGGCTACCAGTTTTGATTAACACATTGCAGAATCTCCTAAATTGTCTTAAATGGAATATTAATATTTTTTAGACTTTTTTCTACCTTCCTCACTTTTATTACTCCTTATATCTAAACCTTTCTTATGATTCTGCCAGCTTTACAAATTATATTAGTTGTTTTCTGGATGAAAAACTTTCTCATGAATTGTGACTGGTATGCCATCTGGCTACACTGAGTTAGGGTATAAAAATCACAAGGCAAAAATACAGTCATCTCGACCACTTCCAAATAAAAGACCAAATACACTATGTCAACAGTCTCATAATGCCTAAGAAATTAAGAACAGTCATTAAATTTTCCTAGCCAAGAAAACCTCAGTGCCAGATTGCTTTAGTGCAGAATTCTACTAGTCTTTCACAAAAGAGTGAATTGCAATACCCATCAAATTATAACACACAATAGAAACAGAAGGAACCTGGCCAAATTCATTCTAGTATTCCAAAATCATGCTGATACCTAAAATGTAAAGTCTCAACAAAGAAAGAGAATTTCACATCAATAGCTCTCATTGAACATGGACATAAAAATTCTCAATTGAATTCTTGCAAACTGAATACAAGTGCCCATCAAAAAATCATTCGCCATGATCAATATACAAAAATCTATCAAAGTAATTCACCACATAAGCAAAGTGAAAAAAATTACATGATCACCCCTTTTGATGCTGAAACCCCCTTTGTCAAAATCCAACAACCCTTCCTGCTAAAAGTTTTAGAGAGAACAGAGATATACAAGGCACATAGAAAAATAACCTGAACAGGCTCCTCTTACATGGGAAGGACCCTCAGTGGAGGAATATGGACAGAAACCCACTCACAAAACTTTCCGCACATAATATGCTATCTAAAAGACATGCATGGACAAAGATGAAACAGAGTCCACGGGAATGACTAACCAATAATCAGTGCAACTTAAGAGCAATCCCATGTTCAAGCACAAATCCCTGACAGTATTAATGATACTCTGTTATGCTTGTCGACAGGAGACAAGCATAACTGTCCTCTGAGAGTATCCACCAGCTGTTGATTGAAACAGATTCAGAGACACACAGTCCAATACTGAAGGCAGTTTGGGACTCTTATGGAAGAATTGGAGAAGGACTGAAGACTCTGAAAGTGCAAGGAACTCCACAGGAAGACCAGAAAATTCAACTTGGCTGGGCCTTTGGAACCTCTGAGAGACTGAGCCTTGAACCAAATTATACACTGACACTGACTGCACCGAGGACCCTTGCATATATGAAGCAGATTCGTAGCTCAGTTCGAATGTGGGTCTCCCAACACCTTAAGGAGAATCCGTTCCTAAAGCTGTTGCCTGTCTCTGCAATATGTTCCCCAACTGGGCTGCCTTATCTATTTTCTGTGGGAAAGGATACCCCTGACCCTCCAGAGACTGTATTCTAGCCTGCAGTGATACTCAGCACACCCCCACACTCTCATAGGAGAAGGGGTTTGGAGAATGGAGGAAGGCATTCTTTGTGATGGGGACCAGGAGAGTGGGAGCAGTAATCAGGATTTGAGCGAATGAATGAATGAATGAATGTTAAAGTATGTTCTGAGATTCATGCAACTTCCCTACTGGATTCTCCTGTCAAACTAAACTCAAAAAGCAGATCACATCCTGGCAACAAAAAGTGAAACAGGATATACATTGCAGTTCCTAAGGGGAGAACAGTGAAGGAATAGAAAACCAAAGCAAGAGTGAAAACCGGGCAATCTCACAACTCTCCATCTTGATGTCTTATTTCCTTTTCAGATTTGAATCATGTTCAAATCTCCAAGTCCTTTCTGTTTTATTGACTGCTACACTCTTCTTTCTCTTGGGCTGGTTCCAATTCGTATTAGCAGATTTTCTTGGCAGCTATCCCAAAGCTCAGCCATCTCCCAATGTTTGGGCTCTCCAAGGCAATCTGGGCTTTATATTCAGAGCTTCACAGAATGGCCTCTCTAAGCCTCACTACAGAGACACTCTTGTAAAACACTTTCCTTCATCAGATTTCCTTAGTCATGGAGAGAGATTCCACAATCCCTTTATTCTATCCTCAAATATAAAGCCAGAATCATATGCCTGATCGCTTCACATTCTTCTGCTTGCTGGGGTTGAACCATAGTCCTGATTTTCATCTACACCTTTAGTTGATTTCTGTTTTGATGGTTACTACTACTGTCTATGGGTGGCTGTCCTGAAACTCACTTTGTAGTGTGGGTTGGCTTTGAACTCAGACATCTGCATGACTTTGTCTCCTGAATTCTAGTATTAAAGATGTGTACAACTATGGCTGGACATAAACTGTTCATTAAACCTAGCTGTGTGTGGTCTTGCCCTGAGGTCACCACTTCCTTGAATCCATTTAATTCAGGCTTTTCTTCAATGTTTTTCTCTCCTTGAATGCAGGACTCAGATCCATTCCATTATTTAGTCCTTATTTTCTCCTCAAGGTTTGCATTTTTTATTTTTCCTTCCTTATCTCACTGTTTTTTTTTTATTATCAATGTTAATAGAATGAAGACTATTGGCCACACAATGGAGTCTATACTAGGCTTGTTTGAGATTATCAATGCCAAACTAATTATTCCAAAAGCTTTTTCAGATTGTCCTCAGGAAAATATATCAGACAAGCTTTTTTTCTCTATTAGTTGGAATGTGTGTGTGTGTGTGTGTGTGTGTGTGTGTGGTGTGTAACTTAGGTAAATATTAGAGTAGATAAAGGAGATAATTTCTTATGCACACTGCACATTCACTATTAATTTGAGCTCAATATGAAAGAAAGAGGGAAAGTTATTTAAATATTTGCAAATAACCTGAGAAGGAAATTTCTTTTTTATAAAAAAAAAGGGGGGGTAGTCACAAATTGTGGCAACTACCAGTATTGCTAGTCTAGTTATAGGAAATGAGGAAAAAGATAATTATTTTGACAACAGTTTATATCTTGGTGTCTCAAGATAATATAAACAAATAAACAAACAAATACCCAAACAAAACATTTGTGTTCTAAATGTTTCAAAACTGTTCAAATTATTTAATCTTAGTGTTAAGCATGAACTCATGTTGTATACCATACATTAATTATTTTAATTTCAGTTGTTAATAGGCCCTGTTTTAATCTTTACATTTAAAATTATATATGCTTTCACCTCTTTGTTTACATTAATTTGTACTTTAGGATAAAATGATTAAATAGTTAATATAGTTACATACCATTCTTGTATAATCTTGTATCATGAGTGGCATCCAGTAACACTTTCCTTCTAATCCATGTCACAATTTCAAGTATTATTCAGTTTGAAATGAACAGTATTATTTTGAGTATTATGGATTTAAAATTTGTCTCCATTAAGTGAGGCTACAGATGCAGATTGATAATTCTGAGTAGTTCTGGAACACAATATAGTTACTACTAGCAATCTCTAAATGAAGGCCAAGGGAAAAGGGTATCATATGACGAGATTACCCTCAGGAATTAAAAGAGTGGATCGAGATTTTGTTCATCTAGATGGACTCCTTTATGAACTTGGATTCCTTTGTTGTTTCTACAGAACACAAATGGCTACCAGGAGTATAGATTATAAGCAAAGCAAACAAGAATGTAACAAAATTGTATTTTCCTAGTAGAGAAAAACTAATTGGGGAGGGTTCACTAACACTCAAAAAGGATAAAATATGATACTGTTCCTGTTAATTCTTTCCTATTGCTATAAGGGACACTTACCCTTACAAAGATTTTCTTACTAATGGGATATAATACAATTTTGATAACTCTACAGGGCTGATTTCTATTGTGATAAATGCAGTGAATGGAAGAAATTAGGGAGGAAAAGGTTTAGGTCAACTTACAGTTCTCCATCATAGAACATCTTGAATACAAGTCAGGGTATGAACTCAAGCAGGGCAGGCACTTGGAGACAGGAACTGAAGCAAAGGCAGTGGAGAAATGCTGATTACTATGTTATTCTCCATGGCTAACTTACCCTCCTTTCTTATACCACTTTAGACCCCCTTTCCAGCAGTGGCACTGTCCACATTGGGCTGGACATCCTCACATACACATTAATCAAAATAATGCTCCACAGATTTAGAGGTATAGCAACTTCCCCTTTCACTTGTCTTAGCATATAGTTATTAGCATTCTATTGGTGAAAAGTGACTTAAATATTTTCTAATTTATGTGTAAGTGTTGGTATGTTTCTGTTTGTAACCACAAATATATGTGAGTACCCACAGAAGCTAAACCATTGGGTAAAATCTCCTAAAGGTGAACTTATCAATAATAGTGAGGCCAGCATACATCCTAGTATGCTAGTTAATAAACTCAGGCCCTCTAGAAGAACAGTAAGTATTCTTAAGAGATGAGTCATTTTTCTAATACCCTGAGAGACTTCTTTTACTATCAGTAAGTTAAAACATTGGGTAAAATCTCCTAAAGGTGAACTTATCAATAATAGTGAGGCAAGCATAGATGCTAGTTACTAAACTCAGGCCCACTAGAAGAACAGTAAGTATTCTTAAGAGATGAGTCATTTTTCTAATACCCTGAGAGACTTCTTTTATTATCAGTATATGGTACTAAGATCATTACACCAAGAGAACTGATGATTTTTCTCAACAAATAAGTCTCTCCCAACACTAAAACAAATTTATATTTTCTCTCTGTACAGAGCCATAATGGGGTGTCATGCCACACGGTAGTATCTTGAAATTGATCAATATGAACTTCTCCCAGCATTTGTTGAGGGGGGATTCCTGTGCTACTCAAGATTTCATCTGCTGGTGGTCTATCCACATAAATCTAGCCATACTTTATACAGGGGAGGCTGATTTAAGGTGCCTCATACTCAGCTAGGGGTCAAACATAGAGAGAAAGCTACTTTTAAAAAGGGCCAGCAGCCTCAAGTTTTAGGGCAAGTGGGTTCATGGTTATTTTGCCTAGAATAAAATCTCTACAATTGTGATTTTGGGTTCAATCTGCTTTTTTTCTCTCAAAATTACAGCTAGAAAAAGAAAAAATATCATTTGATTTAAATTTATAAGATTCATGTAGCTGCTTCATTTTTGGTTCTAATTGGTCTTAAAAGTATAAGTATATTTTGCATGTCTTAACTGTAGAGTATTGGCTTATAAGTCATTGGACATGATTTAAAAGATATAATGTTGATAACAAAAGGTTAGTTTAAATCTGGTAGCTCAAGGCTGGAGTCATCTTTAACAGCAGCATATGGCCTGATGAAACCCAGGTTAAAAGAGGCCTCTAATATACTTCTAAATTGGCATAATATTTTATATTAATCTAATCCTAGAAATTAGACTAGCAAGAAATAACATTTAAAATAATGTCTCTTTAATAACTTAACACTGTCAAACATTCTAACATAAAAACTGGCAGACAAGCCGGGTGGTGGTCGTGCACGCCTTTAATCCCAGCACTTGGGAGGCAGAGGCAGGCGGATCTCTGAGTTAGAGGCCAGCCTGGTCTACAGAGTGAGTTCCAGGACATCCAGGGCTACACAGAGAAACCCTGTCTCGAAACAACAAACAACAAACAAACAAACAAACAAACAAAAACAAACTGACAGACAAACATTTTAGTGTAAATGTAATTCATTTGTCATTTATTTTAAAGAGAATAGATTGTTTAAAATTGGGTTTTACTCTCCAAAATTGTAGTTATGCTCTAATAGTGTAAGAGAAAATTTAGAGTTACAGTAAAAATTGCTAGTGTGTGATTGACTGCAGTTTACAGTCTGAGTGAAGACTCATGATTCTTAACATATTTCATAATTAAGATGATTTTAAGAGTGATAAAGATTAAAAACAGCTGTGGTCAGTATAGTCCTATTGCCACTTTTTCACAAGTTTATTGACTAGAGTGGTAAAATAAAAAATTAACCCCCCAAGATTGACAAGGAGATCTTAATGGAAATTTATTTGATATCAAACAGGCTCCTTTGACTACTATGAAACAATGAGTAGAATTTTTCCCAGAACCCTGAAATTATAGGTTTATTTTGTTATTTGACCCTCATACAATGTCCTTGCAGGACAGGTGGGTTTGGATATGGTCTTAGACAATAGACTCAGATTAGAAAATATTTACATTTGAGGAACCTCTTACAATATCCTTGCCAGACAGGTGGGTGTTAGGCAGATTAGAAAAAAATTACATTTGAGTTAATGCAAAGTTCAGAGCTGCCTCAGTGGAAGCTTGTGAGGAACTGCTTTTGTCTTGCAGACCCCACCTAGGGAGATTTTGACCAAAAGAACATTCTTAACAGACTTATCCAGGTGTTTTTCAAAATGCAGTTCAAACTTATGAAAGGTTAATAAGGCTATATAGAATTTATGAAGGCATAAAAATTTGGCCTTCCTACTCCATACAAAATTATTGTAGATTGAAAAGGTTGCTTTTTGCTTTATATTCTGATAATTTTAGAAGCATTTGCTTCTATGAGCTAACTTTAAAGAAACAGTAAGAAATTTCATTAGAAAGTTTTCCTCAAGGAATGGCTAATCCCTTACCTTGTGAGAAAAAAAAAAAGTTTTGTCTCTGCTTCAATACAACAAGCTAGTATCTTAAATCTTTCAATGTATATTGTTCATAGAATTTTATTACAGGCTTTTGCTCTTAACATTGGGTTTTTTTAAATTTTAAATAAATGATTTTTAAAAGCGGCTAGGATAAATTAATTAATTAAGACACGGTTTTAAGCTTGCCACTTAAGGATTTAAGCCTCTGATGTTTTCAAGGTAGATTCATAGTAAATAGTGAGAGACATAACTTGGAGGAAGCTACAGTAAATATTTTAAAAGGAATGTCTTAAGAACTTGATAAAACCATTGTGCCTTGTTCCAAACAGCAATCAAATTGATTATTATTGATAATTGACCTATTACATGGCAACCCTTTAGGCAAAACTGGTAATTGTTATCTGAAAGATAAGTTGTTAAAATTTGCTTCCATGCATGCTTATGTATTTCTGTAGATTTATACATGCATCCATCCCATAGAGAATACATTTACTGTGGGAGTAAAGCTCACATAATTGTATACTTTTGAATTTCCCCTTACCTCAGGACAGACAATTGAATTAGGTGCTACAACTGCTATTTTTAAGATATTAAAATCAATCTTTTAATTTATATATTAATAATATATATACTATTATATATATATATATATATATATATATATATATATATATGTGTGTGTGTGTGTGTGTGTGTGTGTGTGTGTAGCAAATGGTTTCCAATGGCTTAAAAATTGTTCCTTTTTCATTCTGCTATTTCTTAAATTTTACAATTATTTATGCAAATACAATTCAAGTTAAGAAAAGATATGTTCTTTAAATGACTGTCCTGGATATTTGAGAACTGATCCAGAGGCTGGAGAGATGGCTCAGCCATTAAAGGTTAGGCTCTCAACCATAAAATATAAGAGTTCAAATCCCAGCAAGCACCTGGTGGCTTACTACCACTTGTGATGACACCCTCTTCTATTGTGTCTAAAGACAGCTACAGTACACTTATATATAATACAATTAATAAAACTTTAAAAAAATTGGTTGGACAAGACTCCTTAATGCAAGGCACACGAAATTTGTATTCCAGGCAGACTATAGGCCTTACATAGGAACACGTGACTATACAATCATAAACTTTACATCATCAAAATAATAATGGATTGAAAATAATTTTATATTTTTAGAAAATGTGCACATCAAATTGTAAAGACTTGTTCTTGGTGTCCTCAAATTTTTACCTACACCACATAGTGGTGTTAATTCTAGAGGACTTAATTATTACAGGTAAATTGAACTCATATTTCTAATTTTAGAAAGTTAAAAAATGTGCATGTGACTAATGATACATTTTTAAGCTTTCTAGTTGCAACTGCTCTAACAGGAAAAGCAACTAAAATGCTACTTTTATTTTCTATGCATGCTGCCTACATTATTGTTTATGCTTGGTGTTCCAACTTAAATTGAAACAGACAATAGACCTGGCTATTTATTAAATAAAGGTCATCAAACATTTGCTGTAAAAGAGCCTCCTACTTCTTTTTTTCTAGAGATTTTCTCACAGTTCTTCAAAATATAGTTAACCACACATCATTCTTTTGATCGTACTTCAACACCTACCACTCTAAGCAATTTATACAGGTATTATAATCAACATTAAATTTATGTTTCTCTAGAAATGTTCTGTGATTATGGAGGCTTTTGATTTGGATGTTAGAAAAGTAAGATAAAAAATAAAGCTGAATTTTAGGATTACATGAGGACAGGTTCCTATGTTAAACATTTGATGTGATCTGACTTACAAGTTCTAGAGTTCTTGTGCAGACCAGCAAGAATGTCCTTAAATATGTTTTGTTTGGATGTTGTTGTGACCCATGTCCAGTGTTTTAAACTTTACCATGGACACATTGATAGACAAAAATTCCATTTTTACTTAAATACTTTTTTACTTAAATACTGTTGTATTCTGGGAACTATCAGTGTGTTCAGCTTCTACTATCTAATTTCTTGTGTTAAAACATTTCCTTTAGCATCACCAATGATGCCTACCCTCAGATATTTAAGGTACAACAGCCTCTGTTTTTGAGACACTCCGGGCAGCATTGTAAATGCTTGCACAATTTTGCTGAGAAGGTGGCTACTGAGGTCCATGAGGGTGTCCACAGGCATTTCACCAAACCTCTATAGTGAGTTTCAAACCCTGGCTATGTCTTCAAAATGTCATCAGCATAGGAGGTACCTGGAAGCCCAGCTGAGGCAGCAAAATCTCAGACCTATGTTTCTAGGAAAATATTTGTTATTTCTGAGTTACTGTGGGAGGTACAGAACTTTGTTGATGGTAATAAGTTTCAACATCTTCAGAATCTAGGCTCCTCTTAGAGAGGTAATAGTAAGTTCCAGAGGAATTAGAATTGAACTTAGATAAAACTCTTGAACTAGACACATTATAGTTCAGGAGCTTAACAGCTGCCTCTTGTTTCTGCTAGTTCCAGTGTGTTTATAACTGTTAATGTCTTCACTTATGAACAAGTGTTGGTGACTTTGCCTCTTGGATGTGAAGACAGGAAATATTAAGACTGGGTTATCTGGATATCAGATTGTGGTTCTGAGCCTAGGAAATAAGAAACAAGTATCTACATAATTCATGATATTGTGGCAGGATTTTTCTCAAATATCAATCAAGTGATTTGACCACTGTGATTTGAGAAAAAGAGAGAGAGAGAGAGAGAGAGAGAGAGAGAGAGAGAGAGAGAGAGAGAGAGGCAACACTTCTTAACTAGGAGCCAGAGTAGCCCCAGGAATTATTCAAGAACACTTATGTCCATACTGTGTCCTCAACTGATAAACAACTTCAGCAAAGTGGCTGGCTATAAAATAAACTCAAGCAAATCAGTAGCCTTCCTATATGCGAAGGATAAGCAGGCCGAGAAAGAAATTAGGGACATAACACCCTTCACAATAGCCACAAATGATATAAAGCATCTTGGAGTGACGCTAACCAAACATGTAAAAGATTTATATGACAAAACTTCAGGTCTCTGAAGAGGGAAATTGAAGAAGACATCAGAAAATGGGAAAATCTTCCATGCTCGTGGGTTGGCAGGACTAATATAGTCAAAATGGCAATCTTGCCCAAAGCAATATACAGATTCAACGCAATCCTCATCAAAATCCCAACTCAGTTCTTCATAGACTTAGAAAGAGCAATTGTCAAATTCATCAGGAATAACAACAAACCCAGGATAGCTAAAACTATCATCAACAGCAAAAGAACTTCTGGGGGAATCAATATCCCGGACCTCAAGCAATATTAAAGAGCAGTAGTTTTAAAACCTGCATGGTATTAGGTCAGTGACAGGGAGGCAGATCAATGGAATAGGATCGAAGACCCAGAATTGAACCCGCACATCTATGGCCAATTGATCTTCGAAAAAGGAGCTGAAACCATCCAGTGGAAAAAAGATAGCCTTTTCAACAGATGGTGCTGGCTCAACTGGAGGTCAACATGCAGAAGAATGAGAATTGATCCACTCTTATCTCCTTTCACTAAGCTCAACTCCAAGTGGATCAAGGAACTCCACATAAAACCAGAAACATTAAAACTAATAGAAAAGAAACTGGGGAAGACCCTTGAGGACATTGGCTCAGGGGAAAAATTCCTGAGCAGAACACCAATTGCTTATGCTCTAAGAACAAGAATAGACAAATGGGACCTCATAAAATTACAAAGTTTCTGTAAGGAAAAAGACACTGTCAAAAGGATAAATTGGCAACCAACAAATTGGGAAAAGATCTTCACCAACCCCACATCCGACAGAGGGCTAATACCCAATGTATACAAAGAACTCAAGAGGTTAGACCCCAGAAAACCATATAACCCTATCCAAAAATGGGGTACAGAGCTAAACAAAGACTTTTCACCTGAAGAAATTTGGATGGCTGAGAAACACCTTAAAAAATGTTCAACATCATTAGTCATTAGGAAAATGCAAATCAAAACAACCCTGAGATTTCACCTCACACCAGTCAGAATGGCTAAGATTAAAAACTCAGAAGACATCAGGTGTTGGTGAGGATGTGGAGAAAGAGGAACACTCCTCCACTGCTGGTGGGACTGCAAGCTGGTACAACCACTCTGGAAATCAGTCTGGCAGTTCCTCAGAAAACTGGACATGATACTTCCGGATGACCCAGCCATACCACTCCTGGGAATATACCCAGAAGATTCCCCAGCATGCAATAGGGATACATGCTCCACTATGTTCATAGCAGCCTTATATATAATAGCCAGAAGCTGGAAGGAACCCAGATGTCCCTCAACAGAGGAATGGATACAAAAAATGTGGTATATATACACAATGGAGTACTATTCAGCCATTAGAAACAATGAATTCATGAAATTCTTAGAGAAATGGATGGAGCTGGAGAATGTCATACTAACTGAGGTGACCCAGTCTCAAAAGAATACCCATGGTATGCAGTCCCTGATAAGTGGATATTAGCCTAGAATCTTGGAACACCAAAGACATAAATCACATACCAAGTGAGGTCTGACAAGAAGAAAGGACCACTGCAGCTAGAATGGACCAAAGCATCATTGTGGGGGAGTACAAGAACAGTGAGGTGGGAGGGGGTGGATGAGGGACCGGGGGAAGGAAAAGGGCATGTGGGACCCTTGGCGGTGGGGAACCAGAAAAAGGGAAATGAATTGTAAATATAGAATATATCCAATAAAAAAAAGAAATACTCAGAGAAGTGGTTTATCCTCTGGACACATGCAAATCAGGAGGGTCTCCTGGGAGGCAAGCACAGCTGCAGGGTTTCATATAATTACCAAATTAAGGCCCTTGTGTCTAAAGGACTTCTTTCTTAATAGGGAAATATAGATTTCATGTTTAACATGTACTTTCATGTGGGATTCCAAGACAAGAATCTAGAGTCTTTGAGCAGTATATAATTTCTATCTTTTCTAGGTTCAATATGTTTCCTTACTTCCATTTCATAATCCCCAAAGTCTCAAAATTCCTTTTGTTTCTCCCAGTTTATATTATTGAGATTATGAATGATTTATCTTTGTTGTAATTACTTCACATATTTAGAGTGAAATTGCAGTGTGAAACAAAGTCATGCATATCATGGATTCTAAGGAAGGAAAGACATTTCATACCTAAACTTTTATGTGTGATTAAATAATCTGCTTCCTTTATTTACCACTCCTTTGCTTTACTAAGTCTATCGTGCCTAGGCAAGGATATAATGCTCTGCAGCCTTTGAGATACATTACTAGCTCTATTCATAATTAAAAATATCTATAGAAGATGTTCCCTGCATTCCTCTAGTTACAGAATTCTCTACACGCTCTTTTATTTTTTCATTAATTTCTTTATTAATCCACCTTATATATAGATCAAACTCTTAATTTAAGCACTTCCTTACAGAAGTTTAAATCTCTCCTTATCATTTACCCTATTAAATCCAATGTGATTCCAAAGCCATCATAAAATTTCACAAGAGACACATAACTACTTATGACTGAGTTTAGACAAATATATAAAGTTTACAGTTAATGAGTATTATGTTTCAATCATAATTATATTTATGGGAAGATATCTGGTTTTGCAGGGTGTGTGTTCACAGGAATTAACACACTTTTGCAGTTGTGTTTAAATAAATATTAGTCAATAATTCAATTCTTCCTGAATGCAAGAGGTAGAATTTTTGCATGTGGATGAATATGTATAGTTCTTCTATAATACAGTGTCACTCACTAAGGAAATTCCAGAGTGAATATTTTTGTAATTACCATTTTTGCTTGTGGTATTCACTGTCTACCCAGCACAGCATTTTTCTAGTTTGTAGATTAGAGATTTATATAACCCTTTTAAATTTTTTTCCATTTGTCCTGAAAGAGAAGCAAGTAACACACATTTATTTTGTCAAGGTCATCATACACAAACCATAATTATTGAAAATTTTGAAACATCAGATTCACATTCATAGGCTTCTGGTTCACATTCCAACTCTAAATTTCCCCTTCTTCCTGATCACTTGGTGTAGAGGGGTCTTGGCACATTCATTGACATTAAGCTAATGGAATCTGGCAGACCTTAGAATTTACTATCTTTAGCAAATTAAAATAAGCTCTTCATGTTCTCCAACTCCTTTTTCCCTGATTATTTTATTTATGCACATTTCAAGTGTTATGTCCCTCCCCAGTTTCCCCTCGAGAAACTCCCAACCTTTTCTCTATTGCTTCTATGAGGGTGCTCCCACACCCACCTACTCCTGTCTTAGTGCCCTAGAATTCTTCTACACAGGGTCATCATCACAATTAGGGTACAACAGCCAGCTGATATTTGTCTGCAAACCACCCCCACCCAAATAATATTGATAGCAATGGACTTTATAAGCAGATAGAAAAGCTGAATTCTGAGTACTGTCAGAACTTTTCACCTAGGATCTGCCTTTAGAAAGTAGATTGTGCCATGAATAAAGGAACCCAGCTTGGAAATATGTTCTCCAATAGTGAACATTCTGTTCAATAAGTAGAATGCAAATGGCAGAGCAGTAAGGCAGGAAATATTTCATCTTATAACCAGTCATTTATTTGACCAGACCTGCAGGCCTGCGTTTCACTAACTAGCTGTCACTATTACTGATGGGTTTCCTTGTGACAATTCTTGTTTGAGTTTTTAATACTAAATATCCTTTTTTTAGCTTGTATATTGAAGTTAAATGCATCTTTTTACTCTTTGGATCACTGACTAATCCCCCAGCTCTAAAATGCATGGTGTATAGTCATTCATTATTTTATTTAACAATATTAGATCAGTTATGTACCTAAAAAGACAGTGAAGATCAAATATTGTAGTTTGATCACTGTATTAAACATAGGTTTATTTGGAAATATACATTATATACATAACACTATATAGCATAATTGAAAGCAATAATGGCCTTTCCAAAAAATGTTGATATATTCAGGTATGAATTCCATTGAATTTAACAGTGCTTCATCCACAGGATCTGATGTCACTGGTTCATTCATTGCTGTGTCAGAAGATGGAGTGCCATAGAAAACCCAGATTTTGTGTCTAGAGTAATGATCCTGCAGTATTGGAATAGTTCATAGAGCACAGTGAAGCAGTCCACCCTCAGCCTCCCATTCTGAGAGGACACAGTTGAATAATAGCTGGCTCTGTGATAAGAAATTTGATTGAAGATTCTGAATTGAAATTTGATTTACATGAATAGGAGACCAGGCCTTTGTGCTGTCTACACTCTTCCAGTGGAAGTAGTGTTGAGAACGTCACATTCATTTCAAAGTAATGAACTTCACCTCTTTAGAAATCCCATGTAGGATATACATACATCACTAAAATTATGTCCTTCAAGACTTTGAAATTATTTTAAGATATATTTATCATTTATTATTCTTCAATATGAAGGCCAAGTTTACTGAAATCAATTACTTTTTCTTTGAAGGTCATTGATTGTTCCTCAACATAAATGCTTGAATTACACAGTTGATTTGATGCACAAATATTATAAATATAATCTCTTTTTTTTTGGTTTTTTAGAGTTGTTTTTTTTTTTTTTGAGACAGGGTTTCTCTGTGTAGCTCTGGCTGTTCTGGAACTCACTCTATAGACCAGGCTGGCCTCAAACTCAGAAATCCACCTGCCTCTGCCTCCCAGAGTGCTGGGATTACAGGCATGCAGCACCACTGCCCAGCTCACAAATATTATCTTTATAGATAATATTTGGATTAAGAATTTTCTAGTAGCTTCACACTATATATTTTAGTCATAAATCCTAAATCCTTTAGAAAATATATTTCCTCTGACCTCTTAGTAAACAAGTAAATAAGTAAATAAAGAAATAAGTAAATAAATAAATAAATAGATAGTAAAATTAGGGATATTTTTTCCATGTGATTAAGATCCAGTGAAAGGATGTTTCCATTTAAAGCTATGTCATTCTGCATATACTACAAACTAGTTCAGAAACATGGAAGATGTCAGGTGCTTGGTAGCAGAATGTTCTCTCATGATCAAGTTCTGGTCCTATTCCTATCATAACAACAAAATCGGTATTTTAAAATAAAGTAGATTGTGTGAGGATGCTGTACTGTGTACAAGAGATCTGGGAAGTGAGAGACTCTCAGGACTCAAAATGAGGTACCTTATGTGGAATTCCCTACAACAGGGAGAGGAAACTCATTGAGACCAGCTCCATCCAGCTGTGAGCCTTATAGTTAACTTAGGGAAAATCTGGAAGAAGTTGAGGAGGAGTGCAATTTTATAGGAACAAGAGCATTCTCAACTAAACTGGATCCCTGAGATCTCTAAGACACTAAGCTACCAACGAGGCAGCACACACCTGCTGATATGCGGCCTGCAACATACATACAGCAAAAGATTCCTGAATATGGACTCAGTGATAGAAGATGTACCTAACCCTCAAGAGACTTGAGACCCCAGGGAATAATGAGGTCTGGTAGAGTGGGGGTGGAAGGTTAGAGTGGCAGGGACATTTCATAGGAGACTGGGGGAAGAAATATAGATTTTCAACAGTCAGAATGTGGACAAGAAGGGGGATAATGTCTGGACTGCAAAAATATATTAAAAAGTAAAAAAAAATAAAATAGAGTAGAATATTTTTCTAATATACTGGACAGTTTTGTGTGTCAACCTGACACAGGTTGAAGTTATCACAGAGAAAGGAACTTCAGGTGAGGAACTGCCACCATGAGATCCAGCTACAAGTAATTTTCTCTATTAGTGATCCAGGAGTGAGGAACCATTGTGGCTGGTGCCATCCTTGGCCTTGGATTCTATAAGAGAGCAGGATGAGCAAGCCAGTAAGCAACATCGATCCTTCCATGGCCTCTAAAAGAGCTCCTGCTTCCTGACCTGCATGATTCCCAGTCCTGACTTTCTTTGGAGATCAACAGGAAAGTAGAAGTGTAAGCGGAATATAATCTTTCCTTCCCAACTTGCTTCTCGGTCATGATGTTTTGCACGGATAGAAACCCTGACTAAGACACTTATCAATGGGAAAATCATCATCACACCTTAGAAAGAGCATTCATTCATTTTATTATGCATGTTTTGAGTTTTCCAACTTATACCTTTGTCATTTTATATAGTTCCTAATATAAAACCACACTGTGTTCTGCAATCTCTCTCCTAGAAGCAATCTAGGAGAGGCTAGAGGCAAGTAAGTGACTTGAGATGGTTTCACCATAAAAGATACATTGCAATAAATGAGCCCTAACAGGCAAGGCCAAGAAATGACATTTTCAGGATTTAATTGATGCTATTGATAAGCCATTTTATCATTATTAGATTAAATAATAGTCCTTTGGCATAAGTCGACCTTATTGGGCAGATTTCTTCATTCACAGATGTGATTTCTTATAGTGATGTTATACTGCTGTACAGACAAATAGATGATTTCTTAATTCCTAGTGATGGTTGTATAAGAATTGCTAAAATTATATTAGGAATTATTGAACGCTTTATAATAGGACTGCAATTAAGGCCTGCTTTAATATGAATACTACAATTTGAATTGCTAATTTTCATGTGCCATGGCTCATTTGCACTAAGATGGAAAACAACAGATTCACAATTAAGGAAAACATTCCTTGGGGCTGTAAAACAATTAAACAAAGGACATAAAAAGGAACAGATTTATTGCAGGTACAAGGACAAAAGATAAAATATTGATTGAGTTTATCTATACAAAACTCCATCGTTAGAGTTGAGAATTATAGATGTTAAATTTCCAGGAACCTGTAGTGCTAGTGACAGAAAAATCAATGTTTAGTTGGATAACTACTCTTAATAAGAACCTCTGTAAACATCTCTGCTGTAAATTTCTTTTTCGTTGTATGCTTTGAATTTATATTTAAACATGGGGTGAAATTTGAGAGAGATACCATACAATCATGTATTTTGAGAAAATATATAAACAATGTGAAGAGTTGCAGAGTAATTTAGAAATTAAGAGAGAACAACTTAGATATCAAGGGAACATATAGTCTGATAGGTTCCCCCCTTTTATTTTCTCTTAGAAATAAAGATTCCTTTTCAAATATGTCTCCCCCACTATTATTTCCTGTCAGTAACATATACTTAGTTAAATGAACTCTCTTCACTTAATTAAACATCTGTTTTTGGTTTGTTTGCTTGATTGTTTGCTTGTATTAGCTTTCTTATTAATCATTTTAACCATTTACATTTTAAATTATATCCCCCTTTCTAATTTCCCCTCCATAAAACCCCCATCATCCCTCTATTAAGCAGCAGATATTAATTTACCCAGAGACCTGTGACTTCTGGCTTTAGTGTAAATTGTAAGACAGGCAAAACTTCTGACTGGGGCAACAGCATTTTCTACAGAAAGCTTTCTGAGCTTTACATTACATAGGACTTATCCTATACCCATGTTACGCAACTCAAAGAACTCAGACAGTGGCTGCATATGTGTTCTATAGAGACTGTGTGAAAAATAACACTCCTTGTTTTCTTATTAATTTACTCAAAAGAAGAAATGTCAGTGGATTTCTGTTGGTGAATTCTATTAGTCAGACCTTCTGAAAACTGATTCTTATTATTATGTTCTCATGACTTGAAGATATTTCCACTCAGATAATCTAGACTTTCATTAATCCACTCAATTCTTAGTAGCTATGGTGAGCTAGTGTTCAGTCATCTTACCAGCCTTTCTGTTTTCGTTTATGGAACTTTACAAACTGTGTTGCGATATCTTCTACAAAATATGCATTTCACCACATCTAACAGTGTAACTGCTAAAAAAAAGAATGGGTACAGAATAATCTGTATAATATTCTGAATAATCGCTATACTTTCATTTCTAACTGTATCTGCTTTGCATAGTGTCCCTTAGGGATTCCACAGGAAGGATAGCAACTATTGCTGGCTCCATAGAGGGCAGTATAGTGTAGAAGGAGAAGTTTCTGAGCAGCTGAACTTCATCTCAACTCTGTTCTGTTTGTTCCTCTTCATCTTGCATAAGAATGGAAAATGGGAAAAAGGACTTCTAGATGCTCCCTCTCACAAAGAATATCTTTAAATAAACCAAAGGATGTGATCCTACTATCAAAATGCTGACAGACTCTTTTATTCTGGGATAACACATAAACACACATAAACACACACACACATTTATATATGTGTATGTTTGCACACACATGTATAACATACACATAGATAATATTATATATTCATATATGTTAAATAGTATAATTATGATTGTGCAGGTGTGAAAACTTATAAGACTATAATCTAGTTTCCAATTACTGGGCTGTCCATACTGGGCACTGAACAACTATCATCTGAAAAATTAATACCATTTTGATTCCTGGTATTCTTGGTAAAAAACTTGTACTACAATTTGCTATTAAATTCTGGTTTGTAATATCTCTCTCCTGGATTCTGTTGACTTGTATTGAAATTCACCTTCCAATTCCTAGTCATAGAGACCTTACCACATAACAAGGAACCTTTTATCCAATGTACATGGCAGAGTACATAAAACCAAAGCAATATCTCACATAGTATGGTAGTATGTTATAAAACCTTAAAATCCCTGAAAATAGAAAAAGATTGGGCCAACACAATTATATAACTTTCCATGAGTCTGGAAGCAGGAGCTCTTTTAGAGGCCATGGAAGGATCGATGTTGCTTACTGGCTTGCTCATCCTGCTCTCTTATAGAATCCAAGGCCAAGGATGGCAAAAGCCACAATGGTTCCTTGCTCCTGGATCACTAATAGAAAATTACTTGTAGCTGGATCTCATGGTGGATTGGTTTGTGGTTTGAGTTGTCTGAGTGACTTCTCCTGTTTCAGTACTAGATGGCAATCTAAGCCAATGTTTGCATGACTCTGGCGGACTGACAATTAAATAAAATTGAACCTTGGTAGGAGGAATGGGAGGCATTTTTGCAAATTTTAGGAAAGTAGCAGTTCAAATGCTGTGTAAGTTACCACAATAATCACATTTACTCATCACAACGTATTTACTAGAACTGAATAGTTGGAATATTCAATGGTTAAGAGAGTAGATGTCCATTCAGAAGACCTATGTTTGGTCCTCAGCATCCACATTGTTGGGTAAAAACAAAGTATAATAAAATCAGTTCCAATAAGTCACACCTGTTTCTTTTAAGCTCAATTAGATAAATATGTAATACACACATACACATAATTAAGTGCAAACACAATCATAAAAGTGTAAGCTTTTTGTTTTTATTCTTGAGTTATTTGTCTCATCCCCATTTAGAATATTTGTAATGATCGACCATGGAAATTTATTCAGTAATTTCCAACAGAGTTGGAATAACAATTCCATAGCAATTATAATCCAAATTATTAGAAAATTGATAAGAATGGAAATTACTTCTTCTCCGTGTATACTAGATAACATGGGACTATATTATTAAACAAAGTTTCTATATATCTTAGCTCTAGTATATCATATATAATGCATGAAACATGGAGGTTTAGGCATCATTACAAAACCTCTATTGAACTACAGTTGTCTTTTTACAGAAGGAACAACCTCTTTTTTATTATTATTGATTATAGTCTTTAGTGATGTCAGCCTACTACTTCAGATGGAAACGTGGCAAAATGTATCAAGTTATTCAATAGTATCAAGTTAGTATTCACTAATAATTAAAAATATATTTATTGTCGGGTTTCTATTTATAAAGAGAGACTTTACTAAGGCATGTGAAAGCAGCAAATCACCAAGAATCAGAGAGTCCTCACCTAGTGAATAGAAGCATGATAGAAGAAGAAATGCTTTGGGTTTGTTTGGTTTGTAATTAGTGATAAAATTCAAGTTAATTTTTGAAGTTTAGGGGTATGCTGTATTTTCTTAATGCCAAAATTAAAGATGAGTAAACCAATTGTTCATGTCAATAATGTATCATTTATAATTTTTGGGTCCTGTTGATGTCTGAAGAATTATTTTACACCCAGAGAAGTTATCAGTGTACCTCTATTCATACAGAGAAACATATTCATATATCTACTAAAAAAGCACGAGTTTAATGTTATATATTCAATTTCATTCCCATGGCATTGTTTAACACTACTTTCATATAAACATCTGCCTTTTCTAAAGGTAAGACTAACTGTTATTTTTATTCCTCAATTTTGTCAATACTATCATGAAAACTAATATCCAGCTGTCACTATCTCATATATATCACTTGCAAATATATTCAAGTATAAGTAGAACCACAGATATGTCATCAAATATTCCACCAACATATTTATCTTCTTTTATAGTTCTCCTCTTTACACTCCCTGATCATGACTAATATTTAGGTGATCCTCTACACAGTCAATACTCTTTTCTGTCCATCCTTCTAAATCACAAGACCTAATATGCACTTATATTTCTATATGAGGAAATGCTTAGATTCCATGGTTGCTGTGTTTCCTGAAGAAACATACCCCATTTCTTGTCATTTTCTTTCTTCTCTCTTAACCTGTCCAAGACATAAATTCTAATGACATTCATTGATAATCAATATCTCTTAGAAGTGTTTGGAAACTGACCAAGTAGATAGTTTTAGGGAATATAATGTGTACATGGTTGTGAATTCATGTTGTTCATTTGAAGAACTCTATCCCAAAAGACAATTCTTTGTGTTAGGATTAAATAGTGAACATAAGCAATGAAAAGATGATTGCTTCTTCTTGAATCTCCTGCCCATATTCTCTTAAATCTAGCTGAACCATTGTTTCTGTTGATTTCATTGGGTTATTTTTGTTGTCCTTCTAGGGATGGCAATGGTGTTTGACAATGTAATTGTCTCTGAGCATTCCTGAGATAAAAATCACATTTGGATACTATTTTTTATTAGCTTTTTGGGAATAATCATCTGAATAGATTGGATGGAGTAGACAAGGTGCCTAATGAGCAGTATTCAAGAAAACAAAAAACAGATAATGCTTTCTGTGATCATAAACAGTCATTATTGATACTACTTTATTATGGGAGAAATATACCTCTAACAACTAAATTGAACATTCCTTAATCTGTGGTTCAAATAAATCTTGTCTATGGGAAAATATATAGGCAATACTGCAGGACAAGTCTTTTCCTCATAAAAAGGAGGAATAGGAAACAGTAATTTCCTTCTTTATTAGTGTAGTGACTACAAGTAAGTAGACATTGTACTGGATTAGTCTAGTTTGGCTTAGTTAACAGACCACATGTTTATAAGCCAAGAACTACCTAGACCATATCTTGCTATTTGCATGTTTCAACTTCAGAAACCACAAATATTTCACAGATGCCTTTAAAGTCATATACTTATGAGAATAGCAGTAGACAAAAGAATAGCCAGAGACAAAAAATCCAAATACACAATGGATTTTGGGGTACAGATTTTCAGCTTCCTGCTAATCAGTGTCACAGGTAACAGATAGCAGGGAATTTGATCTCAGAATTCAATCAAAATTCTTTTCCCAGGGGATTTTGTATCTAAAAAATACTTTTTTTCTTTTTTTTCTTCTGAATGTTGGGTGATACAAAATATTTTTGTATCTTTATTTCTACTAATCCTCTCTCTCTCTCTCTCTCTCTCTCTCTCTCTCTCTCTCTCTCTCTCTCTCTCTCTCTCTCTCTGTTGATTTTTCTAGTCATAGTGTCCAGTGGACAAACTGTGCTCACCCAGTCTCCAGCAATTATGGCTGCCTCTCTGGGGGAGAAGGTCACCATCACCTGCAGTGCCAGTTCAAGTGTAAGTTACTTGCACTGGTTCCAACAGAAGTCAGGATCCTCCCCCAAACTCTGGATTTATGATATATCCAAGCTGGCTTCTGGAGTCCCAACTCGCTTCAGTGGCAGTGGGTCTGGGACCTCTTACTCTCTCACAATCAGCACCATGGAGACTGAAGATGCTGCCACTTATTACTGTCACCAGTGGAGTAGTTACCCAACCACACAGTGATACAGACTGGAACAAAAACCCTCTAACTTTTTGAGGCCCAGCTATTTACTTCTAGAAATAAAATGTGACCAGAGGTTTGATTACAGATGTTCAAGCAGGCTAATCTAATTTACAGTGTCATTTGCATCTTTGAATAGCTGTCTCAATAATATTCCTCCAGTGCTGTTCTCAGATAATCTTACTTTACCTGTGTTTATTTATTCTTGGTTTTTTGATCTGTTTGTTGAAGGCAAGTGTGACAGGCACTACTCTTCAGCTATTTTACTGGTGGTCGCCATCATCCTTCACATCTAGTTTATGCTACTTTCATGGATTTTTAGGATCTACTTGGTTGATGGTTTTTCTTCAAGATAATCATTTACTCATAATACACTGCCTTTGTTATCCTACAAACAGGATATCTGTCCTAATCTGTGTTCTGATTTTTATTAGCAGACTTTCCTTTTCATTAAATTTTCCTATTAATATTTGATTGAAATGATTTTTCTCCAAAAATTAAAAAATATTGACAGTCATGTATATTTTCTTTCTGTAATCATGACATTTAATTGAGACACTCCACAAATAAAGAAACAAATAAATTAACAGAATTTAATATCTATCTATAAATCCATTTGATTCTGTGTGTGAACCTTACTGTGAATAATAAAATTCATAAGGAAATTTTATCATTCTAAATAAAATTATTAAAGATACTTATTTAATTATTTAAGATACTTAAATGTACATTAAATTTAAATTACATTTGAATTAAATTTAAATTTCATTTAATAATAACAGGAATAATTACGTAACAGTTTATTTGCAATTTTCCAATTTAAGTTGCTTGTATGAAATCCAGATGACATGGCTGCCAGCCTCCCTGTCTGCATCTGTAGAAGAAACTGTCACTAGCACAGGATGTCAAGATATTAATGATTACTTAGCACATTATTAATATATTACTTAGAAGAGGAAAGTGGGGCTTAACCAAGGATCAATAGGGTATTTTACATCACAGTAAATGGCTGATTGCCTTTGTTCTTTTAAAGCATTCTACCTTCTTATATATGTATGTGTTTTGACAGAAGACAGAATATTCTGTCTCACTCTGGGAGAAGCTTTTGATGAAGACATCTTAAGTAAATAGTCTCTTTCTGACACACCTTTCTCATTTCTGTCTATCTTGGTGTCAACTGTCTTAGGTGAGTGTAAAGAAAGAGGAGGCTTCCTTTGGTTAAATGTTGTTTCATTTATTTGTTTACTAATAAGGCAAGTCAGAAATATAAGGCATAGTACTGTAGGTAATGACAGTCAGTGAAACAGGCATGTTCCAGAATAGATAGATATATTAGTTTCTTGGAACCCAGATTTTCCTAAGCTGACTATATGTTAATTTATTATATTATATTATATTATATTATATTATATTATATTATATTATATTATATTATATTACATTGTATTGTATTGTATTGTATTGTATTGTATTGTATTGTATTGTATTGTATTGTATCATTATCAACAAGAACATTATGGCTCACACTAAAACATTTAGCAAGCTGGAACTACACCTGTATCTAGCATATGCCTATTACTGTTAAATATGGAAATCTCTGGTACCAACTGTGAAACCATGATGACATTTACTGACTATCTTAGCAAACAGAACCTGAACAATATAGTAAAATAATGACAATTTCTCAAATTAATTTGACTTGTTTGGATGCATTATGCAAACTCTGGGCTCCAAATAAATTTTTAGGAAAATATTCTGCTATTTATCATTCCACCTCTGGTCAAGTCCACATCTGTGACATGTTCAATCACAGTCAGATGCAGCAGACAAAAGATATGTGCATTAAACAAAGCTTATCAACCAAAATCATGCACAGTTCACCCCTTAAAAACCAGTCTCCGTCTTCTCAGATACTGAAGGAAACCTTAGGAAGTAACTACAGAGTTTCCAGAAATGTCAGCCTGGATATATACTCTCTTGCAGTGTGTCTATCATGACATTTCATTTTGCCCCTGAATTAAACTGCTTGCTTCTTTACCCTATGTGTGTGCTTTTTCAGTTCTTTAAATAAAACAAAAATAACCATAGAACTTCAGTTATAGACATAGGCCACCAGCAATGAGTGATGGTAATGGAAAGTATAATTAAGGATTAGGGAAAAAATAAATGAACTAAACTGCCACCTGAAATCTGTAATCAAACTTAAGGTGGATGAAGAGAGGGAAGAAGAGAGGGAGAAGATATGGTTGAAATAATGAGGGGAGAGAAAAATAGAAAGTGGGACAAAAACAAAGATGAAAAGAAGGAGGACTAGAGAGATTCATTTTTAATTTCAGGAGGACAGAAGCATGTGAAAACTGATAAAACTATATCTAAAGATCATCAGGATATGATGCAAAGGTCAGAAGTGTATGTGATTTGTGTACTTTCAATCTCTGTGTGTATCCTGTAGGCTGTTTTCGATGGTGACAGTGACCAATACAAATAATTACGACCTGAGAAACTCAACATAAAACCAGATATGCTGAATCTAATAGAAGACAAAGTGGAAAGTGCCATGAACTCATTAGCACAGAGTGAAATTTCCTAAACAGAACCCCAACAGTTCATGCCTTTAGATCAACAATTGATAAACAGGACCTCATGAAACTGGAAAGCTTCTGTAAGGCAAAGGACATAGTCAATAAGATGAATCAGCAAGCAACATACTGGGAAAAAACTTCTCTGACTCCACAAGTGATGGAAGGATAATATCCAAAATATATAAAGAGCTTACAAAGCTAACCAACAAGACCAAAAGGAAGACAAAGAACCAACCAAATAAATGAAGTACAGAAATAAACCATGAATTCACAACAGAGCAGTCTTGAATGGATGAGAAGCAGCTAAAGAAATGATCCCCCAGAGCTCCCAGGGACTAACTCAACAACCAAAGGATACATATGGAGGGACCCATTTTTCCAGCTGCATATGTAGCAGAGGGTGGCCTTGTTGGACATCAAAGGGAAGAGAGACCCTTGGTCCTGAGAATGCTCAGTGCCCCAGTATAGGGGAATTACAGGACAGGGAAGCAGAATTGGGTAGGTTGGTGATGGGGGTGGGAGGGTGAGGGGATCAGAGAGGGGTGGCATGGGGGAATGGGCGGTGGGAGAGGGGGAAGATGAGATAGGCAGATTTCAAAGGGAGAAACCAGGAAACAAGATAAGATTTGAAATGTAAATAAAGAAAATATCTAATGAAAATAAAAAAGAAAATAAAGAAAAATATAAAGCAGAATGTTCTCTCATGACCAAGTTCTGTCCTATGCCTATCATAACAACAAAATCAATATTTTAAAATAAAGTAGTTTGTGTGAGGATGCTGTAGTGTGTACCAGAGATCTGGGAAGTGAGAGACTCTCAGGACTCAAAATGAGGTACCTTATGTGGAATTCCCTACAGTGGGAAGAGGGAACTCAATGAGACCAGCTCCATCCATCTGTGATCCTTGTAGTAAACTTAGGGAAATCTGGAAGAACCTGAGGAGGAAGATGACTCTATAGGAAGAAGAGCATTCTCAACTAACCTGGATCCCAGAGATCGCTCAGACACTAAGCTACCAACAAGGCAGCACACACCTGCTGATATGAGGCCTGCAACACACATACAGCAGAGGATTTCTGAAAGCAGACTCAGTGAGAGAAGATGTACCTAACCCTCAAGAGACTTAAGACCCCAGGGAATAACAAGGTCTGGTAGAGCGGGGGTGCAAGGTTAGAGTGGCAGGGACATTTTATAGGAAACTGGGGGAAGTAATATAGATTGTTGAAGTCAGAGTGTGGACAAGGGGGGGATAAAGTCTGGACTGCAAAAAATATATTAAAAAGTAAAGACAAATTAGAAAAAATAAAATAAAGTAGAATATTTTTCTAATATACTGGATGGTTTTGTGTGTCAACTTGACACAGGTTGAAGTTATCACAGAGAAAGTAGCTTCAGGTGAGGAACTGCCACCATGAGATCCAGCTATAAGTAATTTTCTCTATTAGTGATCCAGGAGGGAGGAGCCATTGTGCATGGTGCCATCTTTGGCCTGCTAATCTTGGATTCTGTAAGAGAGCAGACTGAGCAAGCCAGTAAGCAACATCCATCCTTCCATGGTCTCTGAAACAGCTCCTGCTTCCTGACCCGCCTGAGCCCCAGTCCCGACTTCCTTTGGAGATCAACAGGAAAGTGAAGTGTAAGCTGAATATAATCTTTCCTTCCCAAGTTGCTTCTTGATCATGATGTTTGTGAAGGGATAGAAACCCTGACTAAGGCACTTATCAATGTAAAAATCATCATCACTCCTTAGAAATAGCATTCTTTCATTTTATTATGCATGTTGTGAGTTTCCAACTGATATCTTTGTCATTTAATATAGTTCCTAATATAAAACCACACTGTGTTCTGCACCAGAAGCAATCTAGGAGAGGCTAAAGGCAAGTAAGTGACTTGAGATGGTTTCACCATAAACAGTATACTGCAATAAATAAGCCCTAACAGGCAAAGCCAAGAAATGACATTTTCAGGATTTAATTGCTGCTATTGATAAGCCTTTCTTATCATTCCTCCTCAAAGGAGGAATGGATACAGAAAATGTGGTATATTTATACAATGAAATACTACTCAGCAATTAAAAATAATGAATTCATGCAATTTGTAGGTAAATGGTTAGACCTGGAAAATATCATCCTGAGTGAGCTAACCCAGTCACAAAAGAATACACATGAAATGCAATCACTGATAAGTGGATATTAATGAGCCCAGAACCCCTAAATACTCAAGGCAAAATTAGCAATTCAAATGATTCCCAAGAAGAAAGGAGAGGACCCTGGGCCTGTAAAGATTGGATCCAGTTTTGTAGAGAAACCATGGGGGGGGAGGGGGAATGATTGGGGAATAGTTGGGGGGGAGAGGAATTATGGGACATAGGGAGGGGGGGGAACTGGGAAAAGGGAAAGCCTTTGGAATGTAAACATAGAATATAGAAAATAAAAATTAAGAAATAAATAAACACTGAAAAAAAAGAGACTGTGTGAAAAAATAACACACCTTGTTTTCTTATTAATTTACTCAAAAGAAGAATCAAGTCAGTAAATTTCTGTTGGTGAATTCTATTAGTCAGACCTTCTGAAACTGATTCTTATCATTTTGTTCTCATGACTCAAAGATATTTCCACTCAGATAATCTAGACTTTCGTTAACCCACTCAATTCTTAGTAGCTATGGTGGACTAGTGTTCAGTCATCTTACCAGCCTTTCTGTTTTCGTTTATGGAACTTTACAAACTGTGTTGCCATATCTTCTAGAAAACATGCATTTCACCATATCTAACAGTGTAAATGTTAAAAAAAAGAATGGGTACAGAATGTGTCTTCTGAATAATCACTATACTTTCACTTCTAACTATATCTGCTTTGCATAGTGTCCCTTAGGGATTCCACACGAAGGATAGCAACTATTGCTGGCTCCCTAGAGGGCAGTGTAGTGTAGAAGGAAAAGTTTTTGAGCTGCTGAACTTCATCTCAGCTCTATTCTGCTTGTTCCTCTTCACCTTGCATAAGAATGGAAAATAGGAAAAAGGACTTCTAGATGATCCCTCTCACAAAGAATATCTTTAAGTATACGAAAGGATGTGATCCTACTATCAAAATGTTGACAGAAACTTTCATTCTGGGACAATACATAAACACAAACACACAACTTTATGCGTGTGTATGTTTGTACACACATGTATAACATATACACATAGATAATATTATATATTCATATATGTTAAATAGTACAATTATGATTGTGCAGGTGTGAAAATTTATAAAACTATAATCTAGTTTCCAGTTACTGGCTGACCATACTGGGTACTGAACAACTATCATCTGAAAAATTAATACCATTTGGATTCCTGGTATTCTTTGTAAAAGACATTTACTACAATTTGCTATTAAATTCTGGTTTGTAATATCTCTCTCCTGGATTCTGTTTTCTTGTACTGAAATTCACCTTCCAATTCCTAGTCAGAGAGACCTTACCTCATAGCAAGACACCATTTATCTACTGTACATGGCAAGAGTATATAAAACCAAAGCAATATCTCAAATAGTATGGTAACATGTTATAAAACCTTAAAATCCCTGAAAATAGGAAAAGATTGGGCCAACACAATTATATAACTTTCCATGAGTCTGGATTGGTCTGTGGCTTGGGTTGTCGGAGCCATTTCTCCTATTTCATTACTAGATGGCAATCTAAGACAATGTTTGCATGACTATGTTGGAATGACAATTAAATAAAATTAAACCTTGGTAGGAGGAATGGGAGGCATTGTTGCAAGTTTTAGGAAAGTAGCAGTTCAACTGCTGTGTAAGTTACCATAATAAACACATTTACTCATCATGATGTATTTACGGGAACTGAATAGATGGAATATTCAATGGTTAAGAGAGTAGATATCCATTCAGAGGACCTGTGTTTGGTCCTCAGCATCCACATTTGTTGGGTCAAAACAAGCTATAATATAATCAGTTCCAATATCTCACACCTGTTTCTTTTAATCTCAATTATATATGTATATATATATATGTATATATATACATATATATTTATATACATATATATATATATGTATATATATATATATATATATATATATATATATAATACACACATACACATAATTAAGTACAAAGACAATGGTAAAATTGCAAGCTTTTCATTTTTATTCTTGAGTTATTTGTCTCATCCCCATTTAGAAGAAATATTTGTAATGACCAACCATTATTCAGTAATTTCCAACAGAATTGGCATAACAATTCCCTTGCAATTATAATCCAAATTATTAGAAAATTGATAAGGATGGAAATTATTTCTTCTCCTTCTATACTAGATAACATGGGACTATATTATTAAGCAAAGTTTCTACAACTTCTTAGCTCCAGTATATCATATATAATACATGGATCATGGAGGTCTAGACATCATTATAAAACCTCAATTACACATTTGCCTTTTTACGTGAAGGAACAACCTCTTTTTTTATTATTATTATTGATTATAGTCTCTAGTGATGTCAGCCTACTAATTCAGATGGAAACATGGCAAAATGTTTCAAGTTATTCAATAGTATCAAGTTACAATTCACTAATAATTAAAAATATATTTAT
Source organism: Apodemus agrarius (assembly GCA_964023405.1). NCBI lineage: Eukaryota > Metazoa > Chordata > Mammalia > Rodentia > Muridae > Apodemus > Apodemus agrarius. The sequence goes on along the minus strand of OZ030006.1, from coordinate 96,100,365 downwards.
TGTGGGATTACTATTTATAAAGAGCCACTTTACTAAGACATGTGAAAGCAGCAATCACCAAGAATCAGAGAGTCCTCACCTAGTGAATAGAATCATGATAGAAGCATAAATGCTTTGGGTTTGTTCGGTTTGTAATTAGTGATAAAATTTAAGTTCATTTTTGAAGTTTAGGGGTATGCTGTATTTTCTTAATGCCAAAATTAAAGGTGAGTAAACCAATTATTCATGTCAATAATGTATCATTTATAAATTATGGGTCCTGTTGATGTCTGAAGAATTCTTTTACACCCAGAGTAGTTATGACCTTATATCTTTATTCATACAGAAAAACGCATATTCATATCTCTACTAAAAAGAGCACAAGTTTAATGTTATATATTCACTTTCATTCCCATGGCACATTGTTTATTTAACACTCCTTTCATATAAACATCCCCCTTTTCTAAAGGTGAGGCTAACTGTTATTTTTATTTCTCAATTTTGTCAATACTATCATGAAAACTAATATCCAGTTGTCACTATCTCATATATATCACTAGCAAATATATTCAACTATAAGTAGAACCATAGATATGTCATCAAATATTCCACCAACATATTTATCTTCTTTTATAGTTCTCCTCTTTACACTCCCTGATCATGACTAATGTTTAGGTGATCCTCTACCCATTCAATAATCTTTTCTGTCCAACCTTCTTAATCACAAGATCCAATATGTACTTATATTTCTATATGAGGAAATGCTTAGATTCCATGGTTGTTGTTTTCTGAAGAAATGTACCCCATTTATTGTCACCTTCTTAACCTGTCCAAGACATAAATTCTAATGACATTCATTGATAATCAATATCTCTTAGAAGTGTTTGGAAAGTGGCTGAGTAGATAGTTTTAGGGAATACAGTGTGTACATGGTTGTGAATACATGCTGTGCATTGGAAGAACTCTATCCCAAAAGACAATTCTTTGTGTTAGGATTAAATAGTTGAACATAAGCAATGAAAAGATGATTGTTTCTTCTGGAATCTCCAGTCATATTCTCTTAAATCCAGCTGAACCATTGTTTCTGTTGATTTCATTGTGCAAGTTATTTTTGTTGTCCTTCTAGGGATGGCACTGGTGTTTGACAATGTATAATTGTATCTGAGCATTCCTGGGATACAGATCACATTTGTGTGCTAGTTTTCCATTAGATTTTTGGTAATAATCATCTGAATAGATTGGATGGAGTAGCAAGGTGCCTAATGAGCAGTATTCAAGAAAACAAAATACAGATAATGCTTTCTGTGATCATAAACAGTCATTATTGATACTACTTTCTTATGGGAGAAATATTCCTCAAACTACTAAATTGAACATCCCTTGATCTGTGGTTCAAATAAATCTTGTCTATTGGAAAATATATGGACAATACTACAGGACAAGACTTTTCCTCATAAAAATGAGGAATAGGAAACAGTAATTTCCTTCTTTATTAGTGTAGTGACTACAAGTAAGTAGACATTGTACTGGATTAGTCGTGTTTGGCCTAATTAAAAGACCATATGTTTATAAGTGAAGAACTACCTATACCATATCTTGAAATTTGCATATTTCAACTTCAGAAACCACAAATATCTCACAGATGCCTTAAAGTCATAAAGTCTGGCAGTAATTAGCCAGAGACGAAAATTCAAATACACAATGGATTTTTGGGTACAGATTTTCAGCTTCCTACTAATCAGTGTCAGAGGTAACAGATGGCAGGGAGTTTGAGCTCAGAATTCAATCAAAATTCTTTTCCCAGGGGAATTTATATCTAAAAAAATACTTTTTTTTCTTTCTTCTGAATGTTGTGTGACACAAAATTATTTTTGTATCTTTATTTCTACTAATCCCTTCTCTCTCTCTCTCTCTCTCTCTCTCTCTCTCTCTCTCTCTCTCTTTCTCTTTCTCTCTCTTTCTGTTGATTTTTCTAGTCATAGTGTCCAGTGGAGAAATTGTGCTCACCCAGTCTCCAGCATTATGGCTGCCTCTCCGGGGGAGAAGGTCACCATCACCTGCAGTGCCAGCTCAAGTGTAAGTTACATGCACTGGTACCAACAGAAGTCAGGATCATCCCCCAAACTCTGGATTTATGATATATCCAAGATGGCTTCTGGAGTCCCAACTCGCTTCAGTGGCAGTGGGTCTGGGACCTCTTACTCTCTCACAATCAGCACCATGGAGACTGAAGATGCTGCCACTTACTACTGCCAGCAGTCGAGAAGTAACCCATGCACACAGTGATACAGACTTGAACAAAAACCCTCTAACTCCTTAGGGCACAGCTATTTCCTTCTAGAGATAAAGTGTGGCCAGAGGTTTGATTACCGAAGTGCAAGAAGGCTATTCTACTTTACAGTGTCATTTGCATCTTTGGAAAACTGTCTCAATAATATTCCTCCAGTGCTGTTCTCAGATAATCTTACTTTACCTGTGTTTATTTATTCTTGGTTTTTTGTTCTGTTTGTTGAAGGCAAGTGTGGCTGACACTTCTCTTCAGCTATTTTACTTGTGGTCCCCATGATCCTTCATATCTAGTTTATGCTACTTTCATGGATTTTTAGGATCTACTTGGTTGGTGGTTTTTCTTCAAGATAATAATTTACTCATAATACACTGCCTTTGTTATCCTACAAACAGGAGTATCTGTCCTAATCTGTGTTCTGATTTTTATTAGCAGACTTTCCTTTTCACTAAATTTTCCTATTAATACATAATTGAAATGATTTTTCTCCAAAAATAAAAAAAAATATTGACAGTCATGTATATTTCTTTCTGTTCTCAAGACGTTTAATTGAGACACTCCACAAATAAACAAATAAAGAAACAGAATTTAATATCTATCTATAAATCTGCTTGATTCTCTGTGTGTACCTTACTGTGAATAATAAAATTCATAAGGAAATTTCATCATTCTAAATAGAGAAAAAATTATTTAAGATACTTAAGCATACATTGAATTTAAATTTAAATTACATTTGAATTAAATTTAAATTTCATTTAATAATAACAGGAATAATTATGTAACAGTTTATTTGCAATTTTCCAATTTAAATCCAGATGACACAGTTACCAGCCTCCCTGTCTGCATCTGTAGAAGAAATTGTCACTAGCACAGGATGTCAAGATATTAATGATTACTTAGCACTTTATTAATATATTACTTAGAGCAAAGTGGAGCTTACCCAAGGATTAAGAGGGTATTTTACTTCACAGTAAATGGAAGATTTCCTTTGTTCTCTGAAAGCATTCTACCTTCTTATATATGTATATGTTTTGACAGAAGACAGAATATTCTGTCTCACTCTGGGAGAAGCTTTTGATGAAGACATCTTAAGTAAATAGTCTCTTTCTGACACACCTTTCTCATTTCTGTCTTTGTGTCAACTGTCATAGGTAAGTGTAAAGAAAGAGGAGGCTTCCTTCAGTTAAATGTTGTTTCATTTATTTGTTTACTAATAAGGCAAGTCAGAAATTTAAGGCATAATGCTTTAGGTGATGGCAGAGTCAGCTAAGCAGGCAAGTTCAAGAATAGATATATTAGTTTCTTGGAACCCAGATTGTCCTAAGCTGACTATATATTACATTACATTACATTACATTATGTTATATTATATTGTATTGTATTGTATTGTGTTGCTTTGCATTGCGTTATGTTATGTTATGTTATGTTATGTTATGTTATGTTATGTTATCAACAAGAACATGATGGTTCACACTAAAACATTTAGCAAGTTGGAACTACACCTGTATCTAGCATATGCTTGTTGCTCTTAATATGGAAATCTCTGGCACCAACTGTGAATCCATGATGACATTTACTGACTATCTTGTTAATAAACAGATATACAATACAGTAATACAATATATACAGATATACAATATAGTAAAATATTGGCAATTTCTCAAACCAATTTGACTTGTTTGGATACATTATGCAAACTCTGGGCTCCAAATAAAATCTTATGAAAAAGAATCTGCTATTTATCATCCCACCTCTGGCCAAGTCCACATCTGTGACATGTTTAGTCACAGTCAGATACAGCAGACAAAAGAATGTACATTAAACAAAGCCTATCAACCAAAACTGCAACTTTCCAAACTAGTGTAAACTGATAGCTCATTAGCTTGGTATTAGCAGAAACTAAAGAAAGTTACCAAGTTCCTGATGTATGATGCAGCCAATAAACATATGGTTCAGTGGAACTGGCTTGGAGTATTCTCCCACTATAAACAGTCTAGAGTCTAAAGAATCTATTAATTATTATTGTCAACATTGTTGGAGTACCCTCATAGTGAGACAACTCATAACATAAACCACCAAGTTAGGCAGTAGTGTAACACAGTACTGTCCCACTTGTTCATAGTGATGCATATATTAGAAGAAATCATGCCTCTTGTGCAGTACTCATTGGCTCACATTTTCAGAGGTTTCAATCCATCAAGAGAGAGGCATTTAATGCTTCTTAGTGGGTGCACATTAAGGGAAAATTGGCCAAAGATATATGAAGTCAAGTACCTATTCCTTGTAAATTGCTTTCTCACACTATACCATCCAGAAATTACCAAAATACTGAGAGAGCAAAAAAGAATAACAAAACAAAACAGAAAAACAAAGTGAAAACTGAAGAAGCACATACACATTGAAAGAAATGCACACATACACACAAAAAATGTAATCAAAGTACATAATCAGAAACCTTTGCATGTAAGTAAAAGACCATTAAGAAAGCCCAAACAAAGCATTATGAGACAGAACATTTTCAAAAGTACCATTAATTGTGGTTTGTATACCCAGAAAGTTTCCAACGGAAAAAAAATTAAAAAAAAATTTCCTGTGTGAGTTATTGTCAACTGGAGTCAGCTTTTAGGTTTTCTGCAGTTTTCTCTCTACTTAACCATCTTTGAGAGGGATAGTCTGTTTGAATGTCCTCAGATTCCATGATGATGATTACCATAGGAATAAAATCTGTCCCAGATGTACTGCCACTAAATCTGACTCAGGTTACAAGTTACAAACTAGGTTGCCTTAGAATGGAGAAGCTTAGAAGCTCTTCTAAGTGTTTTGTTAATACAGGGCTAAGACCATGAAGTGATGTGGACTGCCTCTATTGTCATAGTGAGGAATAATGGAGATTATATTATCTGATTGTCTCATTTCACACCTGACATAGGAAATATATATTAAGTACACATGGCAAATCCCTGAATACACAAACAGCATATGTTGTACCGGGATGCAAAAATCCCCAGCAATCCTCTGCTACCTGAAAATCTGAGCAGTAGGAGTCCCATGATTGAACAAGTTCAAATTTTTCTATGTTATGTTCTGGCTAACACTGACTCCTACACACAGTAGGGCCACACCCAATCTTCACCCACATAGGTAAGGGACAAAACTTATTTTCTGAAATAATCACAAGAGACAATATCATACATGTTCATTGTGGTCTAAGAATTAGGTATTTAAATGTAGGTAAATATAAGTCTCCTGGAGACCTTCCACCAATGCTTCTCAGTGACCCTCAAAATCCTCACCACATATAAGATATGATGTTGTCAGATAGAGACAGAAGAAGGGAAAGCTTGAGCATCTAAGCTTACTCTTCTTACCTAAATGGTTTATGTTACAATTCGATGACTGTGGAAGGAGTATCAAAGGTTTGTTGACATTGATAAGTTTTAACATCTTCAGATACTAAGCTCTGTAAGTCAAGGTGAAATTTTCCCCAGAGTCATTGCCACTGAACTGATAGGAAGCCAAGATGTCATACCGAATGTATAGTGGATGCGGATCTTTGAAAACGTTAATGTTTCTTTTGGTATCAGTATAAGGAAATATTAAAATTCTGACTAATCTGACATGTGATAGTGATGATTTTCCTAGACTTGCCATCAGGAAGAATAGAGGAGGCTGCATTTTCAAGCTTCTTATATAGGAAAATTAAGCACAAATACACACACAATAAATAATATTCCCACTAGATTTTCCAAAAGACAAAGGAACAATGACCACTATGACCAGATAAATCCCTAGAGTTATCCCTTCTCACCAAAAAAAATACAAAGCATCAGCAGACCCAGTATTTGAGTAGAAACACACACGACTTTCTATGTCTTTATTGTAACTGACAACTCCACAGGATGTGACCAGTTTACTCAAAATATATACATGCAAATGGCTGTGATCTGGGCTCATGGAAATCAGCAAATTCTGAGAGGATCTGAGAATAACAGTCAATAGACAGAAAGTGCTTACATTTTGAATACGTGTATAATGATAAATTATGGCAGTCCCCTACTTACCATCTCCTGGTCCTGTATGATTAGGCATGTATAAGCTTGAACAAAGGATTATAGAAATGGATATACACATTATGACTTCTGGTGAAAATAGGGAGCCCATATTAAATTCCTTTAAACTATCACCCTTTCTTGAACCATTAAAAAAATCAAGGAACAATGATCAGGGTTTATGAATACCCTCATATGTGTGGCATGTTGTAAACCCTGACAGTGTACTCCATTCACTTTGAATAAGGTTTCTGGACTAATTTTTAACTTATATGCAAATTTTTCAATGATTTTATTTTTCACTCAAAATAGACTTTTCGTATAATTTCTCTGACAATATTTTTCTGTTGTATTAATTGTTAATAAATCCTGTCACAGACTTCCTTCTTGTCTCAGATGATTTACGTTCCCAGCATCATACAGCCTTTATATTTTAATGTGCTTTAAATAACACAGTGGCTGAGCAACTGCCTAAACTCTGTTTTAGAATCTACCTCCCAATAAGAAGCCTGCCTTACTACTTACTAATTTCTATGCTCCATTTTGGCAGATGTTGACTCAAATGAGCAGCTCTCTTGGCTCTTATCCCCTTTACATGGTGGCTCTGCTTCTCCCTCCTGAACATTATGTCCCTTCCATGCTGGTCTCTCTTTCCTCCTTGTTGTCCCAAGACCAGGAACTCTAAACTTTGCCTATGGCTTATGTCCTCCTCAGCTATTGGCTGTTGGCATATATATTTGCCAATCAGAATTAACTTCAGTCAGGTTCCTAGTATGTATGTGCAGACTCTTTCTTGCAAACAATTTTGGTGTGCCCAATTAGTGTTCTAATACAAGCAGCTAATAGTTTTCCATCCGACAAATCCTGTGAGATCCTACCCACCTCCTGTATGATCCAAATCCACACCCTCTGTAGTCATAGCTCCCTGTAAAATTGTCTTCTGTTTCCATGAGAAAACACTTTCTTACTCCCATTTGACTAATTTCTCTTCATTGAAAATCATATAATTAGTGAGACCTAGAAGAGGTGAAAATATCAGTCCGAGAGTAGAGTGATTAAAATTTTTATTTCTTGACGCTTTTAGAAATGTTTATGTGTCTGAGAACATCAATGCCCAAAAATTGCAGAGCATTTTAAATGGGTCTGAAGACAAATTTTCTATAAATGGCACCCAACTTAAAGCAAATATAACTCAAACTTACATATCCTTATAACCTGAATAGAGTGTGCTTGTTAGCATCGTCAAGATTTACCAAAGTTGAAAAATTTAAAGGGCATAGGAAGTAAGTCTAAGAAAAAATACTTGACATAATGCAGCTAACACACATTATCTTCAGGTTGATCTCAAAGGATCATGATAGAAAGTGAAAAGACCATCAAGGTGTGACATTCATTGGCTTTTGAGAATTCCCTTTTTCTCTGTTTCTTTTCTATCTTGAATATTTCTAATAGCATGAATCTATGCCAATGAAATTTTCTGTGTTTTATTTTTTCTATTTTAGAACAATATCTGCAGCTTTTCATAAATGATATAGTATATTACAACACTCCTATATTTAGGGTCTTAAAGAAATTGGCTGTCAACCAATATTAATTTGAACTTCAGATCTCTGAATTCTCCTGTTACTTTTGTTGGATGGATCAGAATGCTTGTACTTTCTCCACACTGAATAAGTAGCCCTTTATCCTTTTGCTTACCAGTATTCTTCATTCAACAAGACATAGAGCACAATCCAGGCATAGGACCAATGATATTAAAATTCGACAAGCCTTCTTAAAGGTCATGTATTTTTCTTCTTGTTTTATATATATATATATATATATATATATATATATGGAAATGCTAGTGAGTATGTATAGAAATATATAAATACATACAAAAACAATTAGTGGAAAAAGCACCATTAATTTGAAAGAGAACAGCGACATGTATGTGGTGAGAAATGGAATATGGAAAAGTAAGAGGAAATGTTGTAATAAATATTCAGGTTCATAAATAAACACTGAAAAAAAACAGGAGAAGCTATATAGCCACAATAACATCTACACCTAACTTTGAAAAGTCAATGGAAGGAATTATATATTGTCAAGCATGATACAATATTTGAAGCACCCTGACATGGAGGGAAACATAACAAGGAAACTACATAGAACTTGATAGAAATCAAAATAAGGTGAGTCTCATAGGCAGTTGATATTCTCTGTTGTTCAAAGAGAAGCACATTCCATACACATAAACCAGTACTGAGGCTCAATTGGAGACATAAGAGAGTCACAGGTCTGTAATAAGCTACTGACATCATGGGTCCTGCAGCTGTGCCTATCTTTTGCTGATTTGCATGTACCCAAAGCACAGCCCACTGACATGAGGACTTCATAGTTAGGTTGCAACCTGTGCTGGAGTCAGCCTCAAACAGATCACAACAGACATGAATGTGCCCACTCAGCTCCTGGGGTTGTTGCTCCTATGGCTTTCAGGTAAGTAAAACAATACTGGAAATGTATTCATCTGTGTGTATTCAGTACTCCTGATCTCAGTGAACGTCCTATTGCAAAATAATCTTGTAGAGATTTGCTTTCAATTTTCCAATCATAGATGCCACATGTGACATCCAGATGACTCAGTCTCCAGACACCCTGGCTGCATCTATGGGAGAAAGCATCACCATCACATGTAGATCAAGGGAGAATATCCACAATGCTTTAAATTGGTATCAGCAGAAATAGGGAAAATCTCCTCAGCTCCTGATCTATGCAGCAACCAGTTTGGCAGATGGGGTCCCATCGAGGTTCAGTGACAGTGGATCTGGTACACAATATTCTCTCAAGATCAGTAGCCTGCAGTCTGATGATATTGCGAGTTATTACTGCCAAAATAGTTTAAGTAACCCTCCCACAGTGATTCAAGCCATGACATAAATCACCCAAGGATGAAGAAGTTAAGAGCACAGGCTGCCCAACTGCTCCTCATGATGTCTGCATCTGCCCAATTGCTGAGACTGTTTATTGTTGCCAGGGCTTAAATGTCAAAGTGATGTTTTTATGTTGGGATCCGAGAAACTTTTATATTTACGGAATCTCTGTCCCTTTCCCCAGCCCTAGTATCAATACAAGGGAATGCTTATCATGACTCAGAAAACAAAACAATTAAACCAACAGTAATAAAAACCACTGTTCCTGAATAACATAATTGTGGAAACAGCTGTGCTTCATTCTACAGGGTTGTCAACATGCACACACACACACACACACACACACACACACACACACACGTATACAAACACACAATCCAAGGTGGAGCTATTTCAGGCAGAAACTTTTTATCTTTATATAAGAATTATATCTTGGAAAGGAGTTTAAGGAGATGATTTATTGATTATGGTTCTTCCAGAATATCTGGGTTTGAGTCCCAAAACACATATGATACCTAACTTTTAATAATTCCATTTCAAGGAACTTTTTAACTACTTTCCTATCCTCTGTTGGAGGGCAATCCTTCCAGTGTCCAGGAGGGTAAGAAAACTGCAAAGGTTTGAGAAGAAAACTTAATCTAAATTGACTTCATCAACCTGGATCAAACATGGGGTATCTGGTGCCCGATGGTGTATTCTAAACAAACTTAAGCATGGTATAGTTTGGACAAAAAATTTCCAGGTGTAATATAATCCCTGATACTCAAAAAAGTACAATTACATAGAAACTCAACCTAAGGTAAATGTCCTTTCTTCCAATAACTTGAGTCTTAGAGATAGGCTACCTGTACTATCTTTAGAGCTGAGGGAAGACTCTGGCATGTTTTTAGTCATACTGATAATATGTATGCCATTTGTGCTATTAGTTACCTCTGGTGCTAGCCATTAGAGGCAAAGGGGATTTCAACTATAGGAAGACCAATAGTTCCAACTATCCTGTTACTTGGGAGCTCTCAGAGACTATGCCACCATCTAAAGAACATACACGGTCTGGTCCATGGACCCCAGCACATATGTAGCAGAGGACTGACTTGGCTGATTTCAGTGGAAGAGGATGTGCCAAATCTTGTAAAGATTTATGCTCCAGGGAAAAGTAATGTGGTAGTATAAGAATGAGGTGGGGTGGTTGGGCGGTGAGGGTGTGGGTGGTTGACGGAGGTGGGTGGTTGAGGGCAATAGGTATATAGGGTTGAAAACACCATCTCAGAGGCAATTGTGGGGATGGAGTGAAGAATTCCTTGAAAGGGGACTGGGAAAAGGGTGTACATTTGGAATGTAAATAAACAAAGTTTAATATTTTAAGAGGATTAGAAGAGAAAGTGATTTAAAAGATCATTCAATAACTATATACATCTATTCTTTATATTTAATGCTTAGAAAAGCACATACACAACTGCTTATAAGACTGGCTTCTTCAAAGTTATCCAACAGCAAAATTTATTGGAAGAAACATTTTTTTCTATTGTGGTGTGGGAAATAATTGTCATTCTCACATAGGTTGTGTATTTTGTATTAATACCACCTATTTATATAACTTCAAAATGCTGTTTGTTAATGTTATAATTTTTTATCATTCAAGTGATTGTTGAATTGCACTTATTTGTTTATATTCAGGAAAAATTTTCATCACAGATTAATCCAACAGATTCAGAGATATTCTATATATCACTAGCCCATATTCATGTGCAGTACCTACCTTTATCAGCATCTCTTATTACATGGGTATACTTGTCACAATCATTGAGCCCACACTGGTAAACCATTATCATTAAGAAAGCAGAGCTTACCTTATGGCTCTGTCTTGGTTTTACAGGACTTGGTTTTATAGAGTCATGACTCTAACCCATAATTCTTTCTGTCTGGAAGAATTACAGGGGTGGAAATGGAGAGGAGTCCAAGAAATAGAAGATGGTCCAGCCACAGGCACAAAGTGGGATCAAGCACAAGGGGAGATTCCAAGGCCCGACTCTATTACTGAGACTATGGTGCACTCACAAAAATGAACCTAGCATGGCAGCATCATGGACAACTCAGCAAACAGCTGAAAGAATCAGATTTGCACCCAACCAATGAAAAGAAGCAGCTGATCCCTGCCGTTGAATTAGGGAAGGCTGAATAAAGATGAGGATGACCCTGTATGAGGACCAGCAGTCTCAATTAATCTGGACTTCAGGAATCTCTCAAACACTGGACAACCAAACAGGCAGCATACACTAGCTGATATGAGGCCCCTAGCACACATACAGTAGAGGAATGCCTAGTCTGTGTTCATTCAGAAATGATGTACCTAACCCTCTAGAAACTGGAGGCACCAGAATGTTTAGAGGTCAGGTAGGGTTTGGGGAAGGGACATCCACATGGAGATAGAAGGAGAGGAGGAGGTATGGGATGTGGGACAGTTGGTGGGTAGACATGGGTTGGCAGGGTGGGGAATAAAATATAAAGTGTATAAAAATAATTAATAAAATATTTTTTAAATCTCTAATAATTATTACAGTATACAAACATCGCAAAAAAGGTACCAAAAAGACAAACAACATGATTGAAATGTATGCCAAATAAGTGAACAGAGAATTGTCATAAGAAATAATTGGCTCATTGTCATAAGTGGCTGAGGTACTTAAAAAGTATTCACCTTTTTTGGCCATTATAGAAATGTAATTTAAAACTTCTATGATGTTTCTTCTTACTCAAACAGGCATGGCAACTTCAGATAAGTGGATATTAGCCTAGAAGCTTGGAATACCCAAGACACTATTCAGAGACAAAAAGAAGCTTGAGAAGAAGGAAGAACAAAGTATGTATACTCTGTTCCTTCTTAGAAGGGAACAAAATACCCACAGGAGGAGTTTCTGAGACAAAGTGTGGAGCAGAGTCTGAGGGAAAGATTATACAGAGACTGACCCTCCTAGGGATCCATCCCATATACAGCTTCAAAATCCAGACACTATTGTGGATGCCCACAAGTGCTTGCTGACAGGAGCCTGATATAGCTGTCACCTGTGATGCTCTGGTAGTGCGTGATACACTGAGGAAATACAGAGGAAGACACTCAGCAACCCATTGAAATGAGTACAGGGTCCCCAATGGAGGAGGTAGAGAAAGGACCCAAGGAGCTGAAGGTATCTGCAGAGCCATAGGAGGAACAGCAAATTTGAACCATCCAGTATCCCAGAGCTCCCAGAGACAAAACCACCAACCAAAGAGTAAACATGGAGGGACCCATGGCTCCAGATTCATATGTAGCAGAGGATGGCCTTGTTGGATTTCATAGGGAGGAGAGGCCCTTGGACCTGAGAAGGCTAGATGCCCCAGGAAGGTAGAATGCCAGGACAGGGAAGTAAGAGTGGATGAACTGGTGTGCAGAGGGGAGGGGTTAGTGGACTTGGGGGCTTTGAAAGGGGACTGCATTTGAAGACCCAGAAGTGAACCCACAGACTTATGGTCACTTGATATTTGATAAAGGAGCTACAAACATCCAGTGGAAATAAGATAGCCTTTTCAATAAATGGTGCTGGTTCAACTGGAGGTCAACATGCAGAAGAATGTGAATTGACCCACTCTTATATCCTTGGACTAAGATCAACTCCAAGTGGATCAAGGACCTCCACATAAAACCTGACACACTGAAACTAATAGAAAAGAAACTTGGGCAGACACTGGAGGACATTGGCTCAGGGGGAAAATTCCTGAACATAACACCAATTGCTTATGCTCTAAGAGCAAGAATAGACAAATGGGACATCATAAAATTACAAAGTTTCTGTAAGGCAAAGGATAAAGTCAGAAGGACAAAACAGCCATCAACAAATTGGGAAAAGATCTTCCCCAACCCTATATCCTACAGGGGGCTAATATCCAATATATACAAAGAACTTAAGAAGTTAGACCCCAAAGAACCAAACAACCCTATCAAAAAATTGGGTGCAGAACTAAACAAAGAATTTTTGCCAGAAGAAATTCGGATGGTTGAGAAACACCTTAAGAGATGCTCCACACCATTCGTCATCAGGGAAATGCAAATCAAAACAACCCTGAGATTCCACCTCACACCAGTCAGAATGGCTAAGATTAAAAACTCAAGACAAAACAGGTGCTGGTGAGGATGTGGAGAAAGAGGAACACTCCTCCACTGTTGGTGGGATTGCAAGATGGTACAACCGCTCTGGAAATCAGTCTGGTGGTTCCTCAGAAAATTGGGCGTGACACTTCTAGAGGGACCTGGCATACCATTCCTGGGCATATACCCAGAGGATCCCCCTGCATACAATAAAGACACATGCTCCACTATGTTCATAGCAGCATTATTTATAATATCCAGAAGTTGGAAGGAGCCCAGATGTCCCTCAAACGATGAATAGATACAGAAAATGTGGTATATTTATACAATGGAATAGTACTCAGCAATTAAAAATAATGAATTCATGCAATTTGTAGGCAAATGGTTTGTTCTGGCAAATATCATCCTAAGTGAGTTAACCCAATCACAAAAGAATACACATGAAATGCAATCACTGATAAGTGGATATTAATGAGCCCAGAAGCTCTGAATACTCAAGACAGAATTAGCAAGTCAAAAGATTCCCAAGAAGAAGGAATGAGAGGACCCTGGTCCTGAAAGAACTGGATCCAGTTTTGTAGGAGAGTACCAGAAGAGAGTAGAGAAATGGTGGGGTGGTGATTGGGGAATAGGCAGGGGTGTGGGGAGGGGTGGGAGAGTACATATTGGACATATGGTGAAGGGGGAACGGGGAAAGGGGAAAGCCTTTTGAATGTAAACAAAGAATATAGAAAATTTTTAAAAATTGAAAAAAATGATATATCTAATAAAAAAAACTAAAGACATGAAATTATAGCAAGAATGTCGGGAATAGATTTTTATCACTTCCTGTTGGTGAGACTACACTTAATGAAGCCATTATGGAAATCTCTGTGACAGTTCATGAAAAACCTCAAGTTAGATGTATCACAGTATCCTACTATGCCATTTCTGAGAATATACCAAAAGAAATATTTTTCCTCTTACAGAATGACTTGCTCATTTGTATTCAGGGTTCCTCTATTTACAATAGCTAGGTCAATGAAGCATTCTAGATGTCAACCAACTGATAAATAGATAACAAAACAGTGGTTTCATCTGCCGTACTCATAACATACATTATTTTCATTAGTACAAGGAACATTCTCTAAAATAGGTTAAATGTTCAGCCACAAAATATGTTATAATAAATTAAAAAATTACAAAACCTGTTTACATAATGGTTATGATTAAGAAGTCAATATTAAACAGAACCAATTTTTAAATCACTCAAGTATATATATGTTAAAATGTACTCTTCTCATATGGCCAATTCGCAACTAGAAATACATATTTAAACTTTTCTTTAAATGCTGCAGGAAGTAAACAACAATAGATGGAAAAGTTAGAAAGATGCCCCTCATAAGAATGGGTAGGAAAAAATGAACATTGTGGTAGTTATCATGATACCAAAAGCAATTTGTTAATTCAATTCAATCCCTTAGTTCTTCATGGATAGGGAAGAAAAAAGCAACAATCTTAAAAGTAGCATGAAAATGAAGGAAAAAATAATGTTAGGTTTATTTTCATATATGATCTCAAATGATACTAGAGGATAATAATAGAAACAACATGGTGCTATGGTGCTGACTAAAATATAAATTACATTTGTATATCAATTGGAAAGATCAGATTTAAGTCAACACAAAGGCATAAATGTTTTGATCTCTGTCTCTCTCTGTGTCTCTCTTTCTCTCTGCATTTATGTGTTTGTGTGTATGTGCCTATCTGTCTGTCTGTCTTAAACACACACACACACACACACACACACACACACACTCACACACACACACACACACACACACACACACTAACTAGAAGAAGAATCGACATGTCAACAAATAGTGATGGGAACACTGCATAATAGATATCTACACCGAGAAAATAAAACTAGAACCCTGTCCTGCACCCTCTACTAATATCAATTCCAAATTGATGAAAGATTGCAAAACCACAAGATAACTCATGAGACTCTGACTTTTACAGAAGGGAAGCTATCAAATATGCTACAACATTAAGAATTAGGTGAGAATGATCTGAACAGGACTGGATCCATTCTAGAAATAAAGTCAACAAATAAAAATAGGACATTTTGAAACCTAAACTCCTATGTACAACAAAGGGAACAATCTATTAACTGAATAGGTTTTCTATGGAAAAGGAGAAAGTCTTTATCAAACGCATATTTAACAGATGATCAATATCTAGAATACATAAAGTACTGGAAAAGTAAACTACAAAGGGAAAATCCACCAAGAAGAGCTCTCAATACTGAACATCTATGCTCCAAAATGCAAGGGCACCCTCATTCGTAAAAGAAACCTTACTAAAGCTTAAAGCACACAATACACCTAACACAATAATTGTGGGTAACTTCAACACTCCACTCTCCTCGATGGACCAATCAGGAAAGCAGAAACTAAACAGGGACACAGTGAAACTAATTGAAACTTTGGACCAATTGGATTTAACATATAGATAGATAGATAGATAGATAGATAGATAGATAGATAGATAGATAGATAGATATAGAATATTTCATCCTAAAGCTAAAGAATATACATTTTTCTCAGCACCGCATGGTACCTTCTCCAAAATTGATCATATAATTGATCACAAGACAGATGTCAACAAATACAAGAAGATCGAGCTAATGCTATGCCTCCTATCAGATGACCATGGAGTAAGAGTGGTCTTCAATAGCAACAAAAACAACAGAAAGCCCACATAGACATGGAAACTGAACAATACTCTACTCAGTGACACCTTGGTCAAGGAAGAAATAAAAAAAAGAAATCAAAGACTTTTTAGAATTCAATGAAAATGAAGGTACAACCTACCCAAATCTATGGGACACAATGTAAGCAGTGCTAAGAGGAAAACTCATAGCTCTAAGTGCATCCAAATAGAAACTGGAGAGAGCATACACTAGCAGGTTAACGGCACACCTTAAAACCCTGGAAGAAAAAGAAGTTAATTCACCCAGGAGGAGTAGAAGACAAGAAATAATCAAACTCAGGGCTGAAATCAATCAAGTATCCTACACAATTAAGCATATATTAAAAAAAATAACTTTATCTAAAGAGCTGGGCAGCAGTGACATGCTAATACCTAATACCTATTGCTGTCTTTCCTTAACTAGGAGCCAGAATAATAGCATTCAAATGAACCAAGTAGGGACACACATGTCAAGGCTGTGTCCTAACTTCAAATGATTACTGTAAGAAGTATGAAGAAAACCTATGAGAAGACCTCAAAAAATGGCTGGATCTTTTGGAAGACAGTCAGGATAGGTCCTTTTTTGTGAGCACTCCATTACCTCAGTAATAGTGCTAGGCCTTGGGTTCTCCTGCTGAGTTTGATTCCACTTTGGGCCTATCTCTGGAGGTAGTCTTTATAAGTTCCCTCTTCCTACATTTTGGTGTTTCATCTAAGTTGTCTCCCTTTGTGTCCTAAGAGTTGCTCACGTCCCTGGTCTCTGGTACATTCTAAGGGGTACCCCTAACATCCTACCCTCTGAGGTTGACAGTTTCCATTCTTTGGCTGGCCCTTGGAACTTCAGTCCTTTGTTCTCATCCAATACCAGATCAGGTTCCCCTCTTCCACCAACCCCACCCCCTGTCCACTTTTCTTCCCAGGTCGCTCCATCTCCAGCCCCCACTTGTGATTGTTTTCTTCTCCCTTCCAACTGGGACTGAGGCATCCTCACTTGGGCCCTTCAGCTTACTGACCTTTGTGAGTTCTATGGATTGAATTGGGCATTCTGTACTTTTTTTGGCTAATATCCACTTATTAGAGAGTGGATGCATATCCTTTTGGTCTTAATTTACCCTCCTCATGAAAATATTTTCTAGTTCTATCCATTAAACTGCAGGTCTCAGGATGCCCTCATTCTTAATAGCTGAGTAGTATTCCATTTTGTAAATATACCACATTTTCTATTCATTATTCTGTCATGTGGCATCTGGGTTGTTTCCAGCTTCTGGATATTATAAATTAGGGTGTTATGAACAAAGTGGAACAAGTACCCCTGGCATAGTGGGGTATCTTTGGGGTATATTCCCAAGAGTGGTTGCTGGGTTTTCAGGTAGATCTATTTCCAATTTTCTGAGGAACCTCCAGATTGATTTCCAGAGTGGTTCTACCAGTTTGCAATTCCACCAGCAAGGGAGGAGTGTTCCTTATTCTCCACATTCTCCCCAACATATGTTGTCGCTGAGAGTTTGATCTTAACAATTCTGTTTAGTATAAGGTGAAATCTCAGGGTCATTTTTAACTTAGATGCCTCTGATCACTTAGGAATTTGAACATTTCTTTAGGTGCTTCTAAGCCATTCGAGATTCCTCTGTTGCAAATTCTAGGTTTAGTTCTACACCTGATTTTTTTATAGGTGTTTTTTGTTTGTTTGTTTTAAATTGGTGGTTAGCTTCATAAGTTCTTTATATATTTTGGATATTAGCCCTCTATCAGATGTGGTATTAGTGAAGTTTTTTCCCAATCTGTAGGTTGCCAATATGTCTTATTGACTATGTTCTTTACCTTACATAAGCTTTCTTGTTTCATGAGGTCCCATTTATTAATTCTTGATCTTAGAGCATGAGCCATTGGAGTTCTATCTAGGAAATTTCCCCAGTGCCAATGAGTTCAAGGTTCTTTTCCATTTTCTCTTATTTTAGATTCATTGTATCTGGTTTTATGTTGAGGTCTTCAGTTTTTTTCTGTTTGTTTTTTGTTTTTTGGTTTTGGGTTTCTTGGTTTTTTTTTTTTTTTTTTTTTTTGAGACAGGTTTTCTCTGTGTAGTTCCAGCTGTCCTGGAACTCACTCTGTAGACCAGGCTGGCCTCGAACTCAGAAATCTGCCTCCTAAGTGTTGGGAATAAAGGTGTGTCCCGTCACCACCCGGCTAGGTCTTCAGTTTTTAACTATTTCTATGTGGTCACAGTCACCATAGAGAACACTTACTGGAGATGTGTACAAACTGAAAGCATACAGATCACATAAAATTCTGAGAATTTGCCTCTTAACCTGATGATATTTATTTGTACTTTTTTTTTTATTATTATTTTTACATTATTCAGTCCTCCTAAAATTAAAACTGAATCTCTCTATTCCTTTCTCTTCACTGTAGCTGCCAATGGCTACTACATATGAATGGTTTAGAGAGAGAGAGAGAGACAGAGACAGAGAGAGAGAGAGAGAGAGAGAGAGAGAGAGAGAGAGAGACTAGTAGATATACAAAATTAATTTCATACCATTCAATATTCAGAGGAATGAGAAAAGTTTATCTTGGTTTACCAAACTTCCCCAGGGGAAAGAATTTTACATTCTGAGCTCAAACTCCTACTCCACTGTTACCTCTGACATTGATTAGTAGGAAGCTTATAATCTGCACCTGAAAATCCATTATGATTTACTCTCATTCTCTGGTTAATTATTGCCCTTCCTATGAGTACATCTCTTTTAAATAACTGTGAGACATTTGTGGTTTCTGATCATGAACTATGCAAATAGCAAGACATAGTCTTGGGAGTTCTTGGCTTATAAACCCATATGGTCTGTTACTAAAGGAAAACATGGTTAATTGAAAACAACATCTACTTTGTAGACGCTATACTTAAAAGAATAGGAATTTCTGGTTTTCTTCCTCTTCTATGTAGTACATAGCTCTGCCATAACTATTATTCCTGTATTTCTCTGAAGATCAGCTTGATTTGATCTACTGAATAAGGAATACTAAACTGAGTATTTTGTAGTATATTTCTCTTATGAATTTAATGGTTCACAGTAAGGACATACACAAAAAATTGATAGATAGATAGATAGATAGATAGATAGATAGATGATAAATAGATAGATAGATAGATAGATAGATAGATAGATAGATAGATAGATAGATATAAAGAAAAACAATGTCCATTTATTAGTTCTCTTTTGCACTATTCTATATTAGAGGAGTGTTTCAATTATTTGTCATGAGAATAAAAAGAAAATGTCCATGACGGTCAATAGTTTTTTTTTTTTTTGACAGAAAATCATTTCACACATATTAACAGGACAATTTACTGGAAAAGAAGGTCTTCTCATAAAAATTAGAAAACAGGTTAAGGTGGATGCTACTTTTTTTAGGATAACAACTGCAGTGTATTGTGAATAAATGACTACCTGAAGAAAAACCACCTACCAAGCTCCTATAATCAGTGAAAATAGAAAAAACTAGTTGTGAATGTTCATGGGGACTACCAGTAAAATAGCAGAGGAGTGCTTGCCACACTTGGCTTCAACAAACAGAACAAAATTTGAGAATATGTAAATGCAGACAAAGTAGATTATTTGAGAATAGCATTGGAGTACAGTGGAATATTGTGGAGACAGTTATCCAAAAATGAAAATGACATTGTAAAGCAGAACACCCTGTGTGGACTACTGCAAACAAACCACTGGCCATGCTTTTCTCTAGGAGGAAATAGCTGGGCCCTAAGGAGTTAGTGGGTTTTTGTTCTAGTCTGTATCACTGTGTGGGTGGGAAACTATTCCACTGCTGGCAGAAATAAGTGGCAGCATCTTCTGCCTCCATGGTGCTGATTGTGAGAGAGTAAGAGGTCCCAGACCCACTGCCACTGAAGCGATTTGGGACTCCAGATGCCAGGTTGGATGTCTTATAAATCCAGAGTTTGGGGGAGGATCCTGGCTTCTGCTGGTACCAGTGTAAATAACTGGAAATTATACTTGAGCTGGCACTGCAGGTGATGGTGACCTTCTCCCCTGGAGAGGCAGCCATGGATGCTAGAGATTGGGTCAGCACAATTTCTCCACTGGTCACTGTGACTAGAAAAAAGTGACAGAGAGAGAGAGAGAGAGAGAGAGAGAGAGATATTAGTAAAATAGAAATAATTTTATATCACACCAAACATTCAGAAAAAAGAAAAGGAAAACATATATTTTAGACTCAAATTACTCAGAGAAAAGAATTTTGATTCGATTGGATTCTGAGCTCAAACTCCCTGCCCTCTGTTACCTGTGACACTGATTATCAGGAAGCTGAAAATCGGCACCCAAAAATCCATTGTGTATTTGAATTTTGGTCTCTGGCTAATTACTGATATTCTCATAGGTACAACATTTTAAAACAACTCTGAGATATTTGTGGTTTCTGAAGATGAATATGCAAATAGAAGAATGTAGTCTAAGTAGTTCCTGGCTTATAAACACATGGCCTGTTAACCAAGGCAAACCAGATTAATATAGAACAATATCAACAAATTTGAATGAAAAATCTTCCATTATTTGTGTGTGTGTGTGTGTGTGTGTGTGTGTGTGTGTGTGTGTGTGTAAGGGTTTTAGATTTCGTCAATTAAGGATATAAAGTCATCCTTGGTGTTATATAATACAAATAGATCAGCACATGTGTCCAAACAAGGAAGATTGAATCTTAATTAGGAGGAAGAATAAAATAGCCATAAGAAGAAGATAGAGGGAGGAAACTGGGAGGGAGGGGATGGGGATGGGAATGGGTATTCAGGATCATGCATGGAGAAAACAAAGGAGATGTCTAGATGGCCATGGAAATGAATTGAAATCTACAATTGACAGTTATGATCAGGTAGGGGACAGTTCCAGGACTGTACAGAGAACTGGAATAAGGGTGGTGTCCAAGCATCAGTGGGGGTGATCTTAGCTGTGACTCACTGTGTTGGGTATATGAAACCTGAAGAGCCCACCTCCTTTAGCCAGACAGAAAACCTAGGGAGCGATAGAGACACGAACGCAACCACAAAAATTTCAACCCCAATTTTTTTCCTGTCTATATGCTTGCAGATATGGGCATGTTTCCTTCTGTGAGGCCCCACCCAGCAGTTGATTCAGACAGATACAGACACCTATAGTCAAACTGTGGATGGAAATTGGGGAATCTTATGGATAAATAGGAAGAAGGATTGCAGGACCCAGAGGGTGTGGGAACTCCATAGTAAGACCAACAAAATACACTAACCTGGGCCCTTGGGTTTCAGAATCTGAATCACCAACCAGTTCTTCTCCCACACCCAATAAAAAAGCATGAAGTTCTCTCTGCCCCACATCCCCTTTTCCTCCCTGGTTGCTCCCTCCCTTCTCCCTTGTGGAAGCTTTCTCTTCCCTCCCAAGTGGAACTGAGGTGTTCTCATTTGTGCCTTTCAGCTTGTTGACTTTTTGAGTTCAGTGGACTGAATCTTGATTATTCTCTACATTTTTTGTCTAATAGCACCTTATTAGTAAAATGCCAATCATGTCATTTTAGGTCTGTGTTACATCACTCAGGATAATATTTTCCAATTCCATCTGTTTTCTTGAAAAACTCAGGATGTTCCCATTCTTAATAGCTGAGCAGTATTCCATTGTGTAAATGAACCACATGTTCTGTATCCATTTTTCTGTTGTAAGACATCTGGGTTATTTCCAGCTTCTGGGTATCACAAACAACTTCTTGTTTTCTATTATTTTTTTATTCAATATATTCTTTATTTAACTTTCAAATGATTTCCCCTTTCCAGAATCCCCCCTTGCTGAAAGTCCTATAAGCCTTCTTCCCTCCCCCATTACCACTCTAAGGTTGGTGATATTTTCTGAATAGAAATGTGATCGTGCTGCCATCTACCGTTAAGATAGCCCAAATGAGCCAGGCATGGTGTCACATGCCTTTAATCCCAGCACTTGGGAAGCAGAGGCAGGCGGATTTCTGAGTTCGAGGACAGGCTGGACTACAGAGTGACTTCCAGGACAGCCAAGACTACACAGTGGAACCCTGTCTCGAAAAACAAAACAAAACAAAAAATAGCCAAAATAAAGGTAGAGTTGCATAATGTCTATTTTGGAGTCTAGAAGAAAAACTACATTTGCAGAGATGTGTGCCAAGTAGTGTGTTTAGGAAAAAAAATGCTGTGACAAATGGGGTGATTCTTTACTTCCAGAGATTATAGACATAATAAAGAATAATGTCCCATCCAGCTGGCGGGCGGAGCCAGCCATCAGCTAGCTCCCCAGGTGCTCAGACCCAGCCTGCGGAACCAGGTACCCGAAATATCCCGAGTTTAAGATCTTCAGGGACTCAGGCCTGGAGCTGGAGCTGCGCACAGAGTAGAGGTTTGGGGGACACCAGCCAAACCTGGGCTCTGTGCCCGCAGGGAAGACCCTGAACTCCCTGCAGCCAGCACCATCTTCCCAGCAGTTTCCCATCCAGCTGGAGGCGGAGCCAGCCTCAGCCAGCTTCCCAGCAGCTTTGGACCAGCAGGCAGAACCAGGTAACTGAGATATCCCAAGTTTAAGACCTCTGGGGAGTCAGGACACTAGACAACAAACCCTGAGCAGGAGCAGTGCAGAGCAGCTGCCCAACAGGCGGAACCAAGTACCTGGGATATCCTGAGTTTAGAACCTCAGGGGACTCAGGCCACCTGTCAGCAATCTGTGAGCTGGAGCACTGCAGGGCAGTGGTTCAGGTGTCCCAGTCATGGGGAAATAGACTTATGAGCCCACAGGAGGGTCAAGCACCAGCTAGTAACTACAGGACCAACTAACACCAGAGTTAACCAGATGGCAAAAGGCAAACGTAAGATCATTACTAACAGAAATCAAGGCAGTATGGCAGCATCAGAACCCAGTTCTCTGACAGCAATAAATCTTGGATACCCCGAAACACCAGAAAAACAAGACTCAGATCTAAAATCACTGGTCAGGATGCTGATAGAGGAACACTTAGATAAATCTCTTAAAGTAATACATGAGAAAATAGATCAAAAGCTAGAAGCCATTACAAGGCAAACACAAAAAAAATCTCGGATATCCCAACACACCAGAAAAACAAGACTCAGATCTAAAATCACTGGCAAGGATGCTGATATAGGATCACTTAGATAAATTCCTTAAAGTAATAGAGGAGAAAATAGATCAAAAGCTAGAAGCCCATACAAGGCAGATACAAAAATCACTTAAAGAAATCCAGGAGAATATACAGCAAAAAATGAATCCCAATAAGGGGGGGGGGGGAAATCACTTAAAGAAATACAAGAGAACATGGGTCAACAAGTAGAAGTCATAAAAGAGGAAACACAAAAATCCCTTAAAGAATTAAAGGAAAACACAAACAAGCAATTGAAAGATCTGAGCAAAACCATATAGAATCTAAAAGCAGAAGTAGAGACAACTAAGAAATTGCAAAGGGAGACAACGTTGGAGATAGAAAACCTTGGGAAGAAATCAGGAGTCATAGATGCAAATATCAACAACAGAATACAAGATATAGAAGACAGAATCTCAGATGCTGAAGATACCATAGGAACCATGGATTCAACAATTAAAGAAAATGAAAAATGCAAAAAGCTGGTAACCCAAAACATCCAGGAAATCCAGGACACAATTAGAAGACCAAATCTAAGGATTATAGGGATAGGTGAGAATGAAGACCTACAAATTAAAGGGCCAGCAAATATCTTCTACAAGATTATAGAAGAAAACTTCCCCAAACTAAAGAGAGAGATGCCCATGAATATACAAGAAGCCTATGGAAACCCAAATAGACTGGACCAGAACATAAATATTACCCATCACATATAATCAAAACCCCAAATGTACTAAACAAAGAAAGAATATTAAAGGCAGTAAGAGAAAAAAGACAAGTAACATACAAAGGAAGACCTATCAGAATTACACCAGACTTCTCACCTGAGACTATGAAAGCTAGAAGATGCTGGGCAGACCTCATGCAGACTCTAAGAGAACACAAACTTCAGCCAAAACTACTGTACCCAGCAAAACTCTCAATTGCCACAGATGGGGAAACCAAGGTATTCCATGACAAAACCAAATTTTCACGATATCTATCTACAAACCCAGCCCTACAAAGGATAATAGGGGAAAAATACCAACACAAGGGGGGAAACTACACCCCAGAAGAAACAAGATAGAAACCCCCTCTCATCCAACCCAAAGAGAACCAGTCAAATACAAAAAAAATAAAAAATAAAAAAAATAACGCCCAAAATGTCAGGAAGTAATAATTACTATTCCTTAATATCTCTTAATATCAATGGACTCAATTCCCCAATAAAAAGACACAGACTAACAGACTGGATACGGAAACAGGAACCTACATTTTGCTGCATACAGGAAACACATCTCAGTGTCAAAGACATACACCACCTTAGAGTAAAAGGCTGGAAGACAATTTTACAAGCAAATTGTCTCAGGAAACAAGCCGGAGTAGCCATTCTAATATCAGAAAAAATTGACTTTCAACCTAAAGTCATCAAAAGAGACTCAGAAAGTCACTTCTTGCTTGTCAAAGGGAAAATCCACAAAGAAGAATTCTCAATACTGAACATCTATGCCCCAAATGTAAGGGCACCCTCATTTGTAAAAGAAACTTTACTAAAGCTTAAAGCACACATTGCACCTAACATAATAATTGTAGGTGACTTCAACACTCCAGTCTCCTCAATGGACCGACCAGGAAAGCAAAACTAAACAGGGACACAGTGAAACTAATTGAAGCTTTGGACCAATTGGATTTAACATATATATATATATATATATATATATATATATATATATATATATATATATAGAGAGAGAGAGAGAGAGAGAGAGAGAGAGAGAGAGAGAGAGAACATTCCATACTAAACAAAAGAGTATACCTTTTTCTCAGGACCGCACTGTACCTTCTCAAAAATTGATAATATAATTGGTCACCAGACAGACCTCAACAAATACAAGAAGACCGAACTAATCCCATGTCTCCAATCGGATCACTATGGAGTAAAAGTGGTCTTCAATAGCAAGAAGAATGACAGAAAGCACACATACACATGGAAACTGAACAATACTCTGCTCAATGACTCCTTGGTCAAGGAAGAAATAAAGAACGAAATCAAAGACGTTTTAGACTTCAATGAAAATGAAGGTACAACCTACCCAAATCTTTGGGACACAATGAAAGCAGTGCTAAGAGGAAAACTCATAGCCCTGAGTGCCTCCAAAAAGAAACTATAGAGAGCATACACTAGCAACTTAACAGCACACCTGAAGGCCCTGGAACAAAAAGAAGCTAATTCACCCAGGAGGAGTGGAAGAGAGGAAATCATCAAAATAAGGGCTGAAATCAATCAAGTAGAAACAAACACAACCATACAAAGAATCAACAAAACCAAGAGCTGGTTCTTCAAGAAAATCAACAAGATAGATAAACCCTTAGCTAGACTAAACAAAGGGCACAGAGACAGTATCCAAATTAACAAAATTAGAAATGAAAAGGGGGATATAACAACAGAAACTGAGGAAATTCAAAAGATCATCAGATCCTACTACAAAGGCCTATACTCAAAACAACTGGAGAATCTATAGGAAATGGACAATTTCCTAGACAGATACCAAATACCAAAATTAAATCATCATCAAGTAGATCAGCTAAACAGTCCCATAACCCCCAAAGAAATAGAAGGGGTCATTGAAAGCCTCCTAACCAAAAAATGTACGGGACCAGATGGTTTTAGTGCAGAATTCTACCAGACCTTCAAAGAAGACTTAACACGAATACTCTACAAACTATTCCACAAAATAGAGACAGAAGGAACACTGCCCAACTCATTCTTCAAAACCACAATTACACTGATACCTAAACCACAAAAAGATCCAACAAAGAAAGAGAACTACAGGGCAATTTCTCTTATGAATATCAATGCAAAAATACTAAATAAAATTCTTGACAACCGAATCCAAGAGCACATCAAAACGATCATTCACCATGATCAAGTAGGCTTCATCCCAGGGATGCAGGGATGGGACAATATATGGAAATCCATCAATGTAATCCACTACATAAACAAACTTAAAGAAAAAAACCGCATGTTCATCTCATTAGATTCTGAAAATCATTTGACAAAATTCAGCATCCTTTCATGCTAAAAGTCTTGGAAAGAGTAGGAATTCAAGGCCCATACCTAAACTTAGTAAAAGCAATCTACAGCAAACCAGTAGCCAACATCAAAATAAATGGAGAGAAACATGAAGCAATCCCACTAAAATCAGGGACTAGACAAGGCCGCCCACTCTCTCCATATCATTTCAATATAATACTTGAAGTTCTAGCAAGAGCAATTAGCAACATAAGGAAGTCAAAGGGATACAAATTGGAATAGAAGAAGTCAAACTATCATTATTTGCAGATGATATGATAGTTTACTTAAGGGATCCAAAAACCTCCACCAGATAACTTCTACAGCAGATAAACAACTTCAGCAAAGTGGCTGGTTATAAAATTAACTCAAGCAAATCAGTAGCCTTCTTGTACTCAAAGGACAAGCAGGCTGAGAAAGAAGTTAGGGAAATAACACCCTTCACAATAGCCACAAACAACATAAAGTACCTTGGTGTAACTCTAACCAAACAAGCAAAAGATCTGTATGATAGGAACTTCAAGTCCTTGAAGAAAGAAATCGAAGAAGACCTCAGAAGATGGAAAAATATTTCTTGCTCCTGGATTGGCAGGATCAATATAGTAAAAATGGCCACCTTGCCAAAAGCAATCTACATATTCAATGCCATCCCCATCAAAATACCAACTCAATTCTTCATAGATCTAGAAAGAGCAATTCTCAAATTTATCTGGAGCAACAAAAAACCCAGGATAGCTAAATCTATTCTCAACAATAAAAGGACTTCTGGGGGAATCAATATCCCTGACCTTAAGCAGTACTACAGAGCAATTGTGTTAAAAACTGCATGGTATTTGTACAGCAACAGGCAAGTAGATCAATGCAATAGGATTGAAGACCCAGACATGAACCCACAGACTTATGGTCACTTGATCTTTGATAAAGGAGCCACAACCATCCGGTGGAAAAAAGCCTTTTCATCAAATGGTGCTGGTTCAACTGGAGGTCAACATGCACAAGAATGCGAATTGACCCACTCTTATCTCCTAACACTCAAATCAACTCCAAGTGGATCTAGGACCTCCACATAAAACCAGACACACTGAAACTATTAGAAAAGAAACTTGGGAAGACCCTGGAGGACATGGGCACAGGGGTAAAGTTCCTGAACAGAACACCAATAGCTTATGCACTAAGATCAAGAATTGACAAATGGGACCTCATAAAATTACAAAGTTTCTGCAAGGCAAAGGACACTGTCAGTAGGACAAAACGGGAAAAGATCTTCACCAACCCCACATACAACAAAGGGCTAATATCCAATATATACAAAGAACTCAAGAAGTTAGACCCCAAAGAACCAAATAACCCTATCAAAAATGGGTTACAGAGCTAAACAAAGAATTTTCACCAGAAGAAATTCAGATGGTCAAGAAACACCTTAAGAGATGTTCAACATCATTAGTCATCAGGGAAATGCAAATCAAAACAACCCTGAGATTCCACCTCACACCAGTCAGAATGGCTAAGATTAAAAACTCAAGAGACAACAAGTGCTGGCGAGGATGTGGAGAAAGAGGAACACTCCTCCACTGTTGGTGGGATTGCAAAATGGTAAAACTGCTCTGGAAATCAGTTTGATGGTTTCTCAGAAAATTGGGCACACCACTTCCAGAGGACCCTGGCATACCTCTCCTGGGCATATACCCAGAGGATTCCCCTGCATACAATAAAGACCCATGCTCCACTATGTTTATAGCAGCCTTGTTTAAAATAGCCAGAAATTGGTAGGAGCCCAAATATCCCTCAAAGGAGGAATGGACACAGAAAATATGGTATATTTATACAATGGAATACTACTCAGCAATTAAAATTAATGAATTCATGCAATTTGTAGGTAAATGGTTAGACCTGGAATATATCATCCTGAGTGAGTTAACCCAATCACAAAAGAATACACATGAAATGCAATCACTGATAAGTGGATATTAATGAGCCCAGAAGCCCTAAATACTCAAGGCACAATAAGCAAGTCAAATGATTCCCAAGAAGAAGAAAGGAGAGGACCCTGGGCCTGTAAAGATTGGATCAAGTTTTGTGAACCCAGAACAGAGAAACCGTGGGGGAGGGGGAATAATTGGGGAATAGTTGGGGGGGGAGAGGAATTATGGGAAGTATGGTTGGGGGAAACTGGGAAAGGGAAAGCCTTTGGAATGTAAACATAGAATATAGAAAATAAAAATAAAAAAAAGAAAATAACCCAATAAAATTGGCCATAACTATGAAGGAACCACATGAAAACCCTTATTCTTCTACCACACTATGGTATTATTTATTAAATGTTTACGAAATGTTTTAAGGGCAGTATCCTGTTGGCTGGAAAAGTACCCAGAAATATATTATTAAACAAAATCCAACGCAGTGGTGACTATAACATTTTGAGTTATTGGTCAAGGAGAGGGCAGAGGCCACCAAACAAATAGAGAATTTTCTTGCTTCTTGCTTGTCTACAAAATATAGGTGATGCAGCCACATTGCTGATGATACAATAAACTTTGTGTGCACCGTAAAGAGAAATCAAGGTACAAGAGAGTTAGAAGCTTCTTCACTTCTGGGTAGATTTGATAGTTTTAAGTTTGCAAGCAATGAGAAGTTATTGGTGTTCTCAACCTTACAGGAATCTGACCATATACTAACCTAAACTTACAAGCAAGATGTGCCTATCTGCACAGCATTGTCAGTACAGTTCTGAAACCAAATGTTTTCTTACTGAATTTGATAATCTTGCCAGAGAAGAATACATTGACTATGGTCAAACACACTTGGTGTTGAGATCACAGGCTCCAGGTGGGAATTACAAATTTGTCAGGCAAATTGACCAAGTGCCAAGTTTCCCTCTCTATATAGAAACATTTATATTTATATATTTAAGTGAATTCTACCCTATGTTTTTAACCAAGAAGCCATTTTCATGAGCAAAGTTGCAAATGAATAGATTTATGGCTGTTCAAAGTGCTGAAAGAGACAAATGTGAGTTAAACCATCAGCAAAACATTTATACCATATAAATGACATCTTCTATTACTCAGGGAACAAAAAGATCCTCAGAAATGGAATGTATGTGAATTGCCATCAGACACAGCTATCACAATCACAATCTTTCAGCTCCTAGGAATCTACAAATTGGGTCTGTCCAATAATATCTCTGACAACAATATATCATGGATGGCAGAGGGAATATCTGGGAATTTGCACTTACTGATGAACTAAGGACTAATTCCATGATTTTGTGACAGGAAATTGTTACTTTTAATTCTCTACACACTGATGATTCTACCAGGCTGCAATGAATATTTCCAATCCAGTGTCAACATAAATGAATCTTGGTATAATGTGTCACAAACACACACACACACACACACACACACACACAGAGAGAGAGAGAGAGAGAGAGAGAGAGAGAGAGAGAGAGAGAGTGAGAGAGAGAGAACATTTTGTCATTAACCTGGGAAATGTCCTGGTAAAAATGCAAGGTAGCATTTAAAGGAAGATAAGAGGTATGTGAGGGGAGATATTCAGAACATATTATATACATATATCAAGTTTTCAAAGAAGTAGTAATTATTTCATTTAATTAAGTTAAAAATGAATACAAATGAAAGAATTCAGCATAGCCAAACCAATGAAACATAGTAAAAACAAGTATCAGGTAAAACTTTTATGATTATAAGAAAAGCATAAAAGAATTTTCATTTCTTAAATTAACCCACCGCTGTCTATCACAGGAGCTTAAAGTCCAGAATCTTCTCCACCAACCTGAGGATGCTATAGCTTCCCTTTATTCCTTGGTTTTCTCTGTCTTCTTCTAAGAGAAACTTTACTAGAAGATATTTTACTAAACTGCATATATGCAATGTGAAGTATTTGTTAAGTCAGTATACAAGCTCATGTAGCCATCATTACAGTCAATACCAGGATACAGACCTCAATTCAAAAGGTTTCCTGTGGTCATATTCATTCTGGTATCCCCTTATTAATTTTCCTAAACAAATAAAATCTTTTTTCTTTAAGGATAACAATAATTGAATCCCATTGGTGCCACAGTATTTCTGTATTTAAATTACTGAAGTTCTGATTTGGGTAGATGGGTTCATCTGCTCTGACAAATGTCATTACTCCCCAGTGAACTTCTCTACATAAAGCCCCAGAGCAATGACAGTCAGAGTCAACACAATCCTGAAAAAGTGAGGTAGAAAATCAAAATTATTTTCACTCATAGCATTCATGTTCTTTTATTTCTGCTATGGACAAATATTATACTACCTTTGCCTTTTTATATTAATGTGTTCTGACCAATCATTCTATAATGTTGCCTCAATCTTAGTACAAGAACCGAGGAATGATTGGTAATCAAAGCAAGGTTACAACTGACCTTAAATCTCTGATTTTCATATATGGATATTTCAAAGGACATATATTCAATTATATATATGATGATATTTATAGAATGGTTGTCTCTAAGCTTTGAATATTTGTCTTGGAAGCAGCAAATATAAGAATCATTCTGTTTACATCTCATGCCTTACTGAAGAGTATCTCTCAAATATCAATATAAGATAGTGTGTATGTTTGGTAATTCTGTAAATTAAAGAGAGATCCAAACAAAAATATTTATAACCTTTCCAAATATTGTCAAATATGTGGGTCTCAGGAGCATAAACTTAAGTAGTTGAGGTTGTTTTGGTTCCCCTAAAATACCTATCGTGACTTTAGAGGCAATAGTTATACAGGAAAGTATGCATTAACAGAAAATTTGAGTTTCAGAACATGGAATGTATGTCCAAGCACAATGTATGAGATGTATATACAAAGGGAACTAAGAAAAACAGTCTTAAAGGGTAGCATTAATGACTAAGAATCTTGGAAACTTTGCTGTGCAACTGTAACCTGGCTCCTCAATAATATTTCTTGTTGAAGATGACAAATAATTTCTCAATGAAAATCACGCTAGGTTTATTTCTCAGGCTTTTCTAGAATTACACAACTTATGAACTGAATCTCTCTCCCTCCCTATCCCATATTCTCTTTCTTTTTTACTCTCTCTTTCTATAACACACACACACACACACACACACACACACAAACACACACAAACAGAGGGTGAGAGAGGGAGATGCTCCTTCATTTTGTTTTTATTCACTTTATATCCAAATCACTGTATCCTGTCCTAGTCCAACCTATACAACCCATCTCCACACTTCTTTCCCCTCCACATATTGTTAGTTTTCACTAATTTCATCTCTCCCCAGTTAAAACCAGGGGAAGATTGAGAGTACTAGAGCAGGACTGATGTGTTGTCTTGCCAGTGCAGTGCAATGCAACTATGGTGGAGGCAGAGAATAGCTGCAATAGGGAGGAATTAACTATCAAAATCGATTATTTCAAAACCACATAGGGTCAAATGTAAAATAAATACTCTTGGAAAGGACATAGCCTGTCTTTTTTGATTTTTTGTTAAATGAAAAGTAGACTATTAGACTTCAGTCAGAAAGGTTATAGAAAGCCTTAAGACTTTCAAAGTCATTCAATGTTATTTCAAAGATATACAATGAAGTTTCTGAAATACAAAAGGAATCATAGATCCTGATATCACAAATCAATGGGTAAGAGAAAATTTTATCTGGAGCAAGTTCACTCTGAGACTTCTTGTCATCAAATTCTTGTTAATATAAGATCTTATTGGCTGCCATAGGAGTGCTCCAATTGCCTGATTACACATTTCTCACCAAATAAAACAAACTAGGTTATAGTGAGTTAATGTTTGTTTTGAGTGAAGAATATAGTAAACTGATAATACTGTATCTAAACCTGTACTTTATTTAGAGATAAACAAGACAGCTTTCCCTGTCCCTGAATATGAGAAAACACTTCAAAAGAGACCTATTTCTCATGCAGTCTTGGCATTATAGTAACCAGAATTGGTTAAAAGAGAGAGCCCATGAGCTGATGGCATAGGGTGAAGAATATGTTCCAGTGCCGGGCGGTGGTGGTGCGCGCCTTTAATCTCAGCACTTGGGAGGCAGATGCAGTCGGATTTCTGAGTTTGAGGCCAGCCTGGTCTACAAAGTCAGTTCCAGGACAGCCCGAACTACACAGAGAAACCATGTCTCAAAAAAAAAATCCCAAACAAAAATAAAACAAAAACAAAACAAAACAAAAAACAAAAACAAAAAAAAAAGAATATGTTCCAGTGCAGAGAAGCTATATTTTCTCTGGTGGGTTTACAATTATTTCTTCCCTATAAGAGGAATGTCTAAGACAGAACAAGGGTGGCCTACTGGATCAAGCTGAGGGGACAGAGCTAGCAGTCGTGACCATGTGTTAAGCATGTGGATTGAAAACATAAGAAATCCAAGCCCAGAAAAGCTTACTATCTAAGCCCAGACAAACCCTTGATCTGGTAAGTATGCTTGACATTGTCCTTAAGAGCTAAAAAAAGAAAACAAACTGGTTAAAAATCATAGAAAGAAATAGTTTGAAAATACTAAAATGAAGCCTGTGTAGGAAGAAAAGAGAGATATTAAAAAGAAAATATGATTTGTGTTAAAATGAAAAACTCAATGGCAGAGGGCATTTGGATTCCAAAGAATTATGTTTTGATTATAAGCATATAGATAATATTTTTCATAGTGATTGCAATTTTATATATTGTTGTAAAGTGAGATCAAAATGAAGCAGACTTGATAAGAAAGGAGCTGAAATAATCCATGCTAAATTACAAACAATAGAAATCTAGAAAATCCTCTGAATCTTAGTTTTCTGGTATGTTCAAGTTACAGCTTACAATGCCACCTTGTGATAAGACTGCAAAATAGCAGTTGAAATCTATTAAAAACCTAAAATTATTTTTCTCAGATATCATATGTAGATTGCTGTAGATGAAAAGAGTCTGTATCTTATCAAGAATTTGAACGGTGACCCATAGAGGCACTAGACTTAAAGAGATTTGATTAATCAGTGTCAACCTATGGCATACTTTCACCATATGTAAAACAGATACTTAATAAGTGGGCCACCCAAAATCATTTCACTGTAAAAGTTTGGACAGAGTTTATAGCAGCCATATTATAACCTGGCCCTCAACTACAATGCTAACATGAGGAAAAGGTTTTAGTTATGGAGCAACAAAATAGAACTAGAGGCATAGATATTGTCAAGGGTCAATTATTAGGTGAAAGTCAATATTCTGAATTAAGAGCACAAATCATGCCTGATGATGACATTTTGGCACAATGGTACACAATAGATTTAAGTGCTCGGGAGAAGGATGAACAACATGGAAGGTCCAAATCATTAGCAAAGAAATCTCATGCTTCAAATGAATCTTTCACTGACTTTTTACAAACATTAACTATGGCTGTAAATAGAACAATGTCAGAACTAATACCAAGAGAATTTTAAATATTTCATTAAAATACTAAATGGTGCTGTAAGCTGTCGCTTGAACTCACCTGAAAACTAAGATTCAGAGGATTGTCTAAATTTCTATTGTTTGTAGAATAAAATGGATTTTAAAAATATTTAAATATCTTTTTTTAGATTTTGAAAATTCCTTTTATTTGATATATTCTTTATTTACATTTCAAATGATAGCTCCTTTCCTGGATTCCCCTTCCCTGAATGTCCCATAAGCCCACTTCCCTCTCCCTGTACCCAAATCAACCCCTTCCAGTTTCCCTATCCTTGTGTTCCCCTACACTGCTGCACTGAGCTCAAGATTTGTACCTATTTATGGATGTATTAAAATGACTATGCTCACAATTCATTATGGGTGGACAATTACAATAGACATAAAATTTAAAATGCTTATTGCTATTGATATGAAAGATGAGGTCTGTTCCTAAAGAACTAAAGAGAAATAGTTCATAAGGGTAAGTTTTTCTCTAATAATAATTCAGGGAGAAAGTTTCCTGTGATATACAGATTATGTGAAAAGAGCAGACACAATACCTATGAATGTAGGTCATCCAAAGACAACTGAGAACATTGTTTAATGTTGGAAAACTGATGAAGGAGCCTTGCTTAAGACTTGACAAAAAAACAACATAAGTCATTTGTTTACTCTCAACCAAGAAAGAAGTCTTATGGAAAGCAATTAGAAAAATTAAACTCTGGTAGGACAAATAGCTGATTAAAACTTGAATCAATTAACACATATAGAGTGGCTTCCATAGATAAAAAAATAGATCCTAAAGGTACAGAAAAAAAGATATTTTGCCAATCTATTATAAATGATAAGAGCTAAAAGTTAAAATTGCAGTTAGATGAAAATGACATGGAAGGCTTAATGCATACAGGAGCATATGTAAATGTAATTTCCCAAGATTCCTGGAATCCAGCATAGCCACATCAAAGGATATCTATACTACACCTAGGAATTGGGACATTGCCTCAGATAAAACAATGTGTAGATGGATTAGAAGGTCAAGTAGGAAAAATAAATCCATATATGACATATAAAGCCATAAATATATGGGAAAAAGTTCTGTTTCAGCAATGGGAAGCACAACTTAGCACTGATCCAACTTCAGAAACATGCTAAAAACAAGAATGACATTTCTTGTGGTACATGCATGTGCACATATGTGTGTGTATGTGTTCTTTTTTTCTTGGATATTTTCTTTATTTATATTTCAAATGTTACCCCTTTCCTGGTTGCCACCCCTCCCAGAAACCCCCTATCCCATCTTCCCTATCCCTGCTTCTATGAGGATGTTCCTCCACCCACTCTGCTCCCATCTCCCTTCCCTCGATTCCCATACACTGGGGCATCAATCAAGCCTTCATAGCACAAAGGGACTCTCTCCCATTGATGCCTGACAAGTCTGTCCTCTGCTACATATGCAGTTGGAATCATGTGTATTCCTTGGTTGATAGCTTAGTCCCTGGGATCTCTGGAGATCTGATTGGCTGATGTTGTTGTTCTTCCTATGATGTTGCAAACCCCTTCAGTTCCTTCAATCCTTTCTTTAACTTCTCCATTGGGGACCCACGCTCAGTTCAATGGTTGGCTGCTAGCATTCTCCTCTGTATTTGTAAGGTTCTGGCAGGGCCTCTCAGGAGGCAGCCGTATCAGGCTCCTTTCAGCAAGCATTTCTTGGCATTCACAGTAGTGTATAGGTTTGGTGACTGTATATGAGATGAATCTGCAGGTGGCACAATCTCTAGATGACCTTTCCTTCAGTCTCCTCTTTACATTTTATCTCCGTATTTGATCCTGTGAGTATTTTGTTTCCCTTCTCAGAAGAACCAGAGCATCCAAATTTTTGTTCTTCCTTCTTTTAGAGTTTCAAGTGGTCTGTGAATTGTATCTTGGGTAGTCGAAACTTTTGAGCTAATATTCACTTATCAATGAGTGCATACAATGTGTGTTCTTTTGTGATCAAGTTACCTCACTCCAGATGATATTTTCTAGTTCCATCCATTTGCTAAGATCTAGAATTGACAAATGAGAAATCATAAGAAACATTTGTAATACAGATATTTTAATATTTTCAAGGACAGTTATAGCCTATATAGGCTGTCCATAAGCAGAACACATAAAAGTCTAGCTCTCCAAATTCATATAAGTGGACCCAGTGCTGATAGAATACCAAATGTCCTACCACTAAATGGTTAATAGATGATCCTGTTTGGATAGAAAAAAATGGTCTTTAAATAAAATTAAAAATACAGGCACTAGAACAAATAGTATAAGAATAGCTGGAGATTCAATATATAGAAGAATCCACCTTGAATTCTGCCAAATTTTCATTCTAAAAGGTTTTGGAAATGGAAGAAGTTGACAGATCTGAGAAAAGCAAGGAAGTCATTCATGCTCTGGATTCCTTATAACATGAAATCACTTAAAATTCTGCCAACCAAGGCATGGCCTATTGTAGTATTTGATTTAAAAAATTCCTTTTCTTAACAATCCTTTACATTAGCATGATAGGGAAATGCTTGCTTTTTTTTTGTTTTTGTTTTTGTTTTTTGAGACAGGGTTTCTCTGTGTAGTCCTGGCTGTCCTGGAACTCGCTCTGTAGAACAGGCTGGCCTCGAACTCAGAAATCCACCTGCCTCTGCCTCCCAAGTGCTGGGATTACAGGCGTGCGCCACCACGCCCGGCTGCTTGCTTTTTTTAATACATACTTTTAATAATAATTGTTCAATAAAGACATATCTTTGGAAACTTTTACCAGAAGACATGTAAACCCATTCTATCTTGTGTCAATATTATGAGCAACAGTCATTAATAATAATTTATAAAGAGTTTCCTCCACCTATAAGTTACCATTATGTGGATCATATTTTGCTGGCTGATTTAAATGCTGATAATTTAGAAAAATATTTAATGAAAATATGAGTTTTTTGCCTTATTGGGAATTACAAATTGTTCCTAAAATACAAAGAGTAGATTCTATTAATTATCTAGCATATAAATAAGGTAGCTAAAAAAATCCAGCCACAAAGAGTAAAGGTCAGAAGAGACCAATTACAAACTCTTAATGATATTCAAAAATCGTTGGTCAGATACAAATTGTCCAAGGTCCACACCTGGGTTACAGATTCAAAAGCTAAGTAATTTATTTTCAAACATTGCAGGTATGTCAGACTTAAATAATTTAAAAAATTATCAGCTGAAGCTGAAAAATGTTGACTAAGAAAGAAATTTGATTACAGATTATACATAAACAGTAAAAAATCAAAAACCCATATAGAAATTTTTTTGGTTTGATTGTCAAAGGGAGAATAAAACTTCATCAATTCTTATCAGTAATAGACCCAGCAGAGAATGTAATGCCTTATCCTAATGCTGAAATTACTTCATGGTGAGCCTTTTAATAATACTAATACTAGTAATTGTTTTAAAAATGGAGACTTGGATAAGGTAGGTATGTGTGACTGATTCACATCTCTAGCCTATGGGATGGCATTTTATGTATAATGATCATTTCACTTACTTGTCAGTAACATGGAAACGGATTTACCACTCTGCCCTAGCATCTCTACTTTGTTCACCTCTAAAATAACATGAGTGTGTATAAAGATTCTCAAATGTATGTACCATTGCATACTTGTTCTGCAGCATAAATCAGACAGTGAGGTAAGAGAAAATTTGCTATTTGTATTGATGAACATAACACATCTTCTGTTTTGCTGACACGAAATATATGGATGCAATTCAGTAATGGAAATCAAGACACTCTTTTGGAATCCTTATTTAGTAAGGACGCATGGGAACTTATATGTTGTTATAAATGACACCACTGCTCTTCATGGAAGATGTACAGTTAGTAATAAAGAAATATATCATATCAGTCATGTCTTAGAGATGGTCAGAAACATTTTTAGTGGGCTTCTAAATGAAGCCTGATATGAGTCTTCATTTGCTTCTGTATACTGTCCACCCAGAAACCCCATTTCTGATATGAGGTATATATCACAAGGGAAAATTAAAAAAGAGAGAGTAAAATAGAAGAAAAATTAAAATAAAAACTTATTAAAATATTATCTCAAGGAAAAGCAAATAGGGACATTTTAAGAGGTGGGACATTGACAAGCTGTATCACTTTGTATCTTAGACTGGCATAGAACTCACTATAATACCTAAACTGGTCTTCACCACAGAAATGGCCCAGCATCTGCTTTTTGATACTAGGAATACAGAGATAAGCCAGGATAACTGCTGTGAATAGATTCTAAAACAAAAACTATTTGGGACAACAGTATTTTCTAAAGGAAGTTTTGGGAGCCTTGCATTATATAAGATCTCTTCCAGTCTGCACTACTCAAATCACAAAACTCAACCTGGGGCTGTATTAATGTTCAGATAATATTGTGATAAACAAAATCCCATGATCCTGCTCTCTGCTTCATTTATTCAAAAAGAAATTAAAATCACAGTATTTGTTTTTTTTCTTAGTCCCCCTTATACATGGTTCTCATTTTTCTGTTCCCTGACAGTAAGATTTTTTTCCTCTGAGGTGACCCTGGCTTTCATCTGTACCCAATTAATTCTGAGTAGATTGAGTGTTCTAGGGATCATTCATACCACTGAGTTCTTTTCTGTTGCTATATAGTGTAATGCTGAATTCTATACCAAAAGGTTTAAGTTAAGGAGGAAATTGTCTCATTTACCAGCCATTGTTGTTCAAATCTTGATCCTTAATTTAAAACTGTAGAGGTTTGGTCTGTTTCTATGTGTTATAATGCTAAACACTGGCCAGTTGCCTCTCTGACTAGGAGATCCTCATGTACATGCTGATATGTGACCGAGTTACCCTACTTCCCATATTATCCTTGATTGGTCAATGAATATTCCTACAGGCTGTAGCTGGGAAGAACAGAGATAGGTGGGCTTTCAGTTCTCAGGCTGTGGTTTTGAAGCAGGAGACAATGCAAAGAGAGAGTAGAGGGTAGAATGAGAAGGCACTATGGTGAAATTGAATGAAAACCTGGCCATGAAGACTAGCCAATTTAAGTAAGAGTGGCCCAAGGCAGAACATAGCAAATTATAACTTGGGCTTATCGATAGGAAAGTAGATATTAATATCTTAGAGGAAGTACATATCTGCATAGCTCTAGGGCTTTAAAGATTTATCATATATATAAATATAAAAGTTTTGTGTTATTTTTCAATGAACTAAATTATATTAAGGCAGGGTAGAAATCCTCAATTAAATATTTTCTAGAACACATCCTACCACCTTTTATGGTTCAGATCATGTTATAAACCACGGTGTCATATGTTCCAGGGAAAGTTCATTTTACCACATATAATTGTGTTGATGAAGAGGAATGGAAATAGTAGGTATTCTCTAGAGCTCCTGCCACCACGCTTGCCAAATTGTAGGGTTGCTGATTTGTCCTATTGACTATATCCTTAGCTTTATTGAAGCTTTTCAGATTCATTGGATCCCATTTATCAGTTGTTGATCTTAGAGTCTAAGCAATTGGTGTTCTGTTTAGAAAACTTTCCCCTGTGCTAATGAGTTTGAGCCTCTTTTTTACTTCTCTTCTAGTAGATTCCATTTATCTGGCTCTGTGTTGAGGTTCTTTATCTGCTTGGACTTGAACTGTGTGTAAGTTGATTAATATGGATCTATTTTCATCCTTCTCCATACAGTCCACCAGTTAGACCAACACCATTTATTGAAGATGATTTCTTTATTTTCAGTATATGTTTAATTCTTCTTTGTCATAGGTATGTGGGTTTACTTCTGGGTCTTCAATTCTATTGCATTAATCGACCTGTCTGTTTCTGTAACAATAACATTCCATTTTTTAAAATCACTATTGCTTCGTAGAACAGTTTCATGTTGGGGATGGTGAATTCCCTAGAAGTTATTTTATTGTTGAGAATTGTTTTGGATGTCATGGGTGGTTTTTTTTCATATGCAATTTAGAATTTCTCTTTCCATGTCTTTTAAGAATTGTTTTGGAAATTTGATGGAGATTGCATTGAAACTATAGATGACTTTTGATAAGATGACCATTTTCTATATGTTTATCCTGATGAAGTCACCAGGCCCTGAGCTCTGCTGTAGGTTTATCTTGTAAAGAAAAACTGAGGCTGTTACATTGGATCTTATGGGATCCCAAAGGTTGTCTCAGAATGGAAGTGTCAGGAATTAAAGATGAATATGCTGGAACAAAGATGATATAGCCTGGGGTTTCTAGTGCTTCTTGATGTAAATAGGACATTCTTCCATTCCTCTCATGGAAAGAACTGTGTTTCAATGTGTAAGTGCATACAATCTCATCATACAAAGAATGCAATCCAAGATGTATGTCTCCTTATTTTAATATTCTCTGAGATGATGTACATGGATCATGTACAGGTAAAATTTTGTCCTTCATGTTACATAATTCGGCCCAAAGAATATCTTTTGGTTGTCACTCTTTTTTTCTCTGGATGAGATGTGAACTCATTTGCGAAGAGCCCAGCATGGTATCATCATCCACAACACTGAAAAAAAATGTTGGTCCTGAAAAGACTGGATCCAGATTTGTAGGAGAGTACTAGAACAGAGAAATGGTATGTGTGTGGGTGATTGGGGAATAGAAGGGGGTGGGGGAAGAGGACTTATGGGACATATGGTGAGGGGGGAACTGGGAAAGGGAAAAGCCTTTGGAATGTAAACAAAGAATATAGAAAATAAAAAAAATAAAGACAACATTGAATTGGGACTGGTTTACAAGTTCAGAGGTTCAGTCCATTATCATCAAAGTGGAAACATGTTAGCATCCTGGCATGCATGGTGCAGGAGGATCTGAGAGTTCTATATCTTCATCTAAAGGCTGCTAGCAGAATATTGGTTTCCATGCAGCTAGGATTAGAGTCTTAATACCACATATATAGTGACATACCTACTCCAACAGGGCCATACCTCCTAATAGTGCCACTCCCTGATCTGAGCATATACAAACCATCACACTATCTTAGAGCAAATCTCCAGTTTCTCTGGCTCTTAAAATGTTTCTACCCAGTCTGCAATGATCCCTGGGCTACAGATGCAACAAGAATGTTGCAGTTGGATAATTTGGGACTGATCACTTCATAATCTCCTAATCTCTGCATTTTGATTATTTGTGGGTTTTTTTGAATGGTCTTTATCACTTGCAAAGAGAAGTTGTATATTACATATATAAGTCATATGAAATGAACAAACTTTAATTTTTTTATGAATAGAAAGCATAAGACGTCATGATTCTGAGAAAGAGCCAGGAGTATAGTTGGATTCATATGAATAGAAAAAATGGAAGTGGCAAACAATATGTGGCTATATTATAATTTTTAAAGATAAAAACATGATTATAACTCAGCCTAATTCTTACATATAATTCTAGATCCTAGAAATGATAAAACTTAACAAAAATAATAAAAGACATAAATATTTCTATATGAAAATCCTGCATTAATTATATATCATAATCCCCCTTTGTCCATCTGTAAATTGAAAAATAGCAGCTATGCTGGGTGGGTGCAGAATCTCAGTGAGGCCTGTGCAGAGCATGGTCCTTTGGTGTTGAAATGATAGAGATATGAAATATCATGTTTCTTACCTTCTAATAGTACATTTGTTGGTTCAGGTGAGTAGCATTTTCTACTTATAAAGCCACCAAAATATTTCATTTTCAATGGAAACCTGATTTCAAATTTCAAGTATTAATAAATTACTATACCATGGTATGAGGTATCACTACTCTTCCTTGATTCTAAGCAGTAGCCACAATCTACAACTCAAAAATAGCCATATGATCAAAAGATCACCTAACAGTGTACTGTCCTTTTAAAATTTCATTGGATATACTACAGTCTGTTATATTATGGCTTTAAATTAAATGACTTGGTACCATCCTTATTATAAGTAGGTTGCATATTATTTTAGTTATTTGCAATTTCATTGTAAAATAAAAATACATAATATCTGTTTTTTCATTTCATAATGACATGAAATATGGTATATGTGTGAGTGTGTTTGACTGTGTGAATATTATTCTTTATTATGTCTATAACCTCTAGAAGTAAAGAATCACCCAATTTGTCACAGCATTTTTTCCTAAACACACTACT
This sequence comes from Apodemus agrarius, assembly GCA_964023405.1. Taxonomy (NCBI): domain Eukaryota; kingdom Metazoa; phylum Chordata; class Mammalia; order Rodentia; family Muridae; genus Apodemus; species Apodemus agrarius. The sequence goes on along the minus strand of OZ030006.1, from coordinate 96,058,483 downwards.
TGCCACACATCTCTGAAAATGTAGTTTTTCTTCTAGACTCCAAAATAGACATTATGCAACTCTAACTTCATTTTGGCTATCTTAACGATAGATGGCAGCACGATCACATTTCTATTCAGAAAATATCACCAACTTTAGGGTGGTAATGGGGGAGGGAAGATCGCTTATAGGACTTTCGGCAAGGGGGGATTCTGGAAAGGGGAAATCATTTGAAAGGTAAATAAAGAATATGTCGAATAAAAAAATAGAAAACAAGAAGTTGTTTGTGATAGCCAGAAGCTGGAAATAACCCAGATGTCCCACAACAGAAAAATGGATGCAGAACATGTGGTTCATTTACACAATGGAATATTGCTCAGCTATCAAGAATGGGAACATCCTGAGTTTTTCAAGAAAACAGATGGAATTGGAAAATATCATCCTGAGTGAGGTAACACAGACCTAAAAGGACATGATTGGCATTTTACTAATAAGGTGCTATTAGACAAAAAATGTAGAGAATACTCAAGATTCAGTCCACTGAACTAAAAAAGTCAACAAGCTGAAAGGCACAAATGAGAACACCTCAGTCCCACTTGGGAGGGAAGAGAAACCTTCCACAAGGGGGAAGGGAGGGAGCAACCAGGGAGGAAAAGGGGTTGTGGGGCAGAGAGGACAACATGGTTTTTTATTGGGTGTGGGAGAAGAACTGGTTGGTGATTCAGACTCTGAATCCCAAGGGTCCAGGTTATTTGATTTTGTTGGTATTCCTATGGAGTTCCCATACCCTTCATGATCCTGCAATCCTTCTTCCTATCCATAAGATTCCCCAATTTCCATCCACAGTTTGACTATAGGTGTCTGTATCTGTCTGAGTCAACTGCTGGGTCGGGCATCTAAGAAGAAAACATGCCAATATCTGCAAGCATATAGACAGGAAAAAATTGGGGTTTAAAGTTTTGTGGGTGGGTTGGTGTCTCTATTGCTCCCTAGGTTTCCTCTCTGGCTAAAGGAGGTGGGCTCTTCAGGTTTCATATCCCCAACACAGTGAGTCACAGCTAAGATCACCCCCACTGATTATTGGACACCACCCTTATTCCAGTTCTGTGTGTAGTCCTGGAGCTGTCCCCTACCTGTTCATCACTGTCAGTTGTAGATTTCAATTCATTTCCATAGCCATTTAGACATCTCCTCTGTTGTTCTCCATGCATGATTCTGAATACCCATACACTTCCCCATCCCCTCCCTCCCAGTTTCCTCCCTCTATCTTCTTCTTATGGCTATTTTATTCTTCCTCCTAATTAAGATTCAATCTTCCTTGTTTTGGCCCATCCTTATTGTTCTGTTTCTTTGGTATCTGTAATTTATGGTTAATATACACTTATAAGGGCATGTTCTGTCCATGTAATTTTAGGACAGAGTTACCTCACTCAGGATGATATTTTCAAGTTCCATCCTTCTGACTGCAAAATTCATGATGTTTTGGTTTTTAATAGAGGAATAGTGTTTCACTGTGTACATGCACTTTTTTTTATTCATTCTTCATTTGAAGGGCAACTAGAGTATTTCCAGTTTCTGACTATTATGAATAAAGCTCCTGTGTATATGGTTGAGCATTTTTGTGAGATGTTAGATTATCTTTTGTGTATAAGCCTACATGTGGTATAGCTGGGTCTTGAAGTAGAACTATTACTAGTTTTCTGAAAAAATGCCAAATCAATTTCCAAAATGGTTATACAAGTATGAATTGCCACCAGCAATGAAGGAATTTCCCTTGCTCTACATCCTTGCCAGCTTGAACAAGTTTTTAATCTTAGCCATTCTGATAGGTGTGAGACAGAACCTCAACTGGAGCTGGGGCTATCTCAATAGTTGTTGCCTGTATATGCGATATGTTCTACTAGCTGGGCTGTCTTGCCTAGCCTGGCAGAGTCTTGAAGCTCCAGGGTGGGTGGGATATCCAGGGGGCCCAAACCTGCTGAAAGGAGAAAGCAAAGGGTAGTGGTAGAAGGTTTCTAGGTGTAGCAGTGAGCCAGGTGCAAAATGAGTAAGTAATAATTAAATTAAATTAAATTAAATTAAATTAAATTAAATTAAATTAAATTAAATTAAATTAAATTATCTTTTTAAAAAAAGGAAACAAGAAGTCCCCATATTCTTAATCCACTTGGCACCCAATCACTGACTGCTTTGAATAACAGTCATTGTAGTCATAAAACCAAGGGTTCTTGTAGGAAACTGAATTAGTAAGAATTTAATATTTGATGTTTCTGTGGATTCAGAAGATTTCTTAGCATTTAAGAGAACTTGTTGCTTTTGTGGAAGACCTGGACTCAATTAGTGTTATTTACCTGATGGCCTACAGTCATTCATTATTCCAGTACTGGGGTATATTAAGCAGTCTTCTGACTTCCTTGGTAGTCAAACAGGCATGTTATTCACATACATTTATGCAGTCAAAATATCCATAAACACAGAATAAAATAAATAAATCTAACAATAAAGATTAGATATCCATCTATCTCAATAGAATACAGACAAATATATTATTTTGTTTCTTGAGAATCTCACACTAATTTCAGATTTAGTATGTTGGTAATGGAGATATTCTTTTCTTTATCCATAATGAGATTCATGGGCACATGTGCTGATTTATTTGTATTATATAACACCAAGGATGATTTTATATTCTTAACTGGTGAAATTTAAAACCCTTACACACACACACACACACACACACACACACACACACACACTTAACGGAAGATTTTTCATTCAAATAAGTTGTTTTGTTCTAGATTAATCTTGTTTGCCTTGGTTAACAGGCCTTGTTTTTATAAGGCAAGAACTGCCTAGACTACATTTTTCCATTTGCATATTCATCTTCAGAAACCACAAATATCTCAGAGTTGTTTTAAAATGATGGGCCTATGAGAATATTAGTAATTAGCCAGAGACCAAAATTCAAATACACAATGGATTTTTGGGTGCAGATTTTCAGCTTCCTGATAATCAGTGTCACAGGTAACAGAGTTTGAGCTCAGAATCTAATCCAATCAAAATTCTTTTCTCTGAGTAATTTGAGTCTAAAATATGTGTTTTCCTTTTCTTTTCTCTGAATGTTTGGTGTGATATAAAGTTATTTCTATTTTACTAATCTCTCTTTCTCTCTCTCTCTCTCTCTCTCTCTCTCTCTCTCTCTCTCTCTCTCTCTCTGCCACTTTTTTCTAGTCACAGTGACCAGTGGAGAAATTGTGCTGACCCAATCTCCAGCATCCATGGCTGCCTCTCCAGGGGAGAAGGTCACCATCACCTGCAGTGCCAGCTCAAGTATAATTTCCAGTTATTTACACTGGTACCAGCAGAAGCCAGGATCCTCCCCCAACTCTGGATATATACAACATCCAACCTGGCATCTGGAGTTCCAAATTGCTTCAGTGGCAGTGGGTCTGGGACCTCTTGCTCTCTCACAATCAGCACCATGGAGGTAGAAGATGCTGCTGCTTATTTCTGCCAGCAGGTGAATAGTTACCCACCCACCCAGTGATACAGACTGGAACAAAAACGCTCTAACTCCTTAGGGCCCAGCTATTTCCTCCTAGAGAAAAGTGTGGCCAGTGCTTTGGTTGCAGTAGTCCACACAGGGTGTTCTGCTTTACAATGTCATTTTCATTTTTGGATAACTGTCTCCACAATATTCCATAGTACTCCAGTGCTATAATCAAATAATATACTTTGTCTGCATTTACATATTCTCAATTTTTGTTCTGTTTGTTGAAGCCAAGAGTGCCAGTCACTTCTCCTCTGCTATTTTACTGGTGGTCACCATGAACCTTCACAATTAGTTTTGTCTATTTTCACTGATTTTAGGAGCTTGGTAAGTCGTTTTTCTTCAGATTGTCATTTACTCGCAATACACTGAAGTTGTTATCCAAAAAAAGGTAGCATCCATCTTAACCTGTTTTCTGATTTTATGAGCAGACATTCTTTTCCACTAAGTTGTCCTGTTAATATGTGTGAAATGATTTTCTGTCCAAAACAAACAAACAAACAAACAAAACTATTGACTGTCATGGACATTTTCTTTCTATTCTCATGATAACTAAACACTCCTCTAATAAAGAATAATGCAAAAGAGAACTAATAAATGGACATCGATTTTCTATCTATCTATCTATCTATCTATCTATCTATCTATCTATGAATTCATTTGTGTATGTCCTTACTGTGAACAATTAAATTCATAAGAGAAATATACTATAAAATACTCAGTTGAATACTCCTTGTTCAGTAGATCAAATCAAGCTGATCTTCAGAGAAATATAGGAATAATACTTTATGGCAGCGCTATGTACTATATAGAAAAAGAAAACCAGAAATTTCTATTCTTCTAAGTATAGCATCTACAATGAAGTAGATATTGTTTTTGATTAAACATGTTTGCCATTAGTAACAAACCTTATGGGTTTATAAGCCAAGAACTCCAAAGATTATGTCTTGCTAGTTGCATAGTTCATGGTCAGAAACCACAAATGTCTCACAGTTTTTTAAAAGAGATGTGCTCATAGGAAGGGTGATAATTATCCAGAGACTGAGAGTAAATCATAATGGATTTTCAGGTTCAGATTATCAGCTTCCTGCTAAGCAGTGTCAGAGATAACTGAGGGGTAGGAGTTTGAACTCAGAAACTAAGATTCTTTCCCCTGTGGAAGTTTGGTAAACCAAGATAAACTTTTCTCATTCCTCTGAATATTGAATGGTATGAAATTAATTTTGTATGTCTGTCTACCAATTTCTCTCTCTCTCTCTCTCTCTCTCTCTCTCTCTCTCTCTCTCTCTCTCTTAATCATAGTGTCCAATGGAGAAATTGTGCTGACCCAGTCTCCAGCATCCATGGTTGCATCTCCAGGGGAGAAGGTCACCATCACCTGCAGTGCCATTGAAAGTATAAGTTCCAGTTATTTGCACTGGTATCAGCAGAATGCAGGATCCTCCACCAAACCCTGAATTTATGGCATCCAACCTGGCTTCTCGAGTCCCAGTTCACTTCAGTGGCAGTGGGTCTGGGACCACTTACTCTCACACAATCAGCACCAAGGTGGCAGAAGATGCAGACAGTTATTACTGCCAGCAGAGGATTAGTGTCCCCCCACACAGTACTACAGGCTAGAATAAGAATGCTCTATCTCCTTAGGGCCCAACTATTTCCTCTAGAGATAAAGTGTTGCCAGGAGTTTGAATCCAGTAGTCAACAGAGGGTTCTTCATATCTCTCTGTGAAATGTCAAAGAAGCTGCATTCATGAGGTCTAATGGCAGCCACCTAAACAATATGTGAACAAAGATAACTCCAGCATACATGCAAATTGACATTGTAAATAGTAAGGGTATTCCACTTTAGAATAAGAATCTGACCTTTGAGAAATCTTCAGACAATCAACCCGCCCTTGCATAAATGTCTCATTGCAACATGTCCAAGTCTTTAGAAATAATGCTTTTAGAATCTAGTCTTAACAATGTGGACAATTTTGCCCAATGATAATTCTATATTTTCAGATCTATAAAAACTAAGTGCCACGATAAAACCAATTACTTAGGTTTGTAATTTCATGAGACAAAATGAAGCCATTGTAGTTTTTTAACTGACAAATGGGGGAATTCTCATAGTCTTGTTTTAATGTCTAAAATTCTTAACAGTTTTTCTTTCTTTCCATTCTTTCTTCCTTCTTTTACCTCTTCCTTCCTTTCTTTCTTTCATTTTTCTTTCTTTCTATCTATCTTTCATTTTTCCTTTCTTTTCTCTTGTTTGCCTTTCTCTTTTTTGTCTTTTCTTTGATGATCAGTTATATTCTTTGTGAAGTAAAGTCATAAGGATGCCATATCATAAGGTACTAACTAAAGGATATATCATGATCTATGAAATTACTTTTTTCTTTATTTTTTGTTTTTTATTTGTTTTTCTAATTTTTTAAGTAGGGAATAAAATATTTAGCAAATGCCTTACTATCCTGGAAAATCTTAGGGAATGAAGCAACATTTCTCCCTCACCCATTCCACCCCATCATATAAAATCACATTCATCTCTAAGAGGCTTCACTGTCATGTGAAACATAAAGTCAATGTTACATGTTTCAGAAGTTTTCTCATCCCTTAGTCTTATTTAGTATATGTATCTAAGACTAAAATTTCTATCATCATTGATTCTATTATAAATCTGCCTCTGAGAATTGTATTTCTCTTTACTGGAAGACAGTTTGGGAATAATATTGATATCATATAAATAAAGTTGTTGGCACATAAATATGAGCCAAAACATCCTGATTCTTGAATTCAATGCATGGTATTGGTATATGTTGTCCCAGATGACAAATACATTTGACAAGTGGGACTAAGCAACTGTAATCAGCTGGTGATTTTGATATATAGAGATCATACTGGAATTATATAGTAGAATTAATATAACCATAATATTCCATCATTAACTGGGGTTCATGGTCAGAGGTGATAAAGAAGATGCTAGAGGAAAGGAAGGGGTGTGAGAAAGGAATATACAAGGCATCATAGAGATGCAAAACCAGTAACTTGATTATTTCTTCTGGCTCTCTGGAGGAGCATAGTCTTTCTTATTCCTTGATTTTACCTCAGTAAGAATTCTCACCTTGAGAACAGTAAGATATTCGATTTGTATTGCTTGATTCCAATGACAATGTAGGAATTAGTTAGAAGAACAGAATGGGACTCACCCAAGGATTGAGAGTGTTTTTTGCATCACAGAAAATGGCTGATTCCCTCTGTTCTCTGAAAGGATTCTACCTTCTTATATATGAATGTGTTTTGACAGAAGACAGAATATTCTGTATCACTCTGGGAGAAGGTTTTGATGAAGACATCTTATGTAAATAGTCTCTCGGTGACACAACTTTCTCATTTCTGTCTATCATGGTGTCAACTCTCATAGCTGAGTTTAAAGAGAGAGGAGACTTTCTTCAGTTAAATATTGATTCATTTCTTCTTACTAAGAAAGAATGCTTACTAAGAAGGCATGTCAGAAATATAAGATGTAATACTATAGGTAATGACAGAGTCAGTGAAACAGTCAAGTTCAGGAATTGATTAGTTGCTTAGAACACAGATTGTCCTAAGATGACTGGATATCATGCTAACTCTAACCCTAACACTAACAAGAACTTGATGGCTTACACTAAAACACTTATCAAGCTGGAACCATACCTGTATCTAGCATATGCTCATTAATCCTGAGTATGGAAATCTTTGGTGCCAACTATGAAACCACAACGACATTTAATGACTCTCTTGCTAACAAACATATCCTGAATGATATAATAAAATAGTGGTAATTTCTCAAACCAATTTGACTGGTTTTCTGTACATTATGTAAACTCTGTGTTCCAACTAAATTTTAGGGAAAATATCCTTTTTATCATTTCACATATGTCTATAGTTTGACATGTTTCATCACAATCAGATTAAGCAGTAGAAAGATATGTGCACTGAAAAAATTCTATCAACCAAATTCAGGCACACTTCACCCCTTAAAAATAAATTCCCATCTTCTCAGATACTCAGAAGGAAAACTTAGGAAGTAATTAGAGAATTTCCAGTAATGACATTTGGGGACATATACTCTCTTAAAGAGTGTCTGTCATGAAATTTCATTTTGCCTCTGACTAAAATTGCTTGCTCCTTTGCCATATGTGTGCTTCTTCAGTTCATTAAATAAGACAAACATAACCAAAGAACTTTCTGTTATAGACAAAGACCAGCAGCAATGAGTGATGGTAGTGGAAAATATAATTAAGGGCGAGGGAAAACCAAATCAAGTAAACTACTACCTGAAATCTAAAATCAAAAATAAAGTGGATGAAGAAAGTGCAGAAGAGGGGGAGAAGAGAAGGGAGAAATAGAAAAGGGAGAGAGAAAGAGAAAGATGGAGAAAAAGAATGATGAAATATATAGTCCCCCAGCCTTTGAGGTGGTGGGGAGTTTGGGGGATGGGGTGGGTTTGAACCTCTGGGCTAGCCACTATCTCTCAGCCTTTGAAGTTCTGGCCCATTGTTCTCCAAAGAACAATGCAGCTTCCTGTGTATTACTAGGGAGCCACCACTAGCTAGCACCTGATGCTAGCCTAGGGCAGTGTGCTGTGATCTAGGTGAAGTCTTTTGATCTGCTAGACCTACAGTTTCCTGAATCAAGCAGGCCACACACTGAGCAGTGTGGAACAGTGGAGCCAACACCCCTAGAGCAGATTTTTGCCTTTGGGAGGAGGGTCTGGCCTTGAAACCTTAAATTGTGAGACCCCAAATAAAGGTAGAGTCTAGAGCAAGAAATCAAGTCTTGACTCCAAGTATTTCCCTTATCACCCTGTTTCCTATCCCCAGCTCTTCTTCCAATGAACCCTGTAAACTGTGCATATGTAGTAGCAATGTGTGGCTACAATGAAGAGAAAGAGGAATAGAAAGTGTTGGTCCTGAGACCTATGACGTCATATAGGCAACACTAATGCAGCCCTGCAGGTTTACTCCTGTTACCAAGGCAACGGCCACCATGTACCCAGAATTCAATAGGCCCACCTAGCCCACCTGTAATTTGAATAATAATGCCTATAAGAAGGAGCAGCGTCCCCTTTCTCTCTCTCTTTCTGCTCATCGCCCCCAGCCTTCCCCTCACCCCACTCCCCTTTGTACCCCCATTTAAATAAACCCGCGTGGAGTACTTGGTCTGGTCTAACTGCTTCAGCCCACACCTCCCGGCTGCACCGCGAGCGCCGCGGATCGTGCCTGCTGCCTGTGGATCCCAGCTTCGTGGACCAGGCGGCTCGGGGCCGCGGTTCCCGCCCCCGCGGCTGGCCACTGGGGCTCCACCACCGCTGCCTGCCGCCGCCACTGCCGCCGCCACTGCCCCCGCGGTCGGCCACCGCCGCACCACCGCCAAGGCAGGGCACCGCCGCACCACCTCGGCAGGGCACCGCCGCGCCACCGCCGCCGCCTGCCACTGCCGCGCTACACACACATCAAGTGAGTTCCTAGCACTCACCAGGCAGCTCAGACCAGACCAGAAGCTCCACGCACCCGGCTGCCGGATTGCAAACTCTCACAAACATACACTGGCAAATTGCTAAGGTAACTCTAGTTGGCTAGGGGGATTTCAGCCAAAGGATAGGAATTGGCCAGCCTACCCTGGGTTGAAATTCGTTCCCCTAACCCAGCTCACATAACTGGCCCTGGCCAACATTCATTCGCATTAGGACGTTAGCCTTGGGTTGAACTATTCCCCCACCCCCCGGGAAGTGTTTTCACTGCTGTTTAAGTCCTGGCCAGGCAAGCACTTCCCGCCTCAAGACGCTCCTAGGATCTCACGCGACGGCCTGATTTCCTAGCCTAGCGGGTAATTACGGTATTGCAATATATTCCAGGACGCTGAGATTATATTGAATACCTCCTCCTTAACCCATGGGCAATTCGTCTTCGACGGTACATCCAGGTACCCCACTGGGATGTCTCCTGGAGAATCTCAAATCTCTAAAATTGGCCTCCAATTTGAGGCGATCTAAGCTAATTAACCTCTGTAATAAGGTCTGGATTCAATACAAGCTAGACAATAACTCCAAATGGCCACCTAATGGCACCCTAGACCCTATCATTTTAAGGGATCTTAACACATATTGCCAGCAATCCGGTAAATGGGATGAAGTTCTATATGTCCAAGCTTTCATGTATCTTCGGTCTAAACCATCTCTCTGCTCTGCGTGCTCTCCTTCTCAACTCCTCTTAGCCATGAAACCTACCCACCTCCCACTAGAGGGCGCTACATTCGATCCAGCTGACGAGCCACCCCTAAACAGCCGCAGGCCTCCTGGGCCTGCGAGACCCAAAACTGCACCTTCAGCCTCTCTCTCTCAACAGGTTCCGGAGTCTACTAATCCAATCTCCCCAGACCCTTCCCCTCCCTCTCTGCCAGCTACAGGTCATTCCAAACACCCTGTACTGGCGCCAACCTTTACCCCTCCTATTACGCGTTCCAAGGCCACAGGCAAGTGCCCAACCACTCCTCCGAGGACACCTGACCCAGCACCGGTCCTTCCTCTGAGGGAAGTGGCTGGAGTTAATGGTTTGGTTAGGGTACATGTTCCTTTCTCGTTGAGTGAACTCTCTCAAATAGAAAGCAGACTGGGTTCTTATACTTCTAATTCCTCTAGCTTTATTAAAGAATTTCAGTACATCACTCAATCCTATAGCTTAACTTTCCATGATGTCCATATGATTCTCACTAATAACTTACTCCCAGAGGAACGCAGGCGTGTCTTGGAAGAGGCGAGAGTGCATGCAGACCAGATTCACCAGACAGACAGGACATACCCAATTGGATCCGAGACAGTACCTGACCAGGATCCTCAATGGGATTACAATTCCACAGGTGGTATTTTAGCCAGAGACAGGTTTATTACATGCCTTATAGCTGGTCTCAGAAAGGCAGCCTTAAAGCCAGTAAACTTTGAAAAACTCCAGGAAGTTGTCCAGGACAAACAGGAAAATCCATCTCAGTTTTTAGATCGCCTTACAAAGGCTTTATTACAGTACACTAATCTAGATCCTGAGAATCCAGAAGGTAAGCAACTTTTAATGACTTATTTCTTTTCCCAGAGCTATCCCGACATAAGAGCTAAACTTAAACGCTTGGAGAGGGGGCCTCTAACTCCCCAGGCAGAAGTCTTAGCGCTGGCCTTCAAGGTGTACCATGGGAGGGATGAGAAAGCCCGAAAACAAAAATACCACATGCTGGCAAAGGCTGTCCGACCAGCTCCAGCCACCACCCCGGGCTCCTGGCCTTCTAAGGCCAAACTACCGCCAGCTCCCTGCTATAGATGTGGTCAAATGGGTCACTGGGCGAGGGATTGCCCCAACCCCCCGCAAGCCAAAAGGACCATGTCCTGAGTGTCATCGTGAGGGACATTGGGCGATCGATTGCCCTCGGGTCGCACAGAGCAGAAGGCCATCTCGCCCAGATACTCCTCCAACAGACCTCCTAGGCTTGGCTATGGATGACTGAAGGGGCCGGAGCTCTCTTGACCCGACAACACCCATCACCAGCAGGGAGCCCCGGGTAACCATAGTGGTATGCGGACGGCCTATCTCCTTCCTACTGGACACTGGAGCCACCTACTCAGTCCTGGTAGAGTTTTGGGGGCCCACTTCGCCTTCGTGTCTCCCCATAGTCGGGATAGGGGGACAGCCTTACCTTCCTCACCAGACTCCACCACTTAGCTGCACTTTTAGAAACATACCCTTCACCCATTCCTTTTTGGTAGTGCCAACTTCTCCTGTTCCCTTATTAGGTAGGGACCTTTTAGTTAAGTTGGGGGCTTCAATTTCCTTTGCCCCCCTCACGCGCCTGAACCCAAGCTCGCCAGCAGTTCCCCTACTTCTCCTTCTAGCCAGTAAATCTACTAACACTAACACGTTATTTCCTCTACCAGCTTCTCAGGTGGACCCCAGAGTTTGGGACGTCCAGAATCCTTCTGTCGCTAGACATCATTCCCCCATTGTTATCCAGTTACTGGACCCTACCAGGTACATCACCCAAGCCCAATACCCTCTCTCTCTTCAAAGCCTCAGGGGACTCAAGCCTATCATCTCTGACCTCTTAAGAAAGAAACTTCTCCGCCCTACCTCTTCTCCCTTCAACACCACTATACTAGCAGTAAAAAAACCTAATGGTACTAAACGCCTGGTTCAAGATCTCAGGCGCATTAATGCTGCAGTGGTACCTCTCCATCCTGTCGTAGCCAATCCTTACACACTTCTTTCTACTATCGCCTCAGGAACTTCTCATTTCTCAGTCCTAGATCTAAAAGATGCCTTTTTCTCTATCCCCCTTGACACTCAATCACAAAATATATTTGCTTTTACCTGGACGGATCCTGATACCCACTTTTCTACCCAACTTACCTGGACTGTTCTGCCTCAGGGATTCCGAGACAGCCCACACCTATTTGGCCAGGCTCTGGCTTCTGATTTACTCTCTCTATCTCTCCCTAGATCAAAACTTCTTCTTTATGTAGATGATGTTCTTTTATGTAGCCCATCTTTAGAGGTTAGCCAAGCAGACACCTCTACCCTTCTAAATTTCCTTTCCAGTCGAGGCTACAGGGTCTCACCTTCTAAGGTTCAACTGTCTACTCCTCAGGTTACCTATTTGGGGTTAACAATTACCCCAACCCACAAGGCTATTACCTTAGATAGAAAGAATCTAATTCAGTCCTTAACTGTTTCTTCCACAAAGGAAGAGATCTTGTCATTCCTAGGAATGGCTAGCTTCTTACGTTCCTGGGTCCCTTCCTTTTCCCTCCTTTCTCGGCCCTTATATGAGGCAGCATTAGGCCCCACCCATGAACCTCTTCTCAAACCTGTTACTAAGCCCTTTCAGAGACTCCAACAGGCTCTCCTTAAGGCCCCAGCCTTACACCTCCCTGACCTGACTCGTCCCTTCTCCCTCTATGTAACTGAAAAAGAGGGATTTGCCCTTGGAGTCTTAGGTCACCAGCTAGGACCTTCTTTTGCACCTGTAGCATACCTGTCCAAAAGACTAGATTTAACCATCCGAGGATGGGCACCTTGTATTCGTACCTTAGCAGCTGCTGAATTACTTATTCGAGAGTCAAAGAAGTTAACCTTGGGGTCTCCCATAACTGTGCTCTCTTCTCATAACCTGTCCCAGCTCCTAACTTATAAAGGCTTGCAGACTCTACCTCCCTCCAGGGTCCTTTCTCTTCAGGTAGCGCTAATAGAAGATTCCACGCTCACCTTCCAATCATGTCCTCCTCTCAATATTTCTAATCTTCTTCCCCGACCTAACACTAACCACTCCCTTTCTCATTCCTGCACTGAGACTTTAGAGCAACTACTACCTCATCCTTCACACATACAGGAGGGCACATTGCCTCAAGCCATTTATACCTGGTACACAGACGGAAGCTCCTTTCTATATGAAAGGACTAGAAAAGCTGGCTATGCCATAGTGTCAGACACCGAGGTGATAGAGGCACAGGCCCTCCCTTCACACACCACGAATCAGCAGGCTGAGCTAATAGCTCTCACTCGTGCCTTTTAATTGGCACAGGGACAATCCCTTAATGTCTATACAGATTCTAAATATGCTTTTCATATCCTCCTGTCCCACGCTGCTATCTGGAAAGAGCGCGGGTTACTTACCACCACAGGAGGATCGATAACTAATGCAAGCCACATTTTAGCCATGCTAAAGGCCTCCCATCTCCCCACAGCTATTGGGATTGTCCATTGCAGATCCCACCAGATGGATGACTCTATCGTCTCCAAGGGAAACAACCGAGCTGATGAGGCAGCTAGGACTGCAGCTCTTAGAGGGCTAAACTCATCTTACCTTCCCCGAGATATCCTCACACTTCAACCCACATCTCTACCTTCTCCTCCTGACACTCGTCAAACTCTATCCTATCTTCACCAACTCTTTCATCCTAACAGCCGAGCGTTATCTTCTTTTGTTAAATCCCACCTACAGCCTACTCCTGAGGACTTAAGTTTCTTAAAATCTATCACTGCCTCTTGTAAAAATTGTCAGATGTCAGATTCCAACTCGAGATATCGTAGCACCCCTTTCCCTACCCATCAGGCTAGAGGTTCCCTTCCTGGAACTGACTGGCAAATTGACTTTACCCACATGCCCACTGTCAAGCGTGCCAAGTACCTCTTGGTCTTAGTGGACACCTTCTCGGGGTGGGTAGAAGCGTTTCCCACCACTAACAAGAGGGCTCAGACAGTTTCTGATCTCCTCCGAGAGATCATCCCCCGATTTGGTGTTCCAGCCTCTCTTCAGTCAGACAATGGCCCTGAATTTACTTCCCAGGTTTCTCAGATTCTTTCTAAGGCCCTAAACATCCCTTGGCATTTCCACATTCCCTACCATCCCCAATCTTCAGGTAAGGTAGAAAGAACTAACCGCTCTTTAAAAACCACCCTTGCCAAGCTGTCACAGGAACTTCACCTCGACTGGGTAAAACTCCTACCTCTGGCTCTTTTCAGACTACGAGCTCTCCCCAAGCGACCCCTTCTCATCTCACCCTTTGAACTTATGTATGGACGTCCAGTTTTAACTCCTGGTCTTTCACCTTAATGCTCTCCCCTCCCAGACCACCTACTTACCCCATTGCTTTGCCACCTCCGTTCTCTCCTATGGAACTTTGCTGACCACCATCTACCGCGGCCACAGACTGTCTCCTGTCCACTTCCTATCAACATTGGAGACCAAGTCCTCTTATCTCCTCCAGATCATCGGCCGCCACCTCTCTCACCCAAGTGGCAAGGTCCTTTTAAGGTGATTCTCGTGACCCCCACAGCTGCTAAACTCGAAGGATTCTCTCATTGGATCCACCTGTCTCACCTTAAACCTTTTATCCCTCTTCCTAAAAATGACTGTTCTTCATACATGTCAACCCCAACAGGACTGTGCTCTATTAAACTCCGGAGGACTTCGAGATCATCCACCTTGTCCCCAATTCCAGAACATGAAACTCCACTCCGGCATCCGAGCTCGACCTCATTGGATTAGACATGGGTTTCTTGTCCTACCCCTGTTGTTCTTCATTTCCATCCAGGGCAGCCCTTACATCTGGAGATTCGAGGTTCATGAAACCCCTACAGATAACAAACAGTCTTTCCAAATAGGATCGGGAAACTGCTCCATATCCGGATGCCAAGAACCGGTCCAAATTGCGATCGTTCCTATATCGGTTATCCCATCCAAATATTATGATCTCTATACTTGCTTTCTCTTCGACCAGACAAAAGATTATTGCAGAAGATGGCCGGACGAATATGGGGGCTGCCCATATTGGTCTTGCCAGATACATATGCTAGGATCACGGGTCAATCACTTCTTCTATCAACACCGCAAGACACTTTTCTTCTACATACAAGATCCGTGGGATTCCAGGTGGGAGACAGGAGTTGTTGGTAAGCTCTATCGTAAAAATCAGCCCAGCTCCCCAGTAAGTACCATCCATATTCAGAGAAAGTATATCTCAATCGCCCAGCCTCTAGGTATTGAAAAGGTAGGGGAGATAATCAAACATTCCTCCGAGGTCCTCGATTCTTTGACAGCACCCCTCATAAATGGCACTAACTTGTCATTTCGTCTATTGCTTCAAACTTTGACCTCAGCATACCAGCTCCTTAATGTCACCAGGCCTGGTCGCTTTAAAGATTGTTGATTATGTGTACCCCCAGGAACTGACTCAAAACTATCACTTACAGCTTCTCCAATGATACTGCCAAATAACCTTACCTCACCTTTTGTCAGCTGTCCTGACTCTGATGTCACCATGGCTCCGTACCTTGCCTCTGTCCCTCTCTTTGGCATAGCAAACTGTTTTAAGGCCTCTGGGACACGTTTTGTAGGAACGTTAAGCCCCCTAGACTGTAATAAAACCATAAGCCTTGATATATCATCTCTGCCACAATGCCCTGCAATCCAAAACACGTCAATTCTTTGTGGCACTCGGGTATATCGTCGCCTACCTGCCAGCTGGTCTGGAGTTTGCACATTAATACTCCTTTTCCCTAAACTGGGAGTAATCCAGGGAAATGAGCCCCTGCCAATCCCAGTGGTAAATATGATAGCTGCTCGACATGAGAGGGCAGTTCAGATCGTGCCCCTCTTGGTCGCTACAGGAATAGCCGTAGGCGTTGGCACTGGTGTGGCGGGAATAACTACCTCTTTGGCCCAATACAATACATTCACTTCCCAGTTTAAAAGTGATCTCCAGGGAATGACTGAAACTGTGCTTACTATCCAAAAGCAGATCGATTCTTTGGCAGCCGTAGTGCTTCAGAACCGACGTGGACTAGATGTCTTCACAGCTGAAAGAGGTGGTCTTTGCCTGTTCCTTCAAGAAGAATGCTGCTTCTATGTCAACCAGTCTGGGATAGTGAAAAACAAAATCCAGGAGCTCCAGTCAGACATAAGAAACTTCAGAGATCGTGAGACCTCTAGTTCTGGGATTTTTGAAAACCCTATATGGAAATGGATACTGCCTTTTGTAACGCCCCTTCTAGTCATCTTTCTCGTGCTGTTATTTGCGCCTTGCCTCATTAATCTCGTTTCTACATTCTTCCAACGGCAAATGCAAAAAATTTCCAACCAAACTATTAAGCAGCATCTGTTACAGAATTACCAGCCGCTGCCCACGGAAGAGCCGCTGTTCACAGAAGTACCTGATGCAGAGGGCCCCGATGGTTAAAATCAGCTACGCCCCCAAACTGACGACGCCCCTAGATAGCAGGAAGCAGTTTAAGAGACACGACGCCCTCATTCCCTTTCACCATCGGCTCCCCCCCTTTTCCTTTCCTTTTTTTAATAACAGAAATGGAGGAATGTTGGTCCTGAGACCTATGACGTCATATAGGCGACACTAATGCAGCCCTGCAGATTTACTCCTGTTACCAAGGCAACGGCCACCATGTACCCAGAATTCAATAGGCCCACCTAGCCCACCTGTAATCTGAATAATAATGCCTATAAGAAGGAGCAGCGTCCCCTTTCTCTCTCTCTTTCTGCTCATCGCCCCCAGCCTTCCCCTCACCCCGCTCCCCTTTGTACCCCCATTTAAATAAACCCACGTGGAGTACTTGGTCTGGTCTAACTGCTTCAGCCCACACCTCCCGGCTCCACCGCGAGCGCCGCGGATCGTGCCTGCCGCCTGCGGATCCCAGCTTCGTGGACCAGGCAGCTCGGGGCCGCGGTTCAATCCGGCCGCCGGCCGCCTGCGCGGGAAAAACCAACAGAAAGATTCAGTTTTAATTTTAGGAGGACAAAAGAATGTAAAAAATAATAATAAAACTAAAAGTACAAATAAATATCATCAGGTTATGAGGCAATGGTCAGAATTGTATGTGATTTGTATGTTTTTAGTTTGTACACATCTCCTGTGAGTTGTTCTCTATGGTGACAGTGACCAGATAGAAATAGTTAAAAACTGAAGACCTAGTCAGGTGGTGGTATCACACGCCTTTAATCCCAGCACTTGGGTGGCAGAGGCAGGAGGATTTCTGAGTTTGAGTCCAGCCTTGTCTACAGAGTGAATTCCAGGACAGCCGAAGCTACACAGAGAAAACCAGTCTCGAAAAAAACCAAAACTCCAAAGAACAACAACAACAACAACAACAACAGCAACAACAACAACAACAAACTGAAGACCTCAACTTAAAACCAGATACACTGAGTCTAACAGAAGAGAAAATGGAAAAGAGCCTTGAACTCATTGTCACTGGGGAAATTTCCTAGATAGAACTCCAATGGCAGCCGGGCGGTGGTGACACACACCTTTCATCCCAGCACTTGGGAGGTAGAGGCAGGCTGCTTTCTGAGTTTGGGGCCAGCCTGGTCTACAGAGTGAGTTTCAGGACAGCCAAGACTGCACAGAGAAACCCTGTCTCTAAAAACAAAACAAAACAAAACAAAACAAAAACAAAAACAAAAAAAACAAAACAAAACAAACAAACAAACAAAAACCAAAAAGTCTCCAATGGCTCATGCTCTAAAATCACGAATTGATAAATGGGACCTAATGAAACTGGGAAGTTTCTGTAAGGCAATGAACATAGTCAATAAGACATATTCGCAACCTACAGATTTGGAAAAAACTTCACTAATACCACATCTGATAGAGGGCAAATATCCAAAATATATAAAGAACTCATGAAACTAACCACCAAATTAAAAAAAAAAATAACACCAATAAAAAAAAATCAGGTGTAGAACTAAACCTAGAATTTGCAACAGAGGAATCTCAAATGGCTTAGAAGCCCCTAAAGAAATGTTCAAATTCCTCCGTGATCAGAGACATCTAAGTTAACATGACCCTGAGATTTCACCTTATACTAATCAGAATTGCTAAGATCAAAACCTCAGGTGACAACACATGTTGGGGAGGATGTGAAGAATAAGGAACACTCCTCCATTGCTATTGGAATTGCAAACTGGTAGATCCACTCTGGAAATCAATCTGGAGGTTCTTCAGAAAATTGGAAATAGATCTACCTGAAAACCCAGCAATACCACTCTTGGGAATTTACCCAAAAGATACCCCATGATGCCAGAAGTACTTGTTGGTTTTTCCACGTCCAGTGACCTGTACCCCATGGAAGTCACCTGTATGCCTACCACGCAGGTCGCGGGGATGCAGTGGAGATGTGAGGCTGCAAGGAGAGACCACACTACACCAAACAGTTCAACGTGCGGCTTTATTTAAGATGGGGGACTGAGTTCTAGGAAGGGAACCTCTAGTCTGATGGGTAGGGAAAGGGGTGCTACGATATCTCGAGTTGAAATCTGACATCTGACAGCTTGTACAAGAGGCAGTGATAGATTTTAAGAAACTTAAATCCTCAGGAGTAGGCTGTAAGTGGGTCTTAACAAAAGAAGATAACACTCAGCTGTTAGGATGAAAGAGTTGGTGAAGATAGGATAAAGTTTGGCGAGTGTCACGGGGTGAAGGTAGAGATGTCTTGGGGAAGGTAAGATGAGTTCATACCCCTAAGGGCAACAGCTCTAGCTGCCTCATCAGCTCGGTTGTTTCCCTTGGAGACAATAAAGTCATCCATGCTGCAATGGACAAACCCAATAGCTGTGGGGAGATGGGAGTCCTTTAGATGGCTAAAATGTGGCTTGCATTAGTTGTTGATCCTCCTGTTGTGGTAAGTAACCTGCGCTCTTTCCAAATAGCAGCATGGGACAGGAGGATATGGAAAGCATATTTAGAATCTGTCTAGACCTTGAGGGATTGTCTCTGTGCCATTTGAAAGGCACAGGTGAAAGCTATTAGCTCAGCCTATTGATTAGTGGTGTGTACAGGGAGGGCCTCTGCCTCTACCACTTCAGTGTCTGACACTATGACATAGCCAGCTTTTCTAGTCCCTTCATATAGAAAGGAGCTTCCATCTGTGTACCAGGTATAAATGGCTTGAGGCAATGTGCCCTCCTGTATGTGTGAAGGGTGCGGTAAGAGTTGATCTAAAGTCTCAGTGCAGGAATGAGAAAGGGAGTGGTTAGTATTAGGTCGGCAAAGAAGATTAGAAATATTAAGAGGAGGACATGATTGTAAGGTGAGAGTGGTCCTCTATTAGCACTACCTGAAGAGAAAGGACCCTGGAGGGAGGTAGAGTCTGCAAGACTTTGTAAGTTTGGAGCTGCTACAGGTTATGAAAAGAAAGCACAGTTATGGGAGACCCCAAGGTTAGTTTCTTTGACTCTCAAATAAGGAGTTCAGCAGCTGCTAAGGCATGAATACAAGGTGCCCATCCTTGGGTAGTTAAATCTAGCCTTTTTGATAAATATGCTACAGGTGCAAAAGAAGGTGCCAGCTGGTGACCTAAGACTCCAAGGGCAAATCCCTCCTTTTCAGTTACATAAAGGAAGAAAGGATGAGTCAGGTCAGGGAGATGTAAGACTGGGGCCTTAAGGAGAGCCTGTTGGAGTCTCTGAAAGGGCTTGGTAATAGGTTTGAGAAGAGGTTCATGGGTGGGGCCTAATGCTTCCTCATATAAGGGCCGAGAAAGGAGGGAAAAGGAAGGAACCCAGGAACGTAAAAAGCTAACCATTCCTAGGAATGATAAAATCTCTTCCTTTGTAGAAGGAACAGTTAAAGACTGAATCAGATTTTTTTCTATCTAAGGTAATAGCCTTGTGGGTTGAGATAATTATTAATCCCAAATAGGTAACCTGAGGAGTAGACAGCTAGACTTTAGAAGGTGAGACCCTGTAACCTCGACTGGAAAGGAAATTTAGAAGAGCAGAGGGGTCTGCTTGGCTAATCTCTAGAGATGGGCTACAGACAAGGGCATCATCTACATAAAGAAGAATTTTAGATCTAGGGAGGGATAAAGAGAGTAAATCAGAAGCAAGAGCCTGGCCAAATAGGTGTGTGTTATCTCGGAATCCCTGAGGCAGAACAGTCCAGGTAAGTTGGGTAGAAAAGTGGGTGTCAGGATACGTCCAGGTAAAAGCAAATATGTTTTGTGACTGAGTGTGGAGAGGGATAGAGAAAAATGCATCCTTTAGATCTTGGACTGAGAAATGAGAAGTTCCTGAGGGGATAGTAGAAAGAAGTTTGTAAGGATTAGCTATGATAGGATGGAGGGGAACCACTGCAGCATTAATGTGCTTGAGATCTTGAACCAGGCAATAGGTACCATTAGGGTTTTTTTTTTTTTACTGCAAGTATAGCGGTGTTGAAAGGAGAAGAAGCAGGGCAAAGGAGTTTTTTTCCTTAAGAGGTCAGAAATGATAGGCTTAAGTCCCCTGAGGTTTGGAGAGAGAGAGGGTATTGAGCTTGGGTGACGTAACTGGTAGGGTCCAGGAACTGGATGACAACAGGAGAATGATGTCTAGCAACAGAGGGGTTCTGTATATCCAAAACTCTGGGGTCTGAGAAACCGGTAGATGAAATAACGTGTTAGTGTTAGTAGGTTGAGTGGAGCTTCGGTTCAGGCGAGTGGGGGAGCAAAGGAAATTGAAGCCCCCAAATTAACTAAAAGATCTCTACCGAATAAGGGAATGGAAGAAGTTGGCACTACGAAAAAGGAATGGGTGAAGGGTATATTTCTAAAAGTGCGGCTAAGTGGTGGGGTCTGATGAGGAAGGTAAGGCTGTCCTCCTATCCCAACTATGGGAAGACGTGAGGGTGAGGTGGGTCCCCAAAACTCCACCAGGACCGAGTAAGTGGCTCCGGTGTCCAGAAGGAAGGAGATGGGTCACCCACCTACCACTATAGCTACCCAGGACTCCCTGCTGTGATGGGTGTTGTCCAGTCGAGGGAGCTTTGGCCCCTTCAATCATCCATATCCAAGCCTAGGAGCTCTACTGGAGGGGTATCTGGGTTTGATGGCCCTCTGTTCTATGTGACCTGAGGGCAATCAATAGCCTTCACAATGACACTTAGGATATGGTCCTCTCGGCTTGCGGGGGTTGGGACAATCCCTTGCCCATTGACCTTGTTGACCACATCTATAGCAGGAAGCTGGTGGTACTTTAGCTTTAGAAGCCCAGAAGCCCAGGGTGGTAGCTGGAGCTGGTTGGATAGCCTTTGCCAGCATGTAGTACTTTTGTTTTTGGGCTTTCTCATCTCTCCCAAGGTACACCTTGCAGGCCAGTGCCAGGACTTCTGCCTGTGGAGTTAGGTCCCCCTCTCAAAGTGCTTAAGTTTAGCTCTTATGTCAAGGTAGCTCTGGGAAAAGAAATAAGTCATTAAAAGCTGCTTACCTTCCGGATTCTGGGGATCTAGTTTAGTGTACTGTAATAAAGCATTTGTGAGACATTATAAAAACTGAGATGGATTTTCCTATTTGTCCTGGACAACCTCTTGGAGTTTTTCAAAATTTACTGGCTTTAAGGCTGCCTTTCTGAGACCAGCCATAAGGCATGTAACAAACCTGTCTCTGGCTAAAATACCATCTGTGGAATTGTAATTCCATTGAGGATTGTGATCAGGTACTGTCTCGGATCCAATTGGTTATGTTCTGTCTGTTTGGTGAATTTGGTCTGCATGTACTCTTACCTCTTCCATGACATGCCTGGATTCATCAGGAAGTAAATTGTTAGTAAGAATCATACGAACATCATGGAAAGTCAAGCTGTAAGATTGAGTGATGTACTGAAACTCTTTAATTAAGTTAGAGGAGTTAGAAGCATAGGAACCCAGTCTACTTTCTATTTGAGAAAATTCACTCAACGAGAAAGGAGCATGTACTCTAACCAGATCATTAACTCCAGCCACTTCCCTCAGAGGAAGGACTGGTGCTGGGTCAGGTATCCTCGGAGGAGAAGGAGAACATGGGGGTTTGGCTGTAGCCTTAGAACGTATAATAGGAGAGGTAAAGGTTGGCGCCAATTCAGGGTGTTTGGAATGACCTGTAGCTGGTAGAGAGGGAGAGGAAGGATCTGGGGAGGTTGTATTAGTAGACTCCTGCACCTGTTGAGAGAGAGAGAGAGAGACTGAGGCTATAGTTTGGGATCTCGCAGGCCCAACAGGCCTGTGGCAGATGGGGGTTGGATCGTCAGCGGGATCAAACATAGCATCATCTAGTGAAAGGTGGGTAGGTTTCATGGCTACAAGAAGCTGGGATGGGGAACAGGCAGAGCAGAGAGAGGGTTTAGAGTGAAGATAAATGAAGGCCTGAACATAGAGAACCTCATCCCATTTACCGGATTGCTGGCAGTATGTATTAATATCCCTTAAAACGATCAGGTCTACGGTGCCAGTAGGTGGCCATTTGGAGTTATTGTCTAGCTTATATTGAGTCCAGACTGAAAACAAAAGTACCACATGCTGACAAATGCTGTCTGACCAGCTCTAGCTACCACCCCGGGCTCCTGGTCTTCTAAGACTAAAGTACCACCAGCTCCCTGCTATAGATGTGGTCAACAAGGTCACTGGGCAAGGGATTACCCCAACCCCCACAAGCCAAGAGGATCATGTCCTAAGTGGCATTCTGAAGGACACTGGGCTATTGATTGCCCTCAGGTCGCACAGAATAGAGGGCCATCATGCCCAGATACCCCTCCAGCAGACTTCCTGGCTCACTCGCCAAAATGTTATTTTTTCGACGCTGTCCAGCGACCTGCACCCCACGCAAGTCACCTGTATGCCCACCACACGGGTTGTGGGGTTGCGGCGGAGATGTGAGGCTGCAATGAGAGACCACACCACACCAAACAGTTCCACATAGGGCGGGAAGAAGGCAGGAAAAGAAAGAAAGAGAACGAAGAAGAAATGCTACCCATTTATATATTAGTGGTGATGTAATTACAGGTAAAGGTAGGCCCATTGATTTCTGGGTATATAGCGGCCGTTGCCTTGGTAACAGGCCTATACTTGCAGAGCTAACTGTCGCCTATATGACGTCACAGGTCTTGGTACTAACACTTGCTCCACTTTGTTCATAATATCCTTATTTATAATATCCAGAAGCTGGAAACAATCCAGTTGTCACATGCCAGAATAATGCATAGAAAATGTGGTGTATTTATACAATGGAATACTACTCAGCTATTAAGAATGAGGGCATCCAGAGATCTGCAGTTTAATGGATAGAACTAGAAAATATTTTCCTCAGTGGGGTAACTTAAGACCAAAAGGACATGCATCCACTCTCTAATAAGTGGATATTAGCCAAAAAAAAAAAAAGTCCAGAATACCCAATACACAATCCATAGAACTCAAAAAGTTCAATAAGCTGAAGGACCCAAGTGAGGATGCCTCAGTCCCAGTTGGAAGGGAGAAGAAAACAATCACAAGTGGGGGCAGGAGAGGGAGGGACCTGGGAAGGAAAGTGGACAGGGGGTGGAGTTAGGGGAAGAGGGGAACCTGATCTGGTATTGGGTGAGGACAAAGGACTGAAGTCCTGAGGGCCAGCCAAAGAATGGAAACAGTTAACCTCAGAAAGAAGGATGTTAGGGGTACCCCTTAGACTGGACCAGAGATCTGGGAGGTGAGCAACTCTCAGGACACAAAGGGAGACAACTTAGATGGAACGCCCAAAAGTAGGAAGAGGGAACTTATAAAGACTACCTCCAGAGATAGGCCCAAAGTGGTATTTAACTCAGCAGGAGAACCCAAGGCCTAGCACTATTACTGAGGCAATGGAGTGCTCACAAAAAAGGAACTATCCTGACTGGCTTCCAAAGGATCCAGCCATTTTTGAGGTCTTCTCATAGGTTTTCTTCATACTTCTAATAGTAATCATTTGGAATTAGGATACAGCATTGACATGTGTGTCCCTACTTGGTTCATTGGAATGTCATTGTTCTGGTTCCTACTTAAGGAAAGACAGCAATAGGTATTAGGTATTAGCATGTCACTGCTGCCCAGCTCTTTAAGTAATGTTTTTTTTAATATGTGCTTAATTGTGTAGGATATTTTTTGATTTTTAATGTTTTAATGCTAGGTGATATATATATATATATATATATATCATGTATATATATATATGTATATGTATATATATATATATTTATATATACATACATATATATGTATATATATGTATATACACATATATATGTATGTATATATAAATCTATATAAATATATATATAAACATACATGAATATACATATATTCGTACAACCCAGAGTCCATCTTCCCTCTCTGCATTTCTCAGAGAAAATGTCACCATAATTTTCCAGACTAGTGTAAACTTATAGCTCATTAGTTTGGTATCAGCAGAAATAAAGAAAGTTACAAAGCTCCTGATGCATGAGACATCAACTAAATATGAAGTTCAGTGGATCTGGTGTGGAGTATTCTTCTACTATCAACAATCTAGAGTCTGAAGAACCTATTAATTATTACTGTCAACATTGTTGGAATACCTCCACAGTGAGACAAGTCATAACATAAACCACCAAGTTATGCAGTAGTAAACAAAGTGCTGTTCCAATTGTTCCTATTGATGTACATATTGAATGAAGCCATGTCTCTCATGCAGTACTTATTGGCACACATTGTGAAGGTTTCAATCCATCAAGAGAGAGGCATTTAATCTTAGTGGGGCAGAAGGACAGAACAAGGTAAAAGTGGCCAAAGATATTAGGAAAATACAATTTTCCTATTGGAAAAAGCAATTTTCCCTGTAAATTGCTTTCTTAACCTATACCATCCAGAAACTACCAAAATTCTGATAGAGAGCACAAAAGAAAACAAAACAAAACAAAAAAAAAAAAACAAAGCAAAAACAGAAGAGACACATATACACAGAGAGAAATACACATATACACACAAATTTGTATAACCAAAGTACATAACCAGAACCCACTGTATGTAAGTAAATGAGCATAAGGGGGGGGAAAGCCCTAACAAAGCATCATGAGACAGAACTTCTTCAAAAGTACAATAGAGTTAATTTGGAATTGGCCATGTACTGTTGATCAATTGGCCTACCCTTAATTATGGATTGTATACCCAGTAAGTCTCCAACAGAGAAAAATAAATTTCACTTTTTGAGTGGTTGTCAATTGCAGACAGCTTCTAGATTAAATATGGGAGTTACTATCTAATTATCTTCTGTCAGAGGATTAGTCTGCTGTAAAGTCCTCAGATTCCATGCTGATTATCATAAAAGCAAAATCTGTCCTAGATGCATTGCCACTAAATCTGACTCAGGTTGCAAGTTACAAACTGGGTTGCCTTGTAAAGGAGAAGCTTAGAAGGTCTTAGTATTTTGTTATTACCAGACTAGGCTCATGAAGTGATAGGGACTATCTCCAGAGTTGTAGAGAAGGACAATGGAGACTAGATTATCTGGATGTCACATTTCATACCTGACATAGGAAATATATATTAAATATACATGGCTAATTTCTGTACACAAAAACCGCACATATGGTACCAAGATGCAAAAATCCCCAGTACATTCCTCTCCTACCTGAAAATCCGAGCAGTAGCAGTCCTATGATTAAGAAAAGTCAATTTTTTCTATGTTGTATTCTGGCTTACACTGACTTCTACACACAGTAGGACTGTGTTATTGAGAAATCTTCAGGGCACTGGACTGTGTCATGGTCAAATATAAATCAGTTGAAGCAGAACAGGGATCTTTTTAGCTTTGGTATTGCCCATGCTCATCTCAGTGGCTCAGCACAGATTGAGGCATTCAAGACGATCCCACAAACCAAAAGTAGCACATATTAACTTACAAAAAAAAATCATGTTCTTTTCTGTGGCCCAAAGAATGCTCCTGGTTCTTCTACACTTTACATGTCTCTTAGCATTAATTTGTCCATTAATGACAGGAACTGTCCTCATACAATCATCCAAATCTGATGAAATCTTATTATCTTTTTTCCTTGGTGGGTATTCACTAATTAAGCAGAAAATACATTGTTGCTAGGTATTTTTCAATGTTACTTGGGGATGAACATTAAAAGGAGTTGAAAATAAAACTTGAGGACTTATCAATTTGAATGAAGGAACAAATCTGTTATTCAGTTAAGCCTGACTGTGTTTAACAAGGCTCTACCAAATTAGATCAATCAAACCCCATCCAAGATCAGGAACTTTCCCACTTCCAATCAAAACATAATGATTTGCAATTGTGCATACCTAATCCTGGTATTTCATTGATACCTCAGGTTACTTACTGATCCTGGATTCAGTTCCCTCTTGGAATAGTCATTGTCTTATGAAATGAAGAATCTCTTTATGACATGCCCATTTAGCCACTGGATATCATATGTTCTTTGCCATATTTTACCATCATAGAACCTCTTCAGGCACCTAATGAAGTACAGTTCTCAATGGTAGGATTTCATTGGGAGCATCTTCATCCTGGACGACCAGGATAAATATTGGGTTCATTTTCACAATTGAAGAGAGAGGCAGCTATGCATACAATCTTAAGAAACAGCCACCAGGCCCTCAGTTCCACCATATACTTATGGTGGAAGTAAAAGAGGAGAAGTTACATGGGATATTTAAGGAAGTACAGTCATAGTACCAGAATAGAAAACTCATGGATTGATGATGAATTCCATGAAAGACAGATAGCAGTTAATGTTTTCAAGCACCTTATGCTACAGCATGTTTACGTAAAAGAATTCCAACTGTCTTCCATTTCTCTCAGGAAATAGCTGTGTTTTACTGTTGAGTCACATACAAACATATGGGACAAAACCCATGAACTAGAAATGACAGAGTTAATATACATGAATATGAGATTTAGGGCAGTGCAGATGGTTTAGTAGACAAAGTGCTTACTTCCAACAAAGTAAAATATATACACACATAGAACATAGGTCAAAATAGTTGGAAAGATGAAAAGATAGTTGGAAAATTATGTGTTTAAATTATAATTTCAAAATTATTATAATAGAAATCAACCCAATTATTACATCTTCAACTCAAAGGAATGACAAAAATTGCCAATAAGATAATACAACTGATTCATAATCAAATATGTAAAAATAGTCTCAATGATTTTAGAACTATAATCTATACTTGACAATTTGTCTCTCTCCTGGGAATTCAAAATGAACAACTCTGGGAGGTAGAGAATCTCAGATACGTATCTACAAAGTAAGTTCTCTTTTGGACAGAATTTAGACATTCAACAGAGACAGACTGTTTCCATTATTCTTCTTATGACTATAAAGTATCCCAAAGAAAATCTTAAACAGTAAATCTAAAAATAAAATAATTATGTCTATGAAGCTCAAGAAGAAGGAAGATACTTCTGTTCTTCTTAGAAAGGGGAACAAAATACCCATGGGAGGAGATACCAAGACAAAGGTTGGAGCAGAGACTGAAGGAAATGCAATCCTGAGACTGCCCAACATGGGGGATCCATTCCAGATACAGTTAGCAAACCCAGACACGATTGTGGATGTCAAAAAGTGTTTATTGATAGAAGCCTGATATAGCTGGCTCTTTCAGTGCCTGACAAATATAGAGGGGGATGCTCTCAAACATCCATTGGACTGATAGCAGGGTCTCCAATGGAGGAGCTAAAAAAAAGGACTTAAGGAGCTGAAGGCATCTGCAGCCCCATAGGAGGAACAAAAATATGAACCAACCAGTACCCCCAGTATTTCTGGGGACTAAACTATCAACCAAAGAGTACACATGGAGGGACCTATGGCTCCAGCTGCATATGTAGCAGAAGATGGCTTTATCTGACATCAATGAGAGGAGAGGCCCTGGGTTCTGTGAAGGCTCCCAATATAGGGGAATGCCAGGACAGGGAAACAAGAATGGGTGGGTTAGTGTGCAGGGGGAAGGGGAGTGGTATAGGGTGTTTATGGAGGAGAAAACAGGAAAGAGGATAACATTTGAAATACAAATAAAAAAATCTAATAAAAAAAAGATTGTGTCTGCTTCCTCATCCTAGCCATTTAGAACTTGATGCCAATGAAAACAAGAATGTTACCTGATTTTGCCAGACACGTCTTTAGAGACTCTCAATCCATTTGTCCATTATTGAAAATGTTATAATTAAGATACCATGCAAGCCTTAAAAATAAAAATGTCATTGTCAATAAGTCATCAATATTTATGCAACAACATCCAACATCTTGTTGCCTTCTGTGAGATTTCATGATTCCCAACTTATTTTGTTATTCCATTCAGTGTTTCAGCAGAGTGAAAATTTGCCCCCATAAGGTGCCCAAAATACTGTATTTCAATATCAAGTCGATTTAAAATTGCAAGTGTTTGCATTTTACTATACCCTGTTTTATAGAATTAGTATCATCTCTCAATTCTGAGCAACAGAAACAATATTCAACTAGTGTGTAGCCACCAGCATCAATAGTGTATAATCCTGTGAAATCTACATAGGTTATTCAACAAATTGTTGTTTGGGGGATTTATATTAAATGACTTAATATCATGTTTACCATAAAAGATTCTACATTATTGTAGCTCCTCATAAAATCATTGTAGCGGAGTACATAGTATCTTTGAATATGGAATTAATGTGCTCAGGAGAATTAATGCACTTTAAATTTTGTTTGTATCTGTGTCTAAAACTTTCTTCTGAATGTTTCTTTAATTACTGATTGAATGAATTTGAGAGTATGTACCTGTGTGTGTGGCTACATGGACTTTATTCTGTCTCATGGCTCTGACATCTGGGAGTAAGGAACAGGTCCAGTCTGCAATTTTCAGCAATTGACCTGTTTATAAAGCACAATACTATTTGGCACTGATCACTGAGTATGTAGCTTTTCCTTTCGACTCCAAAACAGAGTACGTGGACTTCATTTTGGCTCTCTTACCAGATAGGTCAGCACTAACACATACCTCTCCAATAAATATCTGGAGACTTGGAGTTGTATCACAGTAACAATTGAAAATAAATATTCCCTAGGTGCTTGATCCACCTGAGTCTCAAGAAGATCTCTAAGTGCTTGCTCACTCATTTAGAGTTCTTAGAACTAACCATACCCAGAGTTATCCAAATGAACCTCATGATCCAGCAAGGCCATGTCTTCAGAAAAGGGGAAAAAGACTATCTCAGGACTTGTGCTTCTAGCAATGTACTTCCCTGGTTCAGGATGATCCATTTTCACTGGCAGCTAGTGTGGTCATAGTACCAAAATTTACTGGATGGAAATAAATTAATATGAACATTAACATTGGATATCCCAGAGGATGGAAAGAAGGCTTAACACATAAGAGCATTGGTCGTTCTTGCAGAAAACCTGGGTTCAACTGCCAATATTCACACAATGGATTACAACCATTCATAACTTCAGTTCCATTGACTCTAAAGCCATTTTCTGATTTCTTTGGGTACCAACATTCACATTGTGCACTTATACACATACTCAGAAAACATTTATAAAACAAATAAACCTAAACAAATTAATAGAAAAATCATATATCTCTCATTTTCAGTAGGTCCAGGATAATTATTATTTTGCTTTTGGAAAAACAAACTTTATTTTCAAAGCTGACCTGTTGGATATTTCCTGTCCTTTATCCACAAGGAGGCTTACTAACTAAAGGGAAACTTTACTTGTTTTATTTCATACCCCAGATGATTTAGTGCTCTTGCTGTTAAATTGCCCCACCTCGGGAATCCATCACATATGCAGTTACCAAACCTAAACACTATTGTGGATACCCTCAAGTGCTTGCTGACAGGACCCTGAGAGATATAGCTATCTCCTGAGAGGCTATCTCAGTGCCTGACAAATAGAGTGGTAGTTGATCTCAGCCAACCATTGGACTGAGCACAGGGTCTCCATTGTAGGAGCTAGAGAAAGGACCCAGGGAGCTGAAGGGATTTGCAGTACTGTAGGAGGAACAAAAACATGAACCAAGCAATACCCTCAAGGCTCCCACTGACTAAACCACCAACCAAAGAGTTCATGTGGTTGGACCTCTGATTCCAGCTGCATATGATGGATTGTTGGACATCAAACGGAGGAGAGGCACTTGGTCCTGAGAAGGCTCAATGCCCCAGTATATGGGAATGCAAGGACAGGGTAGAAGGAGTGGATGGGTTTGTTGAGCAGTTGGGAAGGTATGGGATGGGGAGATTTCAGAGGGGGAAACCACAAAATGGGATAAAATTTGAAATGTAAATAAAGAAAATATATAATATATATAAAAAAGAAAATAAAAACAAAGAGTAAAATAAAATTTAAAAAAAAAGAAGAGAAATATTTTGAAGTGTTCACAGGATATCTGCTTTGCCAGGAATATCATAGCTCAACAATCGAAGAAATTCCTAAAATGATGAAGACAGCCATCACTCAGACTAAAGTATACAAACTTTTAAAAAGATTATGCCAATTTAACATAGATATCTTTTTAAAATATAGAAAATCACTAGTGCTCATAAATTATTAACTACTATTTCACATTTCTAAGGATCTTCATCAGAAACAAATGAGAGAATTTTTGGAAAATTTGAGCAATAAGACATTAATCTTTTAATGAAGATTATTGTTATTTCTGTAGTTGTTAATTTTAATTATTCTGTTAATTACAATTGTAAATATATTTCATGCAAATTTCCTTTGGCTGGTTAAGGTGTATGTTATTTAAGGCCCCAGTATTGTGTATTTTTTTAACTATGGTTCTATACTTACTGATAATACATCCAAGAAGATGTTTACATAGTATGAATCTATCCATTATGTGTGGTTATTTGAAAATCCAGCAATATCAGCCATACTATATTTTCTGATGTCAAAACTGAATAGTAGTTCAGACTTCTGAATCTCTCTGAAAACAGTACTAATAGGCATCTTAGACATACTGGGTAGTGAGCTCTGTTTTGTGAAAGAATAGCTGATAATATTGTTTAGTATCTACTTCAAACTCCAGGCCCTGGACTCGTCATGTGTGTTCTCTCATGTGTGCAGCACACACAGACATAAACATATTTTAAAAAATACTAGAACTAAATTTAAAAATTAAAATGAAAATGTTATAAGGAAACAAGATCACTAAAGCAATATAATGGCTCAAAACCATTCAAAACATTCTGAACATTCATCAAAAAAGAAAAATAAAATTCAAATATATATGAAAAGCAATATTGAATTCAAAGATATATTAAACACTCTCCTTAACCTATCACTTCACAATCAATTTATACTGCATCTATAAATGGACAAATTCACCAAGTACTATAGAGCATGCTTTTATCTCAGGTACTTGATAAATGTGACCTTTTTTACAAAGAATTCAATACTACCTTCAGCAACATAACAATCCTGCTTTATAAACAAGACATTAGAGAAAAATTAAATCATGCAAGTATTTCTTCAGATTCTAATGAAATGAAAAAAAGTTACAAACAAGGGTGGAATTAAAACTACTTTTAGATTATCTACTACATGATTTTTATCAACCTATGCAGATCTGTGTCTACAAGACCTGGGATTGAGAACCTTAAAGAATGAAATAGACTGCAGTGTAATGCTGTAGACAACCTTATTTCAGTTTCACTATACAATTATACATGAATGTAAACAATAACGACATCAAACAAACAAAATAAGTAATCCAAGGAAGATGGTTTTAGTTCAACTAACCTTGCTCAGAAAACATGTAAATGAATATCAGTAAGCATATAGAAAATATTAATAGAGCAGCACTTTTCCAAAACAATCCAGAGAATAAAATGCAAATACTGTAAAAGGGCCTCCACATTTTTTTTTCTGGAGACTCACAGTTCTTCAAAGTATAGTTAACCATGCATCATACTTTTGATCATATTCCAATACCTCCCTCCCTAAGAAATGTATACAGGTAATGCAATCAATATTAAATTTATGTTTCTCTAGACCTGTCCTGTGTATGTGGAGGCCTCTGACTTCTACAAGTAAGAACACTAAGATAAGAAATAAACCTGAATTTTAGGGCAG
Organism: Apodemus agrarius; assembly: GCA_964023405.1. Lineage (NCBI taxonomy): Eukaryota > Metazoa > Chordata > Mammalia > Rodentia > Muridae > Apodemus > Apodemus agrarius. The sequence goes on along the minus strand of OZ030006.1, from coordinate 96,026,574 downwards.
CATGTGGCCATTTTCCTGTGTTAAACATTTGATGTGATCTAAGTTAAAAATTCTAGCGTTCTTGTGCACACTAGCAAGAATCTCTTTATATTCAGTTTGTTTTGATGCTGCGGCCCATATCCAGCATTTTATACTCCACCATGGACACAATCACAGACAAAATTTCCATTTTTACTTAAATACTTTCCATTTAAATACTGTTGTATTCTGCAAATTATCAGTGTTTTCATCATCTACTGTCTTGTGTCTGTGTTAAAACAGTTCCCTTTAGCATGACCAGTGATGTCTACCCTCAGATACTTAAGGTACAACAGCCTCTGTTTATGAGACACTACGGGCAGCATTGTCATGCTTGCACAATCTTGCTGAGGAGGTGTAATCTGGGGTTCATAAGGGCACCCACAGGCACTTCATCAAACCTCTCCAGTGAGTTTCAAACCCTGACTTTGTCTCAGAAATGCTGTCAGCTTAGGAGGTGCCTGGAAGCCCAGCTGAGGTAGCAAAACTTCAGACCTCAGTTTCTAGGAAACATATTTGTTATTTCTGTGTTACTGTGGGAGGTACAGAACCTTGTTGACAGTAATAAGTTGCAACATCTTCAGAATCCAGGCTCCTCATAGTGAGGTAATAGTAAGTCCCAGACCACACTTGATCTTAGCCAAAAGGCTGAGAAGCGATGTAAGTCCCAGACCAATTGCCATTGAACTTGGATAAAACTCCTGGCTGAAAACTGGGCACATTATACTTCAGGAGCTTACTAGCTGCCCCTTATTTCTGCTAGTTCCAGTGTATGTAATTGTTAATGTCTTCACTTACAGAGCACATGATGTTGACTTTGCCTCTTGGAGATAACGACAGGAAGGATTAAGACTGGGTTATCTGGAAATCAGATTGTGGTTCTGAGTCTAGAAATTTAGAAGCAAATATCCACATAATCCACATAATACATGCTATTATGACAGGATTTTTCTCAAATATCAATTAAGTGATTTGACCACTGTGATTTGAGAAAGAAAAAAAAGGGTCAACACTTCTTACCTAGGATCCAGGGAAGCCCCAGGACTCTCATGTCCATACTGTGTCCTGAGTGGTGCTGATATCAAAACATATTATTTAGGTCTTCAAGAAATACTCAGAGAAGTGTTTTATCCTCTGGACACATGCAAATGAGGAGGGTCTTTTGGGAGGCAAGCACAGGTGCAGGGCTTCATATAATTGCCAAATTAAGGCCCTTGTGTCTAAAGGTCTTCTTTCTTACTAGAGAAATAAAGATTTCTTGGTCAAAATGTGCTTAAGTGTGGGATTCCAAGGCAAAAATCTAGAGTCTATGAGCAGTACATAATTTTTGTCTTTTCTATGTTCAATATGTGCTTCCTTGCTTCCATTCCACAATCCCCAAAACAGTAACAAAGCCTACAAACTCCTTTTGTTTCTCCAAGTTTATTCATCTTTGCAGTAATTACTTCACATCCTTAGAGTAAAGCCGAATTGTGAAACAAAGTCATGTGCAGCATGGATTCTCAGGAAATGAAGGACATGTCATAACTTAACTTTTATGTCTGATTAAATAATGTGCTTTCTCTATTTACCATTCTTTTGCTCTACTAACTCTATAATGCCTAGGCAAGAATATAATGCTCTGCAGCCTTTGAGCTACTTGCTAGCTCTATTCATAATTAAAAATAGCCACATAAGATGTTCCCCACATTCCTCTAGTTACAGGATTCTCTACACACTCTTTGTTTTTTTATTAATTTCTTTATTTATCTACTTTACATCCAGATCAAACTCTTAACTCAAGCACTTCCCAACAGAAGTTTAGATCTCTCCTTATCATTTATACTATTAAATCCAATGTGATGTGAAAAACATCATCAAATTGCACAAGCAACACATAACTATTAATGACTGAGTTTAGACAAATATGTAAACTTTACAGTTAATGAATATTATGCTTCAATTGTAATTGTATTATATGGGGGGATATATCTGTTTATGCACATAGAGTGTTCACAGGAATTAACACACTTTTGCAGCTGTGTTTAAACAAATTTTAGTCAATAGTTTCATTCTTCCTGAGAGCAATTGGTACAATTTATGTTTTTGGTTGAATATGTATACTTCTTCCATAATACAGTGTCATTCAGCAAGAAAATCCCTGTGTGAACTTTTTGTAATTACCTTTTATTCTGTGGTATTCACTGTCTACCTAGCACAGCATTTCTTGTAGTTTGTAGCTTAGAAATTTACATACCCATTTTGTTAATTTTTCCCAATAGTCCAGAAAGGAGAGCGAGCAACACACATTCATATAGTCAAGGTCATCATACTCAAACTACATTTATTGAAAATGTAGAACATTTGATTCATATTAATAGGCTCCTGATTCACATTCCAACTCTTAATACCCCGTCTTTCTGATCACTTGGCATAGAGTGGCCTTGGCACATTCTTTTACAATCAGCTGATGGAATCTGGCAGTCCTGAAAATTCACTGTCTTTAGCAAACCAAAATAAGCCTCTTCATGGACTTTTTTTTTACTGGATAATTTATTAATATCCATTTCAACTTTTATCCCCCTTTTCAGGTTCCCCTCCACAAACCCCCATCTCCCTTTTCTAATTCTTCTATGAGGGTCCCCACTGCACTCCTGCCTTTGTGCCCTAGCATTCTTCTACACTGGAACATCATCACAATTGGGTACAAGCTGACATTTGCAAACCACCCCCAAATAATATTGATGACAATGTACTTGATAGCCAGATAGGGAAGTTGAATTCTGAGTACTGCCAGAAATTTCATCTAGGATCTGCCTTTAGAAACTAGATGGTGCCATGAATAAAGGAACCCAGCTTTGATATCTGTTCTCAACAAGTAGAATGCAAATGGCAGAGCAATAAATCAGGAACTATTTCATCTTATAGCAAGTGACTTATTGGACCAGACATGCAGGCCTGAATTTCTCTAACCAGCTGTCACTATTACTAATGGTTTTCTTGTGACAATTCCTGTTTGAGTTTCAAATACTACATGTCCTACTTGATCATGGTGAATGATCGGTTTGGTGTGCTCTTGGATTCAGTTGGCAAGAATTTTATTTCGTATTTTTGCATTATATTCATAAGGGAAATTGGCCTGTAGTTCTCTTTCTCTGTAGTATCTTTGTGTGCTTTTGGTAGCAGCGTAATTGTGGCTTCGTAGAATGAGTTGGGCAGTGTTCCTTCTGTTTCTATTTTGTGGAATAGTTTGAAGAGTATTCTTTGAAGGTCTGATAGAATTCTGCACTAAAACCATCTGGTCCCGTACTTTTTTTGGTTGGGAGACTTTCTATAACCCCTTCTATTTCTCTAGGGGTTATGGGGCTGTTTAGCTGATCTAATTGATCCTGATTTAATTTTGGTATTTGGTATCTGTCTAGGAAATTGTCCATTTCCTCCAGATTCTCCATTTGTGTGGAGTATAGGCTTTTGTAGTAGTCTTTTTTGAGACTGTCGATTGAAGTTAAATGTATCTCATTACTCTTTGGATCACGAAATAGTTCCCCAGCTGTAAAATCCATGGTGAGTAACCATTCACTATTGTACTTAACAATATCTGATCTGCTAAGTCCCTAAAAAGACAGGGAAGATTGTCCTGTAGTTTGATCACTGGATTAAAAGTAGGCTTGTTCAGAAATATACATCATATTTAATACTCCATAGCACAATTGAAAGCAAAAATTGTCTGTCTAAACAAATTGTTGATACATCCAGGTGTGACTTTACATTGAACCTAACAATGTTTTATCCAAAGGACCTGGTACCCCTGACTCTCATTCAGGTACTATACCAGAGGAGGGCGTGAGATAGGGGGTCCAGACTTTGAGTCTGGGGTAATAATCCTGCCGTTTGGAGTAGTTCATAGAGAGCAGTGAAGTAGTCCACTCTCTGCCTCTTACTGTGAGAGGACACAGTAGAATAACAACTGGCTCTGTGATCAGAAATTTGATTGGGGATTCTGAACTGAAACTTGATTTATAGGAATGTGAGACCAGGCCTTCTTGCTGTCTACACTCTTCCAATGGAAACAGTGTTGAGAGTTTCACATACATTTCACACTAATGAATTTCACCTCTTTAGAAATCCCATATAGGATATAAATACATCACTGAAATTATATCCTTCAAGACCTTGAAAATATTTTAACATATATTTATCATTTACTATTCTTTAACATGAAGACCAAATTTACTGAAATAAAATTTTGTTCTATAAAGATCATTGATTGAGCCTCACCATAAATGTTTGAATTACACATATGAATGCATAGTTCTATTTGATTTGTTATATATCTATTATCTTTATAGATAATATTTAGATGAAGAATTTTTTAGTAGTTTCACACAATGTGTTTTAGTCATAAATCCTAAATCATTTAAAATATAGATCCCCCCCCTCTTCTTAGCAATAAAGAAATAAATAAATGGAGAGAAAATTAGGGTCATTTTTCTACATTATTAAGATCCAGTGAAATGATGTTTCCATTTAAAGTGATGTCATTCTGCATATACTACACACTAGTTCACGACATGGAAGATTGTAGGAGCTTTGTAGCAGAATGCTCTCCTCTCACGATCAAGTTCTAGTCCTATTCCTATGATAACAATGAGATCAATATTTTAAAATAATATAAATTATTTGTGGGGACCCTCTAGAGTCTACTAGAGATCTGGGAAGTGAAAGACTCTCAGGACTCAAAGGGATGTACCTTATGTGGAATGCCCTACAGTGGGGAGAAGGAACTGGTAAAGGCCACCTCCATCCAGCTGGTGACCCTTGTAGCTAACTTTGGGAAAAGGTTGAAGAGGCTGAATAGGAGGGTGATTCTACAGGAAGAACAGCAGTCTCAACTCACCTGGACCCTTGAAAATTCTAACACTAAGCCACAAACTAGGCAGCATACACCAGCTAATATGAGGCCTGCAGCACATATATAGCAGAGTATTCCTGAATCTGGACTAAGTGAGAGAAGATACACCTAACCCTCCAGAGACTTGAGACCCTAGGGAATGGGGAGGTCTGGTAGAGTAGGTGTTGAAGGTTAGGGTGGCTGGGACATCTTATAGGAGACTGGGGGAAGAGATATAGATTGTTGAACAGTCAAAGGGTGGGCCAGGAGGGGGATAAATTCAGGAATGTAAAAAAAAAATTAAAAAAACAAAGACAAAATAGAAAAACAAAAAGAAAATAAAGCAGAATATTTTTCTTATTGTACTGGATGGTTTTGTGTGTCAACTTGACACTGGCTGAAGTTATCAGAGAAAGATGGAGTAAGGAGCCTCAGGTGTGGAACTGCCTTCATGAGATCTAGTCATAAGGCATTTTATCAGTGAGCAAGGAGGCAGGGCCCATTGTGGGTGGTTCCATCCCTGTGCTGGTAGTCTTGGATTCTATAAGAGAGCATCCTGAGCAAGCCAATAAGAAACATCCCTTCATGGCTTTTGAATAAGCTCCTGCTTCCTGACCTGCTTGAGTCCCAGTCCTGACTTCCTTTGGTCTTCAAGCAGGAATGTGGAAGTGTAAGCTGAATAAAATCTTTCCTTCCCAACTTGCTTCTTGGTCATGATGTTTGTGCAGGAATACAAACCCTGACTAAGACACTGATCAATGTGAAAATCATCATCAAACCTTAGAAATAGCATTTCTTCATTTATTTATGCATGTTGTGAGATTTCTAACTTATACCTTTTTCATTTTACATAGTTCTTAATATAGAACCACACTGTGTTCTGTTCCAGGAGGCTTCTAGGAAAGGCTAAAGGCTGGCGGGTGAACATCCTGATATGGTTTTACCATGAACTGTATACTGCAATAAATGATCCCTAACAGGCAAGGCCCAAGAAATGATGTTTTCAGGATTTAATTGCTGCTATTGATAAGCTGTTCCTGTGATTATTAGATTAAATAATAGTCCTTTGGCAGAAATCCACCTTATTGGACAGATTTCTTCACTCAGAGATGTGATTTCTTATAGTGATGCTATACTGCTATATAGAAAAATCGAAGATTTCTTAATTCCTACTGATGATTCTACAAGAATTCCTAAAATGATTCTAGGAATTATTGAGCCCTTTATAATAGGATTGCAACTAATGTCCTCTGTAATACAAATACTAAAATTAAAACTGCTAGTTTTCATGTTATGTATCACTTGCACTAAGATGGAAAACACACATTCAAATTTAAGAAAAGCATTTTTTTCAGGCTGTAAAACAATTAAACAAAGGTCATAAAAAGGAACAGATGATTTATTGCAAATGCAAGGACAAAAGATGAAATATTGACTGAGTTTATCTATATAAAACTTCACTGTTAAAATCGACTAGAGAATTATAGTTGTTAACTTTCCATGAATCTTTAGTGCTAGTGACAGAAAATCAGTGTCTAGTAAGATAACTCCTATTCCTAAGAATCTATGTAAATATCTTTGTTGTAAATTTTATATTCATTGTATGATTTGAATTTATCTTTAAACTTGGGGTGAACTTTTGAGATATATACCATGAGATCATATATTTGAAGAAAATGTATAAAGAACTGAGAACAAAGAGAAGACTAGCAGAGTAATTTATAAATTAAGAGTGAGCAACTTAGATATCAAGGGACCATATAGTCTGATAGGTGTTTGTCCCCTTTATTTTCTCTTAGAAATAAAGATTACTTTTCAAATATGTTGCCCAACTGTTTTACTGTCAGTAACTTTACCTAGCAGACAAGGAGTTAAATAAACTGTCTTTATTTAATCACCCATATGTTTTTTGTTTGTTTGCTTGTTTTTGTTTCCTTATTAATCATTTTAACCATTTACATTTCAAATGATATCTCCCTTTCTAGTTTCCCCTCCAGAAAACCATCATCATCCCTCTGTTAAGGAGCAGGTATTAATTAGCCCAGAGACTTGCAGCTTCTGACTTCAGTGTAACTTTTAAGACAGGTAAAACTGGGACAGGGTGGAACAACAGCATTATCTACAGAAAGTATTCTGATCTTTACACTAGGTAGGACTTGTCCCATGCCTGTATTATGCAACTCAAAGAACTCAAAGTGACTGCATTTGTGCTCAAATGAGACTGTGAAAATAAAAATCACACCTTGTTTTCTAATTAATTTATTCAAGAGAAGGATAAAGTCAGTGGATTTCTCTTGGTGAATTCTATTACTTAGACATTCTGAAACATGTTTCTTACTATTTTGTTCTCAGGACTCTATAAGATATCCACTAAGATAATCTAGGCTTTCATTAACCCACTCATTTCTTAGTAGCTATGGTGGGCTAGTGTTCACTCATCTTACCAGCCTTTCTGTTTCAGTTCATGGCCAGTTATAAACTGTGTTGCCATATCTTCTAGAAAATATGCATTTCATCACATGTAAGAGGGTAACTGCTAAAAAGAGAATGAGAACAGAATGTGTCTTCTCAATAATTGCTATATTTTCACCTCTAACTGAATCTGCTTGGCATAGCTTCCCTAGGGATTCCACTCTAATTCTAGCTACTATTGCTGGGTCCCTAGAGGGCAGACAGATTTCCTAGTGTAGCTTATAAATTTCTGAACTTCTTCACTGCAGCTAAACTTCTTCATCTCAGTTCTCTGCTGTTTGTTCCTCTTCAACTTTCCTAAGAATGGAAAATATGAAAAAGGATTTCTATATGCTCCCTTTCACAGAGGATATCTTTAAATATACCAAAGGATTTGGTCCTATTATAAAAGTGATGACAGACTATTTTATTCTGGAATAACACATAAACACACACACATATATAACATATAAACATATATAATATTATACATTTGTATATGTTAAATAATACAATTATGATTTCGTAGGTGTGAAAATTTATAAAACTATAATCTAGTTTCCAGTTACTTGGTTGTCTATACTGGGCACCGAAAAACTGACATCTGAAAATTTAATCCCATTTTGATTCTATGTATTCTTGTTTAAAGACATGTACTACAGCATGCTATTAAATTCTGGTTTGTAATATCTCTTTCCTGGCTTCCATCATTTTGTATTGAAGTTCATCTCCCAGTTCGTTGTCAGAGAGACCGTACCTCATAGCAAGTCACCACTTATCTAATGTACACGGAAGATTACAGAACACCAAAGCATCTTTCACATGGTGTGGTAGCATGTTATAAAATCTTAAAATCAATCCCTGAAAATAGAAAAGATTGGGCCAACACAAATACATAACTTTCCACAGGTCTGGTTTGTTCTGTGGCTTGGGTCGTTTGAGCCTTTTGCCACTCCTCCTGTTTCAGTACTAGATGGCAGTCTATGGCAATGTTTGTATGACTGGTGGACTGGCAATTATATATAATTGAAACTTGGTAGGAGGAATGGGAAACATTGATGCAAATTTTAGGATTATAGCACTTCAACTGTTATGTAAGTAACTAGAATAAACACATTTACTCATCCAGATGTATTTATTGGAACTGAATAGATAGAAAATTCAATGGTTAAGAAAGTAGATATTCATTCAGAGGACATGTGTTTGGTCTCCAGCATACACATTTGGTGGCTAAAAACCACCTGTAATAGTATCAGTTCCAATATGTCACACCTGTTTCTTTTATTCTCAATTTAGTATATATGCATTAAACACATATGTATAAGTAAATACAAAGATTATCTTAAAAGTGTAAGCTTGTTGTTCATATTCTTGAGTTATGTGTCTCATCCCAAATTGGAAGAAATATTTGTAATGATATACCAAGGAAATTTATTCAGTAATTTCCAACAGAGTTGTAATAATTATTCCACAGCAGTTGTAATCCAAATTATTAGAAAATATATCAAGATGGATATTATTTCTCCTCATTGTATACAAGATAACACAGAATTATATTATTAAACAAAGTTTCTATAACTCCTTAGTTTCAGTACAGAAGTTTAGGCATCATTACAACAACTCTAATTCACTACATTTGTCTTTTTGCATGAAGGAACAGCCTCAGTTTTATTAGTATTGATTCTAGTCTCTAGTGATGTCAGACTACTACTTCAGATGAAAATATGGCAAAGCATATCAAGTTATTCACTAATAATGAAAAAATATATTTATTGTGTAGTTACTATTTTTAAAGAGTCACTTTACTAAGACCTGTGAATACAGCAATCACCAAGAATCATAGTCCTCACCTATTCAATATAAGCAGAATAGAATCAGAAATTGTTTGGATTATAATTAAAGATTACATTTAAGCTCATTTTTGAAGACTAGTTTATGGATATGCTGTATTTTGTTAATGCTAAAATTAAAGATGAGTAAACCAGTTATTCTTTTCAATAATGTTTCACTTATAAATTATAGGTCCTGTTGACATCTGAAGAATTCTTTTGTACCCAGAGAAGTTATCAGTTTATATCTCTATTCACACAGAGAAACACATATTCATATCTCTACTAAAAGGGGCATGAGCTTAATGTTATATCTTCAATTTCATTCCCAAGGCACATTGTTTATTTAACACTCCTGTCACATAAATATCCAACTTTTCTAATGGTGAGATTCATTCTTATTTATTTATTTATTTATTTATTTATTATTTTATTATTTTATTTTTGGATTGTGGAGACAGGGTTTTTCTGTGTAGCCCTGGCTGTCCTGGAACTCACTCTGTAGACCAGGCTGGCCTCAAACTCAGAAATCCTCCTGCCTCTGCCTCCTGAGTGCTGGTATTAAAGGTGTGCACCACCACTACCTTGCTCATTCTTATTTTTATTCCTCAATTTTCTCAATACTTTCATGAAAACTAATATCCAGTTGTCACTATGTCATATGTATCACTTCCAAACATATTCTATTATAAATAGAAACATAGATATGTCATAGAATATTCCACCAACATATTTCTCTTCTTTTTTAATTTACCCCTTTACATTCCTAGATTGTGACTATTGTTTTAGTTATCCTATATCCAGTCGATAATCTTTTCTGTCCATCCTTTTTAATCAAAAGACCTAATATGTACTTACATTTCTATGTGAGGAAATACCTAGAATACATGGTTGCTGTGTTTCATGAAGATAAGCACGCCATTTCTTTTAACTTTCTTCTCTGTTAACCTGTCCAAGACATAAATTCTAATGACATACATTGATAATCAATATCTCTTAGAACTTTTTGGAAACTAGCAGAGTAGATAGATTTAGGGAATACAGTGTGTGCAAGGCTGTGAATGCATACTGTTCATGAAAGTACTCTATTCCCAAAGACAATTATTTGTCTTAGGAAGGGATAGCGAGTATAAGCAATAAAATGATGATTGCATCTTCATGAATCTCCAGTCCACATTCTGTTAAAACAAGTAGAACCATTGTTTCAATTGATTTCATTGAGAGTCTTATTTTTGCTATCTGTCTAGGGATGGCACTGGTGTTTGACAATGACAGAAATGCCTCTGAGCTCTCCTAGGATCCAGATCACATTAGGATGCTATTTTTCTATTAGCTTTGGGAATGATCATCTGAACAGATTGTAATGAGTAGACAATGTATCTAATGAGCAGTATTCAGGAAAACAAGAAGCAGAAAATGCTTTCTGTGATCATAAACAGTTGTTCTTGATACTACGTTATTATGGAAAAAATACACCTCAAACTACTCAATTGAATATCTCTTGCATCTTTAGGGAAATATATGGGTAATATTATAGGACAAGGCTTTTCCTCATAAAAAGGAGGAAATTGAAAACAGAAATTTCCTTCTTTGTCATTGTAGTGACTAAAAGTAAGTAGATATTGTCCTGGATTAGCCTGGTTTGCCTTAGTTAACAGACCATGTGTTTATAAGCCAAGAACTATATAGACCATATCTTGCTATTTGCATACTTCATCTTCAGAAACCACAAATATCTCAGAGTTGTTTTAAAGCCATGTACTTATGAGAATAACAGTAATTAGCCAGAGACCAAAATTCAAATACACAATGGATTTTATGGTGAAGATTTTCAGCTTCCTGATAATAAGTGTCACAGGTAACAGAGGGCAGGAGATTTGAGCTCAGAATTCAATCAAAATTATTTTCCCTGGGAAATTTGAGTCTAAAATATATTTTTTCCTCTATTTTCTTCTGAATGTTGGGTGGCATAAAATTATTTTTGTATCTCTATTTCAACTAATCCCCTCTTTCTCTCTGTTGATTTTTCTAGTCATAGTGTCCAGTGGAGAAATTGTGCTCACACAGTCTCCAGCAATTATGGCTGCCTCTCCAGGGGAGAAGGTCACCATCACCTGCAGTGCCAGCTCAAGTGTAGGTTACATGTACTGGTACCAGCAGAAGTCAGGTGCCTCCCCCAAACTCTGTATTTATGAGACATCCAAGCTGGCTTCTGGAGTCCCAGCTCGCTTCAGTGGCAGTGGGTCTGGGACCTCTTATTCTCTCACAATCAGCACAATGGAGGCTGAAGATGCTGCCACTTATTACTGTCAGCAGTGGAGTTACCCACCCACACAGTGATACAGACTGGAACAAAAACCCTCTAACTCCTTAGGGCCCAGCTACTTGTTTCTAGAGATAAATTGTTGACAGGGTTTGATTGTTGTAGTGCACACAGGGTGTTCTGCTTTACAATATCATTTGCATCTTTGGATAACTGTCTGGATAATATTCCACTATACTCCAGGGCTGTTCTAAGATAACCTACTTTCCCTGTGTTTATTTAGTCTCCATTTTTGTTCTGTTTGTTCAAGTCATGTGTGGCAGGCATTTCTCCTCATCTATTACTGGTGGTCCCCATGAAACATCACATCTAGTAATCTGCTATTTTCAAGGATTTTTGGATCGTCTTGGTAGGTGGTTTTTCTTCAGGATAGTCATTTACTCACAATACACTGCCTTTGTTACCCTACAAAAAGTAGTATCCATCCTAATCTGTATTCTGGTTTTTAGTAGCAGACCTTCCTTTCCACTAAATTGTCCTGTTAATATGTGCTTAAAATGATTTTTTCTCCAAAAATAAAACACTATTTACAGTCACTTATAGTTTCTTTCTAATCTCATGAAAAGTAACTGAAACATGCCACTAATAAAGAAACCAATAAAGCAACAGAAAATTTTATATATCTATGAATACGTTTGAGTCTGTATGTGTACCTTACTGTGAATAATTAAATTCATAAGGAAATTTTATCTTTCTAAATAGCGAATCAACAATTATTTAAGATATTTAAATGTACAATTACATTTAAACTTAAATTACATTTTAATTATATTTAAATTGCATTTAATAATAACAGGAATAATTATGCAGCTGTTTGCAATTTTCTAATTTAATGTGCATGGTATGAAATCCAGAGACACAGTTGGCAGGCTCCCTGTCTGCACCTATAGGAGAAATTGTAACCATCACAGAATGTCAAGATATTAGTGGACATTTAACACATTATTAATGTGTAATTTATAATTAATGTGTATTATACTAATACATATGACCTATATGATGAAATATATTAATATATAATTTCAGAATCAGTTGTTGGACCTTTATTCCTAGCAAAGAAAAGATTGTATAAAGAAGATCATGGGCTTAAGAGTGGTCTTGACTACACAGAAGAACATGGTGATCTGTACACAGCTAAACCAAAAAGGCAACGATTTTACATGTATGTGTTGCTGAACACTATATGAAATTTAGTGCTTGGTGCTTATTTCTGGTTAGTGCTATACCTATTGTTCTTAGAATAAGAATGTTCTCCATATGCTCATACATTTAAATGCTCAGGAAGTGGCCTTATTTGATAGGATCTGGAGGTATGGCCTTGTTGGAGGAAGTATGCCACTGGGGTTGGGCATTAAGGTTTTAAAAGTTTAATTCAGGCCCAGTGTTTTTATTTTCCATCTGCATGCTGATCAAGATGTCAAACTCTAATCTCTCATGTCTGCCTTTGTGCAGCCATGTTTCCCAACATGAGAATAATGCTCTAAACTCTAAGTCCCAAATAAATGCTTTCCTTTGTGAGAGGTTTTGTGGTTATGGTATCTGTCTACAACAATATAATACAAACAAGAAACATACAGATCTAGAGTTGAAACTTGAGAAATTTTGAGTTGTAAGGCAACAGTGAAACAGCAAGTCAGTTCTCAAGTTCCTCACACTCTGTCATAGCTTCTGGAAGATCCTTTGTCAGGATCTTTTATCCTTTCTATGATTTTTCTATAGACATGCTTACTGATCAACACCTCCATGACATATAAAATCAGAAGTGGATGATTCAATGTTCATTAAACCTGTAGAAAGACAAAGACAGGGAAAAAGTCTAGAAAACTACCCACAGAGATACTGTATGTACCTAAGTGCATCAACATTCCACCTTGGTCTTCTGTGGAAATGTGGGGGAAAATGAGTTAGAAAGCCTATACTATCAGTGTCATGTAAGAATTTACTTCTAGGCAAGCACTAGATATTCAACCAACCCTCGCATGCAATCTACATGCAATCTATATAATAGATAGATAGATAGATAGATAGATAGATAGATAGATAGATGGATGGATGATGGGTGGGTGGGTGGGTGGGTGGGTGGGTGGATGGATGGATGGATAGAAGGATGGATGGATAGATAGATGATAGAGACAGACAGACAGACAGACAGACACATTGTACAATGTAGCAGAATTGTGGAGCTAGAATTTCATGGTTTCTTTTCCTCAAACTGCAGACAGAATGTCTCAGATGAAGCCAGGTATTGAAGGATACTGGAAGTTATTTCCCAATGGAGCACAGGAGGCTGCTCTGTACCACAATAGTTTTGATGTTTTGTTTGTTTGTTTTGTTTTTTGGTTGCTTGTTTGTTTTTGTTTGTTCCTTTTTATTACTCAGCAACACAGACATTACAGATTCTTTAAGCTTCATGAACTATAGGGTTCGTTCTTCCTGAGGTATCTTGGTGATAACCTCAGTTTAGATTCATATAGTTAAACAAATTAGTTTAGTTTAGTTAGTTAATTGTAGGTGTTCCAAAAAGTAATTAGTTTTTTTAAAGGAAATTGGAGTCTACACTAGTGATATTGACTAGCTTTGCAGATGTGAGAAAGGGATGATCAGGAAAAAATGATACATAAGAAAGGGTCTAGTGTTCATTCAGAAACTAGACCTCACCTGTCATCAAAGATGAGCTATCTCAGGATAAATTCCTAAGACTTGTTTTATTAGCCCATTATTATGGTATTATTCATGTTCCTTGCTGCCTGTACATATACTCAGAATTTAAGGTAGTCCTCACTTTTTGCATGAACCTGCCAGAAGGTACTTATGGGTTTTATAGCCTCATCTGCTATCTTATAGATTTCATGAATAAACTCTTAATTAAGAGTTGTAGAAGGAGTTAGAGAAGATAAAAGGGTTTTGTGTGTGTGCGCGCACGTGTGTATATGTGTGTGCATGTGCATATGTGTTTGTGTGTGTGTGTGTGTGTGTGTGTGTGTGTGTGTGAAATGGAGTCCAGAACAGATATCACAGGAAGCATTTTGATATAGATAATGATTAGTAAAAAATAAGAGACTAGGAACAGAGTCTAGTGATCCTCTGGCCTACACACAAAAACTTGTGTGCACAAACACAAAGTTGCACAAGAAATTATAATTAAAACATTTTGAAAAGATTCATTGTTATTTTATGTATATGGTTATTTTGCCTACATGTATGTGTACCACGTATATGCCTGGTACATTAGGAGAACAAAAGAAGGTGAAAGATCCTCTCAACTAGAGCTACAGTTGATAACAAGGTTCCATGAGGTGATGGGGAGGGAATCCAACCTGGTTCCAATGCAAGAACAAGTGCTCTAAACTGCTGTGCCATATTTCTATCCCCTGTAAAAATAATATATAGTTAGTAAGTTTAGTTAGTTAGTTAGTAAAATATTCAAATTAAGAGTGACAGAATGGGTGGCATGATATGAGGACTTGATTGGAAATAAAAACTTCTTTATTCGGTTATATAATAATGGAATAAAATATAATATAATATAATAAAAACTATCACATTTAAATCGCTAAGAAAATGCAGCAGAAGAAAAAGTCCCCAAGAGAAGACATAAGAGTCAGAGACCCACTTGTTTGCAGACTTTAGGAATTCCATAAATACACAAAATGGAAGACATAGCATATATGCAGAGGGTGTGGTATCATCCTGTGACAGTCCTGTGCATGTTCTTTCATTCTCTGTGAGCTCATATGTGTTCTGATCATGTTGATTAAATGGCCTTGTTTATTTTGGCTCTTCCATCTTTTCTCCCTCTCACATCATTCTGTCACCTCTTAGCCCTGAACTCTGAAGAGAGGAATTTGATGCAGCTTTCATCCTTCAGACTACTTATAACCCAAGTGTCTCTTCTCCCATACAGTCAGTTGTGCTAATGTCTGGGGGGTCTACTAAGTCTGTGACCCTGTTACATATCAGGAAAAGATGTAATGCTGCTTGTTTGTTTTCTTATTAAAATATAGCTACATATCAAGTAAATCTCTTATCTATTTTATTAGATATATTTTTTATTTACTTTTCAAATGATTCTCCCTTGCCTGGTCTCCCCCCCCCCGGAGAGTCCCATAAACCATCTCCCCTCCCCCTGTTCTCCAATCAACCCCCTCCCACTTCCCTGTCCTGGTCTTCCCATACTCTCTGCTGCATCTACTCTTTCCAGGACCAGGGGCCTCTTCTCCTTTTGATGTCCAACAAGACCATCCTCTGCTGCTTATGAATCTGGAGCCCTGTGCAACACCATGCATACTATTTGGTTGATGTTTTGTCCATGGGAGCTCTGGGAGTACTGGGTGGCTCATATTGTTGTTCCTCCTATGGTACTGCAAAACCCTTCAGCTCCTTGGGTCCTTTCTCTATCTCCCCCATTGGGGACACATGTGCTCAGTTCAATGGGTGTCTGAGAGTGTCCTCCTCTGTATTTGTCAGGTACTGGCAGAGATTCCCAGGACACATCTGTATCGGGCTCCACTCAGCAAGTACTTGTGGGCATCAATAATATTGCCTGGGCAACCAGGCAGTGGTGGCACACGCCTTTAATCTCAGCACTTGGGAGGCAGAGGCAGGTGGATTTCTGTGTTTGAGGCCAGCCTTGTCTACAGAATGAATTCCAGGACAGCCAGGGCTACACAGAGAATCCTTGTCTCGAAAAACTGAAAAAAAAATAATAGTGTCTGGGGTTTGTAACTGTATATGGGATGCATCACTAGATGGGGTAGTCTCTGGATAGTCTTTTTCCTCAGTCTCTGCTCCATATTTTGTCTGTGTATCTCCTTCTGTGGGTATTTTGTTCTCCCTTCTAAGGAGGACCAGAGTATCAATTCTTTGTTCTTCCTTCTTCTTGGGCATCTTGATATGTGAATTTAGTCTTGGGTCTTCCAAGATTCTGTGCTAATATCCATTTATCTGTGAGTGCTCTTTTGTGATTGGGTTATCTCACTTAGGATGATATTTTCCAGTTCCACCCATTTGCCTAAGAATTTCATGAATTCATTGATTTTAATAGCTGAGTAGTATTCCATTGTGTAAATATACCACTAAAAGTGGAAAAGAGAAAGAAGAGGGATACAGAGAAGTTTTTGCTATAGTTAAAGTCAGAAAATACTAGGAAAGACAAAAGGAAATGAAAGAAATAAATTGAGATGTAAAAGAATTTATTAATTAATAAGAGTTTCAGTGTTGGTATATTTTTTCAGTAGTAACAGCAATAAAGAGGAGGAGTGGGGGAGAATGATATGTCAGTGTTCACCAGTCCACCAGGAAGAAGCTCATTTTAAATATTTTATTTTTGAGTTTTATGCATATACACTACAACATATTATATCTACTGCCATTTCTTCCCTTTCATTATTTTTATATCCTTGTAACTCAACTACCTTCCCAAATTTCCACCTTTCTTTTTTTAATGCAATTACTCTTGTTAGTTCTCTCCACATGTGCATGGATGAGGGACCATCTTCTGATAGTGCATAATAACCCTAAAATTTGCTATATCCTCTAACACTAACAGTTCTTCCCCTCCAGCAACAACCATACTACTACCTGTTCAGAGTAGGTAAAGTCCTAGAGAAGAACTTGTTATCTCTACCAGGAATTTGACTGCCATGATCTTGCAGATAATCAAGGTCTTGCAGATATTGAAGCACTCCATATTCAGATAATTTTACCTGGAAAGCAGATAGAGTGAGTAAGTCACATATGTAGCAGGATGAGAAGCTCTAGGACACCTGGGCCCCTTCCATCAGATGTAACTCATAAACCCACTTTCCCCATTCCTAGTGTCCTTAGAGGTAAAGTGAAGTAGAAAACAGGGTTGAGAATACAGTCCTGTTTTGCTGACAACTTGATATTAGAAAACATATGGGTTTATAAGCCTAGAACTCCCAAGGCTATGCCTTGCTATTTGCATAGTTCATTGTCAGAAACCACAAGTGTCTCACAGTTGTTTTAAAGACTCATAGGAAGAGCAATAATTAGCAAAAGATTGAGAGTAAATTCTAATGGATTTTCAGTTGCAGATTGTCAGCTTCCTGATAATCATTGTCACAGGTAACAGAGGGGTAGGAGTTTGAGCTTAGAAATTAAGTTTCTTTTCCCTAAGGAAGTTTGGATAACCCAAGATAAACTTTTTTCTTTCCTCTGAATATTGACTGGTTTGAAATTATTTTTTGCATATCTGTCTACTTTATCCTTTGTGTCTCAGTCACTGTCTCTGTCTCTGTCCCTCTTTTGTTCTCTCTTGCTTTTACTTAGTTACAATGTCCATTGGAGAAATTGTGATCACCCAGTTTCCAGCCTCCATGGTTGTATCGCCAGGGGAGAAGGTCATCATCACTTGAAGTATAAATTACAATTACTTGCACTGGTACCAGCAAAAGTCAGGATCCTCTCCTAAAACATGGATTTATAGCATATCTAACCTGGCCTCTATTTGTTTATTTTCAGGTTTTTTATGTTAGTTGAAGCCAAGTGTGGCAGGCACTTCTCCTCTGCTATTTTACTGGAGGTCCTCATGAACAGAGATTGTTTAGTGGCAGTGGGTGTGGGACCTCTTACTTTTTCACAATCAGTACTATGGAGACAGAAGATGCTGTCACTTATTACTGTCAGCAGAGGAGTAGTTTCCCACGCACACAGTGCTATGGACTAGAACAAGAACCATCTTATTCCTTAGGGCCTAGCTACTTACTCTAGAGATAAAGTGTGGCCGGGAGTTTGAATGCAGTAGTCCACAGATGGCACTTCAGATCTCTCTGAGAAATATCAGAGAAGCTGTATTCATGATGTCTATTGGCAGCTGCCTAAACAATACCTGAACAAAGGTAAATCCAGCATACATGGAAACACTGACATTTGAAATCTTTACGGTATTCCACACTAGTATAAGAATCTGACCTTTGGGGAAAGCATCAGAGAATCAACCCACCTTTACATGAATGTCTCTATGCATAATGTCCAAGTCTTTAGACATAAAGTTTTTAGAATTTGGTGTTAACATTTTGGGCAATGTCTCCCAGTGATATTTGTAAATTGTTATATATTTAAAAACTAAGTGCCACAATAAAACCGATTTCTTATGGCTGCTAAATTCCCACCTCTGTTTCATGAGGCAAGGTAATCCATGTGTAGTTTGTTAACTGAAAACTGCGGGAATTCTAATTTTCCTGTTTTAATGGCTAAAATTGTCAATACTTTTCTTTCTTTCTTTCTTCTTTTCTTTCTTTCTTTCTTTCTTTCTTTCTTTCTTTCTTTCCTTCCTTCCTTCCTTCCTTCCTTCTTTCTTTCTTTCTTTCTTTCTTTCTTTCTTTCTTTCTTACTTCTTCTTCTCTGTTTCTTTCTTCCTTCTTTTCTTTCTTCCTTTCCTTGATTCTTTCTTTCATTTTCCCTTTCTTTTCTCTTGTCTGTCATTCTCTTTTTTCTTTTCCTTTCCTGATGATCCTTTACAAATCCTGGTGTAGTAAAGTCCTGAGGATGCCATAAGGTACCATAAGGCATTAACCAAAGGATATATCATAATATATGAAATTACTGTTTTGTTTATATCTTTGTTGTTTTGTTTTTAATTTGTTGTTTAATTTTTAGGTAAGGAATAAAAAAATAGTAAATGCCTAACTGCCCTGGAAAATCTGATGTAATAACGCAACAACTCGCCCTCACCCATTCGACTCCATCACAAAACATCACAGGTGTTTCTAAGAGGCATCACCTTCATGTGAAGCATGAAGTCTATGTTACATGTTTCAGAAGCTTTCTCAGCACTTAGTTTCACTTATTTAAAATTAACATTTCTCCTTTAATTTATTCTATTATAAATCTGCCTCTGAGTATTTTATTTCCTTTACTGGAAGACAGTTTAGGAATAATGTTGATATCACAAAAAGGGCAACCCATGACTCCAGCTTCTTATGTAGCAGAGGATGGCCTTGTTCGATATCAAAGCGAGGAGAGTCCCTTGGTACTGATATGCTCAATAGCCCAGAATAGGGGAATGCAAGGACAGGACAGCAGGAGTGGGTGGGTTGGTGACCAGTGGGTGGTGGGATGAGATAGAGGGATTCCAGAGGGAGAAACTAGGAAATAGGATAATATCTGATATGTAAATAAACTATCTAATTAAAATAAAAAGAAAATAAAGAGAAACATATGGTAAAACAAAATTTATAAGAAGAGAAATATTTTGAAATTTTCACATGACAACTGCTTTGCCAGGAATATCATAGCTCATCAGTGGAATAAATTTCTAAATGACAAATATAGCCATCATTCAGACTAAAGTATACAACCTTTTTAAAAGACCCTGCCAATCTAACATAGATCTCTTGTTAAAATGTAGACAATAACTAGTATTCATAAATTATAGAATATTTCACATTTCTAATGATCTTCATCAAAAACTAATGACGGGATATTTTGTGAATTTGAGCAGTAAGACTTTAATCTCTAAATCAAGATTAGTGTTATTTCTGTATTCATTAATTTGTCTGTTAATTTACATTTTAAATATATTTCACACAACTTTCATTTTTTCTGGTTAATGTGTCAGTTATTTAATGCTACATTCTTGTGTTTTTTTAAAACTATGTTTCTATACTTACTGATAACACTTCCTACATAGCATTCATATAGTATGGATCTATCCCTTGTGTGGAGTTATTCAAAAATCCAGTAATATCAACCATACTATGTTTTCTGTTGTCAAAACCAAATAGTAGTTCAGATTTCTGAATTGCTCTGAAAACCAAACAATTAGACAGCCTAGACATACTGGATAGAGAGCTCTGTATTATTCAAGAATACCTGAGTGTACTGTTTAGTATCTTTTTCAAACTTTAAGAGCATCCAAAGCACTTAAAAGTTCTTACTGATATTCTTTTATCAAGTTTTCAACTAATCACTTTAAATACATAGGGTGGCATCTGTTTTCCTTCATGCATCCAGATTGATATCCAGTATTGTCAGGTTTACAGACTTCTGTTATTAACAAATCATGAGAGATCTTACATACTTCTAAAATTGTGATGGTATGTTGAAGAGGAGGATGCATACCAACATCCTTGTGCCATTCACAAAAGCCTCCAAGTGACCCTCAAATCCTGGCTGCATTTGAGAAATGTCATCAGGTAAAAGAAAAAGCAAGACTCTGGACAGTTTTCATTCTCACTTCTCTGTCAATTATTGGTTTTGTCATTACTTGCATCACTGTGGTTATATATATATATATATATCTATATATATATATATATATATATAGATATATATATATATATAGTCTTGCTGACAGTAATAAGTTGCAATATCTTCAGGCTCAAGGCTGTTTGTGGTATAGGAAAGATTTGTCCCTGACCCACTGACACTAAACCTGGAAGAAAACTCTGGTTGCAAAGTGGATGCATAATAGATTAAGATCTTTGGAACTTCCCTTGATTTCTGTTTGTACAAAACTATATAATTTTTAATATATTCACTTGCTTTACAAGTGATACTGACTCTGTCTCCAAGAGATGCACACAGGGAGGATGGAGACTGGGTAACCTGAATGTCACATCTGGCATCAGAATTTGGAAAATTAAAAGCAAATACACATGCTATTAATAATGACAGCATTATTGTCCAAACAAGTAAAAATAATCACAGTGTCTTGATAAATTTTACAATTCCTATCCTCCTTACTTGTAAACCAGAGCATCATCAGCCCCAGGAATATTGTGGAATCCTTCATGTCCATATTGAGTTATACATGAACTGGATAGAACCCTGTGGTTGTTATGACCACCTCTTTAAAATACAATAAAGGTAGTGTGCTATGCTTTGGGTACATGCAAATCATCCAGAGCTGGTTAGAGATGAGCATTAGTGCAGAAATAGCTCATTTCTGTAAAATCAACAGAGTGCTCATTCCTACCACAGCAGCACAGATAAAATTTTTTCTTATGGATGATGGCTCATGAACAGAGTCTTTCTATTATCTGTGAGTATTGAAAGTGTTTTATTGCCCCCATCTAAGAAACTGAAAGAAAGTTTTCAAGATCCTCCCACTTGATACTATTCAGTTCTACTGAGATCACAGAGAATTCCTCTTTGGTACAATTCCTTCACATTTTTAATGTGAAGTTCAAGTGCAAAGCAGTCATAATCAACATGATTTGTAAAGAAGAGCAGAAAATATGGTGCCTAAGCTGTTGTCTTATAGTGACTCTTCTATTCAGTATTAGACTCTTACTTGGGCTATAGTTTTCTAAAGTCAGGCCTATCTTTCTTCCCTACTGAAGCATGGAATCTCTCTCCCTAGCTCTGATTTTAGTTAAACATATCCATACACAGTGTTGTTGGATGCTTGATGTTATTGGTTTCCTTCAACACTCCCAACTCATACTACTATTTTAAATCAGAATGATTACATTTATCAAATCTTTTACTCTTTCAAAGATCTTCTGTTCATTAAAACTGCACATCAGAGAAACAAAACAAAACAAATCAGATCCAGTTGCTGAGAGAATAAATTGATTTCACATTTATTACTTATTGTATTGTTACCTAAGTTGTAGAATTTCAATATGATTGTGAAAGTTAGCATTGAATGCTGTTTCAAAATCAAGAAATATAGAGCAGTCTTATAGTACATATAATAAAATACATGTCAATAGTTTTCATTTGTGGATTCATTTTAAATTTATAACACAGTGATTTTAATTCCATAGATGCAGGTTCATCCCACAATCAATTAAATCCCCCACTGCCATGTGTCACTAAATAAGAAAACAACACTCAGCAGACAACCTCTTATTCCCTGATACAAGTCATGTGCTGTAACACTTAAGATTCTAAAGGTATGGGGGAGTAATGGGATATATGGAAGAGTAAGTAAAAGTGTGGGTCAATACAGTTGTGAACATGGCGCAGAAAGATTAGTTTGAAACAGGTAAAATGGATATAAACAAAACCAATTATTTATGAAAACTTTTCAAGAAAGCAAGTTGGTTTATGTGCTAATGAAATTTTTAAATATTGCAACACATTGAAACAAGCTATGTCTGGCTACTACTGAGAGCTTATAAATTCTACTGGAGATTTTTTTTCAGCAGTTGACAAACATAAATGTTAATATGCAGATTACATATCAATTTATTTATTCATTTGAAAAAAATTGAAGCTACAAAATTATGGAGCAATTGAAAAAATATGTGACATAGGAAATACTATGTTAACATTCTATTATAATAGATATGAATTATCAAATTAAAAAAATCTTATCAGACATTATTGCAGTGTTTTGTTACTTCATCATTAGTATTTCACTACATAAAAAGTAATTATTAAATTAACAAATAAAACAATAATAGATAAATAGAATGATCCATTAATAAAATAGAAATAAGAATAGTTTCACACAAGATAGAATGTTGCTAGTTTGGATGATAATTCCTCTGTGTGTAATTCTTACTTCACAGGGCAAAAAAGGAACACTTGTGCCTGAAATGTAATAGGAACAAGTTTAATGCTAACTAAGATACACAATAAAAATACATAACACAATAATAATACTGTAAAAGTAAATATGTTCTTAATATGAAAGTCAACAAAAGCTTTATGAGTCCAATTTTTCTCTTTTCTTTTCTGACATAAAAAGAGAAACTAGGGTGATTAAACATGAACCTACATTGAAGAAAGGAAAAAAATGGAATTTTATAGAGAGAATGTCTAAAAAGTGAGATATGCAGCTATGCAGGAGCAAAGTGTCATCCAGCTTCATGGCAATTACCTTTATGTACTGAGCCATCTTTTTCATCCATAAATGAAGGATTTTCAAATGATGTTAAAAATAAAAAATAAGTTAAAACTTAAAGAATTCAGATAAAGCCCTGATGTACTGTGAAATAAAACCTGCAATATTTTAAGAAAATAATGAATGTTTCATAAGTGTGTTTTGTTATTTAGTACCAACATTCAATAATATACAGAGCAGACATTATAAATATGTTAGACATCTACAATGAAGGAGAGAGATGTATCAGCTGTTATGTAGCAATATCTTCAGTCTGCAGACTGGTAAGTGTGAGAGTGTAATCTCTCCTAGATCCACTGTTACTGAGTCTATAAGGAGCCACAGGTTCCAACTTGGTGACAAAATATATTAATAGTCTCGGAGCACCTCCTTGTTTCTGCTGATACCAGACTAACCAATTACTAATGCCCTCACTTGCTGTGCAAGTAATAGTGGCTCTTTGTCCTAGAGATACAGATTAGGAGGATGGAGATTGTGTCAACTGGATGTCACATATCATGCCTGTATGATGATACAGGTAAACATACATCAAATATATATAGATAATCATGATATAATTGCTTTCCTGAAGTTACAGTTAACAATGATTAGAAAGGAGCAAATGAATTTCAATGTCATCCTTCCTTACCTGGAATCACAAACAGCATGAAAAACAAAAGTTGAGAGGAAACCTTTATGTCTCTGCCTTGACCTGACATTGACTGACTCCTCCACTGAATGTGACCAGACAAATAAGTTCTGAGTAAGTTACATGGCTGCATGCAAATCATCTAAGCCTGGGATGGGTTTATCTCAGTAACTCAGGTGGGCATCTCCAGGTGTCCCAAAGCAGAACAGAATATTGCATATTTTACTACTGGAAATGGTATTTTTTTTTACAAAAGATATTTTAAAACATTTTTATCATTGCAATCTACAAACACAGGAATTAATTTATTTTCTCCATTGTAAGAGGATTAGGATCAGAACACAAATGTTTAAACAAGCAATAGAATATGAGAATGTAGATACCACATGTTTCCATTTCCATGCTTCTATAAGGAATTGTTCTACTTGAAACAATCATTATAACATGCTTATCAGAAAGAGAAATATATTTGAAATATTTTATGACCCTTTTGCACTGCTTGCTTATTATACTATATATTTTGTTAAATCTATCTGGGTCCAAACTTCTGTTAGTTTCATTGTGTTTCTGTTTAGTTTATGGTTTCCTTATCTGTCCATTGATGAATGTGGGTTGTTTAATTCCCCAACAATTATTGTGCGGGTTGCCATTTGAGCTTTAAGCTTTAGTAGTTTCCTTTAGGAAAGAGGGGGCTTTGTATTTGGAGCATAGATGTTTGGAATTGAGAGGTCTTCCTGGTAGATTTTTCCTGTGATGAGTAAAAAGTGTCCTTACGTGTCTTTTTTGATGACTTTCAGTTGACAATCTATTTTATTGGAGATTAGAATGGCTACTCAAGCTTATTTTCTGGAACCATTTGCTTAGAAAACTGTTGCAAGGCCTTTTATTCTGAGGTAATGTTTTCCTTTGACACTGAGATGCATTTCTTTTGGGCAGTAAAATGTTGGTTCTTTTTTAATAATCCAGTCTGTTAGTCTATGTCTTTTTATTGGGGAATTGAGTCCATTGATGTTAAGAGATATTAAGGAATAGTGATTGGTTCTTCCTGCCATTTTTGATGTATTTTTATGTTTGGTTCTCTTTTGGGTTTGTTGAAAGAAGATTAATTTCTTGCTTTTTCTAGTGTGTAGTTAGCTCTTTTTGTTGTTGTATTTAATAGATATCTATAGAACATTTCATCCTAAATCAAAAGAATAAACATTCTTCTAAGCACCTCATGGTACCTTCTCCAAAATTGACCATATAATTGGTCAAAAACAAACCTCAACAGACATAAGAAGATCAAACTACTCCCATGCCTCTTATCAGGCCACTATAGAGTAAATGTGGTCTTCAATAGCAACAAAACAAAGAGAAAACCACATAAACATAGAAGCTGAACAATGTTCCACTCAATGATACCTTGGTCAAGGAAGAAATAAGGAAAGAAATCAAAATATTTTTAGAAATTAATGAAAATTAAGTAATAACCTACCCAAATTACACAATGAAAGCAGTGCTAAGAGGAAAACTCATAGCACTGCGTGCTCCCAAAAGAAGCTGAAGAGAGCATACACTAGCACCTTAATAGCACACCTAAAAGTTTTAGAACAGAAAGAAGCTAATACACCCAAGAGGTGGAGAAGGCATGAATTCATTAAGCTGAGTGCTGATATCAATCAAGTTGAAACAAAAAGAACTATACAAAGAATAAACAAAACCAGGAGCTGCTTCTTTGAGAAAATCAACAGGATAGATAAACCTTTAGTCAGCCTAACCAGAGGACAAAGAAACAATATCAAAATTAACAAAATCAGAAATGAAAAAGGGAGAAATAAAAAACAGAAATGGAGGAAATTCAAAAAATTATAAGATCCTACTACAAAAGCAAATACTCAACACAACTGGAAAATTTGGATGAAATGGATAATTTGCTAGACAGATACCAACTACCAAAGTTTATTCAGGATCAGATAGACCATCTAAATAGTCTTATAACCCCTAAAGAAATAGAAGTGTTAATGGGCAGTTTGCCAACCAAAAAAATCACTGGATCAGATGGTTTTAGTGCACAATTCTATCAGACCTTCCAAGAAGACCTAATACCAATACTCTTCAAACTATTCCACAACATAGAAACAAAAGGAACACTCCCCAACTAGTTCTTTGAAGCCACAATTTCACTGATATCAAAAGCACACAAAGATCCAACAAAGAAGGACAACTTCAGACCAATTTCGCTTATGAAAATTGGTGCAAAAATGCTCAATAAAATTCTTACCAATTGAATCCTTGAACATGCCAAAATGATTGTTCACCATGATCAAGTAGGATTCATACCAGGGAGGCAGGGATGGTTCAATATACAGAAATCCATCAATGTAATCCACTACATAAACAAATTCAAAGAAAAAACATACGGTCATCTCATTAAATGCTGAAAATGTGAGCATCCTTTGATGCTAAATGTCTTGGAAAGAACAGGAATTCAAGGCCCATACACAGTAAAAGCAATATATAGCAAAGTGTTAGCCAACATCAATCTAAATGAATCAAAACTTGAAGCAATCCCACTAAGATCAGGGACTAGACAAGGCTGCCCTCTCTCTCCATAGTTATTCAATATAGCACTTGAAGTTCTAGCTAGAGCAATTGGCCAACAAAATGAGGTCAAAGGTACACAAATTGGAAAGGAAGAAGTCAGATTTCACTATTTGAAGATGATATAATAATATACTTAAGCAATACAAAAAGTTCCACCAGAGAACTCTTACAGCTGATACACAACTTCAGCAATGTGGCTACATAAAAATTATCTCAAGCAAATCAGTAGCCTTCCTATATTCGAAGGATAAACTGGCTGAGAAATTAGGGAAATGACACCCTTCACAACAGCCACAAACAATAGAAGGTATCTTGGTGTGACTCTAACCAAACAAGTGAAAGATCTGTAGGACAGGAACTTCTAGTCTTTGAAGAACGAAATCTAAGAATTCAAAAGATGGAAAATTTATCCATACTCTTGGTTTGGCAGGAATAATATAGTAAAAATGGCCATTTTGCCCAAAACAATATACAGATTCGATGCAATCCCCTCAAAATCTCAACTCAATTCTTCATAGAGTTACAAAGAGAAATTCTTAAATTCATCTGGAATAACAAAATACCAAGGATAGCTAAAACTATTCTTAACAGTAAAGAACTTCTGCTGGAATCAGTATCTCTGACCTTAAGCAGTACTACAGAGAAATATTCAAAACTGTATGGTATTGGTACAGTGACAGGCACGTAGATCAATTGAATACAATTGAAGACCCAGAAATGAACCAACACTATTATGGTCACTTGATCATTGAGAAAGGATCTACAACCATCTAGTGGAAAAAACATAGCCTTTTCAATAAATGGTGCTGGTTCAACTGGAGGTCAGTATGCAGAAGTAAGCAAATCCAACTATTCTTATCTCCTGTAATAAGCTCAAGTCCAAGTGGATAAAGAACCTCTACATAAAACCAGACACACTAAAACTAATAGAAAAGGAACTAGGGTACAGCCTTGAGCACATGGGCACAGGGGAAAGTTTCTTCAACAGAATGTCAAAGGCTTATGTTTTAAGATCACGAATTGACAAATGGGATCTCATAAAATTCCAAATTTTCTGTAAGGCAAAGGACACTGTCAAAAGGCCAAAATGGCAACCAACAAATTGGTAAAAGATCTTCACCAACCTTACATCCAACAGAGGGTTACTATCCAAGATACATAATGAACTGCACAAGTTAGACTCCAGAGAGACAAATGACTCTATTAAAAAATGGGGTACAGTGCTAAACAAAGAATTTTCACTTGAGGACTATCAAATGGCTGAGAAGCACCTTAAGAAATGTTCAGTATCCTTTGTCATCAGCGAAATGCAAGTCAAAACTATCCAGAGGTGTAACCTCACACCAGTCAAAATGGCTAAGATCAAAAACTTACGAGGAAAGGCCATGCACCAAGGAAGCCAGAGGCACCAAGCTCCCAGGACCCTGGACCAGCTATAGTGGCAGGCCTCCATATTGTAACCAGGACAAAGCTGGAAAGGCTCAGGTAGACAGATTCCATCTGAGGCTACCAAGCAGAGGGATCTGCTAGGCTCTCGCCACCAGGCAGGCCCAGTGGTGCCCGCCTAGGCTCTGCTGCTCTTCCTGGCAACCTTAGGCTGTGTACAGAGACAGGACCAGCAATAGCGGCAGGCCTCCATATTGCAACCAGGACACAGCTGGAAAGGCGCAGGTAGACAGATTCCATCTGGGGCTATCGCACAGGGGGGATCTGCTAGGCTATCGCCACCAGGCAGGCCCAGTGGTGCCCACCTAGGCTCTGCTGCACTTTCCAGCGACCTTAGGCTGTGCACTGAGGCAGCCAGAGGCACCCAGCTCTCAGGACTCTGGACCAGCAGTAGCGGCAGGCCTCCATATTGCAACCAGGACAAAGCTGCAAAGGCGCAGGTAGACAGATTCCATCTGGGGTTACCACGCAGGGGGATCTGCTAGGCTCTCACCACCAGGCAGGCCCAGCGGAGCCCACAGAGGCTCTACTGCACTTCCCCGTGACCTCAGGCCATGCACCAAGGCAGCGGGTGGCAGCCAGCTCGTGATCCCTTTGAGCAGCAATCAGTAGAGAAACAACAGGTGAGCCCAGCCTCATGGGAGATTCAAACACCAGCCAGTGACAACAAGGCCAACTAACACCAGAAATAACCAGATGGCAAAAGGTAAATGAAGGAACGTCACTAACAGAAATCGAGGCAACATAACAGCATCTGAACCCAGTTTGCAAGCAACAGGAAGCCCCGGATACCCCAAAACAACAGAAAAGCAAGACTTGGATATAAAATCACTGGTCAGGATGCTGGTAGCTGAACACAAAGAAAAATCTCATAAAGAAATAGAGGAGAAAAAGGATCAAAAGTTAGAAGCCTTTACAAGGCAAATACAAAAATCACTTCAAGAAATGCAGGAGAAGATGGATCAAAAAGAAGAAGAAAATAAGGAAGGAAGACAAAAATCACTTAAAGAAATACAGAAGAATGTGGGCCAACAAGTAGAAGCTATGAAAGAGGAAACACAAAAATCTATTAAAGAAATACACAAAAAAACAATCAAGCAAGTGAAAGATCTGAGCATATCCATCCAGGTACTAAAAACAGAAGTAGAAACAACTAAGAAATCGCAGAGGGAGACAACATTGGAGATAGAAAACCTTGGAAAGAAATCAGGGGCCATAGATGCAAATATCAACAATAGAATACAAGAGATAGAAGAAAGAATATCAGAAGCTGAAGATACCATAGGAACCATTGACTCAACAGACAAAGAAAATACTAAATGCAAAAAGGCTGTAACCCAAAAACATCCAGGAAATCCAGGATACAATGAGAAGACCAAACCTAAGGATTATAGAAATCGACAAGAGTGAAGATTTACAAGTTAAAGGGCCAGCAGATATCTTCTACAAAATTATGGAAGAAAACTTCCTCAACCTAAAGAGAGAGAGATGCCCATGAATATACAAGAAGCATATAGACCCCCAAACAGACTGGATCAGAACAGAAATACATCCCGTCACATAATAATCAAAACTCCAAATGTACTAAACAAAGAAAGAATATAAAAGGCAGCAAGAGGAAAAGGCCAAGTAACTTATAAAGGAAGACATATCAGAATAACACCAGACTTCTCACCTGAGACCATGAAAGCAAGAAGACCCTGGGCAGATATAATGCAAACTCTAAGAGAACACAAACTTCAGCCAAAACTACTTTACCCAGCAAAGCTCTCAATCGCCATAGATGGAGACATCAAGGTATTCCATGACAAAACCAAATCTGCACGATATCTTTCCACAAATCCAGTCCTACAAAGGATAATAGGGGGAAAACACCAAGACAAGGACAGAAACTACACCCGGGAAGAAGCAAGATAGAAACTTCCTCTCATCAAACCCAAAAGAAGATAACCTCTCGAATATAAAAAATAAATAAATGAAATAAATAAATATAATTTGAAAAATGTCTGGAGGTAATAATTAGTATTCCTTAATATCTCTTAACATCAATGGACTCAATTCCCCAATAAAAAGACATAGATTAACAGACTGGATACGGAAACAGGACCCTACATTTTGCTGCATACAGGAAACACATCTCAGTGATAAAAACAAACACTGCCTTAGAGTAAAAGGCTGGAAGACAATTATACAAGCAAATGGTCTCAGGAAACAAGCTGGAGTAGCCATTCTAATATCAGATAAAATTGACTTCCAACCTAAAATCATCAAAAGAAACTCAGAAGTTCACTTCTTGCTGGCCAAAGGGAAAATCCACCAAGAAGAGCTCTCAATACTGAACATCTATGCTCCAAATGCAAGGGCACCCTCATTCGTAAAAGAAACCTTACTAAAGCTTAAAGTACACATTAAACCTAACACAATAATTGTGGGTGACTTCAACACTCCACTCTCCTCGATGGACCAATCAGGAAAGCAGAAACTAAACAAGGACACAGTGAAACTAATTGAAACTCTGGACCACTTGGATTTAACAGATATATATATATATATATATATATATATATATATATATATATATATATAGAACATTTCATCCTAAAGCTAAAGAATATACCTTTTTCTCAGCACCGCATAGTACCTTCTCCAAAATAGACCATATAATTGGGCACAAGACAGATGTCAACAAATACAAGAAGATCGAGCTAATCCCATGCCTCCTATCAGATCAACATTGAGTAAGAGTGGTCTTCAATAGCAACAAAAACAACAGAAAGCCCACATACACATGGAAACTGAACAATACTCTACTCAATGACACCTTGGTCAAGGAAGAAATAAAAAAAAAGAAATCAAAGACTTTTTAGAATTCAATGAAAATGAAGGTACAACCTACCCAAATATATGGGACACAATAAAAGCAGTGCTAAGA
Organism: Apodemus agrarius; assembly: GCA_964023405.1. Lineage (NCBI taxonomy): Eukaryota > Metazoa > Chordata > Mammalia > Rodentia > Muridae > Apodemus > Apodemus agrarius. The sequence goes on along the minus strand of OZ030006.1, from coordinate 95,995,673 downwards.
GGAAAACTCATAGCTCTAAGTGCATCCAAAAAGAAACTGGAGAGAGCATACACTAGCAGCTTAACTGCACACCTTAAAGCCCTGGAAGAAAAAGATGTTAATTAACCCAGGAGGAGTAGAAGACAAGAAATCATCAAACTCAGGGCTGAAATCAATCAAATAGAAACAAAGAGAACCATACAAAGAATCAACAAGACCAGGAGCTGGTTCTTTGAGAAAATCAACAAGATAGATAAACCCTTAGCCAGACTACCCAAAAGACACAGCGACAGTATACAAATTAACAAAATTAGAAATGAAAAGGGAGACATAACAACAGAAACCAAGGAAATTCAAAAGATCATCAGATCCTACTACAAAGGTCTATACTCAAAACAACTGGAGAATCTGGAGGAAATGGACAATTTCCTAGACAGATACCAAATACCAAAATTAAATCAGCATCAAATAGATCAGCTAAATAGTCCCATAACCCCTAAAGAAATAGAAGGGGTTATAGAAAGCCTCCCAATCAAGAAAAGTACGGGACCAGATGGGTTTAGTGCAGAATTCTACCAGACCTTCAAAGAAGACTTAACACAAATTCTTTTCAAACTATTCCACAAAATAGACACAGAAGGGATACTGCCCAACTCATTCTTTGAAGCCACAATTATGCTAATACCTAAACCACAAAAAGATCCAACAAAGAAAGAGAACTACAGGCCAATTTCTCTTATGATTTTCGATACAAAAATACTAAATAAAATTCTTGCCAACCGAATCCAAGAGCACATCAAAAGGATTATTCACCATGATCAAGTAGGCTTCATCCCAGGGATGCATGGATGGTTCAATATACAGAAATCCATCAATGTAATCCACTACATAAACTAACTAAAAGAAAAAAAACCACATGGTCATCTCATTAGATGCTGAAAAAGCATTCAACAAAATTCAGTATCCTTTCATGCTAAAAGTCTTGGAAAGAGCAGGAATTAAAGGCCCATACCTAAACATACTAAAAGCAATCTACAGCAAACCAGTAGCCAACATCAAAATAAATGGAGAGAAACTTGAAGCAATCCCACTAAAATCAGGGACTAGACAAGGCTGCCCTCTCTCTCCATATCTTTTCAATATAGTACTTGAAGTTCTAGCGAGAGCAATTAGACAACATAGGGAAGTCAAAGGGATACAAATTGGAAAGGAAGAAGTCAAACTATCATTATTTGCAGATGATATGATAGTTTACTTAAGGGACCCAAAAAACTCCACCAGACAACTTCTACAGCTGATAAACAACTTCAGCAAAGTGGCTGGTTATAAAATTAACTCAAGCAAATCAGTAGCCTTCTTGTACTCAAAGGACAAGCAGGCTGAGAAAGAAGTTAGGGAAATAATACCCTTCACAATAGCCACAAACAACATAAAGTACCTTGGTGTAACTCTAACCAAACAAGCAAAAGATCCGTATGACAGGAACTTCAAGTCCTTGAAGAAAGAAATCGAAGAAGACCTCAGAAGATGGAAAAATATTTCTTGCTCCTGGATTGGCAGGATCAATATAGTAAAAATGGCCATCTTGCCAAAAGCAATATACAGATTCAATGCGATCCCCATCAAAATCTCAACTCAATTCTTTATAGATCTAGAAAGAGCAATTCTCAAATTCATCTGGAGCAACAAAAAACCCAGGATAGCTAAAACTATTCTCAACAATAAAAGGACTTCTGGGGTAATCAATATCCCTGACCTTAAACAGTACTTCAGAGCAATTGTGTTAAAAACTGCATGGTATTGGTACAGCAAGAGGCAAGTGGATCAATGGAATAGGATTGAAGACCCAGAAATGAACCCACAGACTTATGGTCACTTGATCTTTGATAAAGGAGCCACAACAATCCAGTGGAATAAAGATAGCCTTTTCAACAAATGGTGCTGGTTCAACTGGAGGTCAACATGCAGAAGAATGCGAATTGACCCACTCTTATCTCTTTGCACTAAGATCAACTCCAAGTGGATCAAGGACCTCCACATAAAACCAGAAACACTGAAACTATTAGAAAAGAAACTTGGGAAGACCCTGGCGGACATAGGCACAGGGGGAAAGTTCCTTAACAGAACACCAATAGCTTATGCACTAAGATCAATAATTGACAAATGGGACCTCATAAAATACCAAAGTTTCTGCAAGGCAAATGACACTGTCAGAAGGACAAAACGACAACCAACAAAGGGGGAAAAGATCTTCACCAACCCCACCTCCGACAAAGGGCTAATATCCAATATATACAAAGAACTCAAGAAGGTAGACACCAAAGAACCAAATAACCCTATCAAAAAATGGGGTACAGAGCTAAACAAAGAATTTTCACCAGAAGAAATTCGGATTGCTGAGAAACACCTTAAGAGATGCTCAACATCATTAGTCATCAGGGAAATGCAAATCAAAACAACCCTGAGATTCCACCTCACACCAGTCAGAATGGCTACTATTAAAAACTCAAGAGACAACAAGTGCTGGCGAGGATGTGGAGAAAGAGGAACATTCCTCCACTGTTGGTGGGATTGCAAAATGGTAAAACCGCTGTGGAAATCAGTGTGGCGGTTCCTCAGAAAATTGGGCATGTCCCTTCCAGAGGACCCTGGCATACCACTCCTGGGCATATACCCAGAGGATTCCCCTGCATACAATAGACACATGCTCCTATATGTTTATAGCAGCCTTATCATGTGCTTCTCTTGAACCCCGTGATTTCACGCAGCCAAGCTGCAATCCAGGCGAAGGCTGTGTGATATTTACTGGGGAAAGCCTTGTTTGGCAGGGCTGTTCAAGGTGAATGCCGCTGTGGGCCTCCTTGGCTGCAGATAGAGCTGAGCTGAAATTTCTCGTGGCAAGCTGTGTAACCCTTATCTGACCTGTTCTTTTACTTATGAGATGTCCCTGCCAGCTGGAGGTGCGAGCATCCAGGCGTGACAGTTCACTCAGAGTTTATTCTTTGAACTACAGTACTGGCCATGATTTATCCTCTGGAGATCCATTGCTTTGCTTTTAATCAGCTGTACAGTTATTACTTAGATACATTAAAGAATTAACCTCCCAACAATTTATATTATTTGTATGGTTAGCTGGTTTTGGCACTCTGACATGGAAACCTTCAGTTAAGTAAAGTTTCAAAATAAGCCTGAGAAAGTCTCACAAGAAGATAAGCAAAACATAGTGTAGTCTCTGACTCTTGAATTACTAATTTATTATTGACTACAGAGGGACGCGATAACCTTGTGTGTAGTCTCTGACTCTTGAATTACTAATTTATTATTGACTACAGAGGGACGCGATAACCTTGTGTGTAATCTCTGACGTTCATGCCTGACTCATTTGTATTTCCCTGTGCCAGTTACTCATGGTAACCATTCTTTGTAAACATTTCACTGGATACATTTTTCTTTAGTAATGTAATGCCAGTTTTGCATGTATAAAAATGCCTGCCTCAGAACAGTAAAGTGCATTAAGACGCATTCAGATCTTGTGTGTGTCTGTCTGTCATTTCACGCCACGACCAGTGCCTTCCTGCATACCAAAGACCCTGATTCCCCCACTTGTGTTCCGACTGAGTCGGCCCGTGGCACAGCCTTGTTTATAATAGGCAGAAATTGGAAGGAGCCCAAATATCCCTCAAAGGAGGAATGAATACAGAAAATGTGGTATATTTATACAATGGAATACTACTCAGCATTTAAAAATAATGAATTCATGTAATTTGTAGGTAAATGGTTAGACCTGGAAAATATCATCCTGAGTGAGTTAACCCAATCACAAAAGAATACACATGATATGCAATCACTGATAAGTGGATATTAATGAGCCCAGAAGCCCTAAATACTCAAGGCACAATTAGAAAGTCAAATGATTCCCAAGAAGAAAGGAGAGGACCCTGGGCCTGTAAAGATTGGATCCAGTTTTGTAGAGAAACCGTGTGGGTAGGGGGAATGATTGGGGAATCGTTGGGGGGGGAGAGGCATTATGGGACATAGGGAGGGGGGAACTGGGAAAGGGTAAAGCCTTTGGAATGTAAACATAGAATATAGAAAATAAAAATAAACAATTTAGATGGCCTTGTTGCACGCACATCAATGGGAGGAACAGCTCTTGGCCCTGTGAAGGCTTCTTGTCCCAATGTAAGGGAATACCAGGGTGGGGAGGCAAGAGTGGATAGGCAGGTGGGTTACCAACCTCATAGAAGCAAAGGGAGGGAGGAAGGGACAGGGATTTTCCAGAGGGGAATCCAGGAAAGGGGATAATATTTGAAATGTAAATAAATAAATAATGTAGCCAATAAAATTAATTTCTATGAATGTTCACAAAAAAAGGAAAAAAACCACGAGGAAACAGGTGCTGGTGAGGATGTGGAGAAATAGAAACCCTGCTCTACTGCTGTTGGGATTTCAAGCTCGTAAACCACTCTGGAAATCAGTTTGCATGTTCCTCAGAAAACTGGGCATGATCCTATCTACCAGAAGACCTAGCTATACCAGTCCTAGGCATATACCCAGAAGATTCCCAAGAATGTAATAAGGACACATGCTCCACTATGTTCAGAGCAGCCCTATTTATAGTAGCTAGAAGCTGGAGTGAATTAAGATATCCCTCAATGGAGGAATGGATTCGAAATATGTGGTATATTTACACTATGGAATACTACTCAAATATTAAAAACAATGAATCCATGAAATGCTTAGGCAAGTGGGTGGAACTGAAGATTGTCATCCTGAGGGAGGTGACCCAATCACAAAAGAGCACACATGGTATGCACTCAGGGATAAGCAGATATTTGCCCATAAGCTTGGAATATCCAAGATAAAATTCACTTATCAAATGATGCTCAAGAAGAATAAAAGAGAGGCCCCAGGTCCTGGAAAGGCCCAGTGTAGCAGTGTAGGGTAATACCAGCACAGGGAAATGAGAAGTGGGTAACTGGGGAACAGTGGGATAAAAGAGGTCTTATGGGATTTTAGGGGAGGGGGATCCAGGAAAGTGGAAATCATTTGACATTAAAATAAAGAATATATCGAATTAAAAAAATATATTTGAAAAAATATTTTGGTGTAAATATACAAAATTATTTAAAAATATTTTATTGCAGGGAGTAGAGATATGTCACAGCTATTAATAGGATTTGTTGATCTTGCTTGGGTCCCAAGTTATATTACCAGCACCAGCATGTTTGCCAGAACCTTTTGGAACACAATTTCAGCAGGATCCAGCACCATTTTCTTCCCTTCATATACACCAAGAACAGACTTAGTGCACACAAAAACACATTGACAAAATATAGACACACAGAAGAAAAATATTTTTAAAACATTTTATGATAAATGTTTGTGTGTATCTGTCTTTCTCTGTGTGTGTGTGTTTGTGTGTGTGTGTGTGTGTCTGTCTGTCTGTCTGTCTGTCTGTGTGTAGTTAGAGGACAGTGTAAGGGAACCAGTTCAATCATTATGATATAGAAGTCACGAGGACTTAAAGAAGGCCTTCAAACTTAGTGGCAAGTATCAATACTATCTGTCCTATTTCTATATCCCTGTAATATTTACCTGTATGTTACTTATAGATCCCTCATGAAAAAAATCTACAGGTGTCATACTTAACTAGTCAATAGGCTTCATTGTATCTACCACCATCTTCTGTCCTCCTTAGGTAGTATATAAATGTGGTATATAGACATAAAAGCAAGCAAAACACAAAAAGACATAGAATATAATAAAAAATGCTTCTTCTCTCAAGTATAGAACATGCATTAATGTAATGTGAACCTCTGAGTAATTCCTGGCGTCACAGGATAAATTGTTTCCAGCAAGAAAGAGAACTAAGATCAGCTCCCTGTGTTTTCCTGCATCATTCCTCTACCTTCCTGATATTGAGATTCTTTAATATAAGTGCTCTTACTGTGAAGACCACAAACAAAATTATTTTATTGAGAATCAATACTGTATACTCAATTATATTCTGAATGAATCAAGTGAGATTTTCCTTTAATCATGACTTTGGAGAAAAGAAGAATATGAAGTGTATTGAAAAATATGAATGTGTCCGGTAGACACATTAAAACAAGCCCTCTCTTCTTGACTGCAGAGGCATCCTCTCAGAGAATGGTTCTCCCTGTAAATCAACAGTAATAATTTTTGCATTAACAATTTTTTGTATAGTATAGTATAGTATAGTATAGTATAGTATAGTATACTAATCTATAGTAAGGGACTATATCCTGCTGATCAGTCACCAGTCTGTCCTTCTATATTTATATGAAAATTTTCATTTGTTGTCAATTTCAATTACTAATATATGTGTAGGTGAAAATAAGCTGGACTTCTACTGAAGGAAGAAAACGAAAAAAATGTTCTTCAAACTGAAGACGTGTCTTAATATATAAGTTACTTAGATCATTCAAACCACAAATGATCTTAGTTTGAGCTCCTAATATCTGTGAGAAGATGTAATAAGTTTCTTGAAATTTGCTTATATAAACATTGTGAAACATGCACCCAGTATTTGTACATTTCATAGACTGAAGAAGTATGAAGAGGAGGAAAAGGAGTAGACCATGTGAGGGATGCAATAGGAGAAAGGAAAATAAAAAAAGACAACATGAAGAAGATAAAGAAGAAGATGAAGATGAAAAGGAAGAAAAGGAAAAGAAAGAGAAAAAGAGGAGAAAGGAAGAAGCAGAAGAGAGGAAGAAGAAGAAGAAGAGAAGGAAGAGGAGGAGGAGAAAAGAAGAAGAAAATAATCTGGATTCTGCTGATAGCAAAGAATAATCCAATATTTGGTACATGCAGTGATACCAACATGGTAAGTGAATTCAGCAACAAGACAAGAATGAGGTACATGATTAACTCAACACAAGATGAGACAGGGTAGATAATAATCTCTGGAGTGAGACAAGGGAAGAATAAATTATAAACTAAAGGGAAAAAAGAGAATAAAACAGGGTACAAAATTAACTTAACATCAAGTTTCAAAGCAAGTAAAAAAAATTGAAAGCCTTTTTAGATACCTTGACAACCTTCAGATTAACCCTTCTAGCTTGAGGGTGAACTATTTCACTTTAACCAAGATATTTTCTCTCAAGCATGCCTTGAAATTTACCTAATAGAATATCTCACTGATATGCCAAGAGACTTGTCTAGTTGAGTTACAGTCGATATTTTCAGGGGGACAATTATTAATAAAAGTTACATGAATGAAATTCTGAAACCCATGAGGCTTCCAGACACACAATCAGAATTGTCAATATCAAAATAGTGCTGCCTGTGAACAAACAACTTGTTTGTTGGTACACATCAGGGTAAGATCTTATGCCTTGATATATTAGAGGTTGAAAACAATACTGGGCACATACACAAGAGATGCACCAACATGTAATAAGGAAGCATCCATTATGTTCATAGCATATTAGAAATGAGCTGAAAAGAACCCAGGTGTGCCTCAACAGAAGAATGGATACAGACAATGTGTTACATTTACACAATGGAATAATACTCACCTATTAAATACAATGACTTCATGAAACATTAGGCAAATGGATGGAACTAGAAAATTTCTTCCTGAATGAGGTTACCCAATCACAAAAGAACACACATGGTATGCACTCACTGATAAATGGACATTCACCCAGAAGCTCAGAATAACCGAGATATAATTCTCACACCATACAAAACACAAGAAGAAAGACGAAAGTACTGATTCCCTGGTCCTTCATAGAAGGGGGTAACAAAATACCCACAGAAGGAGATACAGAGACAATGTTTGGAGCAGAGGCTGAAGTAAAGTCCATCGAAAGACTGTCCGACCTGTACCCATCCCATAAAATGTCACCAAAGAGACTATTGTGCATGCCAACAAGTTCTTGCTGGCATGAGCTAATATAGCTGTCTTCTGAGAGCCTCTGCCAGTGCCTGACAAATACAGAGGGGGATGCTCTCAGCCAACCATTGATCTGAGCACAGGTTGCCCAATGGAGGAGTTAGAGAAAAGACCCTAAGAGCTGAAGAGTTTTGCAGTCCCATACAAGGAACAACAATATGAACCAATCAGTACACCTAGAAGTCCCTTGTACTAAACAACCAACCAAAGATTACACATAGAGGGGACCCATGGCTCCACCTGCAATGTAGCAGAGGATGGTCTTTTTGGATATGAAAGGAATGAGAGGCTCTTGGTCTTGAGAAGACTTGATGCCCCACTATAGGGGAATGCCAGAATAAGACAGTGGGAATGTGTGGATTGGTGATCAGGGGGAGTGGGTATGGGATATGGAGTTTTCGTGGGCAAACTAGGAAAGAGGATAATATTTGAAATGTAAATAAAGGAAATATTTAAGAAAAATTCCAAAAAAAGAAAACAATATATCTCAATTCTCTCCCTGTCAACCAGAAGAATATGTATAAGCGTTATGACCCATCACTGAGAATTCTAGACTCAGAGACTGTTATTTGCAAGGAAAGAAACCATGCTAATTGATGGAAGACAAATATCCCAAAGCAAAGACTAAAAGTATTATGTGACTTGGGGTGATAAGGCTTTACCTAGGAACCATAAACTATTTAACACATCACAAGTTCCATAGATGACAAACCCCATTTTGAGTTGTTCTCACAATCAGAGGCTCTCAAAATGTCAAAATTGTAGAGGGAGCATATGGCAGATATTGCTTCATGACCAAGAATAATGGATGCATAGTGGAGGTTAAAAGGGAAGATGCTGAGAATTCCAATTTCTCAATTGCTGGCTGAATTATCCATAGATAATCTCAGAAGTCTCATATAATGATGAAGTAAGGTAACATTACCGCATAATTAAGTAATTCTAAATAAGAAATGCAGAGAATCAGAGACCAGAATATCAAATATATAGCAATTTCTTTTACAGTTACTTCTACCCAATGGGCAATATCAGGATGGATTCATTTTTATATTTGACCCACAAAGAACCATGTTGCCCACATGTGTTTCCTAAACAAAAGTCTACAGGTATCAGAGACAATTCTTTGAAATCACTCAAAACATACCAATTTAATTACACTGTGATATGACTCATGGGAAATTCTCCTCAGAAACCTAGGGATAGTACAAGTATGCTCATATTTTTAACAAGCCATAATGTTAAGTGACTATTGTATTATTAACATTCTGAGGTCTCAAAGGTGATTGTATGTCCTCTGTCTTCAACAAAGTAATCTGACCATCAACATTTGGTGGGCAGCTAAGAGCAATAACCAGAAGTTGGAAGGAGCCCAGATGTCCCTCAAATGACGAATGGGTACAGAAAATGTGCTATATTTATACAATGGAATACTACTCAGCATTTAAAAATAATGAATTCATGCAATTTATAGGCAAATGGTTGGATCTGGAAAATATTATCCTAAGTGAGCTAACCCAATCACAAAAGAATACACATGAAATTCAATCACTGATAAGTGGATATTAAAGAGCCCAGAAGCTCTGAATACTCAAGGCACAATTATCAAATCAAAAGATTCCCAAGAAGAAGGAAGCAGAGGACCCTGGTCCTGAAAGACTGGATCCAGTTTTGTAGGAGAGTACCAAAACAGGGAAATGGTGGTGGGGGGGTGATTGGGGAATGGGTGGGGGAAGAAGACTTATGGGACATATAGTGAGGGGGAACTGGGAAAGGGGAAAGCCTTTGGAATGTAATAAAGAATATAGAAAATAAAAAATATATATACTGACAAAAAAGAGCAATAACAGTATCATACTTTTTTTGAGCCACTTAGGCTATCCTAGAGAACTTCAATGGAGGTTTCCCTATTTAGGAATATGAAAAATTTGCCTAATATGCATGTCTTTTGAAAGAAACTTTATTATTCCATGGAGGGAATTGTCATTCAAAAATGTTCGATACTCTATTATATGATAATGTGTAATGTCTTATAAGTTGTAGAATAATATCTTAATACCTACATATCAACTACTTATTTCCCCATTTTTTCATAGACTTCATGTCTTTATGTAAGTAAGCTATGAGTTTTTGTTGGTATTTTAATTGCATTAGACTTACAGATTTTGTTTCACTTCAACAAATAACCACTTTTTCTTGGAAATGATTTAATATGTAAACTGTGTCTTGAGTAGTCAGAGCTTCTGGGCTAATATCCACTTATCAGTGACTGCATTCTATGTGTGTTCTTTTGTGAATGGGTTACCTCACTTAGGATGATATTTTCCAGTTCCAACCATTTGCCTAAGAATTTCATGAATTCATTGTTTTTAATTGCTGAGTACTATTCCATTGTGTAAATATACCACATATCCTTTATTCATTATTTCACTGAGGGACATCTGGGTTCATTCCAGCTTCTGGCTATTACAAATAAGACTGCAATGAACATAGTGGAGCATGTGACCTTATTGCATCCTTGGGAAACCTCTGGGTATATGCCCAGGGGTGGAATAGCAGGATTCTCCAGAAGTGTCATGCCCAGGTTTCTGAGGAACTGCCAGACTGATTTCCAGAGTGGTTGTACCAGCCTGCAATCCCACCATCAGTGGAGGAGTGTTCCTCTTTATCCACATCCTCACCAACATTTACTGTCTCCTTAGTTTTTAATCTTGGCCATTCTGACTGGTGTGAGGTAAAATCTCAGGGTTGTTTTGATTTGCATTTCCCTAATGACTAATGATTTTGAACATTTCTTAAGGTGCTTCTCAGCCATTCAAAATTGTTCAGATGTAAATTCTTTGTTTAGCTCTGTACCCCATAATTTAATAGGGTTATTTGGCTCTCTTGAGTCTAACTTCTTGAGTACTTTGTATATAATGGATATTAGCCCTCTGTCGGATGTAGGGTTGGTGAAGCCCTTTTCCCAATTTGTTGGTTGCCATTTTGTCTTTTTGACAGCATTCTTTGCTTACAGAAACTTTGTAATTTTATGAGGACCCATTTGTCAATTCTTGATCTTCGAGCAAAAGCTATTGGTGTTTTGTTCAGGAAATTTTCTCCTGTGCCCATGTGCTCAATGTTCTTCCTCAGTTTCTTTTCTATTAGTTTCAGTGTGTCTGGTTTTATGTGGAGGTCCTTGATCCACTTGGACTTGAGCATAGTACAAGGGCATTCTTCTGAATGCTGACCTGCAGTGGAACCAGCAACATTTGTTGAAAAGGCTATATTTTTTCCACTGGATGGTTTTAGCTCCTTTGTTGAAGATGGAGAGAGGGTGCAGCCTTGTCTAGTCCCTGATTATTGTGGAAATGCTTCAAGTTTCTCTCCATTTAGTTTCATATTGGCACCAGTTTGCTTTATATTGCTTTTACTATGTTTAGTTATGGGCCTTGATTCCTGTTCTTTCCACAAGAGCTGCACATTTACAGGCTTTATCTTTACCTAGTTCTTTCTGGTTGTACAAGAAAATTTAGAAGTATACTTCTGGGTAAAGTTCCACACATAGATGTCTGAAAAAAGTACAATGATGAGTTTAAGGATATAAAATATTAGTATGAAAACTCATTTACTTGTGAATACTGTGCAACAGATAATTAATTTTTGTTGTAGACCAAAAATTGAATATTATAAAAATTAACAAGAAGTGAGATTAATGAAAAGCAGATTTAAGAAACAAACTTCATTAGAATATTTAGTATGTTTTAGGAGGTAAGATATTGACAACATGTATCACATTGTAATTAGCTCAGATTGATCTTTGATGCAAAAACTATTTCAAAAACATCATTTAAATAAAACCTTTGTATTATATAGGAACTCCTCCACTCTTCACTATGCAAACTACCATACATAATCATGGCTACATTTGTGTTAAAGTGAGACTGTGGCATACAAAATCATTTCTTTTCTCTTCTATATTCATTCAATGAAAGAATAAGGTCTTGGGGTTTCTGTTTGTGATTTCTATTCTTCACATTTTCTTGTACATGTTGCTCATTATTGTGGCTTCATGTCTCTAAGCTTTGTTCATTAAAGTGATCCTGGTATTTATAATTACAACCTACTCTGAGTATTGAGGGTGAGCTGTCATTCAATCAGTCATATGACCAGCCTGTTACATTTATTTCCTATTATAAAGTATTTTGACATGTGCACTAGAAAAATTGCAATTCATCACATCTAATAATATAGTGAAGAAGAATAAAAACAGAAGGGGTCTTCTTAATATCTATATACTTTCAGTTCTAACAAAATGTGCTTGCATGGTGTCCCCTAGCGATTCCATACTTCTTACAGTTGATACAGTTGTTTCTCCAGAGGACTAATAGATTGCCTTGAGTAGAACAGACCTCTTCAAACAACAGAAGATTTCCATCTCTGCTCTGTGCTCTTTGTTCCTCTTCAATTCACAGGAGGCTGAAAAAGTGATAAAGGAGTTCTTGAGGCTCCCTCTCATAGAAAATAGAAGATGGATAGCAGACAATTCCATCATTCCATTAATGTGCTGAGAAATTCTTTATCCAGAGACACAACCAATTTTTCCCTTAAAATTCCTTTCCTTTAAATATATAATTCATAAACACACAGACAAACACACATAAACCATGGGCTCACACACAACTATTCTAAATCCATACACACACACACACACACACACATACAGTATAGGTTAAATAGCACATTTCTGATATTACAGATATGAAAATGAGCAATGCCTTATTATAGTGGTCTTCTACCTTGGCTCCATATACTGGTTACAAAACAAAAGTGTGGAAAGAAAAGGTATGTCTCATATATGCACCAAGTGTTCTTGCTGAGAACATGTACCAAGAAACATTAGTAAATCTCTCTTAGCTTCATTTGTGCTTTTGTGAGATTAGTATCTCATATCATACCCGTAGGGGCCTTTCCTCATTGAAAATCTATATGTATGTGTATGCATTACAAACCACAAAACAAATGAATCTTGCACACAGTGTGGTAACATGCTCCAAAACTAGAAGAAGGTCTGATAATAAACTGGATTTAGGCAACACAATTATGTAGCTTCCCATTAGTCTGGTTTGCATCTCAGATTATGTGAACCTGTTAGCACTTTTATTGTTTCAGTACTAGGTAGTGTTCTAAGTCAAAATTTGCATGGCTTCTGCTGTGAGCTTACAACTATAAAGTATAGACTTATAGGAAGAATCTAAGGCATTTCTCCAAACTTTAAGGCTAATGTAAATAGCAAGGAAAAACCTATTGTTCATCCAGATAGATTTATTAGGAATGAATTGATATATGATTAGACAACAAAGAGAACTAGCTGTTCACCCAGAGTTACTGAGTTTGTCCCTCAGCATTCACAATGGTGGCTCATAATAAATTGCAATAACTACAGTTTTAGGAGATGCTATACTTTTTCAAAACTCTCTGAGTACTGGCAATCATTCATATTCATATGTATGCATATGGCATATGGACAAATATATAAGTAAATTAAAAAGTTGAAAATAAGTTTTCTACTGCTATTTTGTGATTATTGGTTTCACAACAATTTGGAGTAAATATTTATATTCACTAACAAGGAATTCACCCATCACAGTTATTCCAATGCAGATTACCTTCATTATTAGAAAAGTAGAGAAAATGCCATTTTTTTTCTCTCTGTAGCCTGCACATCACAATCTCGTGTTCTTGAAAAAGGGTTATCACTGTTCCCTAATGCCAGAATATCATGAAAATTCATAAAATGTGGAGCCTTAGACATAATTTCAACCCCTTTAATATACAACTCTTGTCTTTTTTTTTTTTTTTGGTTTTTGGTTTTTGGTTTTTTGAGACAGGTTTTCTCTGGGTAGTCCCGGCTGTCCTGGAACTCACTCTGTAGACCAGGCTGGCCTTGAACTCAGAAATCTGCCTGCCTCTGCCTCCCCAGTGCTGGGATTACAGGCATGCACCACCACCGCCCGGCACAACTCTTGTCTTTTATTAGAGAAAACACCACATTATTTTATTACTATTGATTTTTATTTCTAAAGATTTCCATTTAGTATGCCTGATGAAAAATGGAAAAGCATATGAAGCTACAAAATTATCCACCACTTCTGAACTTGAAGGAACCCTGATTTCACTTTGGATGAATGGTATAACAAGAGTTCAGGAGCATTTCCTGGCTATCATGCTACTGCTATAGTAGCAGTTAAGTTATATAGGATTCTCCTCACTTGCAATGAAAGTAATGGTGACTCTGACTCATAGATATACAAATGAGTAGGATGAGGATTGGCTCAACATGATGTCACATATCATGCCTGTGAATGAAAACATACAAACAAAATACATAGTTAATCAAGATAGAAATGACTTATCTGAAGTTTCAAGAAACATTGTTAATAAATGGTTAAAGAATTGAATGGCAGACAAAAAGTGTGTCCTTCCTTATATACCTTCCTAGTCATCCTTACATACCTGGGTTCCAAAACATTTATAACACCAGAAGCTGAGAGGGTGCCTCTGTGTCTACACTGGGCCCTGATATTAACTAACTCTTGGATAGGGTGCAACCAGACTAGTAAAAATTTCTGAGTCATAATAGTAGACCAACACAAATAATCAGAGCCTGGGAAGGACTGTGTCTGGGTCTCCCATACCAGACAAGAATATTGAAAATGTTCCTGCAGACTTTCTGCCAATTGTGAACCTTATTACAAGTGATACTTTGATACATTTCAGCATTGTCATATATATAGGCCCTGGTGTTATTTCATTTTCTCCTTTAGATTAGAATCATGTAGAAAACCACTATTTGTGACCTGGACTCTTATTCTCAAATGTTTTCTTACATATATCACTTCTATCATGATGATGTAAGTTCACTCATTTTACCAAATAAGTCGCAGGGATTGGACCTAGGTTTTCCACTCTGTTGGAGAACATCTTTTACCAACTTTGCACTTAACCAATTGAGCAATTTGAATAACTCTATAGTGATTTTTCTTTTTTAAATGTATGTCATTTGTAGATCCAACATTCCAAAATCTACAGCTTCTCAATAGGCTGCAAACTATTTCTGATCAAAACCTCTTTTCTGCCATTCCTTAATATTGTCCACAGTTCCTCAGTAAATGTGGCAAGTAGTGCAACTGGTGACTTTAACAAATTTTCTTCGTCCATGGCAGGGGAGATGGTTAGCTATTAAGAACACAGACTGTTTTTTCATAGGCCCTGAATTTAACTACCACAATGTTCATGGCAACTCACAGCCCTCTGTAGCCCTAGTTCAAGAATACCCAATACCCAACACTTCCTTGTTGCTTCCTTGGTATATGAATATGATACATAGTCATATATGCAAGTCAAACAGCCATGGACATAAAACAATATAAGAAAAAATTTCTCCTCCAATTTTTGAACATGAGATAATATAATATGAAACACCAAATCCTTCCAGAACTCACCCTGGTTCAATTGTTTCCAAATAAAAGGCATACTAAAGTACATTGCCCTCTATCCCTCTTAGTGTTCCTCTATACTGTATCAAATTACTGAGGGTTCAATTTTGAAAATCTGAAAGGTAGGAAGGCTGTATGAAGTAGAGAGTTCAGAAAGCCCTCTCTTCTTGGCAGGGGAGGCTGATTGTCAGTGTATGATACTGCTGTGTACCATCTTCACTGCACACATTGAAATTGTTAAGGACAATCCAACAGAACACAAGAGTCAGAAGCATTTGTTTGCATGGTTTAGGAATTTCATAAATACATCAAAGCAGAAACCATAGTATATGCAGAGGATGTGGAATAGACTTTCGAAGGCCCTGTGCATGTTCCTTCATTCTCTGTGAGCTCATATGAGCTTTGTTCATATTGATTAAGTGAGCCTTCTTTTCCTGGTGTTTTATAACTTTTCTGCCTATTACATTTTCTGCCTCCTTTTTACTGGGTGAATTTATAGACCTCTAATGAAAGAGATTTGATTCAGACTTTTCTGAGAAAATGCCAAATCAATTTACAAAATGGTTGTACAATTTTAACTGCCACCAGCCATGAAGTAATATTTCCCTTGTTCTGCATCCTTGCCAGAATGGCAAGTTTTTAATCTTAGCTATTCTGATAGGTGTGAGATAGATCCTCAACAGGATCTGGGGCTATCTCAAAAACTGTTGCCTGTATATGGGGCATGTTCTACTAGCTGGGATGTCTTTCCTAGCCTGGCAGTGTCTCTAAGTGACAGGGTGTGTGGGATACTCAGGGGGCTGCCACATACTCAGAAGAGGAGAAGATTAGTGGTAGAAAGTTTGTGGGAGGGGAAGCAGGATGGAGCAGTGAGCCAGATCCAAAGTGAATAAGTAATTACTTAATTAAATTAAATTTTCAAAATAGAAAGGAAAAAAGATGTCCACATGCTCTCAAGCTGTCGATTAACTTGACACACAAGGAGATCTACAATCTCTGCCTACTTTGAATAACAGTCATTGTAGTGTTAATACCAAGAGATATTGGAGGAAACTCAGTAAGAATTAAATATTTGATGTTTCTAGGGATTCCGGAGATTTACTAGCATTTAAGACCATTGTTGCTTTTGTGGAAGACCTGGACTCACTTGGTGATATTTGGATGAAGTCCAAGAGTCATTCATTACTCTAGTACTGGGGTAAATAGGGAGTCTTATGACTTTCTTGGGTATCGATCATGCATATTATGCATGTATATTCAAGCAGGCAAACTACTCATAAACAGAATAAAATAAATAAATAAACATATAAAAGATTATCTTTCTATCTCAATAGAATACAGAGAAAGATATTTTTTTTTGTTTTTTGATGTTTCTTGAGAATCCAACATTAATTCCACATTTAGTGTGATGGTAGTGGAGACATCATTTCATTGACCAGTGTGCTGATTTATTTGTATTATATAACACCAGGTGTTATTTAGTATCCTTAACTGGTGAAATATAAAACCCATATGCACAAAAAATAATAGATTCTTCATTGTGAACTGATCAGAATAAGACTAGCAACTATCTACAAAATACAACAAAAAAGATGAGATTTGTGTTATTTGGAAGGAGGAGTAGCCATTTCAATAGAATTGTGTGCCCAGAAATGCATTCATTATAAATAACTTGAAACCAACACTTCTTATGTCAGTATCTCTGAATTTGTTCATCTCTTCAGTCTCTCAGTTCTTTTACATAATTGTTGATAAAAGGTGGAAGAAGTCTTTCATGAAGGAAGGAATGAGAAATCATTCTTGAGGAAAATCTATAGACATAGCCATGCTATGGTAACTTCATTATGGGTATGCTCATTTCAAAGTGAGAGGAAGATAGCTGAAACTATATCTAAGGAAAGGAAAAGCTATATTTTAAATAAGTCTTTTATTTTACTTTACAAACTTATATTATCCCTCCTAACCCTCCCAGTACACTGCCATGTAAGTCCTTTCCTAATCCTTCAGTCTTTGCTGGAAATAAACATTTGATTAAACTTAGAGATGAATTTGGATACTTAGGTGCTGTGCATGGTCAATAATTAAATGGAATTTATTTGAATAGTGCTCTCAGATATTTTCAGATAATAAAGAGAATATAAACTAAACAGTTTAAGAGCACAGTGCATACTGATAATGATGATTATTCAGAGTAGTTTCAGATGATTGCATCTTTAGGAATTTCCCACCCATATTGTCTTAAATCCAACAGAATCCTTGTTTCCCTTGATTTCATTGATAGAGTTACTTTTGCTATCCTTATAGGGATGGCATCCGTGCTTGACAATGGCCGAAATATCTTGGAGCACAGCTGGATTCCTGATCATATTAGAAGCTATTTTCCATTACTTTTGTGGGAATGGTCATCTGAATAGATTGGAATGAGAAGGGCTGGTGTATAATGAGCAGTATTCAGGAAATCAAGAAGCAAATATTGCTTTCTGTTGTAATTATAAGCAATCATTCTTAATCCTATTTCATTATGTGAGAAATATACCTCAAACTACTCAACTGAACATCTCTTCTTTAGTGGAACAAATAAATATTGTCTATGGGGAAATATATTGTTAACACTATAGGTCAAGGCTTTTCCTCATAAAAAGAAGGAAAGGGAAAACAGAAAGTTCCTTCTTTATCAGTGTAGTGACTACAAGTAATAGAAATTGTACTGGAATAGCCTGATTTGCCTCAGTTAACAGCCTACATGTTTATAAGCCAAAAACTACCTAGACTTAATCTTGCTATTTGCATAATTCATCTTCAGAAACCACAAATAACTCAGAGTTGTTTTAAAGTGATGTACTTATGAGAGTAGCACTA
This sequence comes from Apodemus agrarius, assembly GCA_964023405.1. Classification (NCBI taxonomy): domain Eukaryota; kingdom Metazoa; phylum Chordata; class Mammalia; order Rodentia; family Muridae; genus Apodemus; species Apodemus agrarius. The sequence continues at coordinate 95,977,433 of OZ030006.1, read as the reverse complement.
ATTAGCCAGAGACCAAGAATCAAATTTACAATGGATTTTCGGGTGCAGATTTTCAGCTTCCTGCTACTCAGTGTCACAGGTAAGAGAGAACATGGAGTTTGAGTTCAGAATCCAACCAAAATTCTTTTCCCAGTGGAATTTGAGTCTAAAGTATACTTTTGTTCCTTTTTCTTCCCTCTGAATGTTTGGTAATGTAAAAATTATTTTTGTATATATATTATTTTGTATATAAAATGTATAGAGATATATTTTGTATCTCTATTTCTACTAATCCCTGTTTCTATATGTTGCTTTTCTCTAGTCATAGTGTCCAGGGCAGAAATTGTGCTCACCCAGTCTCCAACAACTATGGCTGCATCTCCAGGGGAGAAGGTCACCATCACCTGCAGTGCCAGCTCAAGTGTAAATTCTAATTACTTGCACTGGTACCAACAGAAGCCAGGATCATCCCCTAAACTATGGATTTATAGGACATCCAAACTGGCTTCTGGAGTCCCAGATCGCTTCAGTGGCAGTGGATCTGGGACCTCTTACTCGCTCACAATCACCACCATGGAGGAAGAAGATGCTGCCACTTATTTCTGCCAGCAGGGGAGTTACCCACCCACACAGTGATACAGACTGGAACAAAAACCCCTAACTCCTTAGGGCCCAGTTATTTTTTCCTAGAGATAAAATGTGGCCAGTGGTTTGGTTGCAATAATCCACACAGGGTGTTCTGCTTTACAATGTCATTTGCACTTTTTGGATAACTGTCTCCACAATATTCCACTCTACTCCAGTGTTATTCTCAAATAGTCTACATTGCCTGTTTTTATTTATTCTCTTTTTTTTTTCTGTTTGTTGAAGCCAAGTGTGGCAGGAACTTCTCCTCTGCTATTTTACTGGTGGACCCCATGAACCCTCACATGTAGTTTCTTGTATTTTCACAGATTTTAGTATCTTCTCTGTAGGTGGTTTTTCTCCAGGCAGTCATTTACTCACAATACACTGCAGTTGTTATCCTACAAAAAGTAATTAGTATCCCTTCTAATGTGTTTTCTGATTTTTATGAAAAGACCTTGTTTTCCACTAAATTGTCCTGTTAATATGTGCTTGAAATGATTTTCTCTCTCAAATATCAAAAAAAAAGAAAAAGAAAAAATCTATTGACAGTCCTGTATGTTATCTTTGTATTCTCATGACAAATAATTGAAACACTCCTCCAATAAAGAAACCAGTAAGGCATCAGGGAACTAATAGATGGACATTAATTTTATTATATTTTCTTAGTTTTTTTAAAAAATATTAATATATTGTAATATGTAAGTACATTGTACCTTTCTTCAGACACCCCAGAAGAGGGCATCATATCTCACTATGGATGGTTGTGAGCCCCCATGTGGTTGCTGGGATTTGAAATCAGAACCTTTGGAATAACAAACAGTGCTCTTAACTGCTGAGCCATCTCTATCCAGCCCTAATTTTTCCTATATTTTCTCTCTCTCTCTCCTTTCTCTCTCTCTCTCTCTCTCTCTCTCTCTCTCTCTCTCTCTCTCTCTCTCTTCCTGAATCCTATGGTGTGTGCCCTTAGTGTGAATAATTAAATTCATAAGAGAAATGTACAGCAGACTATTCAGTTGATCATTCCATGTTCTGTTCAAGCTGGTATTTAGAGGAATACATGAATACTTTATGACATAGCTAAGTACTACAAAGGAGGAGAAGAAAACTTCCATTCTTCCAAGTGTAGTTTCTACAAATGAGTAGATATTGTCCTGAATTAACCAGGTTTGCCTTTGGTAACAGACCATAAGTGTTTATAAGCCAAGAACTCCCAAGGCTATGTTTTGCTATTTGCATAGTTCATTATCAGAAACCACAAATGTCTCACAGTTGTTTTAAAGAGATGTGCTCATAGAAGAAGCAATAATTAGCAAGAGACTGAGAGTAAATTGTAATGGATTTTCAGGTGCAGATTATCAGTTTCCTGATAATCAATGTCACAGCTAACAGAGAGGTAGGAGTTTGAATTCAGAATTTAAATTTTTCCTGGGATAAACTGGCTGTATTCTTTCCTCTGAACATTAAATAGTATGAAATTATTTTTTTATATATCTGTCTACTAAACTCTGTGTCTCTGTTTATGTCTCTCTCTGTCTCTTTCTGTTTATGTCTCTCTCTCTCTCTCTCTCTCTCTCTCTCTCTCTCTCTCTCTCTCTTTCTCTCTTGCTGTTCCATAGTCATAATGTCCATTGGAGAATTTGTGCTCACCCAAGCTCCAGCATCCTTGGTTGTATCTCCAGGGGAGAAGGTCACTATCACCTGAAGTATGAGCTCAAGTATAAATTACAATTACTTGCACTGGTACCAGCAAGAGCCAGGATCCTCCCCTAACTCATGAATTTATAGCTCACCCAACCTGGCCTCTGGAGTACCAGACTGTTTTAGGGGCAGTGGGTCTTGGACCTCTTACTCTCTCACAATAAGCACCATGGATCCAGATGATGATGGCAATTGTTACTGTCAGGAGAGGAGTAGTTTCGCACCACACAGTGCTACAGTCTAGAACAAGAACCCTCTACCTCCTTAGGGCCCAGCTATTTCCTCTACAGATAAAATGTGGCCAAGAGTTTGAATGCAGTAGTCCACAGGTGGTGATACATATCTGTCTGAAAAATGTCAGAGAAGCTGCATTCATGAGGTCTAATGGCAGGCCTAAACAATACCTGAACAAAGATCACTACAGCATACATTCCCCATGACTAACTTAGCATGCTTTCTTATACTACCCAAGACCCCTTTCCCACGGGTGTTGATATCCATAGTGGGCTGGACATTCCCACATCCATCATTAATCAGAACAATAGTTCACAGACTTAGAGGCAAAACACCTTCCCCTTTCTCTTGTCTTAACATATAGTTATTAACATTCTTTCAGTGATAAAGTGATTTAAATATTTTCTAATTTATGTGTAAGTATTGTGTTTTTCTGTGTGAAACCACACATGTATGTGTATACACACAGAGTTTAAAACAGTGTGTAAAATCCCCTAAAGCTGAACTTATAAGTAATGGTGAGGACATAATAGATGCTAGTTACTAAACTCATGCCCTCTAGAAGAACAGTAAGAATTCTTTTTTTTTTTAGAGGTAATTGTTTTATTTTCTTTTCTTTTTAATTTTCTATATTCTTTGTTTACATTCCAAATGATTTTCCCTTTCCCGGTTCTCCCCTCCCCATAAGTTCCATAAGCCCTCTTCCCTCTACCTATTCTTAAGAACTGATTCATTTTTCTAAGAGTCTGAGAGATTTCTTTTATTGTCAGTACTTAGTTTATTACACCAAGAGTACTGATGAAATTTCTCAGCAAATAAAAGTTTCTCCCAACAACAAAACAAATTTATCTTTTTTCTCAACAAAGATTATAGGAGAATACTAACTCCTAAGGATTGTTTTTCTGCCCCCCTCAAGTGTGTGGTAATGAATGAACATGTCTAGGCACAGATAATATAATTACAAAATAAACAAATGATTGCAAAAAATATTCCCCTGAAGTTTAATTGCTACATGAACTAATTATACATATTTTATGCATATGGGACAGGTGAGCTGAAATTGCCTATAAATTTTATTAGCCACAAGTACCAGAGATCTATTTCTCACTTTCAAAATTTCTCAAGCTATATTTCCTATGACAATATTTATTATTCATCAATTTTACATTTTCATGATAAACACTGGTGATTTACCTTCCTAGTATTTTTATTGTCCTTTTGAACTACCATGGAGACAAATTATATTGATCATAATAAAGAGAGCCCAAAGGTTCTGTATTTAGCATTCTTAAAACGAAAGCTTTCTGTTTTGTAAAAAATGATGAAAAGGATTAAATCAGTGGTATTCACATTGTAGAGGATGATTTAATAAAAATATCATGATTATCACTCTTGCAAGTTTTCTGTAATACTGCACTTATTAAGTTCTTAGTGTCTTCAAAAAGGACAGTATGATCATGCTATTTCCCCTCAATAATCTAATTTCCTTTTAGACAGTTACTCCAAACATAAAAGATATATTATGTGATTTTTGCAATTGGGAATATCCTACAAAACTCTTGCCTGTATCTCTGTTATAACACTGCCATTATCTTTGCACATTTCTCCACAATGAAGAATAACCCTTTCTAGTCCAAGATAAAAGCTCAGTGGTCATCATGCAATGATTTCTCAGATTTCCCAGGCTGCCTCCTCAAAATGAAGTCGCCTGATTGGCTGTTGCTTCTGCAGTTGTTTAAGATTCCTGGTGAGGATAAAATGAAGTGGGAGATGATAATGAGCATAGAACATGAGCCTTGGGTTCCATTACTGATTGTATGTGTTCTGTCCATCTTTGAGCAGATGTGTCTTATTCTCCACAGTAGGTCCTGTGAAGTTTACTTGTGTGATGGAAGTTCCAGATAGGAAGGAACCTGAATTACAATGAAATTATGACACATACAAGCTGGAGTGATTTAAGTTATGGCTAAAATTCCTGTAAGCTTTATAATTTACTTGTTTTGTTAATGTAAAATTTGTCATCTTCATTACAATGTTTTTTAAAAAGGAAAGAAATGGAATTTGCAGTGACCATCCATAAAGTTTGTCTCTAACTTGTACTTTTATTTCCTTATTTCAGTTTCAAGATGTGATGTTGTGATGACCCAAACTACCCACTCCCTCACTATCAACCTTGAAGATTCAATCTCTATCTCTTTCAGGTCTAGTCAGAGCCTTCTACATAGTGATAGATATACCTGTTTGGAATGGTGCCTGCAGCTCCTCATCTATGGGATTTCCAACTCATTTTAAAGGAGTCTGAGACAGGTACAGTGGGTCATAGACATATTTCACATGCAAGATCAGCAGAGTAGAACCTAATAATTTGATAGATTCTTATTGCTTCCAAGTTTCAAAATTCCTCTCACAGTGATATAGAGCCTCAAAATATGTCCTTGTTTGGTGTGTCCCAGCTGCCAGTTGTGTTACTTATTTACATGAGAGGGGTGCTGAGGAACCCTATAATTTTTTTTTTTGCAGCTGAGGGCACTGCAGCACATATGTCTTAGCTACACTATAAGTATCATGAAGTTTTTGCCTCATTAGCTGGAATAACAATGATATTGCATCTTAATCAGGATGAGATTGAACAGCTCCCCTCTCAGCATTTAGTAGTGATGAGAATAAAGGTGAGTGAAAACCCATTCTGATAGAAGAGCCCTTGTTTATCCTCATCTACCCTCATCATTCAAAATGATCAGACAGGAAAATGAGATATATTTCTTATTAAACTGTCTCCATTAAGCATATAATTTTTCTCCTGTAAGTACCTAAGTTTTCTACAAAATTAAGTTCATAGAATTTTTATAAAATGTAACTTTATACAAAACTCATTCATAATCTAATTTATTTGCATAATCTACAATGCATGTGATTGTAATCAGAAACATCTCTGAAAAATGACATGTTCATTGAACAAAGCTTATCAATCAAAACCTAAAATTACATACATTAAACCCCTTGGCAACCAACACATTATCCTTCTAGATGACAAACAGAACCAGAATTACCTTTTAAGTAAATTTTATACAGGGACATATGTTCTAATGCAGAGTATCTGTCCTGGCTTCACATTGATTCTGAATAAAATATTTGATGCCTTGTTACAACATACATCACAGTAACACATTCATCTAATGTAAGACCCGAAAAAATAAAAAAAACAAAAACAAAAAAACAAAAACAAAAAACGAGGGTGCCCTAGCACCCCATGCCTTGGAAGGCAACACCCAGATCATTCGAGAGAAATGGTCTTGATGCAACAGCAAGAGGAATCTTATTTCAGAGGCTCTGGGGTTCACAGCTGTACACCACACAGGTGTGGAGGACTGTGACCACCAAGTGCAGAATCAGGACAGCTTTTATAGGTTTACAACAAAACCCGTGTAACGCAATCCAATCATTCCTTAGCATCCAGAGCCTGCTTAGTGCGAGCCAATGATTTGTACCACTCCATAGCTTCTAAGCCAATCAGTTTAAATTATCCAAGCCCAGACTCCGAGGACCAATCAGTTTCCTATAGAAGCCAGATAGCAACTAGTTAGTGCATTCCTGTTATGTATTTCCTGTTATGGGGCCAGGATTACATATTCAAGGCCCTCCAAATAGTAGGCACTTGGGGACCTGAGCACCCACCAGGTGTGAGCCCCACAGTCTGCGTGTAGTGACCCCAGCAGCCCAGCCCAACTCGCCTGTGCCCCAACTGCTCAGTGGAGGAGAGATGGGAAAGGATGCTGGGGACCTTCCCAGGCCTGCGGCTCTCAGCTGGACACTGCAGGAGGGTGGGACTTGTGCACTTCTGGGCAGGTTCAAGGAATGTGACCCTTCACCTAGTTTCTAACAAAGGCTGAGCTAAACTTCTGACTTTTGGGGGTCATTTAAGAGTTAGGCACAGGGAATTTTTAGGCTGTAATTCTCATCCTTTCACTACTAAGAGAAAAAATATATATATCCTTATTTTTCTGTAATGAATCTGTAGATGAAATAATCCTCCCCACCAGCCTCAATGTTCTGTTTTCCCTTGTGTGTGCACATGTTCTCTCTCTCTCTCTCTCTCTCTCTCACACACACACACACACACACACACACACACATACATATACACACACATACATATACACACACACATACACACACACTCACATACACAGAAAGCCTTTATATTTAAATATGTCTTAAACAGCTCAATGAATGTGCCACTTTGTGACTTTCACATGGCTGATATACTTCCTTGTAATTTCAACTCATGACTTCTTAAAACATACATTCCATCTTTGCTGCCTTGAACCCAGGCCTGCAGTTCTCCAGGCCCACAATCATCAAGACTCTTTTTTTTTTAATTTTGATTTTTGATTTTTCAAGACTCTTAAGTGACAGCAATGTTTTCTTTTCTGCACTTTCAGACCTCTGTGGTGCACTTCTCAGGCATAGCAGCTACCCCTCTCTAGGCATGGTGGCTCTCTCTTTGTACAAAGTCATATTGGGAGTGTCATGCCACCTAGCTGGAACTGGACATTGATCAAGGTGAACTTCCTCTCCCAACCTTTGTTGAGTGGAGATTCCTGTGCTAGTCAAGATCCTGCTCCACCTAGGGTGGAGCACTCAGAGTGAAGGCGAATTTCTTTGTTCCTCCAGGTCTACAAATTCCTGAATTAAGCAGGTGTCCGACCAGCTGCCAGAGCAGTGGAGCCATCACCCAATGAATAACCAGACCAGTTTCCCAGAACACATTCTGGAACTTGGGGAGGGTCTTGCCTGAAACCTTAAAAATCTGGGTCCCCCAATAAACCACCAGACTCTGAACAGCTGGTGTGGTCTTAGCCTTTGTTCTTTCTGCAGAACCTCCCCCAGCCCCCATCTATCCCCAGCTTCACTTCCAGGGATCCAGTTCACCTTAGCTTCAGGCAGTTACACACTCTCTCTCCTCAGTAGATTGCCTTGGAATCCTAAAACTCTCCACTCCCTCTCCTTGCCCTGTGATGGCAACTTCACTTCAAATAAAAACCAACTAGGGTCAGGGATCCTCTGTGTCTTATTTGTAGGCATGAAGATTTTCATGCAATGTTTGGGATCTAACTAACAAAGTATAAACAGCATTTTATACCATATCCACAAAAATTCTATTAATTAATTTCCCTAAAATGCCTGGATAGTTAATGAAATGTCTCAACTTTTCATCTGTTCTAAAACTCTATTTCTATAAAATTTCCTTTTTTACTGATCTGAAACATGTTTCACATACATTATATAAGTTAGTTCCCAAGCATCTATATTCTTATTATTCCACAGCAATAATCAAGTTGGCTTTTTATTGACCAGGAACAAAACAAGGCTTCCATAGGATGTCTAACGACAATATAGTTGGGGTACTATTACCTTCAATGCAAACAGCACTGAATTCAGAATAGCACCATTGTATACAATGCTCCAAGTAAAAATATTCATGTTACTGAGGGAATGTATGTAAATTCTTTAGTGTTACTAGACTCCCATTGGATGTATTGAAATTATAACTACATGAAAAAATATAGTGGCTTTTGTTTTGTACAGATCACACCCAACGTTTACCCAGATAGGTCAGAGACAAAATTTCTTTTCTTAAAGAATCACAAGAGACAATTTCATACATGTTTTTTTTTTTTTGTGGGCTAAGTGTTATGTATTCAAATTTAGGTAAATAGTCTACTGGAGTCCTTCCAACTCAGTGATCCTCAAAACAATCACCACATATAAGAGATGTCATCAGGTTTTGACAGAAGAAGGAACACCTGGGGCATTTTAAGCTTACCCCTCCTGCCTAAGAGGTTTATGATACAACTTGGATCACTGTGGAAGAGGTATCAAAGCTTTGTTGACAGTCAAAAGTTTTAAAATCTTCAGATACTAGGCTCTGTTAGTTGAGGTGAAATTTGACCCAGAGTCATTGCCAATGAACTGATAGGAAGACAGGATATCAAACTGAATGTACAGTGGATGTGGAACTTTGAAATAGTACCTGGTTTCTTCTGGTGTCAGTATAAGGAAATGTTAATATTCTGACTTACCTGAAATATGATAGTGAAATTTCTCTAAAACTTGCTATCAGGAAGAATAGAGGAAGCTGAATTTTCCAGCTTCTTATACAGGAAAATTAAGCACAAACACACACACACAATAAATAAAATTCCCACCAGAAGTTTACCAAAAGTCCAAGGAGAAATGACCACTATGACCACATAATTCCAGAGAGTTATCCCTTCTCACTTAATATCCAGAGGATCAGCAGACCCAGTAATTGAGAGGAAACACGCACGCCCATACTATGTCTTTACTGTAAATGACATCTACACAGGATGTGACCAGTTTACTCAAAATATATACATGCAGGCAGGCTGTGATCTGGGCTCACAGAAATCAGTAGACAGTGAGAGGATCTGAGAATAACAATCATCTATATGCATTGTACCACCATCATGTGCTTCATAATATGTTAAGTGAATTCTTATGTTTTCTTATTAAGGCACAAGCATCTTGTACCTCATATAATGTACTGGAGAATTGAACCAGGATATCAAATCAGAGAAGCTTTAAACAATGTTGTTCTCTAAGTCAAATTTGTATTAGTTGTTTCAGGGACTATTCTAACCAATTACCAATTTTATGCTTTAATTGAAGGGGATGTAGAAATATCCCAGAGTTAAAAATAGTAGAATCAACAAGAATTAGTAAGGGCGAGGTTGTTGAGGCTTCAGAGAAGATTTAAAGGAGGATTTTCCCATTGATTCTTCCAGCCTGTGTAGAGTCCATCAATAGACTGCCCCACCTGGGGATCCATTCCTTATTCCATCAACAAACACAGACACTATTGTGGATGCCCAAAAGTGCTTGCTGAATGGAGACTGATATAGCTATCCCCTGAGAGGCTCTGCCAGTGCCTGAAGATTACAGAGGTGAGTGCTCTCAGCCAACTATTAGACTGAGCACAGGGTCCCCAATAGACAAGCTAGAGAAAGGACCAAGAGAGCTGAAGGATCTTGTATTCCCATAGTAGGAAGAACAATTTGAAGTAACCAGTACCGCTAGAGAATAAAGAAGCAACTGAAAAGTACATGTGTGTGTGTGGGGGGGACCCATGACTCCAGCTGCATTTGTAGCAGAGGATGGACTCATTTGATATCAAAGGGAGGAGAGACCCTTGGTCCTGATATGTTTGATGTCCCAGAATATGGGAATGCAATGATAGGGAAGCAGGAATGAATGAGTTGGTAACCAGGGGGAGGTGGGTATGGGATAATGTGATTTCAGAGTGGGAAGCCAGGAAATGGGATAACATTTGAAATGTAAATTAAGAAAATATCTAATAAAAGTAAAAACAAGAAAATAAAGAGAAATAAAAGTAAAATTAAAAAGAGAGAAATATATATATACATATATATATATTGAGACAGGGTTTCTCTTCTCTGTGTAGTCCTGGCTATCCTGGAACTCACTCTATAGACCAGGTTGGCCTCAAACTCAGAAATCTGCCTGCCTCTGCCTCCCAGAGTGCTGGGATTACAGCCATGCGCCACCATGCCCGGCTTTTTTGTTTTAGTTTGTTTGTTTGTTTGTTTGTTTTGTTATTTTTGGGAAATATTTTGAAGTTTCCAAATGACAACTGCTTTGCCAGTAATATCATAGCTCAACAATGGAATAATTCCTAAGTAACAAACACAGCCATAACTCAGACTAAAGTATATAACCTTTTAAAAAGATCATGCCAATCTAAGTAGATCTGTTAAGATGTAGACAATAACAAGTGCTCATAAATTATAGACTATTATTTCACATTTCTAATGATTATCAGAAATCAATGAGTTGATTATTGGTGAATTTGAGCATAAGACTTTCATCTATTAATGAAGATTAGTATTAATTTTATTTAGTATTTTAATTCCCATTGTAAATATATTGCCTGCAACTTTCCTTTTTCTGGTTAATGTGTCAGTTATTTAAGGCTACATTATTGTGTCTTTTAAACTATATGTCTATCCTTACTGATAACAGTTCCAAGAGGACATTCACATAGTATGAATATATCCCTTGTGTGTTGTTATTTGAAAATCCAGTAATATCAATCATACTATGTTTTTTGTTGTGAAAACCGAATAGTAGTTCAGACTTCTTAATCGCACTGAAAGCTGTACGAATAGACTGCCTAGACATACTGGATAGAAAGGCCTGTATTGTGAAAGATTAGCTGAGTGTACTGTTTAGTATCTACTTCAAACTTCAAGAGCACCCAAGGCACTTAAAAGTTCTTACTGATATTCTTTTATCAGGTATTCAGCTAATCACTTTAAATACATAGGGTGGCCTCTGTTATCCTTCATGCATCCCGATTGATACCTAGTTTTGTCAGGTTTACAGATTTCTGTTATTAGCAAATCTTTAGAGAGATTACATACTGCTAAACTTGTGATGGTATGGTGGAGAGTTTGGTGCAGATCAACCTCCTGGTACCACTCACAAAAGCCTCCATGTGACCCGCAAATCTGATTGCATTCGAGAAGTGATGTCATCTGGTAAAAGAAAATGCAAGAATCTGGACAGTTTTAATTCTCACTTCTCTGTCAATGATTGGTTTTTGTCATTACTTGTATCACTGTGGTAATATATAGTCTTGCTGACAGTAATAAGTTCAATATCTTCAGGCTGCGGACTGTTTATGATATAGGAAAGATATGTCCCTCAAACACTGCTACTGAACCTGGAAGAAACATCTGATTGCAAAGTGAATGCACAATAGATTAGGAGCTTTGGAATGTCCCCTGGTTTCTGTTGGTACAAACCCATATAATTTATCATATATTCACTTGCTTTACAAGTGATGTTGACCCTGTCTCCAGAGATGCACACATGGAGGATAGAGACTAGGTAACTTGAACGCAACATTTGGTACCTGAATTTGGAATATAATAAGAAATATACATGCTATTAATAATGACACTATTATTGTCCAAACAAGTAATAATAATCATAGTGTCTTGACAAATTTTACAATTCTTATCCTCCTTTCTAGTAAAACAGAGCATCATCGGACCCAAGAATATAGCAAAGTTCTTCATGTCCATAATGTGTTATACGTGATTTGGATAGAACCCTGTAGAAGTTATGAACAGCTATTTAAAATATCCTCACATCAGTGGGCTGTGCTTTGGGTACATGCAAATCATCCACAGCTGGCTATAGATGAGCATTATTGTAGAAAAGCACATTTCTGTAAAAATCCCACAGAGTACTAATTCCTAACACAGCAGCACAGGTAATATTTTTCCTTCTGGATGATGGCTCATGAACAGGGTCTTTCTATGATATGTGAGTATTAAATGTGTTTCATTGCCCTCATCTAAGAAACTGCAAGGAATCCATTCCTCCGTTGAGGGACATCTGGATTCTTTCCAGGTTCTGGCTATTATATATAAGGCTGCTATGAACATAGTGGAGCATGTATCCTTATTGCATGCTGGGGAATCTTCTGGGTATATTCCCAGGAGTGGTATGGCTGGGTCCTCCAGAAGTATCATGTCCAGTTTTCTGAGGAACCACCAGACTGATTTGCAGAGTGGTTGTACCAGCTTGCACTGGAGTGTAGGAGTGTTCCTCAGTGTTCCTCTTTCTCCACATCCTTGCCAAAACCTGCTGTTTCCTGAGTTTATAATCATAGCCATTCTGACTGGTGTGTGGTGAAATCACAGGGTTGTTTTGATTTGCATTTCTCTAATGACTAATGATGTTGAAATTTTTGTTTGTTTGTTTTTGAGACAGGGTTTCTATGTATAGCCCTGGCTGTCCTGGAACTCACTCTGTAGACCAGGCTGGCCTCAAACTCAGAAATCTGCCTGCCTCTGCCTCCCAAGTGCTGGGATTACAGGCGTGTACCACCACACCCTGCTTTGAACATTTTTTTAAGGTGTTTCTCAGCCATCCGAATTTCTTCAGGTGGAAAGTCTTTGTTTAGCTCTGTATCCCATTTTTGGATAGGGCTATTTGGTTTTCTGGGATCTAACTTCTTGAGTTCTTTGTATACATTGGATATTAGCCCTCTGTCAGATGTAGGGTTGGTGAAGATCTTTTCCCAATTTGTTGATTGCTGATTTGTCCTTTTGACAGTGTCTTTTGCATTACAGAAACTTTGTAGTTTTATGAGGTCTCATTTATCTATTCTTGATCTTAGAGCATAAGTTATTGGTGTTTTGTTCAGGAACTTTCCCCCTGGTCCAGTGTCCTCAAGGGTCTTCCCCAGTTTCTTTTCTATTAGTTTTAGTGTGTCTGGTTTTATGTGGAGGTCCTTGATCCACTTGGAGTTTAGCTTAGTTCAAGGAGATAAGAGTGGATCAATTCTCATTCTTCAGCATGTTGACCTCCAGTTGAGCCAGCACTATTTTTTGAAAAGGCTCTCTTTTTTGTCCACTGGATGTTTTCAGCTCCTTTGTCGAAAATCAATTGCCCATAGATGTGTGGGTTCAATTCTGGGTCTTCAATCCTTTTCCATTGATCCACCTTGTTGTATATATTCACAATGAAGTACTATTCAGCCATCAGAAACAATGAATTCATGAAATTCTTAGAGAAATGGATGGAGCTAGAGAACATCACACTAAGTGAGGTAACCCATTCTCAAAATAATACTCATGGTAAGCACACACTGATAAGTGGTTATTAACCTAGAATCTTGGAACACCAAAGACATAATCGACATACCTAATGATGTCCGACAAGAAGGAAAGAGTGGACCCTGGTTCTGGAAAGGCTCAATGCATCAGTATAGAGGAATACCAGAAAAGGCAAGTGTTAAAAGGTGGATGTGGGAACAAGGGGAGGGAAAGGGGCATGCAGGGAACCAGGAAAAGGGAAATGAAATGTAAATATACAATATATCCAATAAAAAAGAAACTGCAAGGAAGTTTTCAAACTCCTCCCATTTGATACTGTTTAGTACTACTAAGATAACAGAGAATTCCTCTTTGGTACAATTGCTTCATATTTTTGACATGAAGTTCAAGTGCAGAACAGTCATAAGCAACATGGTTTGCAACGAAGGGCAGAAATTATGATGCCTAAGCTATTGTATTTATGTGACTCTTCTATTCAGTATTAGACACTTACTTCTGCTATTGTTATCTAAAGTCAGGTATATCTGTGTTTTCCCTCCTGAAGCATGGACTCTCTCTCTCCCTAGTTCTGATTTTAGTTAAACATATCCATACACAGTATTGTTGGATGTTTGTTTTATTGGTTTCCATCAATACTCCCAACTGAAACTACTGTTTAAACCAGAATGCCGTCCTTTATCAAATCATTCACTCTTTTGAAGATCTTCTGTCCATTAAAACTGCACATCAAAAAGGCAAAACAAAAGAAATATTATCCAGTTGCTGAGAGAATGTATAGATTTCACATTTCTTAACTATTGTATTTTTAACTAAATTGTAGATTTTAAAATATGATTATGAATGTTAACATTGAATCCTGTGGCAAAAACAAGAAATATAGGGCAGTCTTATAGTATATTTAATAAAAGACATATCAGTAGTTTTCATTTGTGTATTCATTTTAAATTTATAATACACTGATTTTAATTCCTTAGATGAATGCTCATCCCACTATCAGTAAAATCCCCCACTGCCATGTGTTACTGAAAAAGAAAACACACAGCAGACAATCTGTTATTCACTGGTGCTAGTGATGTGCTGTAAAAGTTAAGATTCTTTACTGCTAAGGGTATGGGAAATTAATGAAATACATGGGACAGCAAGTAAAAGGAGGGATGCAGAGTTTGAATTGATACAGTTGTGAACATGTCACAGAAATATTGCCTTTGAACAGGTAAGATGAATATAAACTAAGCCAAATATTTATGAATTTTTTTCAAGAAACCCTGTTGGTTTATATGCTAATCAAATTTTTTAAATATTGCAATACATTGAAACAAGCTATGTATATATTTTACTGGACACTTTTTTCAGCAATTGATAAAAATAAGTGTTAATATGCAGATAATTTATCGATATTTTTATTTATTTGAATAGAAATATTAGAAACTACAAAATTATGGAGCAATTGGAGAAACTATGTATGTTATATCCGAAATATTATTTTAATATTCCATTATACTAGATATGAATTATGAAAGTAAAATATATCTTATCAGACATTTTGCAGTGTTTTGATACTTTACCATTAGTATTTTGATACATAAAAAATAATTATTAAAAGCAATTGGCAAATAAAAACAACAATAGATAAAGTGATCCATTAAGAAAATAAAAATTAGAATAGTATCACACAATGTAGAATGTTGCTTGTTTGGATGATAATTCTTTTGTGTGTAATTCTTAATTTACAGGGCTAAAAGGAACACTTGTGCCTGGGACAGCTATATCAGGCTCCAGTCAGCAAGGACTTGTTGACATCTGCAATAGTGTCTGAGTTTGGTAACTGTATATCCCCCCAGAGCTCCCAGGGACTAAACCACCAACCAAATAGTACACATGGAGGGACCAATGGCTCCAGCTAGATATGTAATAGAGGATGGCCTTGTCAGACATCAATGAGAGGAGAGGACCTTGGTCCTGTGAAGGCTCAATGCCCCAGTGTAGGGGAATGCCAGGACAGAGATGCGGGAGTGGGTAGATTGGTGAGTAGGAGGAGGGGGATGGGATAGGGGATTTTGGAGGAGAAATGAGGGAAAGGGATAACATTTGAAATGTAAGTAAAGAAAATACTAATGAAAAATAAAACAAATTTAAAAAAGCAAAGACCAACACTATATATTATAACATCCTCCACTAATCTATCATAAAATATGCTCAGACTGATAGACTGCATGGACTATTCTAGTATTTTGACTCAATTTAAACTTTGGGTATTTCTCTGATTCTTCTATATTCTATTTTCTACAGGTCAGTCAGTGATTTACCCAAAGTCATGGGAAAGCATACATGCAATGAAGATGTGCTCCTCTCTTACCCATTAGAGGAAAAATCACAGTTCTGATAAATTGTTGATGTTACAGAATATAAATTAAAGAGGTGTAAATAATGATCCCTTAAGAATAATAGTAACAAGTTTAATGCTAACTAAGATACACAATAATAATATATAACACAATAATAACATTATAAAGGTAAATACTGGTGTTAATATGAAAATCAACAAAAGCTTTAAGAGTCTGGTCTTTTTCTCTTTTCTTTTGTGACATAAAAAGAGAAACTAGATTAAATGTGCACCTACATTGATGAAAGGAACAAATGGAACTTGTTACTGAGAATTTCTAAATAGGGAGATAAAAAGCTGTGCTGGAGCAAAGTGTTTTATACTATTGAATCTAAGTTGGTATTAAATAATATTGAGTCATTATAGATTAAATAATACTTTTTATATTCAAGGAAACTAATAAGGGGATAAAAGAACATAAAAGTAAGTGAATCAAATTTGAAAGATTTTTAGCACAGAATAAATGGATGAACTGAGAAGCAAACTTGATGTAACACACAAAGAATGGAGATTCTATGCTAACAACAAATAGTGGAGAGTGAGAAGTATCTCACACCGAGTTATCAATGAAAAAGTAGAAATTGATGAGACATTCCAGTCAAGCAGAAATTTGGTGGTGTAATATATTTTGAAAAATAATATTTTCTATCTATGACAGATTTACTTTGCCAATGAAGAAGTATTTATTAAAATACAAACCTAGAAAAGGACATTTCAGACAAAGTCCACATAAAAATCTGAGTATATGTTAATCTCAGCTATAAGGCATATAACTCAAAAGCTTTCAAATTAGAAAGAGTGCTATTGTGTTCATTCATGCAAATCAATTATTCAATTTATTTAGACTTAGAATACTTACATTTATTTATACACTGAAGTGGAACATACGGTGGTCAGTGGTTAAAAACAATTACTGAGTAACAATCTTATCTTTCATTGCATAGGTCTTGAGGACGAAATTAATTTCATCCAACTTGTTGGCAATTACCTTTATGTACTGAGCCATTTTTTTTCTGTCAAGGAATGAAAAATTCTCAAATGATGTTATAAATAAAACATAAGTTACAAATTAAGAATTCATATAAAGCTCTGATGTATTGTGAAATAAAACCTGAAATATATTTAAGGAAAAAGTGAGTGTTTCATAAGGGAACCTACTTTCAATAATGTATAGAGTAGACATAGATATATTAGACATCTACAATGAAGAAGACAGATATCTCAGCTGTTAGGTAGCAATAGCTTCAGTCTGCAGACTGGTAAGAGTGAGAGCGTAATCTCTCCAAGATCCACTGCCGCTGAATCTTGAAGGAGCCCAAGATTCCAACTTGGTGGCATCATATTTTAATAGTCTAGGAGCACTTCCTGGTTTCTGCTGATACCAGACTAACAAATTACTAATGCCTTCACTTGTCTTGTAAATGATGGTGGCTCTTTTTCCTAGAGATACAGATTAGGAGGATGGAGTCTGGATGTCACATTTCATGCCTGAAATTGTAAAAATACAGCAAATATGTGTATAGATAATCATAATAGAATTATTTCCCACAAGTTAAAATTAGCAATAATTAGAAAGGAGCAAATGAATTCCAATGTCATCCATTCTTACCTGGAATTGCCAATGGCAGGAAGAGCAAAAGCTGAGAGGGAAGTTTCATGTCTCTGCCTTGGCCTGACATTGACTGTCTCCTCCACTGGATGTAGCCAGACAAATAAGAAGTTCTGAGTAAGTTCCCTGGGTACATGCAAATAAACTAAGCCTGGGATGAGTTGATCAGAGTAACTCAGCTGGGTGTGTCCAGGTGTCGCAAACCAGAAGAGAATATTGCATATTTTAATACTGTCAATGATATGGTATTTTACAAAAGATATTTTAAAACAGTTTGTCATTCCAATCTACAAACACAGGAATTAATTTATTTTCTCCATTGTATCAGAAACAAGATCAGAGCACAGCTGTTTAAATAAGCCATAAATATGTGAGAATGTAGATATCAAATGTTTTCATTTCTATACTTCTATAAGGAATTGTTCCACTTGAAACAATCATAATAACATGCTTATCAGAAACAGAAATAGATTTGAAATACTTTTGATGAACATATTGCACTGCTTTCCTTGTTATACTAAATATTTTGGTGTCAATATACAAAATTAATTAAAAAACATTTTATTACAGGGAGTGGAGATATGGCACAGCAATTAATAGGATTTGCTGCTCCTGCCTGAGTCCCAAGTCGGATTATGAGCACCAATGTGATTGCCAGAGCCCTTGAAACACAAGTTTAGCAGGATCCAACACAATTTTCTTGCCTTCATATACACCAGGGACAGACTTGGTATATCCAATACACATAGGCAAAATATAGACCAAACTATGATAATTTTGGTGTGTGTGTGTGTGTGTGTGTGTGTGTGTGTGTGTGTGTATAGTCAGAGGACAGTGAAAGGTAGCCAGTTCAATTGCTGTAACCTTGAAGTCTCAAGGACTTAAACTAGGTCTTCAATATTAGTGGCAAGTATCAATACTATCTGTCCTATTTCTATTTCCCTGTAAAATTTTTTAATTGTATGTCACTTATAGACCTTTCATGGAAAAAATCTACAGGTGTCATACTTAAAATATCAATAGGCTGCAATGTATCAACAACCATCTACTGGCCTCCTTAGGTGCTACATAAATGTGGTATTTAGACATACATACAAATTACACAAAGACATAGAATATAATAATAAAAATGTTTCTTATCTCAAGAATAGAACATGCATTAATGTAGTATGAACCTCTGTGGAATTCCTGGACGCCTAGGATCAATTGTTTCAAGCAAGAAAGAGAACTAAGATCAGCTCCCTGCATTTACTCCCATCTTTCCTCTATAATAGAGGTTCACAACCTTCCAATATTGAGATCCTTTATTATAATTTCTCTTACTGCACTGATCCAAAATATAAAATTAATTTATTGAGAATTACTACTGTATGCTCAATCATATTATGAAGGATTCAAGTGAGTTTTATCTTAATCATGACTTGTAGAGAAAAGAAAGATATGTATATTGGGTAGACACATCAACAAGCCCTCTCTTTTTGGCTACAGAGGCCTCCTCTCAGTGAATGCAAATCCTGTGAATCTTCAGTATTTCATTAGTAACTTTTGCTGAGTTGTAAGGGACTACATGACACTGATAAGTTACCAGTTTCTCCTTCTATATTTATATGAGAATTTTCATTTGCTGTCAATTTCATTTGTTATTATATGTGTAGGTAAAAATATACTGGACCTCTAATGAAGAAAGAAAATTAAAAGAATGGTCTCAGGGCTGTAGAAGTGTCACAATATATAAACTTCTTAGAGCATTCAAACCAAATAATCTTAGTTTGAACTTTTAATATCTGTGAGAAGGTGTCATATGTTTCTTGAAATTTGTTTATGTAAACATTGTGAAACATGCACCCAATATTTATATATATCATAGACTGAAGGAGGATGAAGAGGAGGAAAAGGAGAAGCCAGTGTGAGGTGTTAAGGGGAGAAAGGAAAATAGAAGACAACAAGAAGAACATAAAGAAGATAAAGAAGAAAAGCAAGAGGAAAAGAAAGTAAAAAAAAAAGGAGAAAGTGGAAGAAATAGGAGATGCAGAAGCAGAAACAGCAGGAGGAGGAGGAGGAGAAGAAGAAGAGGAAGAAGAAGAAGAAGGAGGAGGAGGAGGAGGAGGAGGAGGAGGAGGAGGAGGAGGAAGAAAACAAGGAGGAGGAAAAGGAGAAAAGAGGAAGAAGAAAATAATCTGGATTCTGTTCATAGCAAGGAATAATCCAACATTGGTACATGCAGCAATACCAACATGGTAGGTGAATTTAGCATCAAGACAAGAACGAGGTACATGATTAACTCAACACAAGATGAGAGAGTGTAGATAATAAGCTCTGGAGTTAGACAAGAAAAGAATAAAAGATAAACTTGAGGGAAAAAAGAGAATAAAACAAGGTACAAAATTACCTATCAAGTGTCAAAATAAGTACAGGAAAAAACTTTTGAAAGCCTTTTCCTATACTTTGACAACCTTCAGATTATTCCTTCTAGCTGGAAGGTGAGTTGTTCCATTTCAGTTAAAGTAACCAAGATATTATCTCAGAAGCTTGCCTTGAAATTTACCTAACTGAATATCTCACTGGCACACCAAGAGGCTTATCAAGTTGGGTTACAGCAAACATTTTGAAGAAGACAATCATCAATAAGCTTCACCTGAATGAAATATTGGAATCCATGAGTCATCCATAAGCACATTTACAATTATAAATGTCTAAATAGTGCTGCCTGTGAACAAATAACATGATTGTCTGGACACATCAGGGTAAGATTTTTTTCCCATTGATGTACTAGAGGCTGAAAACAATACTGGACACATACCAAGAAGATGCACCAACATGTAATAAGGACACATTCATAATGTTCATATCATATTTATTTATTAATAATATAATATTGTATATGACATATAATATTATGTATATGATATTATATAATATATAATACACACACACACACACACACACATATATATATATATATATATATATATATATATATATATATATACATATACATATATATATTAGCGAGAAGCTGAGAATCCAGATGTTCCTCAATAGAAGAATGGATACAGAAAATATGAAACATTTGCACAATGGAATAATACTCAGCTATTAAATACAACGACTTCATGAAATTCTTAGGCAAATGGATGAAACTAGAAAATATCTTCTTGAGTGGGGTTACCTAAACACCAAAGAACACACATGGTATGCACTCACTGATAAATGGATATTCACACAGAAGCACAGAATACCCAAGATACAATTCACACACCAAAAGAATCTCAAGAACGAAGACCAAAGTATGGATACCCTGGTGCTTCTTAGAAGGGAGAACAAAATACACAGAGATCGAGATACAGAACCAAAGTATGAAGCAAAGGCTGAAGTAAAGACTATCCAGAGACTGTCCCTCCTGGGGACCCATCCCATAAAATGTCACCAAACACAGACACTATTGTGGATGCCAACAAGTGCTTGCTGCCAGGAGCCTGATACAGATGTCTTCAGAGAGCCTCTGCCAGTGACTGATAAATACAGAGGGGGATGCTCTTGGCCAACCATTGAACTGAGTACAGGGTACCCAGTGGAGAAGCTAGAGAAAGGATCCAAAGAGCTGAAGGGGTTTGCGGCCCCGTAGGAACAAAAAATATGAGCACCAGTACACCCAGAGCTTCCTTGGACTAAGCCACCAATCAAAGATTACACATCGAGGGACCCATGAGGCCACCTGCAATGTAGCAGAGGCATTGTTGGACATAAAAGGGAGGAGAGGCTGTTGGTCCTGAGAAGCCTTGATGCCCCACTATAAGTGAATGCCAGAACAGGAAAGTAGGAGTGTGTGGGTTGGTGAGCAGGGAGAGTGGGCATAGCATAGGGTGTTTTCAGGGGCAAACTAGGGAAGAGGATAACACTTGAAATGTAAATAAAGAAAATATCTAATACAAATTCCAAAACAAAAGAAAATAAATTTGGGTTTGCTTCCTGTCAACCTTAAGAATATGTATAAGTCCTGATGACACTTCACCTAGAATTCTAGACTCCAATACTGTTATTTGAAAGGAAAGTAACAATGCTAACTGATGGAGGAAAAATAACCCAAAGCAAAGACTAAAGGGATTATGTCACTTGGTATGATAACGATTTACCTAGGAAGCATAAACTAATTAATACATCACAAGTTTCATAGATGAGAAACCCCATTTTGTGTTGTTCTCACAAAGAGGCTCTCAAAATGTCAGAAATGTGGAGGAAGCAAATGGCAGATATTCCTTCATGATCAAGAATAAAGAACGCATAGTGGAGGTTTAAAAGGAAGATGCTGAGAATTCCATTATCTCAATCAATAACTTAAACATCCATAGATGCTCTCAAAAGTCTTAAATAATGATAGAGTAACATGACAATACTTATCTTCACATTACGCCATAATTAAATAATTCTATGTAAGAAGTGCAGAGAATCAGAGACCAGAACATCCAATACAAAATGATTTCTCTTACAGTTTCTTCCACCTATTGGGCAATATCAGGATGGATTCATTTTTATACTTTACCCACAGAGAACCATGTTGCTCACATATGTTTTCTAAACAAAAGTCTCCAGGTAATAGAGACAAATCATTGAAAATCATTCAAAACCTACCAATGTAATTACACTGTGATATGGCTCTTGGGAAATTCTCCACAGAAACCTAGGAATAGTACATATATGCCCTCATTTCTAGAAAGCCATAATGTTAAGTGACTATTGTATTATTGACATTGTGAGGTCTCAAAGGTGATTGGTATTTCCTGTGTCTTCAGCAATGTAATCTAACCATCAACTTCTGGTATGCAGCTAAGTGCAATAACAATATCACACATTGCTTTGAGCCGCTTAGACCATCCTGGGGAAGTTGTAAAGAGGTTTCCCCTATTTTGGAAAATGAAAAATTTGCCTAATATCCATGGCTTTTGAAAGAAACATTATCATTCCATGGAGAGAATTGTCATTCAAATATTTGATAGTGTATCATAAGATAATGAGTAATATCTTATAAGCTGTAGAACAATATCTCAATACCAACATATCAACTACCTATTTACCAATTTATTCATGGACTTCATGTCTTTACCTAAGTAAATTATGAGTTTCTGTTGACATTTTAATTGTATTAAAAAGTGCACGCCTTATTTCACTTAAATGAGTAACCACATTCTCTATTACTGACTACTTACATACTAAGTATAACTAGTGGGTTTTAATAGTCAAGTAGCTGCATTGTTTGATGTGCATCTATTATTTCTCATACCCTGTATATCTCCCTTACAGACAAAACCCACTCATCTGTTTAATTTTCATAACTTTGCTCTATATCAATTTATCATTGGTCCTGCATGGTAAGCTTACTCACCTTTATCTTTTAGAGCTGATGCATATTATTGTTAAACTTTTTTTAGGTGACCTTTAATGAACAAACGCACAAAAACTTATAGAAATCAATCAGATTCCGGTGTACATTTATACTCATGATACATTTTGTGATCTGTTTTGATGATTAGTATAAGGTTTATATGTAGGTGTCACTGGTAAGTGGTGGTTCAGGGAGATGCAAATGGGACATAATGAGGACTTACAGTGCACCCTGCAGATGGACCTGGATTAAATCTCCACCTTTTTGTGAAGCACAATTGCCCAAGGCTTCACCTGAATGTTTCTATAGATTCAGAAATCCTGTTGAGAATCTTTGATGATATGAAGGGAGAGACTCTTAATTTTAGCTTTTTTCCTCTTTATACTCTCACCTTTTCTGCAAGGTTGGACCTTTAAGTTGGACTCACTTGGGGCTCTTCTTTTTTAAATTTCTTCCAGTCCTGATCCTGCTCATGTACTAGGGTCTCATATGAGTAAGAAAGAGGCATGAATAAAAGATTCAATTCCAAAATTAACATTTGGATATATATTCTGCCAAACGGATAATATTACATTAAATTATAATGCATTGTTTGAAATAAATTCAACAACATTTTAGAATGAACTCATTTTTGTTTCTTTCTAAATAAATCTTAACTTATGAAACCTAGTAAAATGAATATTCATAAGTTGCCTACATAATATGGTCAATAAATAATTATGCAGAAAACACCCAAGAATCTTTCACTATTACATAAAATCTAAATGAAAATACTAAAGATTTTGGATTGTTGTAGTACACTTTTTGTTACCTGCAGTATGATGTCTACCCCAAATTTCTAGGCAAAAATCTACATAAAGACAGAAAACTGAAATAAATTACAACATTTTTCTACCCAATTGAAAACATCTATTCATTTGGAAGACTTTTCCCATTTGCACATA
Organism: Apodemus agrarius; assembly: GCA_964023405.1. Taxonomy (NCBI): domain Eukaryota; kingdom Metazoa; phylum Chordata; class Mammalia; order Rodentia; family Muridae; genus Apodemus; species Apodemus agrarius. The sequence continues at coordinate 95,953,906 of OZ030006.1, read as the reverse complement.
ACCATGAGTCTCTAATAATTTCTGTTAATATGAGATATGAATAATGGAATATACATGTTTCTAAAAATAAACCCTATGACTTGAGCATAGTAAGCCAGTGTGACTTATTAATATCACCAGCCCGTGTGACTAAGATTTCTGTGCATTGTTCTTATAATTGTTTGTCATAAAGATGGCAATGGATTTGTCACTTTGTACTGTCACCTATATTTTATTCACCAATAGAATAAAATGAATATTTGGAAGGATTCTTCTAAGTAGGAACCAGTGTTTGTCCCTTGCCCTGCTATGTAGATGAGATAGAAACCAAGATCCTTTTTCTGAAACCATATGTGTAATCAAGAATAACATCTATGTAGACTTCCTTAGATCACTTGTGAGAAAATCACAGTAATTGTTAAATATAAGCCCACAAGAGCTATGCATCTAGAGGCTTTATCTTTACATAGTTCTTTCTGGTGTACAAGAAAATTTGGGAGTATACTTCTGCATAAATATCAGCACATAGATGTATGGGGGAAAAGTACAATGATGAGTTTAGGGTTATAAAACATTAGTATGAAAACTCATTTTCTTGTGATTACTGTGCACCATAAATTTAATTTCTGTTGTAGACCACAAATTACATATTATAAAATTAAAAAGAGGAGGTGAGATTAAGGAAAAGCAGATATGAGAAATTAGAATATTTAGCTCAAATTAAAAAACAAGATCCAAGTTATGCTTTAGGAGGTGGAACATTGACAACATGTATGACTTTGTAACTGGCTCTGATTGAGCTTTAGTACAAAAAAACTATTTTGAGAACATTATTTTTTTAAAGAAAGCATTGTATTATATAGGAACTCCTCCACACTTCACTATGCAACCTACAATACATAATCAAGGTTACATATTTGTTCAAGTGGGACTTTGGCATACAATATCATTTTTTTCCTCTTCTACATTTATTCAATGAAAAGATAAAGTCTCAGGGTTTCTGTTTGTGATTTCTATTCTTCACATTTTCTTATACATGTTACTGATTAGTGTGGCCTTGTGTCTCTAAGCTTTATTCACTAAAGTGATCCTGGAGTTCATTATTACAATGAATTCTGAGTATCCAGGGTGAATTGTCATTCATTCATATGACCAACCTGTTACAATTATTTCCTATTATGAACTATTTTGACATGTGAACTAGAGAAAGTGCAGTACATAACATCTTATATTATAGTGAAAAAGAATGAAAACAGAAGATGTATACTTAATATCATATACTTTCAGTTCTAACTAAATGTGTTTGCATAGTGACCCCTAGGGATTACACACTTCTTACATTTGATACAGTTGCCTCCCCAGAGGGGCAACAGATTGCCTTGAGTAGAATCAACGTCTATGAACAACCGAAGATTTTCATCTCAGATCTACGCTCTTTGTTCCTCTTCAATTGACAGGAGATTGAGAAAGTAATAAAGTACCTATTTAGGCTCCCTCTCATAGAAAATACAAGAAGGATAGCAGAAAATTTCATCATTCTATCAATGTGCTGAGAAATTCATTATCCAGAGACAACCAATTCTTCCCTTAAAATTCCTTTCCTTTAAATATATAATTCATAAACACACACACACACACACACACACACACACACACACATATAAACCATGGGCCCATGTACAACTATACATAATCTACACACACACACACACACACACACACACACACATTATATGTTAAATAGCATTTTCTGATATTACATATATGAAAATGAGTGATGCCTTAACATAGTGTTCTGCTATCTTGTCTCCTATACTGCTTACAAAACAAAACCTTGAAAAGAAAAGACATGTCACATATATACAACAAGTGTACTTGTTGGGTCCATGTATCAAGACAAATTAGTAAATTTCTCTTAGCATCATTTGTGCTGTTGTGAGATTAGTATCTAATATTATACCTATAGGGGCCTTACATCATTGCAAATCCATATGTATGTGTATGCATGACAGACCACAAAACAAATGAATCTTACACACAGTGTGGCAACATGCTCCAAAAATAGAAGAGTGTACGAAAATAAATTGGATTTAGGCAACATAATTATGTAACTTCCCATGTGTCTGGTTTACATTTCAGATTATCTGAACCTGTTAACATTTTTATTGTTTCAGTAGTAGGTAGTATTCTAAGTCAAAATTTGCAGGACTTCTGCCGTGAGCTGACAACTATAAAGTATAGAAGACTTACAGGAAGAATCTGTGGCATTTCTCCAAACTTTACGGCTATACTGCACCAAGTGCTATGTAAATAGCAAGGAGAAACCTATTGCTCATCCAGATAGATTTATTAGGAATGAATTGATATATGGTTAGACAAAAAAGAGAGCTAGGTGTTCATTCAGAGGAACTAAGTTTGTCCCTCAGCATTCACATTTGGTGGCTCACAATGAATTGCAATAACAGCAGTTATAGGAAATGCTACAAAATTTCAAGACTCTGGCATGCATTAATATATATATATATATATATATATATATATATATATATATACATATATATATATATATATATATATATATATATATATATATATATATATATATATATACATATATATATATATATATATGTATATGGCTTACAAACATATACATAATTACAAAAACAAAGTTCAAATAAGTTTTCTCTTGCTATTTTATAATTATTGGTTTCACTATAATTTGGAATAAATGTTTATATTCAACTACAAAGAATTCACCAAAGAAAGTTATTCCAAGGCAGTTTTACATTCAGTATTAGAAAAGTAGGGAAAATTGCATTTATTCTATCTCTTTGTAGCCTACACACATCACAATCTCATATTCATGAAAAAGGGCTTACATTATTATATAATCCCAGAATATCATGAAAATTCACAGAACATGGAGCCTTAGGCATAATTTCAACCCCTTTATTATACAACTCATCTCTTATTTGATAGAACAGCATCTTACTTTATTACTATTGATTTTTATTTCTAAAGGTGTCCATTTAGTATGCCAGATGAAAAATGGAAAAGTATATGAAGATAAAAAAATGAACCACTTTTGAACCTTGAAGGAACCCCTGATTTCACTTTGGATTTATGTTATAATAAGAGTTTAGGAACATTTCCTGGTTATCAAGCTAATGCTATAGTATCAGACTAATTACACAGTATTCTCCTCACTTACCATGAAATAATGGTGACTCTGTATCCTAGATATCAAAATGAATACAATGGGGATCAGACCAATTGTATGCCTCATATCATGCCTGTGAATGAAAACATGCAGACAATATGCACGGTTAATCAAGATAGAAATGACTTATCTGAAGTTTCAAGTAAAATTGATTATAAATGTTCAAAGAATAGAATGGCAATCAAAAAATGTGTCCTGGGCTGAAGAGAAAGCTCAGTGGTTAAGAGCACTGACTGCTTTTCCAAAGCTCCTGATTTCAAATCCCAGCAACCACATGGTGGCTCACAAGAATCTGTAATGAGATCTGATGCCCTCTTCTGGAGTGTCTGGAGACAGCAACAGTGTACTCATATATAATAATTTAATAAATATAATTGAATAGCAAAATGAATAAAAAAACGTTTCCTTCTTTATATACCTTCCTAGACATCCTTACATACCTGAGTTACAAAACAGCCAGAACACCAGAAGCTGAGAGGGAGCCTCTATGTCTGCACTGCAAACTGATATTAATTAACTCTTGGATAGGGTGCAACCAGACAAATAAAAAGTTTTGAGTCATAGTAGTAGATCAATGCAAATAATCAGAACCTGGGAAGGGCTTTGTCTGGGTCTCCAATACCAGACAAGAATATTGAAATTTTTGCAGACTATTTATACAAATGGCAAACATTATTACAAAAGATACTTTGAACATTTTGAGCATTACTATGGATATAGGCACTGGTGTTATTTAATTTTCTCCACTAAATTAAAATCATGTAGAGAACCACTGTTTGTGACTTGAACTTTTACTCTAAAACCTTTTTTTTCTTGTAACACTTGTATAAGGAGGAAGTAAGTTCACTCATTCTACCAATTAGTCACAGGGATTGAACCTAGGTTTTCCACTCTGTTGGAGAATATCTTTTACCAACTTTGCACTTAACCGATTGGGCCATTTGAACATCCCTAAAGTGATTTTTATGTTTTAAATGTATGCCATTTTCAGTCCACCTTGGCAAAATCTGCAGGTGCTCAATAGGCTGCAATGTATTTCTGCCATTCTCTAATATTGTCCACAGTACCTCAGTAAATGGGGAAAGTAGTGAAACTGGTGATTTTGACAAATTATCTTCCTCCAGGGCAGGGGAGATGATCAGCTATTAAGAGCACTGGCTATTTTTCCAGAGGCCCTGAATTCACCTACCACAATGTACATGGAAACTCACAGTCCTCTGTAACCCTAATTCCAAAATATTCAATATCCAACACCTCTTTTAGCTTCCTTGGGCTATAAATGAGACACATAGTCATATATATGCAAGTAAAACACCCAGTGGCATAAAACAAAATAAGAACAAATTCTCCACGATTTCTAGAACATTTATTTTTGAGTTTCATACAGCTACACAACAAACAGGGTATCATATCTAAACTCATTTCTTCCCTCTCATTCTTTTTATATCCCTGAAATACAACCACCTTTCCAAATTTCCTCACATCTCTTTCTTTATAGCCTACTTGCTCTAGTTAGTGTTGCCCACATGTGCATTGATATGGGGCCATCTTCTGAAAAATAGTAATCCTACAAGATGCTATATTCTCTAATACTAATGGTTCTGCCTCTCCGAAATCCACTATAGTACTAACTGCTCAGTACAGTTTGAAACCTGGAGATGAACTTGCCATAGTGACCAGGATTTTGACTGCCATTAACTTTCAGATAATTACTTTTCTATGAGTTCATGATCTCAATAGCCACACCATGTCAAGAAGTCAGCATTTCACAGCCCTTCTTCTACTAGCTGGGTTTTACATTTGATCTGCATCTATTCTATGACATTTTCTGAAACTCAAGATAAAGATAAAAGTTAGATGTCCCATAGCAATCTAAGCATTAAGTGTCTGGTTCTGTCATCATTCTGGCTATTCCTATGTTTCCCCATTGACTTATGAGCAATAAAAAAGAAACTTCATGTACCAAAGTAGAAAAGAAATAAAGAAACCAAATGCCTGGACAGTTCTATGCACTTATACTTTTTTTCCATTATAAGAGAGACTTCATATCTTAAAAAATGCTATTACACCATAGAAAGGTTGATTTATCCAGCTTTAGTCTTTTATTAGAAGGTACTTTGTCCATAGAAAATTGATTTTGTCATGTCCTGTGTCCATGATGTGTTTTCTATCCATCAACATGGTCACACTATTATGTTTTATTTGGAACCAAAGGTCGTTCAAAATAGCCTGTATTATTTTGACATATTCATATTCAAGTCATTTTACCTAGAAGCCAGATCATGTCAGGTACATCCATAGCAGGCTGAGGAGCCCTTGGCACCTTCCACCTTGAGAAACTCAGAAAACCACAATCCCTACTGCTACTGTCCTTTGAGGTAAAGAAAAGTAGAAAACACATTTAGGAATACAGTCCTGTTTTGCTGACCTCTTGATGTTGGAAATTCAACCCAGGAGTTCCACAGACCGACTCAGTCAGGAACACACACCTGTGGGAGAACCAAGGTCTTTGGTAAGCAGGAAGGCACAAGCAAATCAATTTTCTATGGACAAAGTACCTTCGAATAAAAGACTAAAGCTGGATAAATCAACCTTTCTATGGTGTAATAGCATTTTTTAAGATATGAAGTCTCTCTTATAATGGAAAAAAAGTATAAGTGCATAGAACTGTCCAGGCATTTGGTTTCTTTATTTCTTTTCTACTTTGGTACATGAAGTTTCTTTTTTATTGCTCATAAGTCAATGGGGAAACATAGGAATAGCCAGAATGATGACAGAACCAGACACTTAATGCTTAGATTGCTATGGGACATCTAACTTTTATCTTTATCTTGAGTTTCAGAAAATGTCATAGAATAGATGCAGATCAAATTCCTCAGTGAAGAAATGACAGACACACCAGATGTAGGTTGAGTCTGAATGCACTTTATTGTTTTCAAGCAGAAACTTTTATACATAAAAGTTGGCATTATATTTCTGAAAATAAATGTATCCAGTGAAGCAATCACAAAGAATGACTAACATAAGGATCTGGCACAAGATATAAAATCAATCAGTTATAAACTTCAGTGATCACTTGTGAAGCATCAAATCCCTTGATCAGAATATCTGTAGTTAGTGATAAACTTTCAGAAGTTCAAAAGTTCTCAAGAACACTTAGTTATACCCTTAGATCCTATACTAATTAATGACTATTCATGTGTAATCCTTATCTAACATCTAGCTTCTGTCTTATGAGGCTCTTGAGGCTCACTTTGAAACTATACTTAACTGATGCTCTCCATACCACGATGTCAAAGCTACCCTTGCCTACACACTTGTAGCCATAAAAATTCATATATTGTTTGGAGGTTATTTCATCAATTTATGATCAATCAATATATTATTTATGTTACAGTCATATAACTGATCAAAAAGCAAAGCAATGGATTTCTGAGAAGAGAAATCATGGCCAGTGCTGCATTTCAAAGAATGAACTTTCATTTAACTTCCTCACTTGTATACTCAAATCTCAGGCTTTCAGGAACATCTCGTAAATGTAGAAACAGATCAGAGGAAAGTCACACAGGCAAGGCTGCCATGAGAAATTCAGCTCAGTATTTTCTCCGGCCAGGGAGTTCCACAATCAACTTCCCCAGCGGACAGCCTCATCATAGAGACAAAGCCTTTACCTGTGGACACTGTCACACAGAGTCCACCGGGGTTCCTGTGGCATGAGTATGATTTCTTCTCTCAAAATTCTCATTTACCCATACTTTACTAGGATGGAATCCCCCAGAAACAATCATGTCAATATTTGTATGTATGCTGGAATCATCTTTCTTCTGGTCTTGATTAGGTGCCAGTCATTAGACCACCTGAATTCAGCTTCTTGGAAGTTTTTAGGAGACACAATTAGCCTAAGTTAGGGTTTTGCTGCTATGACCAGACACCTTGACTGAAGTAACTCTGATAAAGACATTTAATTGGGACTGGCCTGCAGGTTCAGATGTTCAATCCATTATCATCAAGGTGCAAACATGTCAGCATCCAGGCAAGCATGGTGCAGGAGGGGATGAGAGTTCTATATCTTTATTTGAAAGCTGCTAGCAGAAATTTGGTTTGCAGCCAGCTATGATTAGAGTCTTAATGCCACACACAAAGTGATATATCTACTCCAACAGGGGCATAGCTCCTAATAGTGACACTCCCTGGGCTGAGCATATATGAACCATCATACAATCTTAGAGCAAATCTCCAGTTTCTCTGGCTCTTAAAATGTTTCTACCCACTCGGCAATGATCCCTAGGCTACAGGAGCAGAAAGAATGTTGTAGTTGGATAATTTGGGACTGGTCACCACATAATCTCCTCCTAATCTCTGCATTTTGATTATTTGTGTGTGTGTTTTCTTTTTTTTTTTTGAATGGTCTTTATCTCTTGTGAGGTGAAGTTGCATATTACATGTATAAAACATATGAAATGAACAAACTGCATTTATTTGTCATGAACAGAAGGAATAAGAGGTACTGAATCTGAGACAGAGCAAGGAGTATAGATGGATATGTACGAATGGAAGAAATGGAAGTGGCAAACAGTATGTGGCTATATTATATTTTTTAAATAAGAAAATGATTATAACACAGCATATTTCTTACATATAATTCAAGTCAACAAAAATGACAAGCTTACCAAAAATATTTAAAGGGGATAAATATTCCAGTATGAATAAAAACTGCTTTAATTTCATAACATAATTCCCTTTTGCCAATCTGTCTCTCCTCTTTGAATTGAAAAATAGCAGCTATGCTGTGTAGGCCTATACAGATTATGGTCAATTGGTGTTGAAGTGATAGAGATATTCAATATCATGTTTCTTAACTTAAAATAGTACATGGTTCTGGTTCATGTGAATAATATTTTCAAATTACAAGGCCAGAAAAAATATTTCATTTTCAATGGAAACATGATTTCAAATTTCAAGTATTTACAAATTACTATACTTATACCATGGTATGAGGTGTCACTCCATCTACAATTCAAAAGCAGCCACATGATCATAAGATGACATCATCATGTGCCATCCTTTTAGAACTTCATTGGCTATTCTACAATTTGTTATACTATGGTTTGAAATCAAATAACTTGTTACCAACCTTACTATAAGTAGATTCTAGATTATTTTATCTATTTGTAAACTCATTGTAAAACAAAGAATAGATGATATGTATGTTTTTTCATTTCATAATGACATGAAATGTGGTATGTGTGTGAATGTGTCTGACTGTGTGTACATTATTATTATTATGTCTATAACTTCTAGATGTAAAGAATCATCCAACTAGTCAAAGCATTTTTTTTCCTAAACAAACTACTACTGGGCATGCAAATGTAGTTTTTCTCTTAGACTCTAAAATAGACATTATGCAACTCTATCTTCATTTTGGCTATCTTAATAGTAGATGGCAGCACTATCACATTTCTTTTTTTTTTTAATTTTTATTTTCTATGTTCTATGTTTACATTCAAAAGGCTTTCCCCTTTCCCAGTTCCCACCCACCATAGTTCCCATAGTTCCTCTCCCCCCCAACTGTTCCCCAATCATTCCCCCTCCCCCCTCGGTTTCTTTACTAAACTGGATGCAATCTTTACAGGCCCAGGGTCCTCTCCTTTCTTCTTCTTGGGAATCATTTGACTTGCTATTTGTGTCTTGAGTATTTAGTGCTTCTGGGCTCATTAATATCCACTTATCAGTGATTGCATTTCATGTGTATTCTTTTGTGACTGGGTTAGCTCACTCAGGATGATATTTTCCAGGTCTAACCATTTACCTACAAATTGCATGAATTCATTATTTTTAATTGCTGAGTAGTATTCCATTGTATAAATATACCACATTTTCTGTATCCATTCCTCCTTTGAGGGATATTTGGGCTCCTTCCAATTTCTGGCTATTATAAACAAGGCTGCTATAAACATAGTGGAGCATGTGTCCTTATTGCATGCAGGGGAATCCTCTGGGTATATGCCCAGGAGTGGTATGCCAGGGTCCTCTGGAAGTGACATGCCCAATTTTCTGAGGAACCGCCAAACTGATTTCCAGAGTGGTTTTACCATTTTGCAATCCCACCAACAGTGGAGGAGTGTTCCTCTTTCTCCACATCCTCGCCAGCACTTGTTGTCTCTTGAGTTTTTAATCTCAGCCATTCTGACTGGTGTGAGGTGGAATCTCAGGGTTGTTTTGATTTGCATTTCCCTGATGACTAATGATGTTGAACATCTTTTAAGGTGTTTCTCGGCCAACCGAATTTCTTCTGGTGAAAATTCTTTGTTTAGCTCTGTGCCCCATTTTTTGATAGGGTTATTTGGTTCTTTGCGGTCTAACTTCTTGAGTTCTTTGTATATATTGGATATTAGCCCTCTGTCGGATGTGGAGTTGGTGAAGATCTTTTCCCACTTTGTTGGTTGCTGTTTTGTCCTTCTGACAGTGTCCTTTGCTTTGCAGAAACTTTGTAAATTTATGAGGTCCCATTTGTCGATTCTTGATCTTAGAGCATAAGCTATTGGTGTTCTGTTCAGGAAATTTTCCCCTGTGCCCAAGTCCTCCAGGGTCTTCCCAAGTTTCTTTTCTAATAGTTTCAGTGTGTCTGGTTTTATGTGGAGGTCCTTGATCCACTTGGAGTTGATCTTAGTGCAAAGAGATAAGAGTGGGTCAATTCGCATTCTTCTGCATGTTGACCTCCAGTTGAACCAGCACCATTTGTTGAAAAGGCTATCTTTATTCCACCGGATGGTTGCGGATCCTTTATCAAAGATCAAGTGACCAGAAGTCTGTGGGTTAATTTCTGGGTCTTCAATCCTGTTCCATTGATCTGCTTGCCTGTTGCTATACCAATACCATGCAGTTTTTAACGCAATTGCTCTGTAGTACTGCTTGAGGTCAGGGATATTGATTCCCCCAGAAGTCCTTTTATTGTTCAGAATAGTTTTTGCTATCCTGGGTTTTTTGTTGCTCCAGATGAATTTGAGAATTGCTCTTTCTAGATCTATGAAGAATTGAGTTGGGATTTTGATGGGGATCGCATTGAATCTGTATATTGCTTTTGGCAAGATGGCCATTTTTACTATATTGATTCTGCCAATCCAGGAGCAAGAAATATTTTTCCATCTTCTGAGGTCTTCTTCGATTTCCTTCTTCAAAGACTTGAAGTTCCTGTTGTACAGATCTTTCCCTTGTTTGGTTAGAGTTATGCCAAGATACTTTATGTTGTTTGTGGCTATTGTGAAGGGTGTTATTTCCCTAATTTCTTTCTCAGCCTGCTTTTCCTTTGAGTACAAGAAGGTCACTGACTTGCTTGAGTTAATTTTATAACCTGCCACTTTGCTGAAGTTGTTTATCAGCTGTAGAAGTTCTCTGGTGGAGTTTTTTGGATCGCTTAGGTAAACTATCATATCGTCTGCAAATAATGATAGTTTCACTTCTTCCTTTCCAATTTGTATCCCTTTGACTTCCTTATGTTGTCTAATTGCTCTTGCTAGAACTTCAAGTACTATATTGAAAAGATATGGAGAGAGAGGGCAGCCTTGTCTAGTCCCTGATTTTAGTGGGAATGCTTCAAGTTTCTCTCCATTTCTTTTGATGTTGGCTACTGGTTTGCTGTAGATTGCTTTTACTATGTTTAGGTATGGGCATTGAATTCCTGCTCTTTCCAAGACTTTTAGCATGAAAGGATGCTGAATTTTGTTGAATGCTTTTTCAGCATCTAATGAGATGACCATGTGGTTTTTTTCTTTCAGTTTGTTTATGTAGTGGATTACATTGATGGATTTCCATATACTGAACCATCCCTGCATCCCTGGGATGAAGCCTACTTGATCATGGTGGATGATTGTTTTGATGTGCTCTTGCATTCGGTTAGCAAGAATTTTATTTAGTATTTTTGCATCTATATTCATCAGAGAAATTGGCCTGTAGTTCTCTTTCTTTGTTGGATCTTTTTGGGGTTTAGGTATTAGCGTAATTGTGGCTTCGAAGAATGAGTTGGGCAGTGTCCCTTCTGTCTCTGTTTTGTGGAATAGTTTGAAAAGTATTGGTGTTAAGTCTTTTTTGAAGGTCTGGTATAATTCTGCACTAAAACCATCTGGTCCCGTACTTTTTTTGGTTGGGAGGCTTTCTATAACCCCTTCTGTTTCTTTAGGGGTTATGGGACTATTTAGCTGATCTACTTGATGCTGATTTAATTTTGGTATTTGATATCTGTCTAGGAAATTGTCCATTTCCTCCAGATTCTCCAGTTGTTTTGAGTACAGACCTTTGTAGTAGGATCTGATGATCTTTTGAATTTCCTCAGTTTCTGTTGTTATGTCTCCCTTTTCATTTCTAATTTTGTTAATTTGTATACTGTCTCTGTGTCCTTTGGTTAGTCTGGCTAAGGGTTTATCTATCTTGTTGATTTTCTCAAAGAACCAGCTCCTGGTCTTGTTGATTCTTTGTATGGTTCTCTTTGTTTCTATTTGATTGATTTCAGCCCTGAGTTTGATGATTTCTTGTCTTCTTCTCCTCCTGGGTGAATTAACTTGTTTTTCTTCCAGGGCTTTAAGGTGTGCCATTAAGTTGCTAGTGTATGCTCTCGCCAGTTTCTTTTTGGATGCACTTAGAGCTATGAGTTTTCCTCTTAGCACTGCTTTCATTGTGTCCCATAGATTTGGGTAGGTTGTACCTTCATTTTCATTGAATTCTAAAAAGTTTTTGATTTCTTTTTTTATTTCTTCCTTGACCAAGGTGTCATTGAGTAGAGTATTGTTCAATTTCCATGTGTATGTGGGCTTTCTGTTGTTTTTGTTGTTATTGAAGACCACTCTTACTCCCTGGTGATCTGATAGGAGGCATGGGATTAGCTCGATCTTCTTGTATTTGTTGACATCTGTCTTGTGACCAATTATATGGTCTATTTTGGAGAAGGTACCATGTGGAGCTGAGAAAAAGGTATATTCTTTAGCTTTAGGATGAAATGTTCTATATATATATATCTGTTAAATCCAGTTGGTCCAGAGTTTCAATTAGTTTCACTGTGTCCCTGTTTAGTTTCTGCTTTCCTGATCTGTCCATTGAGGAGAGTGGAGTGTTGAAGTCACCCACAATTATTGTGTTAGGTGTAATGTGTGCTTTAAGCTTTAGTAAGGTTTCTTTTACGAATGAGGGTGCCCTTGCATTTGGAGCATAGATGTTCAGTATTGAGAGCTCTTCTTGGTGGATTTTCCCTTTGGTCAGCAAAAAGTGACCTTCTGAGTCTCTTTTGATGATTTTAGGTTGGAAGTCAATATTATCTGATATTAGAATGGCTACTCCAGCTTGTTTCCTGAGACCATTTGCTTGTAAAATTGTCTTCCAGCCTTTTACTCTAAGGCAGTGTTTGTCTTTAACACTGAGATGGGTTTCCTGTATGCAGCAAAATGTAGGGTCCTGTTTCCGTATCCAGTCTGTTAATCTACGTCTTTTTATTGGGGAATTGAGTCCATTGATGTTAAGAGATATTAAGGAATAGTAATTATTTCCTCCAGACATTTTTGAAATTATATTTATTTATTTTATTTATTTTTTTATATTCGAGAGGTTACCTTCTTTTAGGTTTGATGAGAGGAGGTTTCTATCTTGTTTCTTCCCGGGTGTAGTTTCCGTCCTTGTCTTGGTGTTTTCCCCCTATTATCCTTTGTAGGGCTGGATTTGTGGAAAGATATCGTGCAAATTTGGTTTTGTCATGGAATACCTTGATGTCTCCATCTATGGCGATTGAGAGCTTTGCTGGGTAAAGTAGTTTTGCCTGAAGTTTGTGTTCTCTTAGAGTTTGCATTATATCTGCCCAGAATAATCTAGCTTTCATGGTCTCAGGTGAGAAGTCTGGTGTTATTCTGATAGGTCTTCCTTTATAAGTTACTTGGCCTTTTTCTCTTGCTGCCTTTAATATTCTTTCTTTGTTTAGTACATTTGGAGTTTTGATTATTATGTGACGGGATGTATTTCTGTTCTGGTCCAGTCTGTTTGGGGTTCTATAGGCTTCTTGTATATTCATGGGCATCTCTCTCTTTAGGTTGGGGAAGTTTTCTTCCATAATTTTGTAGAAGATATTTGCTGGCCCTTTAACTTGTACATCTTCATTCTCGTCTATACCTATGATCCTTAGGTTTGGTCTTCTCATTGTGTCCTGGATTTCCTGGATGTTTTGGGTTACAGCCTTTTTGCATTTAGTATTTTCTTTGACTGTTGAATCAATGGTTCCTATGGTATCTTCGGCTTCTGATATTCTGTCTTCTATCTCTTGTATTCTATTGTTGATATTTGCATCTATGGCCCCTGATTTCTTCCCAAGGTTTTCTATCTCCAATGTTGTCTCCCTCTGCGATTTCTTAGTTGTTTCTACTTCTGTTTTTAGTACCTGGATGGATGTGCTCAGATCTTTCGCTTGCTCGATTGTGTTTTCATGTATTTCTTTAATAGATTTTTGTGTTTCCTCTTTCATAGCTTCTACTTGTTGGCCCACGTTCTTCTGTATTTCTTTAAGTGATTTTTGTCTTTCTTCCTTATTGTCTTCTTCTTTTTGATCCATCTTCTCCTGCATTTCTTGAAGTGATTTTTGTATTTGCCTTGTAAAGGCTTCTAACTTTTGATCCATTTTCTCCTCTATTTCTTTACGAGATTTTTCTATGTGTTCAGCTACCAGCATCCTGACCAGTGATTTTATATCCAAGTCTTGTTTTTCTGGTGTTTTGTGGTATCCAGGGCTTCCTGTTGTTGGCGAACTGGGTTCAGATGCTGTCATGTTGCCTTGATTTCTGTTAGTGACATTCCTTCGTTTACCTTTTGCCATCTGGTTATTTCTGGTGTTAGTTGACCTTGTTGTCACTGGCTGGTGTTTGAATCTCCTGCAAGGCTGGGCTTACCTGTTGTTTCTCTACTGGTGGTTATGCGTGATTGCTGCTCAACGGGATCACGAGCTGGCTGCCACCCGCTGACTTTGTGCACGGCCTGAGGTCTCTGGGAAGTGTGGGAGAGTGCAGCAGAGCCTCGGTAGGTGCTGCTGGACCTGCCTAGTAGGCAGAGCCTAGCCGATCCCCTCACGTGGTAGCCCCTGATGGAATCTATCTACCTGTGCCTTTCCAGCTGTGTCCTGGTTGCAATATGGAGGCCTGCTGCTATCGCTGGTCCGGGGTCCTGGGGAGCTGGGTGGATCCGGCTGCCTCAGTGCACGTCCTAAGCTCGCAGGGATGTGCTGCAGAGCCTAGGAGCCTGTGCCCGCCTCTGGGCAGGAGCAGCGCTCCCTGCTCTAGTTCCAGACGGAGTCCCTACCTGCGCCTTTCCAGCTGTGTCCTGGTTGCAATATGGAGGCCTGCTGCTATCGCTGGTCCGGGGTCCTGGGGAGCTGGGTGGATCTGGCTGCCTCGGTGCACGTCCTAAGCTCGCAGGGATGTGCTGCAGAGCCTAGGCGCCTGTGCCCGCCTCTGGGCGGGAGCTTAGCAGCGCTCCCTGTTCTAGTCCTAGTCCCAGACAGAGTCCCTACCTGCGCCTTTCTAGCTGTGTCCTTGTTGCAATATGGAGGCCTGCTGCTATCCGCACTATCACATTTCTATTCATACAATATCACCAAATTTAGAGTTGTAATTCATTAAGATTAGAAAACAAGAAATTGTTTGTGATAGCCAGAAGCTGGAAACAACCCAGATGTACAACGACAGAAGAATGGATACAAAACATGTGGTTCATTTACACAATGGAATACTACTCAGCTATTAAGAATGGGGGTGCCCTGAATTCTTCAAGGAAATGGATGGAATTGGAAAATATAATCCTGAGTAAGGTAACTCAGACCCAAAATGACATGCATGGTATGTATTTACTAATAAATAACTGTTAGACAAGAAAGCAGTGAATACTCAAGATACAGTCCACTGAACTAAAAAAGTCAGCACTCTGAAGGGCACAAATAAGGACACCTCAGTCCTACTTGGGAGGGAGGAGAAAGCAAACACAATTGAGGAGGGAGGGAGGAACCAGGGAGAAAAAGGGAATAGGTGCACAAAGAAGATGCTATGATAGTGTACTGGATGTGGGGAAAGGAATGTTTGGTGATTCAGACTCTTAGAAGTCCCAGGGTCCAGATTAGTTGATTCTGTTTGTCTTCCTGTGGAGTTCTTCTCTCCTTTGGGGTCCCACAATCCTTCTTTCTCTTCCTCCATAATATTCCCCAAGTTCCATCCAGTTTAGATGTGAGTGTCTGGATGTGTGTGAGTCAGGTGCTGGGTGGGGACTCAAAGGAAAACATGACTCTGTCTAAAAGCATATATACAGGAAAAATTTGGGGTTGACAGTTTTGTAGATGGGTTGGTGTCTCTATTGCTCCCTGTGTTTCCTGTCTGGATAAAGGAAGTGGGATCTTCAGCTTTCATATCCTCAACATAGTGAGGCACAACTAAGGTCACCCCCATTGATTAACAGACATCTCCCTTATTCCAGTTTTCTGTGTAGTGCCGGAGCTGTCCCCTACCTTCTTATCCCTGTCAATTGTAGATTTCAATTCATTTCCATGGCCATCTAACCATCTCTTCTGTCCTTCCCCATGCATGATCCTGAATACCCATTCCCTTCCCGCTCCTCTCCCTCCTAGTTCCTTCCCTTTATCTGCTTTTTATGGCTATTTATTCTCCCTCCTAATTGAGATTCAATCATCCTTTTTTGGGCCTTCCTTATTGTTTTGCTTTTTTGGCCATGTAGACTGTAACATAGTACCTGTATTTTATGATTAATAGCCATTTATAAGTGAAGGCATACTGTGTCATTTTAGTAGAGAGTTGTCTCACTCAGGATGATATTTTCAAGTTTCACCTATTTGCCTGCAGAATCCATGATGTCTTGGTTTTTAATAACTGAATAGTGTTCCATTGTGTGCATGCACATTTTCTTTATTCATTCATAACTTGAAGGACAGCTAGGGTGTTTCCAGTTTCTGGCTTTTATGAATAAAGCTGCTATGTACATTGTTGAGCACCTTTGTGAGATGTTCGATCACCTTTTGGGTATATGACCATGTGTGGCATAACTGGGTCTTTAAGTAGAGCTATTGTTAGACTTCTGAGAAAATGCCAAATTGATTTCCAAAATTGTATAATTATGAAGTGCCACCAGCAGTGAAGGAATGTTTCCCTTGTTCCACATCCTTGCCAGCATGGGCAAGTTTTTAATCTTCACTATTCTGATAGGTGTGAGATGAAACCTAAACAGGAGCTGGTGCTATCTCAATAGCTGATGCCTGTACATGGAATATGTTCTACTAGCTTGGATGTATTGTTTAGACTGGCAGAGACTTGAAGTGCCAGGGTAGGTGGGAGACCCAGGGCCCTCCCACCTAGTCAGAAGAGAAGGAAGAGAGTAGTGGTGGAATTTTGTGGGAGGAGGATCAGGATGGAGCAGTGAGCCACATGCAAAGTGAATACTTAATAAAACTTAATTAATCAATTTAAATTTTAAAAATAGAAAGGAAACAAGAAGTCTTCAAGCTCTCAAGCTCTCTCAATTCACTTGGCACCCAAGGAGATCTCCAATCTCTGCCTGGTTTCAATAACAGTCATTGTAGTCATATCACCAAGGGTTCTTGGAGGAAATTGAGCTAGTAAGAATTTAATATTTGATGTTTCTGGGGGTTCTGGAGACTTCCTAGCATTTAAAAGTATGTATTGCTTTTGTGGAAGACCTAACTCACTTGGTGATATTTACATGAAGGCCTACAGTCATTCATTACTCTAGTACTGAGGTATATGAGGCAGTCTTCTGACTTATTTGTGTAACCAACATGCATGCTATGCAAATATATTCATGCAGGCAAACTACTCATAAACACAGAATATAAGGAATAAATAAATCTAAAAAAAATATAGATTACTGTTCCATCTCATTAGAATACAAATGAATTTCAGTTTTATCGTGATGGTCGTGGAGACATCACTTCATCTACCAGTGTGCTGATGTATTTGTATTATATAACACCACATGTGATATAGTATCCTTAACTGGTGAAATATAAAACCAATATTTAAATAAAAAATAATGGAAGATTTTTCATTCTGAAGTAACCACAATAAGATGAGAAACTATCTACTAAATATAATGAAAGATAAGACCATATATTATTTGGAAGGAAGAGTAGCCATTTAGTCAGAATTGTGTGCCCAACAAGGCATACTTTATAATTACCTTGAATTCAACAATTTTTAGGTCAGTTTCTCTCAATACCTCTATCTATTCAGAGTCTCTCTGTTGTTTGTCATAATTGTTGACAAAATGTGGAAGAAGTCTTTCGTGAAGGAAGGAATGAGAAATCGTTCCTAAAAAAAATATAGAGACATAGCCATGCTATGCTAACTTCATTATGGTTATGCTAACGTCAAAGTTAGAGGAAGATACCTAAAAGTTTTTCTAAGGAAAAGAAAAACTTTGTTTTAAATAAATCATTTATTTCTCTTTACCAACTTATATCATCCCCCCATCCCCTCCCAGTACTCTATCATGCAAGTCCTCCCCGATTCCCAAAGTCTTTGCTGGAAATAAACATTTGATCAAACTGAGACATGAATTTACAGACTCAGGTGCTGTGAATCTTCAATAACTTAATTGTAATTTATTTAAAAAGTACTCACAGTTATTTTCAGATAATAAATAGTACATTAAACTGTTTAAGAGCATGTTGCATATTGATAATGGTGATTTTTCAGAGTAGTTTTAGATGAGTGCATCTTCATGAATCTCCAACCCATATTGTCTTATATCCAGCAGGAGCACTTTTTCCTTGATTTCATTGAAAGTGTTACTTTTGCTATCCTTCTAGGGATGTCATCAGTGCTGGACAATGACAGAAATATCTCTGAGCACACCTGGGCTCCAGACCATATTAGAAGGTATTCTTTTCATTATTTTTGTAGGAACGGTCATCAGAATAGATTTTAATGAGCAGGTGAGGTATCTAATGGGAAGTATTCAGGAAAACAAGAAGCAAATAATACTTTCTATGATCATTATAAACAATCATTCTTGATACTACTTTATTATGTGAGAAATATACATCAAAGTACTCAATTGATCATCCCTTGTTTAGTGGATCAAATAAATCTTGTCTGCAGGGAAATATACAGGTAACAATATAAGACAAGGTTTTCCTCAGAAAAAAAGAGGAAAGAGAAAACATAAATTTCCTTCTTAATTAGTGTAGTGACTACATGTAAGTAGAGAGTGTACTGGATTAGCCTGGTTTGCCTCAGTTAAAAGACCATGTGTTTATAAGCCAAACACTATCTAGACTAAATCTTGCTCTTTGCATAATTCATCTTAAGAAACCACAAATATCTCAGAGTTGCTTTAAAGTGATGTACTTATGAGAATAGCAGTAATTAGCCAGAGACCAAATTCAAATATACAATGGATTTTCGGGTGCATATTTTTCAGCTTCCTGCTAACCAGTATCACAGGTAAGAAAGAGTAGGGAGCTCAGAATCCAGCCAAAATTCTTTCCCCTGTAGAATTTGAGTCTAAATTATACTTTTTTCCTTGTTCTTCCTTCTGAATGTTGGGTGGTAAAAATTATTTTTGTATCTCTATTTCTACTAATCTCTGTTTCTATATGTTGCATTTCTCTAGTCATAGTGTCCAGGGGAGAAATTGTGCTCACCCAGTCTTCAACAACCATAGCTGCATCTCCAGGGGAGAAGATCACCAACACCTGCAGTGCCAGCTCAAGTATAAATTCTAATTACTTGCACTGGTACCAACAGAAGCCAGGATCATCCCCTAAACTATGGATTTATACGACATCCAACCTGGCTTCTGGAGTCCCAGACCGTTTCAGTGACAGTGGGTCTGGGACCTCTTACTCTCCCACAATCAGCACCATGGAGGCAGATGATGATGCCACTTATTTCTGTCAGCAGAATAGTAGTTTCCCACCCACACAGTACTAGAGGCCATAGCAAGAACTCTCTAACTCCTAAGGGCCCAGATAATTCCTCTAAAGATCAAGTTTTATCCAGGAGTTTGAATGCAGTAGTCCACAGATGGTACTTCATATCTGTCTGAGAAATGTCAGAGAAGCTGCATTCATGAGGTCTAATGGCAGCTGTGTAAACAATACCTGAAGAAAGATAACTCCAGAATACATGGAAACATTGACATTAAAATCTTAATGGTATACCACACTAGAATAAGAATCTAACTTTTGGGGAAAGCTTCAGACAATAATCCCACTTTTGCATGAATGTCTCTATGCAACAGGTCCAATTCTTTAGACATTAAGCTTTTAGAATCTAGTGTTAACACTTTGGGCAATTTCTCCAAATGATATTCCTATATTGTTAGAGCTGTAAAAACTAAGTGCCACAATAAAACCAATTGGCTACTAAATACCCACTTTTGTTTCATGAAGCAATGCAAATCCTTCTGTACTTTCTTACCTGAGGAATGGGGGAATTCTAATTTTTGTACAAATAGATCTACCTAAAACATATCAATACCAGCCTTAGGAATATACCCAAAAGATGCTTTACCATGCAACAGGGGCACATGTTCCACTTTGTTCATAGCAGCCTTATTTGTGATAGACAGAACCTGGAAACAACCCAGATGTTCCACAACAGAAGATGGGTATAGGAAATGTGGTTCATTTACACAATGGGATACTACTCAGCTATTAAGAACAAGGACATCCCAAGTTTTACAGGCAAATGAATGGAACTAGAAATTATCCTGAGGGAGTTAACTGAGAACCAAAGGGACATGCATCCATTAACTCATGAGTGGATATTAGCCAAAAAGAGAAGCTTCCCAAGATACAGTCCACAGAACTCAAAAAGTTAAAAAACCTGGAAGGCCCGAGTGAGGATGCCTCAATCCCACTTCGAAGGGAGAAGAAAGTAATCACAGGTTGGTGGGAGCGACCTGGGAAGGAAAGTAGACAGGGTTTGGGGGCAAGGATACCTGATCTGGTGTTAGGTGAGGGCAGAGGAGTGAAGTCCTGAGGGCCAGCCAAAGAATGGACCCAAAGTGGGAGGTCCCAAGACCTAGCACTATTACTGAGGTAATGGAGTGATCACAAAAAGCGACCTATCCTGACTGCCCTCCAAAAGGCCTAGCCATCATTTTTGAGGTCATCTTCATAGGTCTTCTTCATACAGAAAACATAGTATATATAAACAATGGAGTACTATTCAACCATTAGAAACAATGAATTCGTGAAATTTTGGACAAATGGATGGAACTGGAGAACATCATCCTAATTGAGGTAACCCAATCTCAAAAGAACACTCATGGTATGCACTCACTGATAAACAGATATTAACCTAGAAGCTGGGAATACCCAAGAAACAATTCAGTTGCCTCTGGTCCTGGAAAAGCTCAGTGCAGCTGTGTAGGGGAATATCAGGACAGGGAATTGGGAAAGGGTTGATTAGGGAACAGGGGTAGGGAAGAGCACTTATGGACTTTCAGGGAGGGAGGATCAAGGAAAGGGAAAACCACTTGAAATGTAAATAATGAATATATAGAATAAAAAATTAAAATTAAAATTAAAAAAAAAGAAATCTTCAGGGTACTGGGCTGTGTCATGAACAAATTAGAAGAAGCAGAACATGGCTGTTTTTACCTTTGGAATTGCTTATGCTTATCTCAGTGACTCATCACAGACTGAGGCACATAAGATGGTCCCCCAAACCAAGAGTACAAGTTAACTTACAAAAAATCATTTTCCCTTCTGTGGCCCAAAGGAAACGTCTTGTTCCTCTATACTCTATGTGTCCTTGGCATTAATTTGTCCATTAATAACAGTGACTGTCTTCCTACAATCACCAACATCTGATGAAATCATATTCTATTTTTTCATTGGTGGGTATGAAATTATTAAGCAGAGAATAGCTTGCTGTTAGGTATCTTTCAATGTTACTTTGTGATGAACATTAAAAGGAGTTGAAAGTAAACTTGAGGAATTATCAACATGACTGAAGGGAAAAATCTGTTATCCAGCTAAGCCTATGTTTACCAAGGCTCTGCCAAATTAAATCAGTCAAACCCTGTCTTAGATAGGGTTTCACTGCTGTGAACAGACACCATGACCAACGCAAGTTTTATAAAAGACAACATTTAATTGGGGTTGGCTTACAGGCTCAGAGGTTCAGTCCATTGTCATCAAGGCAGAAACATGGCAGCATCCAGGCAGATATGGTGCAGGAGGAGCTGAGAGTTCTACATCTTCATCTGAAGGCTGCTAGAAGAAGACTGACTTCCAGGCAGCCAGGGTGAGGGTTTTAAGCCCACATCCACATTGACACACCTACTACAACAAGGCCACACCTCCTAATGAGGTCACTTCCTGGGCCAATGATATACAAACCATCACATTCCACTCCCTGGCCCCCATAGGCTTGTTCAAACATTAGTCTATGGGGGCCATACTTAAACATAGCATAATGCAAAATACATTTAGTCCAACTTCAAAAGTCCCTTTAGTCTATAGCAGTCTCCACACTGTTAAAAGTCCAAAGTTCAAGGTCTCTTTTGAGATTCATCCAAGCACTTAAATGTAATCCCCCAAGCAAGACAGGAAACCAGTTGAGCAAAGTCCAAACTCTGCATCTCCATGACTGATGGCAAAGCAGTCTTCAGATATTCAACTCCTTTTTCATCTTTGTTGACTGCAACAAGGTTCTTTCTCCTGGGCTTGTTCCACTCCCTTTTAGCAGCTTTTCTTGGCAGGCATCTTGTGGCTCTGGCATCTTTAACACCTTGGGTACCCCAAGTCAATTTCAGCTTCACAGCTTCTTGTTCCAATGTCTGAGATCCACACATGATCTTCTGTGTATTTCCAAAGAGCTGGTGTCACTTCTCCAGCTCTGCCCTTTGTAACACTCTAAGTTCAGATTGATCCACTCCACTGCCACTGCTGTTCTTGGTGGTCATCCCATGGTACTGGCATCTCCAATATGCTAGGGTCTTCCACTGCAACTATAATTCACCAAAGCCTCTCATAGGCTCACTTCATAGTACCAAGTCTCAACTCCTTTGCATGACCCCTTCAGTCCTGTGCTGTCAATTACAACTGAGGGTACACTTTCACCAATGGCCTTTCATGGCCTTTCACAGTACCAAGCCTCAGCTGTTCTTCATGATGCCTTCATGCCTTCAAAACTAGTACCACCTGGATGATTCTTACACGTTACCAAGTACAGCTGTAGCATGATGTACAACCTTAGCTATCTTTGGAATACAGCTTCTTTGTGTTTTCAGAAAACACTTCCCAGATTTCACCTCAGTGATGCTGGTCTTTTCTTAATCACCACTAATTTCTTAGCTCCAGCTAACCAACATCAATTGTCCCAGTAGTCTCCTTATCCTCTTGAATATAAAGCCAGAGACACATGGCTGAAGCTGCTGAGTTCTGCTGCTTGCAGGAGCTGGAACATTGGCTCCCTTGTTCTATTACATTATCACTAGCTTCCATTTTCCCAGCTCCTTCACTGCCTAAGTTGGCTGTCCTGAATCTTGCTCCTTAGACTGACCTTGAACTCAAGAGATCTGCATGCCTGTCTCCTAA
The DNA here is from genome assembly GCA_964023405.1 of Apodemus agrarius. Lineage (NCBI taxonomy): Eukaryota > Metazoa > Chordata > Mammalia > Rodentia > Muridae > Apodemus > Apodemus agrarius. The sequence goes on along the minus strand of OZ030006.1, from coordinate 95,931,107 downwards.
GCACTGGGATTAAAGGTGTGGTCCACCAAGCTTGGATTAAAGTTTTTCTTCACCTAGAATTTGCTCTGTTCTAGGCTGTCCTTGAACTCAGAGATCTGCTTATCTTTGCCTCCTGGGATTAAAGGCTTGTACTACCATGCCTGGACCTAAAGTTACCTGGGTGGAATCTTGCCCCAAGGTCACCACTCCTTTATTTCAATATCCTTGAATTCAGCTCCATTTCACTTCCTGGAGTCCCTTTAATACTCAAACTATATATTTTGTACTTTTCCTTTCTCAGCTTGCTATGTTTGTTCAAAATTCTCTTTATCAGACTTAACCAGAGAACAAAGTCTTTGTTGGGCTTCTTTGAGACTTCCTTTGCAGATGCAATTAATATAAATCTCCTTACCTTAGCCCTAGGGAGTCTCTTCAGGCAATGGCAAAAAGCAGCCATGCTCTTCACCAAAACATCACAAAAACAGTCTTTCAGCCAAATATTAAAGTTCTTCTCCACTGAAACCTCTTGGGCCATCAGGCCTACACAGTTCAAATGACCCTCAGCACCACTGTCTTCCATATTCCGACTAGGCTGGCCCATTAAGCCCCACTTAAAGCATTCCTTGGCTTTCCAAATCCAAAGTCCCAAAATCCACATTCTTCCAAACAAAAGCATGGTTAGGCCTATCACAGCAATACCCCAGTCCCTGGTACCAACTTCTGTCTTAGATAGGGTTTCACTGCTGTGAACAGACACCATGACCAACGCAAGTTTTATAAAAGACAACATTTAATTGGGGTTGGCTTACAGGCTCAGAGGTTCAGTCCATTGTCATCAAGGCAGAAACATGGCAGCATCCAGGCAGATATGGTGCAGGAGGAGCTGAGAGTTCTACATCTTCATCTGAAGGCTGCTAGAAGAAGACTGACTTCCAGGCAGCCAGGGTGAGGGTTTTAAGCCCACATCCACATTGACACACCTACTACAACAAGGCCACACCTCCTAATGAGGTCACTTCCTGGGCCAATGATATACAAACCATCACAAACCCCATCCAATATCAGGAACTTTCACAGTTTCCATCAAAATATAATGACCTTGCAATTGCACACACCTAATTCTGGTATTTTATAGATACCTCAGGTTACTGATCCTGCTATCTGTCCACTCTTGGCATAGTCACTGTATTCATAAATGAAGTATCTGTTTAAGAGGTACCCATTTAACCATTGGATATCATATGCTTTTTGCCATATTTTACCATCACAGAATCTGTTAAGGCACCTAATGAAATACATTTCTCAATGATAGGATCTTATTAGGAGTAACTTCATCCTAAAAGATCAAGATTGGGTTCATTTTCACACTTGAGGTGAGAGGCAGCTATACATACCATCTTAAGGAACAGCCACCAGGCTCAGAGTTCTACTATATGCTTATGCAGGAAGGAAAAGCTGAGAAGTTTCATAGGATGTTTAAAGGGCTAAAACGGTGGTATCAGAATAGAAAAATCTTGAATTGTTGGTTTCAACCACCTTATGACATTGCATGGTTATGTGAAAGAGTTCCAACTGTGCTCCATTTCTCTCATGGAAATGACTGTATTTTACTGTTTAAGCATATACAATCATATCACAAATGGAACAAAACCAAGGACTATAAAACATAGTGAACATACGTGAATACAAAATTTAGGGCAGTACAGATGGTTAGTACAATGTGTTTACTTCCCACAAAGTAAAGTTTGGACATACATAGAACATAGGTCAAAATATCGGGAAAGATGAAGAGAAAGTTGGAAAATTATATGTTTATATATAATTTAAAAAAATATTATAATAGAAATCAACCCAATTATGGCATCTTCAAATCAAAGGGATGATAACAATTGCCAATGACATAATAAACATGATTCCTATTTAAGCATACAAAAAGAGTCACAATGATTTTAGACTGTATTCTATACTTGACAATCTTTCTGTCTCCTGGGAGTTCAAAATTAACAACTCTGGGAGGTGGGGAATCTCAATGAAGTATCTACAGAATAAGTTCACTTTCAAATAAAATGTTGAGATATTCAACAGAAACCTGCTGTTTCCATTATTCTTCCCATGAAAGAAGCATCCACAAGTAAACCTTAAACAGTAAATCTTTTTAAAAATGTGTCTATAAAGCTCAAGAAGAAGGAGGACAACTTCTGTGGATACTTTGTCCTTCTTAGAAGGGGAAACAAAATAATCATGGGAGGAGATACAGATACAAAGTATGGAGCAGAGACTGAAGGAAACGCTGTCCAGAGACAGCTGCACCTAGTGGATCCATCCCTTATACAGTTAGCAAATCCAGACATTATTGTGGATGTCAAATACTATTTGCTGACTGGAGACTGATATGGCTGTCTCCTGAAAGGCTGTGTCATTGTCTCACAAATACAGATGGGGGATGCTCTCAACCAACCATTGAACTGATCACAGGCTGTCTGATGGAGGAGATAGAGAAAGGACCCAAGAAGCTGAAGGGGTTTACAGCTCCATAGGAGGAACAACAATATGAACAAACCAGAACCCCCACAGCTCCCAAGGACTAAACCACCAACGAAAGAGTACACATGGAGGGACCCATGGCTCCAGGCGCATATGTAGGAAAGGATGGCCTTGTCTGACATCAATGAGAGTAGAGGCCCTTGGTCCTGTGAAGGTTCCCAGTGAAAGGAGATGACAGGACAGGGAAGGAGGAGCAGGTAGGTTAGTGAGCAGGGGTAGGGGGGATGGGATAGGGTTTTTTTTGGGGGGAACCAGGAAAGAGGATAACATTTTAATCAAAAAATTTTATATATATATATATATATATATATATATATATATATATATATATATAATAAAAAAGATTGTGTCTGCTTCCTTAACCTAGCTATTTAGAACTTGATGCCAGGGAAAACCAGAATATCATCTGATTTAGCCATATGATCTTCAGGGCCATGTGTCTTTAGTGATTCACAATCTATTTGTCTGTCATTGAATATGTTATTTTTTTATTCGATATATTCTTTAATTACAATTCAAATGATTTCCCCTTTCCTGGCTCCCTGCTCCCCAAAAGCCCCATATGCCCTTTACCCTCCCCCTGTTCCCCCATCCACCTCTTCCCACTTCCCTGTTCTGATATTCCCCTACACTGATACACTGAGCTTTTCCAGAACCAGGGGCAACTCCTTCCTTCTTCTTGGACATCATTTGATATGTGGATTGTGTCTTGGGTATTCCAAGAGTCTAGGCTAATATTCACTTAATGTAGATACCATTCAAGCTATTAAAATGAAAATGTCTGTCAATTAGAGTCATCAACATTTGTACCATGACAGCCTGAATCTTGATGTCTTCTGTAAGATTCCATGATTCTCAACTTTCTTTGTTATTCCATTCATTGGTTCAGCAGAGTGACAATTCACCATTATAAGGTGCCTAAAATACTGTATTTCAATAGAAATTTGATTTAAAATTACAAGTATTTGCCTTTTACTATACCTTGTTGTGTAGTATTAGTATTTTCTCTTAATGGTGAGTAACAGCAACAATGTTCAACTAGAATATAGCCACCAGGTTCAATGCTGTGTCATCGTTGCAAATCTACATAGGATATTAAACAAATTATTGTTTTGGGGATTTATATTAAATGACATATCATTTATGCCATAAAAGTTCTACATTATTTTAGCTGGTTATAACATCATTGTAGTATCTTTAAACATGGACATTTTGTGCTCAGGAGAACTAATGCACTTTAAATTCTTTTGTAGATTTGTCTAAAACTTTCTTGTTAATGTTTCCTTAATTATCACTTACATGAATAGGAGAGTATGTGCATGTGTGTGACTGTATGGACTTTATTCTTTCTCATGCTGTTAACATTTGGGAGTAAAGAATAGCTTCAGTCTGCAATTTTCAGTAAACGAGTTGTGTATTTATTTATTTTTCAATTTAATATAATCATTTACATTTCAAATGCTAAAACCTACCCCAGTTGCTCCCCTCCCCCAAAACTGTCATACTCTCCTTCCATCCCCTGACTCCAAGTATATGCCCCACCACCCAACCCACTCCAACTTCCCTTTCTCTCAATTTCCCTTTGTTGGTACATCTATTGAGCCTTAATCTGACCAAGGAGCACTCCTCCAACTGATGCCCAAGAAGATATTTGTTTGCCACATTTTTGGATGGAACCATGTGTACCCCTTGGTTGGTGGTTTAGTCCCTGGAGTCCTGGGGGATCTGGGTGGCTGACACTATTGTTCTTCCCATGGGGCTATAACCCCTTCAGCTCCTCCAGACCACTCTCCAGCTCCTCCATTTGGGACCCCATGCACAGACCAATGGTGGCTGCTAGAAGTTTCCTATGTATGTGTAAGGCTCTGATAGGGACCTTCCTGAGTCAACCATTATATGCTCTTTTGATATGTACTTCCTCTAATCCATAATAGTTTGGTGACAGTTTATAGGATGATCTCCCAGCTAGGGCAGTTTCTGGGTGGCCTTTACTTTAGTCTCTGCTCTACACTTTGTCTCCTTTATTGCTCCTGTGAGTATTTTGTTCCCTTTCTCAGAGGAACCAAAGCACCCTCACTTAAGTCCTCCTTCTTCTTGAGCTTCCTGAGCTCTGTGAATTATAACTTGTTTATTTTGAGATTTTGGCTAAACATCCACTTATCAGTGAATGTATACCATGTGCATTCTTTTGTGACTGACTTACCTCCCTCAGGATAACACTTTCTAGTTCCATCCATTTGCCTAGAAATTTCATGAATTCATTGTTTTTAATAGCTGAATAGTACTCCATTGTGTAAATGTACCACAGTTTCTGTATCTATTCCTCTGTTGAAGGACATCTAGGTTCTTTCCAGCTTCTGGCTATTATAAATAAGGTAGCTATGCACATAGTGAAGCATGTGTCCTTATTACATGTAGGAGCATCTTCTGGGTATATGCCCAGGAGTGGTATAGCTGGGTCCTCAGGTAGTACTCTAATTTTCGGAGGAATCTCCAAACTGATTTCCATAGTGGTTTTGCCAGCTAGCAATCCCACCAACAATAGAGAAGTGTTCCTTTTTCTCCACAACCTCTCCAACATCTGCTGTCCCCTGAGTTTTTCATCTTAGCCATTATGACTGGTGTGAGGTGGAATCTCAGTGTTGATTTGATTTGCATTTCCCTGATAACTAAGGATGTTGAACATTTCTTTAGGTGATTTGGAGCCATTTGAATTTCCTCAGTTGATATTTCCCTGTTTAGCTCTGTACCCCATTTATTGATAGGGTTATTTGACTCTCTGTAGACTAACTTCCTGAGTTCTTTGTGTACATTGGATATTAGCCCTCTATCAGACATAGGATTGGTAAAAATTTTTCCCAATTTGTTGGTTGCTGTTTTGTTCTATTGACTGTGTATGTTGCCTTGCAGAAGCTTTGCAGTTTCATGAGGTCCCATTTGTCAATTCTTTTTCTTAGAGTATAGGCCATTGGTGTTTTGTCCAAGCCAGAACAATAAGAAAACAAACGGAAGTCAAAGGTATAGAAATTGGAAAGGAAGAAGTCAAACTATCACTATTTACAGATGATATGATCATATACTTAAGTGATCACAAATCTTCCACCAGTGATCTCCTAATGCTATTAAACTACTTCAGCAAAGTGGCTGAACATAAAATTAACTCAAGCAAATGAGTAGGCTTCCTATACTCAAAGGGTAAAGAAGATGAGAAATAAATTAGAAAAATGACACCCTTCACTATAGTCCCAAATATTATTGCATACCTTGGTGTGACACTAACGAAGTAAGTGAATGATCTGAATGACAAGAACTTCAAGCCTCTGATGAAAGAAATCAAAGAAGGTCTCAGAAGATGGCAAGATCTCCCATGTTCGTGGATTGTCAGGATCAATATAGTAAAAATGACCATCTTGATGAAAGCAATCTACAGATTCAATGCAATATCCATCAAAATTCCAAATCAATTCCTCATAGAATTAGAAAGAGCAATTCTCAAATTCATCTGGAATAACAAAAAACCCAGGATATCAAAAACTATTCTCCACAGCAAAAGATCTGGGGGAAGCGCAATTCCTGACTTCAAGTTCTACTACAGAGCAATAATGATAAAAACTATTTGGTATTGGTATGCAGACAGGCAGGAAGAATTAAAGACCCAGAAAAGACATACATAATGCACTTGATATCTGACAAAGGAGCTAAAAACATGCCTTGGATAAAAGACAGCATTTTTAACAAATGATGCTGGATCAACTGGAGGTCAACATGCAGAAAAATGCAAATTGACATATTCTTATCTCCTGTACAAAGTTGAAGTCCAAGTGGATCAAGGACCTACACATAAAATAAGACACTGAAGCCTTTCTAGGAGAAAGATGGGAAGAATCTTGAACACATGGGCACACAGAGAATGAGTTGTTTATAAAGCACACTACACTACTATTTGGCATTGATCCCTGGAAATGTACTTTTTCCTCTAGACTCCATAACAGAGCACATGGTCTTCAATTTGGCTATCTTACCAAAAGAGGGCATCACTAACACATATTTCTCCATTAACATTTTTTTTTTACTTTTTTATTTGATATATTATTTATTTACATTTCAAGTAATAATCCCTTTCTTGGATCCCATCTCCCAAAAAGTCCCATAAGCCTTCTTCCCTCCCCCTGTTCCCCAATCAACCCCTTCACACTTCTCTGTCCTAGTATTCTCCTACTGTTGCACTGAGCCTTTCCAGGACTAGGGGCCACTCCTTCCATCTTCTTGGGCATCATTTGATATGTGAATTGTGTCTTGGGCATTCCAAGCTTCTAGGCTAATATATGCTTATCAGTGAGTACATACATGAATGTTCTTTTGAGACTGGGTTACCTCACTTAGGATGATGTTCTCCAGTTCTATGTATTTTTCCAAGAATTTCATGAATTCATTGTTTCTAATGGCTGAATAGTACTCCATTGTGTATATAACCACATTGTCTGTAGCCATTCCTCCATTGAAGGACATCTGGGTTCTATCCAGCTTCTGGCTATTATAAATAGGGATGCTATGAACATAGTGGAGCATTTATCCTTATTACATGATGGGGGAATGTTCTGGGTGTATATATGCCCAGGAGTGGTATAGCTGAGTCCTCCAGAGTATAATTCCCAGTTTTCTGAGGAATCACCAGACTGATTTCCAGTGTGGTAGTACTTAGCTTGCAACCTAGCAAGTTGAGCAGTTGAGAAGTATTCCTCTTTCTCCACATCCGTGCCAGCACCTGTTTTCTACTGAGTTTTTTTATCTTAGCCATTCTGACTGGTGTGAGGTAAAATCTCAGGTTTGTTTTGATTGGAATTTCCCTGGTAACTCAGGATATTGAACATTTCTTTAGTTGCTTCTCAGCCATTTGATATTTCTCAGGTGATAATTCCTTGTTTAGCTCTGTACCTCATTTTTTAAGGAGGGTATTTGGGTCTCTGGAGTCTACCTTCATGAGTTCTTTGTATATCTTGGTTATAAGCCCGCTCTTGGATGTAGTATTGGTAAAGATCTTTTCCCAATTTGTTAGTTGCCGTTTTGTCCTATTGGCAATGTCCTTTGCCTTACAAAAACTTTGTAGTTTCTATGAGGTCCCATTTGTCAATTCTTGATCTAAGAGCATAAGCTATTGGTGTTGTGTTGGAGAAATTTTCACCTGTGCCCATGTCCACAAGGGTATTCCCCAGTTTCTTTTCTATTAGTTTTAGTGTGTCTGGTTTTATGTGGAGGTTCTTGATCCACTTGGACTTGAACTTACTACAAGGAGATAAGAATGGATCAATTTACACTCTTTTGCATACTGACCTCCAGATGAACCAGCACCATTTGTTGTAAAGGCTATCTTTTTTCCACTGGATGGTTGTAGTTCCTTTGTCAAAGATCAAGTGAGCATAATTTTGTGGGTTCATTTCCATGTCTTCAATTCTATTGCATTTATCTACTTGTCTGTCACTGTACCAATATCATGCAGTTTTAAATACAATTGCTCTATAGTACTGCTTGAGGTCAGAGATACTGTTTCCTCCAGAAGTTCTATTACTATTGAAGATAGTTTTAGCTATCCTGTGTTTTTTGTTATCCAGCTGAATTTGAGAATTGTTCTTTCTAAATCTATTAAGACTTGAGTTGGGATTTTGATGGGGATTGCATTAAATCCGTAGATTGCTTTTGGCAAGATGGCCATTTTTACTATATTAATCCTGCCAATCCAAGAGCATGGAAGATTTTTCCATCTTCTGAGGTCTTCATCAATTTCTTTCTTCAAAGACTTGAAGTTCCTGTCATACAAATCTTTCACTTGTTTTGTTAGAGTCATGCCAAGATACTTTATATTGCCTGTGGCTATTGTGAAGGGTGTTATTTCCCTAATTTCTTTCTCAGTCTGTTTATCTGTTAAGTATAGGAAGACTACTGATTTGCTTGAGTTAATTTTATATCCAGCCACTTTGCTGAAGTTGTTATCAGTTGTAGGAGTTCTCTGGTGGAGTTTTTTGGGTCACTTAAGTATACTATCATATCATCTGCAAATAGGTATAGTTTGACTTCTTCCTATCTAATTTGTATCCCTTTTACTTCCTTTTATTGTCTAATTGCTCTGGCTAGAATTTCAAGTACTATATTGAAAAGATATGGAGAGAGAGGGCAGCCTTGTCTAGTCCCTGATATTAGCGGGATTGCTTCAAGTTTTTCTCCATTTAGTTTGATGTTGATTACTGGTTTGCTGTATATTGCTTTTATTATGTTTAGGTATGGGCCTTGAAATCCTGTTCTTTCTAAGAACAGGAATTTGTTAATTTGAGTACTGTCTCTATGCCCTGTGATTCGTCTGGCTAAAGGTTTTTCTATCTTGTTAATTTTCTCAAAGTACCAGCTCCTGCTTTTGTTGATTTTTTGTATAGTTCTTTTTGTTTCAACTTGGTTTATTTCAGCCCTGAGTTTCATGATTTCCTGCCTTCTACTCCTTTTGGGTATGTGGATTTCATTGGGAACGTTTTTTTTTTTTTTTTTTTTTTTTTTGTTTGTTTGTTTGTTTTTGGTCCTTCTAGGGATGGCACTGGTGTTTGACAATGTATAATTGTCTCTGAGCATTCCTGGGATACAGATCACATTCGGGTGCTATTTTTCCATTAGCTTTTTGGGAAAAATCATCTGAATAGATTGGAATGAGTAGACAAGGTGGTTAATGAGCAGTATTCAAGAAAACAAAAAGCAGATAATGCTTTCTGTGATCATAAACAGTCATTATTGATACTACTTTATTATGGGAGAAATATACCTCAAACTACTAAATTGAACATCCCTTGATCTGTGGTTCAAATAAATCTTGGCTATTGGAAAATATATGGGCAATACTACAGGACAAGTCTTTTCCTGGTAAAAAAGAGGAATAGGAAACAGTAATTTCCTTCTTTATTAGTGTAGTGACTACAAGTAAGTAGACATTGTACTGGATTAGTCTAGTTTGGCCTAGTTAACAGACCACATGTTTATAAGCCAAGAACTACCTAGACCATATCTTGCTATTTGCATATTTCAGCTTCAGAAACCACAAATATCTCACAGATGCCTTTAAAGTCATGTACTTATGAGAATAGCAGTAATTAGCCAGAGACAAAAATTCTAATACACAATGAATTTTTGGGTACAGATTTTCAGCTTCCTACTAATCAGTGTCACAGGTAACAGATGGCAGGGAGTTTGAGCTCAGAATTCAATCAAAATACTTTTCCCAGGGGAATTTATATCTAAAAAATACTGGGTGATACAAAATTATTTTTGTATCTCTATTTCTACTAATCCCTTCTCTCTCTCTCTATTGATTTGTCTAGTCATAGTGTCCAGTGGAGAAATTGTGCTCACACAGTCTCCAGCAATTATGGCTGCCTCTCTGGGGGAAAAGGTCACCATCACCTGCAGTGCCAGCTCAAGTGTATGTTACATATACTGGTACCAACAGAAGTCAGGATCCTCCCCCAAACTCTGGATTTATGATACATCCAAGCCGGCTTCTGGAGTCCCAACTCGCTTCAGTGGCAGTGGGTCTGGGACCTCTTACTCTCTCACAATCAACACCATGGAGACTGAAGATGCTGCCACTTACTACTGCCAGCAGTGGAGAAGTAACCCACCCACACAGTGATATAGACTTGAACAAAAACCCTCTAACTCCTTAGGGCACAGCTATTTCCTTCTAGAGATAAAATGTGGCCAGAGGTTTGATTACCGAAGTGCAAACAGGCTATTCTACTTTAGAGTGTCATTTGCATCTTTGGATAACTGTCTCAATAATATTCCTCCAGTGGTATACTCAGATAATCTTACTTTACCTGTGTTTATTTATTCTTGGTTTTTTGTTCTGTTTGTTGAAGGCAAGTGTGGCAGGCACTTCTTTTCAGCTATTTTACTTGTGGTCCCTATGATCCTTCACATCTAGTTTAAGCTACTTTCATGGATTTTTAGGATCTACTTGGCTGGTGGTTATTCTTCAAGATAATCATTTACTCATAATACACTGCCTTTTTTATCCTACAAACAGGAGTATCTATCCTAAGCTGTGTTCTGATTTTTATTAGCGGACTTTCTTTTTCACTAAATTTTCCTATTAATATGTGATTGAAATGATTTTTTTCTCCAAAATAAATAATATTGACAGTCATATATGTTTTCTTTCTTTTCTCATGACATTTAATTGAGACACTCCACAAATAAAGAAACAAATAAAGCAACAGAATTTAATATCTATTTATAAATCCATTTGATTCTGTGTGTGTACCTTACTGTGAATAATAAAATTCATAAGGAAATTTTATCATTCTAAATAGAAAAACAAATTATTTAAGATACTTAATTGTACATTAAATTTAAATTTAAATTACATTTGAATTAAATTTAAATTTCATTTAATAATAACAGGAATAATTATGTAACAGTTTATTTGCAATTTTCCAATTTAAGTTGCTTGTATGAAATCCAGATGACAGGGTTACCAGCCTCCCTGTCTGCATCTGTAGAAGAAATTGTCACTAGCACAGGATGTCAAGATATTAATGATTACTTAACACATTATTAATATATTACTTAGAAGAGCAAAGTGAAGCTTACCCAAGGATTAAGAGAGTATTTTACATCACAGTAAATGGCTGATTGCCTTTGTTCTCTTAAAGCATTCTACTTTCTTATATATGTATGTGTTTTGACAGAAGACAGAATATTCTCACTCTGGGAGAAGATTTTGATGAAGACATCTAAGGTAAATAGTCTCTTTCTGACACACCTTTCTCATTTCTGTCTATCTTGGTGTCAACTGTCATAGGTAAGTGTAAAGAAAGAGGAGGCTTCCTTCAGTTAAATGTTGTTTCATTTCTTTGTTCACTAATAAGCCAAGTCAGAAATATAAGGTATAATACTATAGGTGATGAGAGAGTCAGTGAAACAGGCAAGTTCAAGAAGAGATATATTAGTTTCTTGGAACCCTGATTGTCCTAAGCTGACTATATATTACATCATATTACATTACATTACATTACATTACATTACATTACATTGTATTGTATTGTATTGTATTGTATTGCATTATATATTTTATTTTATTTTATTATTTATATTATATTATATTATATTATATTATATTATATTATATTATATTATAATCAACAAGAACATGATGGCTCACACTAAAACATTTAGCAGGCTGGAACTACAACTGTATCTAGAATATGCTTGTTGCTCTTAAATATGGAAATCTCTGACACCAAGTATGAAACCATGATGACATTTACTGACTATCTTGTTAACAAACAGATCCTGAACAATATAGTTGTACTGGCTAGTTTTGTGTGTCAACTTGACACAGGCTGGAGTTATCATAGGAAAAGGAGCTTCAGTTGGGGAAGTGCCTCCATGAGATCCAGCTGTGGGGCATTTTCTCAATTAGTGATCAAGTGGGGGAGAGCCCCTTGTGGGTGGTACCAACTCTGGGCTGGTATTCTTGGGTTCTATAAGAGAGCAGGCTGAGCAAGCCAGGGGAAGCAAGCCAGTAAGGAACATCCCTCCATGGCCTCTGCATCAGCTCCTGCTTCTGACCTGCTTGAGTTCCAGTCCTGACTTCCTTTGGTGATGAACAGCTGTGTGGAAGTGTAAGCTCAATAAACCCTTTCCTCCCCAACTTGCTTCTTGGTCATGATGTTTGTGCAGGAATAGAAACCCTGACTAAGACAATAGTAAAATATTGGCAATTTCTCAAACCAATTTGACTTGTTTGGATACATTATGCAAACTCTGGGCTCCAAATAAAATTTTAGGAAAAAAAACTGCTATTTATCATTCCACCTCTGGTCAAGTCCACATCTGTGACATGTTTAGTCACAGTCAGATGCAGCAGACAAAACAATGTGCATTAAACAAAGTCTATCAACCAAAACCAGGCACAGTTCACCCCTTAAAAACCAGTCCCCATCTTCTCAGATACTGAAGGAAACCTTAGGAAGTAACTACAGAGTTACCAGAAATGTCAGCATGGATATATACTCTCTTGCAGTGTGTCTATCATGACATTTCATTTTGCATCTGAATTAAACTGCTTGCTCCTTTACCTACGTGTGTGTGCTTCTTCAGTTCTTTAAATAAAACAAAAAACAAACAGGGAATATACCAAAAAAAATAGACATAGGCCACCAGCAATGAGAGATGGTAATGGAAAGTATAATTAAGGATTAGAGAAAAACTAAATCAAGTAAACTACCACCTGAAATCTGTAATCAAACTTAAGGTGGATGAAGAGAGGGAAGAAGAGAGGGAGAAGATATGGTAGAAATAAAGAGAGAGAAAAAGAGAAAGTGGGACAAAGACAAAGATGAAGAGAAGGAGGAATAGAGAGATTGTTTTTTTTTTTTTTACATTATAGTAAATACTTTATATTTGAGAATCTTCACAGCTTACATTTCCATTCCATTATTACAAGTGGTGAAAAACAAGAATTGCAAGTAGCATGCAAATTATAATACAGTCAGTCTCCCCACTTCGCCAACAACATCCCCACTTTCGAGTGTTACTTCCCAATTTTTGCAGGAACTGCCTGCAAAGCTGAAACTGATTAGAAAAATTCTTTATACTTTAAAATATCTTTCTCCTTTTATGAGAAGCCAAATAGCCAACCATCAAAAGTAAAAATAAATTGAATCGTCACAGTCCATTAGTTATTGTTACTAGATCCACTTCATTTGCAGGTGTCCAAAATATAAAATGAATAATTCTTTATCTTCAAATTCATCTATTCTTAAAATGCTACTTAAAACTTTGGTTGTTTTCAGGTTTCTGAAGCACAATGGGGTGATCAGGCAGAAAGTCTGGTTTTTTTCTCTCTGCAGATGGAAACACTTGAAAGCTTCAACAAGAAGTCTCTGCTGTATTTAATTTTCTCTTTTTTAACTGGAGACTGGTGTTGCTGTTGCTCATTAAGACCTTGAGAAAAGGCTTGCATTCCATCTTACATTCCATTCTTACATCTGCCAACTCCATTTTGTAAGCATTGAGTGTTGCATGGATATTCATTCTGAAAGTTGAAAGGGCACACTGGTCCTGGAGGAGAAGAGAGATGGCGAACAGGTCTTGCTGGTTGAAGCGGTTTGCCAATCAATTTTTTTGTTTCCATTGTCATAAGTATGCCTCAAGACCCAGGAGGGTTTCCAGCGCAGCTTCACTTCGCTCAGCCCAGACGCGGTGGCCTGGCCGAGCGCCCGGCTGCCATCAGGAAATGGCTCCCTCCGCGCATCGCCTGGGGGCCTGGGTCGTCACGGCAGCGGGTTGGGGGGCGGGGCGCGGCCGCAGCCTGGGCGGGCGGGGCGGGGTCCTGGGGACAGGACCATTCGAGATTCAGTTTTAAGGTGTTTCTCAGCCACCCGAATTTCTTCAGGTGAAAAGTCTCTGTATAGCTCTGTACCCCATTTTTGGATAGGGTTATTTGGTTTTCTGGGGTCTAACCTCTTGAGTTCTTTGTATACATTGGAGATTAGCCCTCTGTCGGATGTGGGGTTGGTGAAGATTTTTTCCCAATTTGTTGGTTGCCGATTTATCCTTTTGACAGTGTCTTTTGCCTTACAGAAACTTTGTAGTTTTATGAGGTCCCATTTATTTATTCTTGCTCTTAGAGCATAAGCAATTGGTGTTCTGTTCAGGAATATTTCCCCTGAGCCAATGTCCTCAAGGGTCTTCCCCAGTTTCTTTTCTATTAGTTTTAGTGTGTCTGGTTTTATGTGGAGATCCTTGATCCACTTGGAGTTGAGTTTAGTGCAAGGAGATAAGAGTGGATCAATTCTCATTCTTCTGCATGTTGACTTCCAATTGAGCCAGCACCATCTGTTGAAAAGGATATCTTTTTTCCACTGGATGTTTTCAGCTCCTTTGTCGAAGATCAATTGGCCATAGATGTGTGGGTTCAATTCTGGGTCTTCGATCCTATTCCATTGATCCGCTTCCCTGTCACTGAACCAATACCATGCAGTTTTTAATACCACTGCTCTGTAATATTGCTTGAGGTCCGGGATATTGATTCCCCCAGAAGTTCTTTTGCTGTTGATGATAGTTTTAGCTATCCTGGGTTTTTTGTTATTCCAGATGAATTTGCGAATTGCTCTTTCTAGCTCTATGAAGAACTGAGTTGGGATTTTGATGGGGATTGCATTGAATCTGTATATTGCTTTGGGCAAGATTGGCATTTTGACTATATTAGTCCTGCCAACCCACGAGCATGGAAGATTTTCCCATTTTCTGATGTCTTCTTCAATTTCCCTCTTCAGAGACCTGAAGTTTTTGTCATATAAATCTTTCACATGTTTGGTTAGTGTCACTCCAAGATACTTTATATCATTTGTGGCTATTGTGAAGGGTGTCATTTCCCTAATTTCTTTCTCGGCCTGCTTATCCTTCGCGTATAGGAAGGCTACTGATTTACTTGAGTTGATTTTATAGCCAGCCACTTTGCTGAAGTTGTTTATCAGTTGCAGGAGTTCTCTGGTGGAGGTTTTTGGGTCACTTAAGTAAACTATCATATCATCTGCAAATAGTGATAGTTTGACTTCTTCCTTTCTGATTTGTATCCCTTTGACTTCCCTCTGTTGTCGAATTGCTCTAGCTAGTACCTCAAGTACTATATTGAAGAGATATGGCGAGAGGGGACAGCCTTGTCTAGTCCCTGATTTTAGAGGGATTGCTTCGAGTTTTTCTCCGTTTACCTTGATGTTGGCTACTGGTCTGCTGTATATTGCTTTTACTATGTTTAGATATGGGCCTTGAATTCCTGTTCTTTCTAGGACCTTTAGCATGAAAGGATGCTGAATTTTGTCAAATGCTTTTTCAGCATCCAATGAGATGACCATGTGGTTTTTTCTTTGAGTTTGTTTATGTAGTGGATTACGTTGATGGATTTCCATATATTGAAACATCCCTGCATCCCTGGGATGAAGCCAACTTAATCATGGTGAATGATCGTTTTGATGTGTTCTTGGATTCGGTCAGTTTTAATTTCAGGAGGACAGATGCATGTCCAAATGGATAAAAACTAAATACAACTAAAGATCATCAGGGTATAATGCAAAGATAAGAAGTGTATGTGATTTGTGTACTTTCAATCTCTGTGTGTCTACTGTATGTTGTTTTCTATGGTGACAGTGACCACATAGAAATAATTAAGACCTGAGAAACTCAACATAAAACCAGATATGCCGAATCTAATAGAAGACAAAGTGGGAAAGTGCCATGAACTCATTAGCACAGGGTGAAATTTCCTAAACAGAACTCCAATGGTTGTTCATGCCCTAAGATCAACAATTGATAAACAGGACTTCGTGAAACTGGAAAGCTTCTGTAAGGCAAAGGACATAGTCAATAAGATGAATCAGCCAGCAACAGATTGGGAAAAAAAAAAAAAAAAAAAAAAAACAAAACTTCTCTGACTCCATAAGTGATGGAAGGATAATATCCAAAATATATAAAGAACTTACAAAGCTAACCAACAAAACCAAAAGGAAGACAAACAACCAATCAAAAAATGGAGTACAGAAATAAACCATGAGCAGCTAAAGAAATGTTCAAAATCCTTTGTGATCAGAAAAATGAAAATCTAAGTGACCCTGAGATCCCATCTCAAACCAATCTGATCAAAACATCAGGTGACAACACATGTTGGGTAGCATGGGGAAATAGAGGAACACTCCTCTATTGCTTGTGGGATTGCAAACTGGTACAACCACTCTGGATATCAATCTGGAGTTTCTTCAGAAATTTGGAAATAGATCAACCTGAAAACATAGCTATGCCACTCTTGGGAATATACCAAAAAATGCTCCACCATGGAACAGGGGCACACCTTCCAAGTTGTTCATAGCAGCCTTATTTGTCATAGCCAGCAGCTGGAAACAACACAGATGTCCCATGATAGAAGAATGGATATAGAAAAGGTATTTCATTTACACAATGTATTATTACTCAGCTATTAAGAATGTGGGCATCCTGTGTTTTCCAGGCAAATGGATGTAAATAAAAAAAAATATTATCCTGAGTGAAGTAACTGAGAACCAAAAGGACATGCATCCATTAACTCATAAGTGAATATTAGATAAAAATAAGTACAAAATACACCAGATACAGTCTACAGAACTCAAAAAACTCACCAAGCTGAAGGTCCCAAGTGAGAATGCCTCAATTCCACTTGGTATGGAGAAGAAACAAATCACAAGATGGGGGATGACCTGGGAAGGAAAGTGGACAGTGGTTGGAGTAGGGGCAAGGGTTACCTGATATGGTATTGGGTGAGGGCAAAGAAATGAAGCCCTGAGGGCCAGCCAAAAAATAGAAACAGTCAAGACAGGGAGGTAGGACGTTAGGGGGACCCTTTAGAATGTCCTGGAGTCCTGGGAGGTGAGAGATTTTCAGGGCTCAACAGGAGGACCTCAGATGAATTGCCCCACAGTAGGAAGAGAGAACTTATAGAGCCCACCACTGGAAAGACCCAAAGTGGCATCTAGCTCAGTGGGAGCCTCCAAGGCCTGGCACTATTACTGAGGTGATGGACTGCTCACAAAAAGGCACCTATCCTGACTGTCCTCTGAAAGACCCAGCCACCTTTTCTGAGGTCTTCTTCATAGGTTTTCTTCATACTTCTTACAGTAATCTTTTGGAGTCAGGACACAGCACTAGCAACTGTATCCCTACTTGGTTCATGGGACTGCTATTGTTCTGGCTCCCAGTGAAGGAAGGACAGCAAGGGGTATTTACTTAACTCTTGTCACTGCTACCCAGCACTTCAAGTAAGATTTTTTAATCTATGCATAATCATGTGGTTTTTTTTTTTTGTATTTTAATGCTTTAATGCTATGTATCATATGCAGACAACTCAGGCTCCATCTTCCCTCTCTGCATTTCTGGGAGAAAATTTTTTCACCATAAGTTTCCAGACTAGTGTAAATTGATAGTGTAAACAAAGGGTCCCCCTAATGTCCTACCTCCCTGGGTTGACAGTTTCTATTCTTTGGCTGGCCCTCAGGGCTTCATTTCTTTGCCCTCACCCAATACCATATCAGGTAACCCTTGCCCCTACTCCAACCACTGTCCACTTTCCTTCCCAGGTCATCCCCCATCTTGAGATTGGTTTCTTCTCCATACCAAGTGGAGTACCTATTCCTTGTAAATTGCTTTCTCACACTATACCATCAGTTTACATAACAGTTATGGTGAACTGATGTTATGTAAACATGAGTTCACCATAAGTTTCCAGACTAGTGTAAACTGATAGCTCATCAGCAGAAACTAAAGAAAGTTACCAAGTTCCTGATGTATGATGCAGCCAATAAACATGTGGTTCAGTGGAACTGGCTTGGAGTATTCTCCCAATATAAACAGTCTAGAGTCTGAAGAATCTATTAATTATTATTGTCAACATTGTTGGAATACCCTCATGGTGAGACAAGTCATAACATAAACCACCAAGTTAGGCAGTAGTGTAACACAGTGCTGTCCCAATTGTTCCTAGTGATGTATATATTAGAAGAAATCATGTCTCTTGTGCAGTACTCATTGGCTCACATTTTCAGTGGTTTCAATCCATCAAGAGAGAGGCATTTAGTGCTTCTTAGTGAGTGCAGAATAAGGAAAAATAGGCCAAAGATAATATGAAGTCAAGTACCCATTCCTTGTAAATTGCTTTCTCACACTATACCATCCAGAAATTACCAAAATAATGAGAGAGCAATAAAGAAAAACAAAACAAAACAAAAAACAAAGCGAAAACTGAAGAAGCACACACACATTCAAAGAAATTCACACATATACACAAAAAATATAATCAAAGTACATAATCAGAAACCTTTGCATGTAAGTAAAAGACCATTAAGGAAGAAAGCCCAAACAAAGCATTATGAGACAGAACATCTTCAAAAGTACCATTAATTGTGGTTTGTATACCTGGTAAGTTTCCAACAGAAAAAATAAATTTTCCTTTGTGAGTGATTGTCAATTGGAGACAGCTTCTAGGTTAAATATGCAGTTTTATCTCTACTTAACCATCTTTGAGAGGGATAGTCTGTTGGAATGTCCTCAGATTTCATGATTATCATAGGAATAAAATCTGTCCCAGATGCACTGCCACTAAATCTGACTCATGTTACAAGTTACAACTGCCTTGGAAAGGAGAAGCTTAGAAGTTCTTCTAAGTGTTTTGTTAATACAGGGCTAAGCCCATGAAGTGATGTGGACTGTCTCTATTGTCATAGAGAGAGACAATGGAGATTATATTATCTGATTGTCTCATTTCATACCTGACATAGGAAATATATATTAAGTATACATGGAAAATCCCTTAGTACACAAACAGCACATGTGGTACCAGGATGCAAAAATCCCCAGCATTCCTCTCCTACCTGAAAATCTGAGCAGTAGGAGTCCTATGATTGAACAAGATCAAATTTTTCTATGTTATGTTCTGGCTAGCACTGACTCCTACACACAGTAGTGCCACACCCAATCTTCACCCACATTGGTCAGGGGCAAAACTTCTTTTCTGAAATAATCACGAGAGACAATATCGTACATGTTCATTGTGGGCTAAGAATTAGGTATTTAAATTTAGGTAAATATAAGTCTCCTGGAGTCCTTCCACCAATGCTTCTCAGTGACCCTTAAAATCCTCACCACATATAAGATATGATGTTGTCAGATAGAGACAGAAGAAGGGAAAGCTTGAGCATCTTAAGCTTACTCTTCTTACCTAAGTGGTTTATGTTACAACTCGATGATTGTGGAAGGAGTAGCAGAGGTTTGTTGACATTGATAAGTTTTAATATCTTCAGATACTAAGCTCTATAGGTCAAGGTGAAATGTTCCCCAGAGTCATTGTCACTGAACTGATTGGAAGCCAAGATGTCAAACTGAATGTATAGTGGATGCAGATCTTTGAAAACGTTAATGTTTCTTCTGGTATCAGTATAAGGAAATATTAAAATTCTAACTAATCTGACATGTGATAGTGATGTTTTTCCTAGACTTGCCATCAGGAAGAATAGAGGAGGCTACATTTTCAAGCTTCTTATACAGGAAAATTAAGCACAAATACACACACAATAAATAATAATCCCACTAGATTTTCCAAAAGACAAAGGAATAATGACCACTATGACCAGATAAATTCTTAGAGTTATCTCTTCTCAACTAAAATACAAAGCATCAGTAGACCTAGTATTTGAGTAGAAACATACGTGACTTTCTATGTCTTTACTGTAACTGACAATGCCACAGGATGTGACCAGTTTACTCAAAATATATACATGCAAAAGGCTGTGATCTGGGCTCATGGAAATCAGCAAATTCTGAGATCTGTGAATAACACTCATCAGTATGCATTGCACAATCATCATTACCTTCATGATATTTTAAGGAAATTCATGTGTTTTTTTACTAAGGCACAAACATCTTGTACCTCATTTACTGTACTGGAGAATTGAAACAGGATTTTAAATAAGAGAAGCTTTAAGCAAATTTTTTCTCTAAGTCAGAGTTGGGTTAATTTTTTAGGGATAACTGATTACCAATTTTATGCTTTAAATGAAGAGGAAGTAAAAATATTTCAGAGTTTTAAAATAGTAGAATCAACAAAAATTAGTCAGTGTGAGGGTGCTGAGGCTTCAGAGAAGATTTAAAAGAGGATTTTCCCATTGATTCTTCCAGCCTATGAAGAGTCCATCCAGAGACTGCCCCACCTGGGGATCCATCACATATACAGTCAAAAAACCCACACATATTATGGATGCCCCAAAGTGCTTAATGACAGGAGTCTGATTTAGCTATCTCCTGAGAGGTTCTGCCTGTGCCTGACAAATACAGGTGCTTTCATCTAACCATTGGACTGATCACAGGGTCCCCAATGGAGGAGTTAGAGAAAGGACTGAAGGAGTTGAAGGAACTTGTATTCCCATAGGAAGAACAATATGAACCAACCAGATCCCCCAGAGTTCCCAGGGATTATACCACCAACCAAACAATACATATGAGGGGACCCATTTTTCCAGCTGAATATGTAGCAGAGGGTGGCCTTGTTGGACATCAAAGGGAAGAGAGGCCCTTGGTCCTGAGAAGGCTCAATGCCCCAGGATAGGGGAATGACAGGACATGGAAGCAGAATTGGGTAGGTTGGTGAAAGTGGTTGGTTGTTCGTGGTGGGTGGGGGGGTGGGAGAGGGGGAAGATGGGATAGGCAGATTTCAGAGAGAGAAACCAGAAAACAGGATAAGATTTGAAATGTAAATAAAGAAAATATCTAATGAAAATTATATATATATAGTAAAATAAAATTTAAAAAAGTGAAATAGTTGGAAATTTTCACATGACAACTGCTTTGCCAGGAATATCATACCTCAATAATGGAAGCAATTCCTCTTCTTTCTTTTTTTGTTTTTGCTTTTGTTTGTTTGTTTGTTTGTTTGTTTGAGACAGGGTTTCTCTCTATAGCCCCAGTTGTCCTGGAACTCACTCTGTAGATCAGGCTGGCCTTGAACTCAGAAATCTGCCAGCCTCTGCCTCCCAAGTGCTGGCATTGAAGGCATGCACCACCACTGGCCAGATGGAAAAAATTCCTGAATGAAGAATACAGCAGTTACTCAGACTAAAGTATGCAACCTTTGAAAAAGATCATGCCAATCTAATGTAGATCTCTTGTTAAAATATAGACAAAAACTAGTGCTCATAAATTACAGACTACTACTTCACATTTCTAATGATCTTCATCAGAAACAAAGGATGGGATTTTTTTGTGAATATGAGCAATAAGACTTCAATCTCTTAATGAAGATTATCATTTCTGCATTTGTTAATTTTAATTAGTCTAGTTCCCATAGTAAATATATTTCATGCAACTTTCTTTTTTCTGTTAAATATCAGTTATTTAAGGCTCCATTATTGTGTTTTTTTTAACTATGATTCTATAATTCCAAATAACACTTCCAAGAGGACATTCACATAGTATGAATCTATCCCTTGTGTGTAGTTATTTGAAACTCCAATAATATCAACCATACTATGTTTTCTGTTGTCAAAACCGAATAGTAGTTCAAACTTCTGAAATGCTCAGAAAATGGTATGAATAGCCTAGATATAGTGGGTAGAGAGCTCTGTATTGTAAAAGAATAGCTGAGTGTACTCTTTAGTATTGACTTCAGGAGCACTCAAGGCACTTAAATGTTCTTACTGATATTCTTTTATCGGGTGTTCATCTAATCACTTTATTTTTTGTATTTTTTTATTCAATATATTCTTTATTTACATTTCAAGTGATTTTTCCTTTCCTGGATCCCCCCTTCCCGAAAGTCCCATAAGCCCTCTTCCCTCTCTCTGTTCTCCAATCAACCCCTTCCCACTTCCATGTCCTGCTATTTCCCTACACTGCTGCACTGAGCCTTTTGAGGACCAGGGGCCACTTCTTCCTTCTTCTTGGGCATCATTTGATATGCGAATTGTGTCTTGGGTATTCCAAGCTTCTAGGCTAATATCCTTTTATCAGTGAGTGCATACCATGAGTGTTCTTTTGAGACTGGGTTACCTCACTTAGGATGATGTTCTCTAGTTCCATCCATTTGTCTAAAAATTTCATGACTTCATTGTTTCTAATGGCTAAATAGTAGTCCATTGTGTATATACACCACATTTTCTGTATTCATTCCTCCGTTGAGGTACATCTGGGGTCTTTCCAGCTTCTGGATATAATAAAAAGGGCTTCTATAAACATAGTAGAGCATGTATCCGTATTACATGCCGGGGAATAATCTGGGTATATACCCAGGAGTGGTATAGTGGGGTCCTCTGGAAGTATTCCCAGTTTTCTGTGGAATCACTAGACTGATTTCCAGAGTGGTAGTACCAGATAGCAACCCCACCAGCAGTGGAGGAGTGTTCCTTTTTCTCCACATCCTTGCCAGCACCTGTTTTCTCCTAAGTTTTTGACCTTAGCCATTCTGACTGGTGTTAGGTGAAAGCTCACAGTTGTTTTGGTTTGCTTTTTCCTGATGACTAAGGATGTTATGTTGAACATTTCTTTAGGTGCTTCTCAGCCATTCAATATTCTTCAGGTGAAAATTCTTTTTTTTAACTATGTACTCCAATTTTAAGGGGGATATTTGATTTCTTGAGTTCTTTGTAAATCTTGGATATAAGCCCTGTGTTGGATGTAGTGTTGGTAAAGATCTTTTCCCAATTTTTGGTTGCCATTTTGTCCTTTTGACAATGTCCATTGATTACAGAAACTTCATAGTTTTATGAGGTCCCATTTGTCAATTCTTGATTTTAGAGCATAAACTGTTAGTGTTCTCTTGAGGATATTTTCCCCTGTGCCCATGTCACTTTAAATATGTAGGATGGCCTCTGTTTTCCTTCCTGCCTCCTGATTGATACCTAGTTTTGTCAGATTTAGAGACTTCTGTTATTAAAAAATAATGAGAGAGATTACATACTTCTAAAATTGTGATGGTATGGTGGAGAGTTTGATACATATCAACCTCCTTGTGCCATTCACAAAAGCCTCCATGTGACCCTCAAATTTTGATTGCATTTCCGAAATGCTGTAATCAGATGAAAGAAAAAAGGAAGAATCTACACAGTTTTCATTCCCACTTTTCCTTCAATGATTGTTTTTTTTTTTCATTACATGTATCACTGTGGTACAATTTACATAGTCTTGCTGACAGTAATAAGTTGCAATATCTTCAATCTCCAGGCTGTGTATCGTAAAGGAAAAATCTGGCCCTGACCCGCTGTCACTGATCCTTGGAGAAACCTCTGATTGCAAAGTGGATGCATAATAGATTAGGAGCTTTGGAACTTCCCCTGGTTTCTATTGGTACAAAACTATATAATTTTTAATACCTTCACTTTCTTTGCAAGTGATGCTCTGTCTCCCAGAGATGCACACAGGGAGAGTGGAGACTGGTAACCTGAATGTCACATCTGTCTCCTGAATTTGTAAAATTAAAAGCAAATTCCCAAGCAATTAATAATGACAGTATTATTGTCCAAACAAGCAATAATAATCACTGTGTCTTGGAAAGTTTTACAATTATTATCCTCCTTACTTAAGAAATAGAGCATCATCAGTCCCAGGAATGTAGCAGAGGGCTTCATGTTCATATTGTGGTATAGGTGATTTGGATAGAACCCTGTAGAAGTTGTGACCACCCATTTAAAAGATACTCAAGGCAGTGGGCTGTGCTTTGGGTACATGCAAATCATCCAGAGCTTCCTAGAGCTGAACATCAGTGTAGAATTAGCTTATTTCTGTAAAATTCCACAGAGTACTCATTCCTATCACAATAGCACAAAAAACATTTTTCCTTCTGAATGATGGCTCATGAAAAGCATCTTTCTATTATCTGTGAGTACTGAATGAATTTCATTGTCCTCATCTAAAAAACTGAAGAAAGCTTTCAAACTTCTACCATTTGATGCTCTTCAGTGCTACTGAGATCACAGAGAATTTCTCTTTGGTAAAATTTCTTCACATTTTTAATGTGAAGTTCAAGTGCAAAGCAATCATAAGCAACATGGTTTGTAAAGAAGGGCAGAAATGATCATACCAAAGCTGTTTTCATTAAGTGACACTTCTATACCATATTAGACTCTTCTGCTATTGTTATCTACAATCAGGCATATCTTTATTTCCCTTCTGAAGCATGGACTTTTTCTCCGTAGCTCTGATTTTACTTAAACATGTCCAAACACAGTGTTTTGGGATTCTTGAAGATATTGGTTTCCTTCAATACTCTCAACTCAAACTATTGCTTAAACCAGAATGCTTTCTTTTACCATACCATTCACTATTTTGAAGATATTCTGTTCACTAAAACTGCACATTAAAAAAATCAAATCTGATCCAGTTGCTGAGAAAATACAGTTTTCAATAACTGTTTAGGACAATGCACAGATTTTCCATTTATTATTTATTGTATTTTTAGCTAAATTGTAGATTTTCAATATGATTGTGAAAGGTAACATTGAATGCTATTTCACAAACAAGAAATATAGCAAAGTCTTATAGTATATTTAATAAAAAACATGTCTGTAGTTTTCATTTGTATAGTTATTTAAAATTTATATTACAATGATTTTAATATCATAGTTACAGGATCATCCCTCTTATCAAAATCCCCCACTGCCATGCATTACTCAAGAAGAAAACACAACCCTCAGCTGACAACCTTGTATTCCCTGATGAAAGTCATGTGCTGTAAAAGTTAAGATTCTTTTCTGCTAATGGTATGGGGGAGTACTGGAATACATGTGACAGCAAGTAAAAGAAGGGGTTCAGAGTATGGATCATTATACTTGTGAACATGGCACAGATACATTGGTTTTTGACAGGTAAGATGGCTATAAACTAAACCAAATATTTATGAAAATGTTTCGAGAAAACCTGTTGGTTTATGTGCTAATCAAATGTTTAAATGTTGCAACACATTGAAACAAGCGAAGTCTACCTACTACTGAGAGCTTAGATATTTTACTGGAGTTGTTTTTCAGCAGTTGACAAAAATAAATGTCAAAATGCAGATTACTTATCTATTTGTTTGTATAGAAAATTTAGAAACTACAAAATTATGGAGCAATTGGCACTTGTGCCTGAAATACCATAGTAACAAGTTTAATGATAACTAAGATATACAATAATAATTGATAACACAATAATAAAACTGTAAAGTTAATACTGGTGTTAATATGAAAGTCAAAAAATGCTTTATGAGTCTGAATTTTTTTCTCTTTACTTTTGTGACATAAAATGAGAAACTATGGGATTAAATATGTACCTATATTAATGGAAAGAACAAACGGAATTTGCTAGAGAAAATTTCTAAATAGGGAGATATGCAGCTGTGATGGAGCAAAGTGTTTTGTACTATATAATCTAAGATTGTATTAAATAAAATAAAATCATTATAGATTAAATAATACTTTCGATATCCAAGGAAACTAATAAGAGGGAAAAAGAATACAAAAGTAATTGAATCAAGTTTGAAAGATATTTATCACAGAATAAATGAAAGAACTTAGAAGCAAACTTTATGTTAACACAAAAGGAATGGAGATACTATGGTAACAACAAACAGTGGACAGGCAGAAGTAGCTCACACTGTGTTATCAATGACAAAATAAAAATTGATGAAACAGTCCATTCAAGTATAGATTTGATGGTATAATATATTTGAATAATCATATTGGCTAACTATGACAGATTTACTTTGCAACTAAGAAGAATGTATTAAAATAAAAAGCTAGAAAAAGACATTTCAGACAAAGTCCACATAAATATCTGAGTATAGGTTAATTTCAGCTATAAGGAATTTAATTCAGAAGCTCTCAAAGCAGAAGGAGTGCTAATGTTTTCCTTCATGCATGTCTAATTGATCATTTCATCAATTTAATTAGACTTAAAATACTTATTACATTTATTTTTTAAGTTTTATTTTCTATATTCTATGTTTACATTCCAAAGGCTTTCCCCTTTCCCAGTCCCCCACCCCCACCATAAGGCCCATAATTACTCTCCCACCCAACTATTCCCCAATCAATCGCTCACCCCCCATGGTTTCTCTGTTCTGGGTCTACAAAACTGGATCCAATCTTTAGAGGCCCAGGGTCCTCTCCATTCTTTTTCTTGGGAATCATTTGACTTGCTAATTGTTCCTTGAGTATTTAGGGCTTGTGGGCTCATTAATATCCACTTATCAGTGATTGCATTTCATGTGTATTCTTTTGTGATTGGGTTAACTCAATTAGGATGATATTTTCCAGATCTAACCATTTACCTACAAATTGCATGAATTCATTGTTTTTAATTGCTGAGTAGTATTCCATTGTATAAATATGCCACATTTTCTGTATCCATTCCTCCTTTGAGGGATATTTGGGCTCCTTCCAATTTCTGGCTATTATAAACAAGGCTGCTATAAACATAGTGGAGCATGTGTCTTTATTGTATGCAGGGGAATCCTCTGGGTATATGCCCAGGAGTGGTATGCCAGGGTCCTCTGGAAGGGGCATGCCCAATTTTCTGTGGAACTGCCAAATTGATTTCCAGGGTGTTTTTCCCATTTTGCAATCCCACCAACAATGGAGGAGTGTTCCTCTTTCTCCACATCCTCGCCAGCACTTGTTGTCTCTTGAGTTTTTAATCTTAGCCATTCTGACTGGTAAGAGGTGGAATCTCAGGGTTGTTTTGATTTGCATTTCCCTGATGACTAGTGATGTTGACATCTCTTAAGGTGTTTCTCGGCCATCTGAATTTCTTCTGGTGAAAATTCTTTGTTTACTCTATAACCCATTTTTTGATAGGGTTATTTGGTTCTTTGGGGACTAACTTCATGAGTTCTTTGTATATATTGTATATTAGCCCTCTGTCGGATGTGGGGTTGGTGAAGATCTTTTCCCACTTTGTTGGTTGTCGTTTTGTCATTCTGACAGTGTCCTTTGCCTTACAGAAACTTTGTAATTTTATGAGGTCCCATTTGTCAATTCTTGATCTTAGTGCATTAGCTATTGGTGTTCTGTTCAGGAAATTTCCCCCTGTGCCCATTTCCTCCAGGGTCTTCCCAAGTTTCTTTTCTAATAGTTTCAGTGTGTCTGGTTTTATGTGGAGGTCCCTGATCCACTTGGAGTTGATCTTAGTACAAGGAGATAAGAGTGGGTAAATTCACATTCTTCTGCATGTTGACCTCCAGTTGAACCAGCACCATTTGTTGAAAAGGCTATCTTTTTTCCACTGGATGGTTGTGGCTCCTTTATCAAAGATCAAGTCTGTGGGTTAATTTCTGGGTCTTCAATCCTATTCCATTGATCTACTTGCCTGTTGCTGTACCAATACCATGCAGTTTTTAACACAATTGCTCTGTAGTACTGCTTGAGGTCAGGGATATTGATTCCCCCAGAAGTCCTTTTATTGTTGAGAATAGTTTTAGCTATCCTGGCTTTTTTGTTGCTACAGATGAATTTGAGAATTGCTCTTTCTAGATCTATGAAGAATTGAGTTGGGATTTTGATGGGGATTACATTGAATCTGTAGATTGCTTTTGGCAAGATAGTCATTTTTACTATATTGATCCTGCCAATCCAGGAGCAAGAAATATTTTTCCATCTTCTGAGGTCTTCTTCGATTTCTTTCTTCAAGGACTTGAAGTTCCTGTCATACAGATCTTTCGCTTGTTTGGTTAGAGTTACGCCAAGGTACTTTATGTTGTTTGTGGCTATTGTGACGGGTGTTATTTCCCTAACTTCTTTCTCAGCCTGCTTGTCCTTTGAGTACAAGAAGGCTACTGATTTGCTTGAGTTAATTTTATAACCAGCCACTTTGCTGAAGTTGTTTATCAGCTGTAGAAGCTCTCTGGTAGAGTTTTGGGTCGCTTAAGTAGACTATCATATCGTCTGCAAATAATGATACTTTGACTTCTTCCTTTCCGATTTGTATCCCTGTGACTTCCTTATGTTGTCTAATTGCTCTCGCTAGAACTTCAAGTACTATATTGAAAAGATATGGAGAGAGAGGGCAGCCTTGTCTAGTCCCTGATTTTAGTGAGATTGCCTCAAGTTTCTCTCCATTTATTTTGATGTTGGCTACTTGTTTGCTGTAGATTGCTTTTACTATGTTTAGGTATGGGCCTTGAATTCCTGCTCTTTCCAAGACTTTTAGCATGAAAGGATGCTGAACTTTGTCAAATGCTTTTTCAACATCTAATGAGATGACTATGTGTTTTTTTCTTTTAGTTTGTTTATGTAGTGAATTACATTGATGGATTTCCATATATTGAACCATTCCTGCAGCCCTGGGATGAAGCCTACTTGATCATGGTGAATGATCGTTTTGATGTGCTCTTGGATTCGGTTGGCAAGAATTTTATTTAGTATTTTTGTATCGATATTCATAAGAGAGAAATTGGCCTGTAGTTCTCTTTCTTTGCTGGATCCTTTTGTAGTTTAGGTATCAGCGTAATTGTGGCTACGAAGAATGAGTTGGGCAGTGTCCCTTCTGTCTCTATTTTGTGGAATAGTTTGAAGAGTATTGGTGTTAAGTCTTCTTTGAAGGTCTGGTAGAATTATTTATACATTGATGTGGCACATACTGTGGTCAGAGGTGAAAACAATTAGTGAGTTTTCATTGCAGGAATGAAAGCTTTTCAAATGATGTTTTAAATAAAATATAACTGTTATAAATTAAAACATTCAGATAAAGCTCTGATAAATTATGAAATAAAACCTGAAATATTTTTAAAGAAAAAGAGTGTTCCATAGGAGTGTTTTGATGGTGACTGTTGGCAGACTGGTTGACAGGGATCACCAGAGTAGAGGATCTCTTGGGACACACTGCGCCAGGACTACACCTGCATCCAGCAGCTTGGCAGCTCCATAGCCATCCAGCTGGGCACCTTCCCTGCCAGTTGTCCTCTGCTCTGCAGAGAGGTGTTTAGAGGGATTCACATGTTTGGAGGTGAGACACCACCATCTTTACTCCTGTGACTGTGTAGAGAGTCACACTAGTAGACAGGGATCACCAGAGTAGAGAATTGCTTTGGACACACCCCACAAGGACTGAACCTGCACCCAGGAACTCAGCACCACCAGAGCAATCTGTGCCAGGGTAAAGCAGGTCACCTATGTTTGCTGAGACAGGCTTGCCGGCACACAGGAGGGGTAAGCACCAGCCAGTGACAGCAGAACCAACTAACACCAGAGATATCCAGATGGTAAAAGGTAAATATAAAAATGTTGCTAACAGAAATCAAGGCAATATGGCACCATCCTAAACCAATTCCACAAAAAATATAATTAGTCCAGAAGCTCTGAGTACTCAGGACACAATTAACATATTGAATAATTCCCAAGAAGAAGGAAGGAGAGGACCCTGGTCCTGGAAATGCTTGGTGCAAAATTGTAGGGGATTGCCAAGACAGAGATATGGGAGGGGGTTGATTGGGATATGAGCTGAGTGAAAAGTGTTTATGGGACTTATAGGGAGAGGGGAACAGGGAGAGGAGAAACTATTTGGAGTGCAAACAAAGAATATAGAATATAAAGAAATAAATAAGTAAATAAAGGCACAATTAGCAAATCAAAAGATTCCAAAGAAGAAGGAAGGAGAGGACCCTGGTCTCAAAAAGACTGGATCCAGTTTTGTAGCAGAGTACCAGAACAGAGAAATTCTGGGGGGGGGTGATTGGGGAATGGGCAGGAGGAAAAGGACTTATGGGACATATGGTGAGGGGGGAACTGGGAAAGGGGAAAGCCTTGGAATGTAAACAAAGAATATAGAAAATAAATAAATAAATAAATAAATAAACAAATAATTTAGAGAATAGGTGAGCAAGCTGGGCTATGTATACAAAACAAACTACATGAATGCTGCCTTGCATACACACACTCACTGACCTCAAGGGATACATTAGTCACCTAGAACTTTCACATGAACAGAGATGCTAACATCCTTGCTATCAGCAAGATAAATAAGTTTATCTCCTTAGGATCTCCTTCGTACCACATTACTTCTTAACAAAAACATCTGGAGTGCATTCTTAAAGGAAGTTCAATAGACAGAAAGTGTCTACATTTTGAATACATGAATAATGATAAACTATGACAGTTCCCTATTTACCATCTCCTGGCCCTGTATGATTAGGCATGAATAAGCTTGAACAAAGATGAATTATGGGAATGGATATACACAGTAAGACTTTTGGTGAAAATAGGGAGCCACCCATATTAAATTCCAAGTAACTATCACCCTTTCTTGAACCATTAAAAAAATCAATGAACAATGATCAGGGTTCATGAATACCTTCACATGTGTGGCATTTTGTAAAACCTGACAGTGTATTCCATTCACTTTGAATAAGGTTTCTGGACTAAGTTTTAACTTATTTGCAAATTTTTCAATGATTTTATTTTTCTCTCAAAATAGACTTTTTGTATAATTTCTCTGTTGTATTGATTGTTAATTGCTAATAAATCCTGTCACAGACTTCCTTCTTGTCTCAGATGATTTACGTTCCCAGCATCATACAGTCTTTATATATTTTTTTAATTTTTATTTTCTATATTCTATGTTTACATTCCAAAGGCTTTCCCCTTTCCCAGTTCCCCCCCACCATATGTCCCATAATTCCTCTCCCACCCAACTATTCCCCAATCATTCCCTCTCCCCCCACGGTTTCTCTACAAAACTGGATCCAATCTTTACAGGCCCAGGGTTCTCTCCTTTCTTCTTCGGAATCATTTGACTTGCTAATTGTGCCTTGAGTATTTAGGGCTTGTGGGCTCATTAATATCCACTTATCAGTGATTGCATTTCATGTGTATTCTTTTGTGATTGGGTTAACTCACTCAGGATGATATTTTCTAGGTCTAACCATTTACCTACAAATTGCATGAATTCATTATTTTTAATTGCTGAGTAGTATTCCATTGTATAAACGGCAACCAACAAAGTGGGAAAAGCTCTTTACCAACCCCACATCCGACAGAGGGCTAATATCCAATATATACAAAGAACTCAAGAAGTTAGACACCAAAGAACCAAATAACCCTATAAAAATGGGGTACTGAGCTAAACAAAGAATTTTCACCAGAAGAAATTCAGATGGCCGAGAAACACCTTAAAAGATGTTCAACATCATTAGTCATCAGGGAAATGCAAATCAAAACAACCCTGAGATTCCACCTCACACCAGTCAGAATGGCTAAGATTAAAAATTCAAGAGACAACAAGTGCTGGCGAGGATGTGGAGAAAGAGGAACACTCCTCCACTGTTGGTGGGATTGCAAAATGGGAAAACTGCTCTGGAAATCAGTTTGGCGGTTCCTCAGAAAATTGGGCATTTCACTTCCAGAGGACCCTGGCATGCCACTCCTGGGCATATACTCAGAGGATTCCCCTGCATACAATAAAGATACATGCTCCACTCTGTTTATAGCAGCCTTGTTTATAATAGCCAGAAATTGGAAGGAGCCCAAATATCCCTCAAAGGAGGAATGGATACAGAAAATGTGGTATATTTATACAATGGAATACTACTCAGTCTTTATATTTTAATGTGCTTTAAATAGCACAGTGGCTGAGCAACTGCCTAAACTCTGTTATTAGAATCTACCTCCCAATGAGAAGCCTGCCTTACTAGTTACTAATTTCTATGTTCCATTTTGGCAGATGTTGATTTAATTTAGCAGCCCTCTTGGCTCTTTTTCCCTTTAAATGGTGGCTCTTCTTCTCCTTCCTGCACAGTATTTCCCTTCCATGCTGGTCTTTGTGTCTCTCTCTTTCCTCCTTGTTGTCCCAAGACCAGATGCCACGGACCGACTCAGTCGGAACACACACTCCCGTGGGGAATCAGGGTCTTTGGTATGCAGGAAGGTACAGGTCCGGTGAATGACAGACAGTCACACACAAGATCTGAATGCGTCTGAATGCACTTTACTGTTCTGAGGCAGGCATTTTTATACACCCACAAGTAGTATTACATTACTAAAGAAAAAATGTATCCAGTGAAATGTTTACAAAGAATGGTTACCATGAGTATCTGGCACAAGGAAATACAAAATTAGTCAGGTATGAACGTCAGAGATTACACACAAGGTCATTGCGTCCCTCTGTGGTCAATGATAAATTAGTGATTCAAGAGTCAGAGATCACACACAAGGTCATCGCGTCCCTCTGTAGTCAATGATAAATTAGTAATCGGAATTAGTAATTAGTCCTTGGAAACACTATGTATGCTATTTTTCTTGTAAGACTTTCTCAGGCTTATTTTGAAATTTTACTTAACTGATGGTTTCCATGTCGGAGTGCCAAAGCCAGCTAACCATACAAATAATATAAATTGTTGGGAGGTTAATTCTTTAATGTATCTAGGTAATAACTGTACAGCTAATTAAAAGCAAAGCAATGGATCTCTAGAAGATAAATCATGGCCAGTGCTGTAGTTCAAAGAATAAACTCTCAATGAACCATCACGCCTGGATGCTCGCACCTCTGGCTGGCAGGGACATCTTGTAAGTAAAAGAACAGGTCAGAAAAAGGTCACACAGCTTGCCATGAGAAATTTCAGCTCAGCCCTATCTGCAGCCAAGGAGGCCCACAGCGGCATTCACCTTGAACAGCCCTGCCAAACAAGGCTTTTCCCAGTAAATATTACACAGCCTCCACCTGGATTGCAGCTTGGCTGCGTGAAATTACGGTGATCAAGAGATGCACGTGATAACCAGGAACTCTAAACTCTGCCTATGGCTTATGTCCTCCTCAGCTAATTACAGTTGGCATATATAGTTGCCAATGAGAAGTAACTTCAGACAGCTTACTAGTATGTATGTGCAGACCCTTTCTTGCAAACAATTTTGGTGTGCCCAATTAGTGTTCTAATATAAGGAGCTAATAGTTTTCCTTCCTACAAATCCTGTGAGATCCTATCCACCTTCTGTATGACCCAAATCCTCTGTAGTCATAGCTCACTGTAAAGTTGTCTTCTGTTTCCATGAGAAAACACTTTCTTACTCCCATTTGACCAATCTCTCTTCATTGAAAATCATATAATTAGTGAGACCTAGAAGAGGTGAAAATATTGTTCCCAGAGTACAGTGATTAAAATTTTTATTTCTTGAAGCTTTTAGAAATGTTTATGTGTCTGAGAACATCAATGCCCAAAAATTGCAGAGCATTTTAAATGGGTCTGAAGACAAATTTTTGATAAATGGCACCCAACATAAAGCAAATATAACCAAAACTTACATATCCTTATAACCTGAATAGAGTGTACTTACTAGCATTGTCAAGATTTACCAAAGTTGAAAAATTTAAAGTGCATAAGAAGTAAGTCTAAGAAAAATACTTGACATAATGCAGCTAACACACATTTTCTTCAGTTTGATCTCAAAGGATCATGATAGAAAGTGAAAAGGCCATCAAGGTGTGGCATTCCTTGGCTTTTGAGAACTCTCTTTTTCTCTGTTTCTTTTCTATCTTGAATATTTCTGATAGCATGAATCTATGCCAATGAAATTTTCTGTGCTTTATTTTTTTCTATTTTAGAAGACTATCTACAACTTTTCATAAATGAGATAGTATATTACAACACTCCTATATTTAGGGTCTTGAAGAAATTGGCTGTCAACCAATATTAATTTGAACTTCAGATCTCTGAATTCTCCTGTTACTTTTGTTGGGAGGATCTGAGTTCTTGTACTTTCTCCACACTGAATAAGTAGCCCTTTATCGTGTGTGTTACCAGTATTCTTCATTAAACAAGACGTAGAGCACAATCCAGGCACAGGACCAATGATATTAAAATTCAGCAAGCCTTCTTAAACGTCATGTATTTTTCTTCTGAGTAACCTGGTTGTTTTATATATCTTTCTATGGATAAAAAATATGTATGCCATGGAAGTTTTACCAGAAGTCCAAGGTGAATCATAGTAATATTTGCACTAAGGCAATGAACTGTGCTAGAAAATTTGCTTCCAGAGGATTGTGAAGAAGACTGATTTAGAGTGGTGAGAGACCTACCAAGTTCCGTCCATTTTACACTGACTTGTATCCAATAAAATCTGTAGAATGTTCTGAGAATGCAGCTTCATGATGGAGGTTAAATTAGAGGAAGTCCCCTATAAGAACCTAGGCACTGTGTCAATCCATCCATAAAGCACATGTATTGTAATTGATGTCAAATATTCTAGGTAATAAGATAGGAAATAGTCTTTTCTTCTGAGTTCCTCCAGTGTCTGGCAGGTAGAGCACACATAGAGCCTGCAGATCACCAGCTGTATTGTTGACTTGGTAACTGGATAACAAATAATTCATTTCTTCAATGTAGGAAACAAGTCTAGACCATATAATGACCATGTGAGTGAGTGTTCTGCCCAACACTTTTATGAAATGGTGTAATAAATTAGCATTTTGATTCACTATGTTTTATTCACTATGATTTTATTGCTTAATCAAAGCAGGTATATATGGTCTCAGTACATAAAATGTATTTATATTAGTGGATAGAATTAACTCTACATGAAAGCTTTTTATCTCTCTGGAAACACTGACTTCAGATTCACCCTCATCATTAGTTTTTCATATCAGTCAGTTTATTGACCCACTTACCCATTATTTCTGACACCTCTTCTCTGTCTGTTGTCATTTTCAAGCCATGTATAGGTGTCAGTCTCACACTGTAAATTCTGTCTCCTAAAGAATGGTTGTCTGTACATAAAAACTTTTCCCATTCAACCATTCATGGAAACTCACACTAAGTCTGGAGACTACTATAGATATAAGTCCCCATGCATAGCTTCTACATATACTTTGATACAATGCTTTTTCACCATACAGTCTGGTGTCCTGTCCTAAGCATAGATTAATATACACATCCTCCTTAATATCTAGAAAGATATGGAGCCCAGAGCATATGCAAATATAGGATCCATTGTACAATAAAGGACATGACTAATTATTTCTCAGTGAATACTCTTATACATTTAATACATTAATTTGTGTTAAAACTGGAGAGAAGTCATGTGCCATAATCTGAAGACTCATAGGTAAGTTGGATATAGATATAATCCCAGATGAATCTAGGAATCGATCTCATGTGCATAGAAAGTGCAAAGAAAATCCATGACACTTTTGGGCTTGACAGAAGCAATTCTTGAGTAGCTCAGCTGTCATACATAATTAAAATGAGATTATTTACCTGAAAAGATGGGTTATTTATGTGAGATCCTCTCTTAATTTACTAACTACAACTTCCAGTATTATTCTATTATTCTGGCAACCACTATGAGCAAGAAACTGTGAGGTGAGTTCTGGTGCTCAGTGCAAGGGGATACATCTATAAAAGGCTCCAATACCCAAATCTCAGAGAACATTTAAGAAAAGGAAGTGGAAAGAATGATAGACTAAGAGGATCAGTGCATTTGCTGTGAAATTGTGTTGACTCCTAACAACACAATCTATACCTGTAACATCTCAACGTGATGACTACTAAAATGTGAATTGTACTAGGAAAACATCAATGAACATGACAACTAGGATGGGCAAAATCCCATGAGGCTTTACATTAACAAAATCTATAAAGAAGTTAGTAAAAGCTAGCAGAAGAGGTTCTCCTCACTAGGGAAGAAGACAATAATTGATTTTCCTGGTTGTAAAAGTCAGCCCTGAAAACATGAATACAAGTAATCTTATATGGATTCAATGCATTATATTTAGGGAAATGCTAGTGAGTATGTATATAAATATATAAATACATACAAAAACAATTAGTGGAAAAAGTGCCATGAATTTGAAAGAGAACAGTGACATGTATTTGGTGAGAAATGGAATATGGGAAAGTAAGAGGAAATGCTGCAATAAATATTCAGGTTCAGAAATAAACACTAAAAAAAAAAAACAGGAGAAGCTGTAGAGCCACAATAACATCTACACCTAATTTTGAAAAGTCAATGGAAGCAATTATATATTGTCAAGCATGATACAATATTTGAAGCACCCTGACATGGAAGGAAACATAACAAGGAAACTACACAGAACTTGATATAAATCAAAATAAGTTGCATCTCATAGGCAGTTGCTATTCTCTGTTGTTCAAAGAGAAGCACATTCCATACACATAAACCTGTACTGAGGCTCAATTGGAGACATAAGAGAGTCACAGGTCTGTATTGAGCTACTGACGTCATGGTTCCTGCAACTGTGCCTATCTTTTGCTGATTTGCATGTACCCAAAGCACAGCCCACTGACATGAGGATTTCATAGTCAGGTCGCAACCTGTGCTGGAGTCAGCCTCAAACAGATCACAACAGACATGAATTTGCCCACTCAGCTCCTGGGGTTGCTGCTGCTGTAGCTTACAGGTAAGGAAGACAGCACTGGAAATGTATCCATCTGTGTGTAATCAGTAATCCTTGGTCTCAGTGAACGTCCTCTTGCAAAAGAATCTTGTAGAGATTTGCTTTCAATTTTCCAATTATAGATGCCAGATGTGACATCCAGATGACTCAGTCTCCAGAGACCCTGGCTGCATCTATGGGAGAAAGCATCACCATCACAAGTAGATCAAGTGAGGATATCTACAATGCTTTAAACTGGTATCAGTAGAAACAGGGAATCAGCTCCTAATCTACGCAGCAACCAGTTTGGCAGATAGGGTCCCACTGAGGTTCAGTGGCAGTGGATCGGGTATACGATATTCTCTCAAGATCAGTAGTCCACAGTCTGGTGATATTGCAAGTTATTACTGCCAAAATAGTTTAAGTAACCCTCCCACAGTGATTCAAACCATGACATAAATCTCCCAAGGAAACAGAAGTAAGAACATAGGCTGCCCAACTGCTCCTCGTGATTTCTGCAGCTGCCCAATTGCTGAGAGTGTTTATTGTTCCCAGGGCTTAAATGTCAATGTGATGTTTTTATGTTAGGATCCAAGAAACTTTTATATTCATGGAATCTCTGCCCCTTTCCCCAGCCCTAGTATCAAAACAAGTGAATGCTTATCATGTCTCAGAACACGAAACAAACCAACAGTAATAAAAACCACAGTTCCTGAATAACATAATTATGGAAACAGCTGTGCTTTATTCTACAGGGTTGTCAACATGTACACAAAAACACACACACATACTCAGACACACACACACGTATATACAAACACACAATCCAAGGTGGAGCTATTTCAGGCAGAACCTTTTTATCTTTATATAGGAATTATATCTTGGAAAGGAGTCTAGGGAGATGGTTTAATGATTATGGTTCTTCCAGAATATCTGGGTTTGAGTCCCAAAACACACATGATTCCTAACTTTTGATAATTCCATTCAAGGAACTTTTTTAACTACTTTCCTATCCTCTGATGTAGGGCAATCCTGCCAGTGTCCAGGAGGGTAAGAAAACTGCAAAGATTTGAGAAGAAAACTTAGTTTAAATTGAGTTCATCAACCTGGATCAAACTTGGGGTATCTGGCGTCAGTTTGTATTCCAAACAAACTTAAGCATGGTATAGTTTAGACAAAAAGTTTCCTGGTGTAATATAATCCCTGGTACTCAAAGTACAATTATATAGAAACTCAACCTAAGATACATGTCATTTCTTCCAATAACTTGAGTCTTAGAGATTGACTATCTGTACTATCTTTCAAGCTGAGGGAAGACTCTGGCATGTTTTTAGTCATACTGATAATATGTATGCCATTTGTGCTATTAGTTACCCTGGTGCTAGCCATTAGAAGCAAAGGGGATTTAAACCCTATAGGAAGAACAATAGTTCCAACTAACCTGTATAGTTGTGAGCTCTCATAGACTATGCGACCATCCAAAGAACATACATGGGCTGGTCCATGGACCCCAGCACATATGTAGCAGAGGACAGACTTGGCTGACTTCAGTGGAAGAGGATGTGCTGAATCTTGTAAAGGTTTATGCTCCAGGGAAAGGGGATGTGGTAGTAGAAGGAATGAGGTGAGGTGGTTAGTTAGGTGAGGGTGTGGGTGGTTGACAGAGGTGGGTGGTTGAGGGCAATGGGTATATAGGGTTGAAAACCCCATCTCAGAGGCAATTGTGGGGGTGGAGTGAAGAACTCCTTGAAAGGGAACTAGGAAAGGGGTGTACATTTGGAATGTAAATAAACAAAGCTTAAAGTTTAAAAAGGTTAGAAGAGAAGGTGATTTAAAAGATCATGCAATGACTATATACCTCTATTCTTTATATCTAATGCTTAGAAAAGCACATACACAACTGCCTCCTGTACTGGCTTCTTAAAAGTTATACAACAGCAAAAATTTATTGGAAGAAACATTTTTTTCTATTGTGGACTGGGAAATAATTGTCATTCTCACATAGGTTGTATATTTTGTATTAATACCACCTATTTATACAACTTCAAAATGCTGTTTGTTAATGTTATATTTTTTTATCATTCAAGTGATTGTTGAATTACATTTATTTGTTTATATTCAGGAAAATTTTTCATCACAGATTGATCCAACAGATTCAGAGATATCCTATATATCACTAGCCCCTATTCATGTGTAGTACCTACTTTGATAAGCATCTCTTATTACATGTGTATACTTGTCACAATCAATGAGCCCACACTGGTCAACCATTATCATTAAGAAAGCAGAGCTTACCTTATGGCTCTGTCTTGGTTTTACATGACTTGTTTTTATAGAGTCATGACTCTAACCCATAATTTTATCTGTCTGGAAGAATTACAGGGGTAGAAATGGAGAGAAGCCCAAGGAATAGAAGATGGTCCAGCCACGGGCACAAAGTGGGATCTGGTGCCAAGGGAGGTTCCAAGGCCCGACTCTATTACTGAGACTATGGTGCACTCACAAAAATGAACCTAGCATGGCAGCATTATGGGCAACTCAACAAGCAGCTGAAAGATTCAGATTTGCACCCAACCAATGAACAGATGAAGCTGATCCCTGCTGTTGAGTAAGGGAAGGCTGAATAAATATGAGGGCAACCCTGTAGGAGGACCAGCAGTCTCAATTAATCTGGACTCCAGGAATCTCTCAAACACTGGACCACCAAACAAGCAGCATACCCTAGCTGATATGAAACCCCTAGCACACATACAGTAGAGGACTGCCTAGTCTGTGTTCATTTAGAAATGATGTACCTAACCCTCACGAAACTGGAGGCACCAGAATGTTTAGGGGTCAGATAGAGTGCAGGGAAGGGACATCCAAATGGAGATAGAAGGAGAAGAGGAGGTATGGGATGTGATGCAGTTGGTGGGTAGACAGGGGTTGACAGGGTGGGGAATAAAATATAAAGTGTATAAAAATAATTCATAAAAATATTTTTAAAAATCTCTAATAATGATAACAGTATACAAACATGGCAAAAATGTACCAAAAAGAAAAATAACATGATTAAAACATATGCCAAAGAAGTGAAGAGACTTGTCATAAGAAATAATTGGCTCATTGTCGTAAGTGGCTAAAAGGTATTTAAAATGTATTCACCATTTTTAGCCATTATAGAAATGTAATTTAAAACTTCTATGATATTTCATCTTACTCAAACAGGCATGGCAACTTAAGATAAGTGGATATTAGCCTAGAAGCTTGGAAAACCCAAGACACTATTCACAGACAAAATGAAGCTTAAGAAGAAGGAAGAACAAAGTATGTATACTCTGGTCCTTCTTAGAAGGGAACAAAATACACACATGAGGAGATACTGAGACAAAGTGTGGAGCAGAGTTTGAGGGAAAGATTATCCAGAGACTGACCCTCCTAGGGATCCATCCCATATATAGTTTCAAAGCCCAAACACTATTGTGGATGCCCACAAGTGCTTGCTGACAGGGGCCTGATATAGCTGTCACCTGGGATGCTATGGCAGTGCATGATACACTGAGTAAATACAGAGGAAGACACTCATCAAACCATTGAAATGAGTACAGAGTCCCCAATGGAGGAGCTAGAGATAGGGCCCAAGGAGCTGAAGGTATCTGCAGAGCCATAGGAGGAACACCAAATTTGAACTACCCAATACCCCCAGAGCTCCCTGGGACAAAACCAACAACCAAAGAGTAAACATGGAGGGACCCATGGCTCCAGATTCATATGTAGCAGAAGATGGCCTTGTTGGATTTCATAGGGAGGAAGGGCCCTTGGCCCTGAGAAGACTAGATGCCCCAGTAAAGGAGAATTCCAGGACTGGGAAGTAGGAGTGGGTGAATTTGTGAGCAGAGGGGGAGGGGTTAGGGGACTTAGGGGCTTAAGAAAGGGGACTGCATTTGAAATATAAATAAAGAATATATCTAATAAAAAAGAAAACTAAAGACATGAAATTATGGCAAGAATGTGGGGAATAGATTTTTATCACTCCCTGTTGGTGAGACTATACTTAATGAAGCCATTATGGAAATCTTTGTGACAGTTCATGAAAAACCTCAAGTTAGATGGATCACAGTACCAAACAATGCTATTTCTGAGAATATACCTAAAGAAATATTTTTCCTATTACAGAATCACTTGCTCATCTGTATTCAGGGTTCCTCTATTTACAATAGCTAGGTCATGGAAACATTCTAGATGTCAAACAACTGATAAATAGATAAAAATGTGGTTTCATCTGTCATACTCATAACATACATTATTCTCGTTATTACAAGGAACATTCTCTAAAATAGGTTATATGTTCAGCCACAACATATGTTATAATAAATAAAAAATACAAAACCTGTTTACATAATTGTTGTGATTAAGAAGTCAATATTAAACAGAGCCAATTTTTAAATCACTCAAGTATATATATGTTAAAATGTCCTGTTTTCATATGGCCAATTTGCAACTAGAAATACATATTTAAACTTTTCTTTAAATGCTTCAGGAAGTAAACAATAAATGGAAAAGTTAGAAAGATGCCCCTCATAAGAATGGGTAGGAAAAAATGAACATTGTGGTAGTTATCATGATACCAAAAGCAATTTGTAAATTCAATCCAATCCCTTAATTCTTCATGGATAGGGAAGAAAAAAGCAACAATCTTAAAAGTAGCATGAAAATGAAGGAAAAATGTTAGATTTATTTTCATATATGATCTCAAATGAAACTAGAGGATAATAATAGAAACAGCATGGTGTTCAATGGGAAAGAAGATCAGATTTAAGTCAACACAAATTTATAAGTGTTTGATCTCTCTTACTGTCTCTCTTTCTCTGTCTGTCTTTCTTTCTCTCTGCATGTATGTGTTTGTGTGTATGTGCCTATCTATCTATCTTAAACACACACACACACACACCAACTGGAAGAAGAAATGACATGTCAACAAATAGTGATGAGAACACTGCATATTAGATATCTACACTGAGAAGAACCCTGTCCTGCACCCTCTACTAATATCAATTCCAAATTCATGAAAGATTGCAAAACCACAAGATAACTCATGAGACTCTGAATTTTACCTAAGGGAAGCTTTCAAATATGCTACAACATTAAGAATTAGGTGAGAATGATCTGAACAGGACTGGATCCATTCTAGTAATAAAGTCAACAAATAAAAATAGAACATTTTGAAACCTAAAGTCCTATGTACAACAAAGGGAACAATCTATTAACTGAATAGGTTTTCTATGGAAAAGTAGAAAGTCTTTATCAAATGTATATTTAACAGATGATCAATATCTAGAATACATAAAGTACTGAAAAAGTAAACTGCATAGAAAATAACCCAATAAATTTGGCCATAACTATGAAGGAACCACATGAAAACCCATATTCTTCTACCACACAAAGGTATTATTTATGAAATGTATACCAAATGTTTTAAGGGCAGTATCCTGTTAGCTGGAAAAGTAACCAGAAATATATTACTAAACAAAATTCCAATGCAGTGGTGACTACATCATTTTGAGTTATTGGTCAAGGAGAGGACAGAGGCCACCAAACAAAGAGAGACTTGTCTTGCTTCTTGCTTGTCTACAAAATATAGGTGATGCAGCCACATTGCTCATGATACCATAAACTTTGTGTGTACCGTAAAGAGAAATCAAGGTACAACAGAGTTAGAAGCTTCTTCACTTCTGGGTAGATTTGATAGTTTAAAGTTTTCAAACAAAGTGAAGTCATTGGTGTTCTCAGCCTTACAGGAATCTGACCACCTACTAACCTAAACTGACAAGCAAGATGTGCCTATCTGCACAGCATTGTCAGTACAGTTATGAAACCAAATGTTTTCTTACTGAATTTGATAATCTTGCCAGAGAACAATACATTGACTATGGTCAAACACACTTGGTGTTGAGATCACAGGCTCCAGGTGGTTATTACATATTTGTCAGGCAAATTGACCAAGTGCCAAGTTTCCCTCTCTATATAGAAACATTTATATTTATATATTTAAGTGAATTCTACCCTATGTTTTTAACCAAGAAGCCATCTTCATGAGCAGAGTAGCAAATGAATAGATTTATGGCTGTTCAAAGTGCCGACAGAGACAAATGTGTGCTAAACCATCAGCAAGTCATTTACACCATATAACTGATACCTTCTAATACTCAGGGAACAAAAAGATCCTCAGAAGTGGAAGTATGTGAATTGCCATCAGAGACACCTATCACAATTACAATCTTTCAGCTCCTGGGAATATACAAATTGGGTCTGTCCAATAATATCTCTGACAACAATATATCATGGATGGCAGAGGGAATATCTGGGAATTTAGCACTTACTGATGAACTAAGGACTAATTCCATGATTCTGTGACAGGAAAATTGTTACTTTTAATTCTCTACTCACTGATGATTCTGCCTGGCTGCAATGAATATTTCCAATCCAGTGTCAACAAAGATGAACCTTGGTAGAATATGTCACACACACACACACACACACACACACACAACATTTTGTCATTAACCTGGGAAATGTCCTGGTAAAAATGCAAGGTAGCATTTAGAGAAAGACAAGAGGTATGTGAGGGGAGATATTCAGAACATATTATATAGATATATCAAGTTTTCAAAGAAGTAGTAATTATTTCATTTAATTAAGTGAAAATGAAAACAAATGAAAGAATTCAGCATAGCTAAACCAATGAAACATTGTAAAACAAGTATCAGGTAAAACTTTTATGATTATAAGAAAAGCATAAAAGAATTTTTATTTCTTAAATTAATCCACCAGTATCTATCACAGGAGCTTAAAGCCCAGAATCTTCTCCACCAACCTTAGATTGCTATAGCTTCCCTTTATTTCTTGGTTTTCTCTGTCTTCTTCTAAGAGAAACTTTACTAGAAGATATTTGACCAAACTGCATATATGCAATGAGAAGTATTTGTTAAGTCAGTATACAAGCTCATGTAGCCATCATTAATCAATACCAGGATACAGACCTCGGTTCAAAAGGTTTCCTGTGGTCATATTCATTCTGGTATCCCCTTATAAATTTTCCTAATCAAATAAAATCTTCTTTTTTTCTTTAAGGATAACAATCATTGAATCCCATTGGTGCCACTGTATTTCTGTATTTAATTTACGAAAGTTCTGATTTGGGTAGATGGGTTCCATTCAATCAAATTGTCTAATGCACAGAAGTGTTATTTCAGTGATGTTTTCATCAAGTAACTGTCTTCCTGAGCATAGTGATCAGGAAATCCTCAGTTCAACATGAACTGCATCTGCTTAAGCATAGATGAGTTAGTATTTTTCTCCCTGCTTACTGATGTGGATGTGGCATACTGGCCATTCTCATCTGCTCTAACAAATGACATTACTCCCCAGTGAACTTCTCTACATAAAGCCCCAGAGTAATGATAATCAGAGAGAACACAATCCTGAAAAAGTGAAGTAGAAAATCCAAATTATTCTCACTCATAGCAATCTTTGAACTCAGACTCCTTGAAGTGGATAACAACATGTGGTATTTGAGGGCTTAGGTTCTTATTCACAACTAACATGAAAATAATATATTCTCATTTTCCATGATGAGGTGTCATTGCTGACTCAATGGGAATCTTATTCCTGAAATTCAGTTTGAACACAAACCACAAATGTAAAACTTTTATTTGTTCATTTCTGAAATACTAAGGGAGTCTTTTCCTTAAGAAAAGTCCTTCCTTTAGGAGATCTTTCTTGTAATTAGGTAAGTGAGTCCTGTGGGATGTATAGAGGGTATTTGCCGGAACCAACAACTAGTGAATAATGCTCCATAGTTTATTTTGCCACATAAAACCCATTTCAATTTCATACGGTAGTAGAGCTATTAAATGTATTTTTATGATAGACAGAGATTTTGTACCCTCTGTTGTTGTTTTGCATTAAAATCATTTCACAGAATTATGATTACACAGAAAATG
Source organism: Apodemus agrarius (assembly GCA_964023405.1). Classification (NCBI taxonomy): domain Eukaryota; kingdom Metazoa; phylum Chordata; class Mammalia; order Rodentia; family Muridae; genus Apodemus; species Apodemus agrarius. Next base: position 95,886,696 of record OZ030006.1, on the reverse strand, counting down.
TGATGTTATTACAAATAGAATCACATGATTGAGACACATATAACATCGTCATCTCTTGGACAAAATACATTTCCATCATTTCCCAGATGTCTTCAAACTTTATTATTTAAATTTTTATTTTTACTTTCTGTTTTTGTGATGGATATTCCTTGTTCTTAAAATACTTTGCTTACTTTTCTGCTCATATGGAGTAATTCACTTCTCCCTGGGGAATGATATTTCCTAATAATTACATTTAATACTCCTAAAATATTAACCTTCTGCTGGGCAGGCATCCTAACAGACATGAGCTACAATGTAGATTTAGGTCTTTGTGATCTAGCACTATATAGATCAGTGCTAGAATAAAGGCCAGCTATCACTCTGTCACATTGTATAGAGCAAACAGCATCCCCCAGAGGATGACCAGGGTACATATGTCTTCATTGCCAGCAACACAAACCTCTGTTACTTCCATATTGAGATTTTTCAGTGTCTTGCTATTCTCCTATCAAAAGACATATTTTGTGTTGTCAATTTTACCCTTTATATAAATGATCATATTTGTTGTTAATTTTTATAAACATAAGAGGCTCAAATTACTCTTTCTTGTGTCTATATTGCCGCATACACCATGATATTTACATATTTATTCCTAAGGTGGAGCTTTCCTTGTTGGTGTGAGCTATAAAACTCAGAAGACATCAGGTGTTGGTGAGGATGTGGAGAAAGAGGAACACTCCTCCACTGCTGGTGGGAATGCAAGCTGGTACAACCACTCTGGAAATCAGTATGGCGGTTCCTCAGAAAACTGGACATGATACTTCTGGAGGACTCAGCCATACCACTCCTGGGAATATACCCAGAAGAATCCCCAGCATGCAATAAGCATACATGCTCCACTCTGTTCATAGCAGCCTTATATATAATAGCCAGAAGCTGGAAAAACCCAGATGTCCCTCAACAGAGGAATGGATACAAAAAAATGTGGTATATATACACAATGGAGTACTATTCACCCATTAGAAACAATGAATTCATGAAATTCTTAGAGAAATGGATGGAGCTGGAGAACGTCATACTTAGTGAGGTGACACAGTCTCAAAAGAATACCCATGGTATGCAGTCACTGATAAGTGGATATTAGCCTAGAAGCTTGGAACACCAAAGACATAAATCACATACCAAGTGATGTCTCACAAGAAGAAAGGAGTGGACACTGGTGCTAGAATGGACTAAAACATCATTGTGGGGGAGTACAAGATCAGTGAGGTGGGAGGGGTGGATGAGGGAGCAGGGGGAGGGAAAAGGTCATGTGGGACCTTTGTGGGTGGGAAACCAGAAAAAGGGAAATGAATTGTAAATATAGAATATACCCAATAAAAAAAAAGTTCAGCTGTAATTTTGCCTTGAGTGACCACAGATTCAGGGTTTATCTTCTCAAAATGAGGTTTTCTGTTCAGTTCCTGAGGATGCTAATGCTCTGGTTTCTGAGTAAGAAGAAAGGGAAATGATAAAGGAAAATGTGGTGGGAAAAGGTGCTCTGTGAGAAACAAGATAGTAGGTCTTTAGTTACATTATTGGTGTTTGAGATTTAGGTCAGTGTGAAAAATATTCTAGAGAGAAACTTGGCCCCACAGATAATTTTCATGCAGATGAATCTGGAGTTTGTATATTCTGTCTAGTGTTTTTAAGAATTTGTTGTCACTTGTTTTATGCAAAACTATTTGGTATATGAACAAAAACTCCACACAAAGATATAAAATTTTCACTTAAAATAAATAACATAGAGGAAAACTAAAATATTACTTATGAGAATTCTACATGACTTTGTATATTCTCTTACTTTTTCTGCTTCTAGTAGTGATGTTGCCATGACCCAGACTCCACTTTCCCTGCTGGTTACTCTGGGAGATGAAGCCTCTATCTCTTGCAGGTCCAGTTGAAGTCTCCTAGATAGGAAAGGGTACTCCTATTTGAATTGGTACCTGCAGAGGCCTAGACAGTCTCCACAGCTCCTCACCTATGGGGCATATCGCAAAGAAATATGGAGTTTCTAATAGGTTTAGTGGAATTGAATCAGATACAGATTTCACACTGAAAATCATCAGTGTGGAAGCTGGTGATGTTGGAATATATTACTGTTCTCAAGCTACACATGTTCCTGGCATAGTGACACACCCATTAACAAAAACTTCTTTGCTTGGGATGGCATAGCTACCAAAATATGTTGCTCATTTAAGGTTCCTCACAGGATTTTCCTCTGAGGCAGTAAGTTTTCTTTTAAATCTCCACTCTGAGCACAGAAGACATTTTGCTATGTTTTAAAAATAATAATACTGCCTCATTACCCTGATGACTTGTATATTGCTGCCAAGAGAGGACCTTCTCTTATAAGTCTGTGGTAAAAGCTCAGCCGTACTTTTGCCTTCCTGAATATCCTTCTCAATTCCCCTTTTCCAAAGGGGGGGCTGAAAATTTTCTGTATTGCTGGTAAGCAAAGAAATAGATGAAGAGGGACCAATAGGAAGGGAGGAAGATACTCCTAAGAGAACCAAAAGGGTCAGAGACAACACTAATTCCATTGTTAGAAAGAAGTACTACAAGAACACCAAGCCAATCAAACATAAAATATATGTGGAAGACCTAGCTCAGACCTGTTCAGGCTCTGTGATAATCTCTTTAGTTTCTCTGAGCACTTGAGCCCTACCAGGACAGGAAGCTGATCTTTTCTGAAGAGAAATGGAGGAGGAATACCTCTGTGGGAAAGTTTTTGCTTTTCTTGTAGGTGGTGGTGATGTTAGTGGTGGTGGCAGCAGTGGCAGCCAAGGCAGCTGCTACAGGAGTGGTGGTGGAGGAGCTGGGAAGAGTGGAGGGAGAGGAAATTTCAGTTGCAATATAAAGTATTAGAAAGAGAGAAAAAAGAAGGGGCTTCTTAGGTGGGAATTGCCAGCACCTTTATTATGGCATACCTTCCTTCTTTCTTTTCTTATTTGGTTAAATATAACATATGCTTAAAATGTTTAGGCCTAAAATGTATCGTCATAACATTTCAAGGAAGAATGTGACCATATAAATAACTCTGATTTGGGAAGCAGCTATCAGTTATACATGCTGCCTGTGTTGGTGTACACCTATAAACCCAGAGCTTGGGAAGCAGAGGCTAGTAAATCCCTACGGGTACAAGACCACCCTGGAATGCACAGCCATTTTAGGCCATTGTGAGATCCATGAGATCCTGTCTAAAAAATAAATAATTAAATAATATAGCATTTATGTTATTTGTTAATGTAAGTACTCTCTCAAATTTCTGTTGACTTATAATTTTTTAAAAATGTTTTATGTTTTAAGACAGCTTCTTATAGCCTAGGCTACCCTTAAATTGCTATGTAGCTGAGGATGGTCTTGAAATCCTGACACTCCTGCTTCCATCTCCCAATGATTGAAATTATAATTGTATACCATCATGCCCTGGCATATTAAATTCAGGGTCCTGATCATTCTAAACAATCCATCCATCAACTGAGCTATAATGCTAGCCCAATAAATATGATTTACATTTTTTCGATTTATTATTAGTCCATGTATGTATATCATGGCATGTATGTGAAGGTCCAAGGACAATGCTCAGGGATTAGTTCTCTCCTTTAACTATGTTTTCAGGGAAAGAAAACTCAAATCACTGGGCCAAAGCAACAAACACCTTTATTAGATGAACCATTGTAATAGCTCCATATATAAAAATTAAATTTAAAAAATGTTACAAAGCATTTTCTTTATTCTATCTCCACAGCAATAAATTATAAATTTGGTCATTATAAAAACAGGGCTTACATTTCTGCAATTTTAATGAAAAGAAAACACTATTCAATCGTGCATATTAGTTATGTCAGCCTCACATAAGAGGCAGAAGATCTGCCATAGAAAAGGTAAAACAAATAAACTCAATAGACCTAGGTTTTTGTGAAGAGATAAACTTTATGAGAAAAATAGACAGTGTTTGCATTGACTTACACAGATCCTATCTTTAACAGTATATTCCCTTCTATTATATGTTTCTTGAAGAGCCCTACATCCAACAGAGGGATAATATCCAACATATACAAAGAACTCAAGAACGTAGACTCCAGAGAGCCAAATAACCCTATTAAAAATGGGGTACAGAGCTAAACAAAAAAAAAATTCACCTGAAGAATTTTGGATGGCTGAGAAGCACCTTAAATGTTCAATATCATTAATCATTAGGGAAATGCAAATCAAAACAACCCTGAGATTTCACCTCAAACCAGTCAGAATGGCTAAGAATAAAAACTCAGGAGATAGCAGGTGTTTGCAAGGATGTGGAAAAACAGGAACACTCCTCCACTGCTGGTGGGGTTGCAAGCTGGTCAACCACTCTGGTAATGAGTCTTGCGGTTCCTCAGAAATCTGGGCATGACTCTTCCAGAAGACCCTGTTATACCATTCCTGGGCAGATACTCAGAGGATTCTCCAGCATGAAGTAAGGACACATGCTCCTCTATATTCATAGTAGTCTTATTTATAATAGTCAGAAGCTGGAAAAAACCCAGATGTCCCTCCATGAAGGAATGGATACTGAAAATGTGGTATATTTATACAATGGAATACTACTCAGCAATCAAAAACAATGAATTCATGAAATGTTTAGGCAAATGTTTAGAACTAGAAAATATCATCCTAAGTGAGTTAACCCAATCACAAAAGAATACAAATGGAATGCAGACACTGATAAGTGGATATTAATTAGCCCAGAAGTTCTGAATATTCAAGACACAATTAACATATCAAGAGATTCCCAAGAAGAAATGCTTGATCCAGCATTGTAGGGGAATACCAGGACAGAGAAATTGGAGGGAGGAGATTGGGGAATGGGAGGAGGGAAGAGAATTATGGGACTTTTTGGGAGGGGTAAACTGGGAAAGGGGAAATCATTTGTAATATAAAGAAAGAATATAGAGTATACAGAAAGAAAAAATTTAAAAAAAGAAAAATACAGGGAGCTCTTCATACCTAATCACTCCATTTTCTCTGATTCTGTATACATATACATACATGTACTTTACATTTGGATCACAGGCCCCTCACCTCCAGTCTTCCACTTAAAAATCTATTCCACCAAAACTAACAGACATTATGATTCATATAGAACTAGCAGATTCATACAAATCATTGCACCCGAACACAAAAGAACATAACTTCTTCTCAGCCCCTCCCAAAATTGACCACATTGTTGTTCACATAGCAAGCCTCAGTGGATACAAGAAAATTGAAATAACTACTTGTATTGTTATACTCACTTTTAAGAGTGAACTGTTCCCTTTCCTGGTACTTTTCACACAGCTGTACCAAACAGAGGATTTGCATATTGCTCCCAATGGTGGACCTCTCCTTGCAACTCCAAGACAAAAGTTAACCCCTGTTTCTGCCTTACTATACTGGACTCATTATAACAAGTTCTCAAGATGAGGTGTCCTACCCAGTTCCTGGGGATGCTTGTGTTCTGGATCCCTGGTAAGGAAAGAATCAATGGTAAAGAAGGAGAATGTGGAAGGATGGGGATATGGGGGCTCTGCTGATGGGAATGCTAATTCTGACTACATGTATGATTGCCTTTCTTTGCTCTTATTTCAGGAGCCTGTGGGGATGTTGTGATAACCCAGGCTACACTCTCCACATCTGTAATCCTGGAATGTTAGCTTCAATCTCCTACAGGTGTAGTAAGAAATTCCTAACGAATGATGGCAAGACTTATTTGAATTGATACCAGAAGAGTTAAAGCCAGTCTCTCCAGCCATGGAAATATGAAGTGTCCAACCATGCCTCTGAAGTTCCAGACAGGTTCAGTGGCAGAGGATCAGGGACAGATTTCACACTGAATATCAGTAAAGTAGAGGCTGTGAATATTGGTGTTTATTACTGTCAGCATTTCTAGAGTATCCTCCACAGAGTAGCAAACAAAATCCTCCTTCCTTGGGATGTCAAAGTGGTTCCTAAATTACTTGTATTGTTGGCAGCATGATGCTGTTGGCATGGCAAAGATATTATTAAATGACCCTTTGTTTTCTCTAATTTTCAACTATTGTAACAGTGATCCCCTATGAAATGAAACTTTCCACAAGAGTCCATGTTGGGAGGAGTCCCTGCAAGTTCTCTGCAGGGAGAAGATTTTATACAGTGTCTTATTGGATGAAAAAGTTTCAGTCAGTTATGGTTCATGGTAGACAGGACAATAACTTGAATAGTACTGCTTCAAGGTACATATTTTGATTCTGTATTTAATCCTTAGCCTCATTTCAGGATTTTATAAATCTATGGTAATTCTCTTGATGGGTTTGTCTCAGTTTCCAATGTTGCCACATTGAATAAAGTTTCTATGTTTTAATTTTTACTTTCAAGTTGGTTTATTGGGGACAAGTTTCCAGGCCAGGTTGGGGCACCATATGTGATCCCCTATTAAGTAGCAATGGGATATTCTCTGAGTCTTTGTAAGATGAAGATGTTTAAAGATTCAAAATACTTAGTAGCTGAGCCCTCAGAACAAATGATATGTACACATTCAACAAGGAATTACTTTCTAAAATATATACAAAAGTAGAAGTATAACCAAATTATTAGACAGGAAATCTAGCAATCTAGTCCATAATTGGGTAAAGTAATAAATACTTCTAAAAGAATAAATAGAAATGAGCAATAAACAACCAGTGTCTCTTGCAATCTTTCTGCCCCCACTTCTGCGATGGGCCCTGAAACTTTGAAATGAGATGTGATATAGATGCCCCATTTGTGGCACTGGCATTTATTCTCTGCACTTCTACCGTTTGTGAATCTCTGTGTTAGCCATCACCCACTGCACAAGGACTTCTCCAGTGAGTTCTGAGTGATGGGATGATCTAAGTGAAGAAACAACCTAATGTATGGAGAACTTTGACAGTGATTCCATTTAGCAAAATTATAGTAGTTTGGATCATAGGCCTATGAGATTATTGGTTTTCTGACCAGATTTGAACACCAAGAATATGATTTTACTGTGAATTCGGCCTTAAACTTAATTTTAAAATATTGCTAATAACACTCTGTCACTCTTGGTCATGTGATCTCTAATGATTATTAATGCAGTTCTAATGATTCACAACCAAGTAAGTATATTGATTGAATTTCGTCCTCAGTAGCTCAATTAATACCTTTCAAGTACCCTATCAGTGGCTCTATTCTCCGCATGAAACAATGACCTGATTTCTCTGCACCTTTCAGCATATGTGTATAGTGTCTTTAGAAATAGCATTTGACCATATGGCTCTGGTGAGGAACTGAGTTAATTTGTCTTCTAACACAATGTGATAAACATCATGGCCACAAGAATCTTATAGAAGAAATGGTTTATTTGGATTATTTTTAAGAGGGTTAGAGTCCATGATCTTGTGTCAAAGGCATGATGGCTAGTGAAACACTTAGAGATCACATTTTGAACTGTAAGCAGGAAGTAAAGAAAAAAATGGAATATAATGTAGCTTTGAAATATCAGAGTTTGCCCAGTGAAATATTGACTTCAGCAAGTAAACTGGACAGAAACTTGGGACCAAGTATTCAATCACTTGAATTCATAGCATACATTCTCATTAAAATCATTATAGCAACCACAAACAATTGCAACTACCTGTATGATTTGGGAGATATCCAGTATGCCTCTGATCAACATCTTTAAGGGAGGTAGCACAAACCTGACATAGGGCTTTGATTTGACATGAACTTCTGGGATGAACATAATGTCCTGTGTGGGATAATTTAACTTATATTCATCTGCATTAGTAAAAATATATATGAAATTTATCAAAAATAGGTTATTTTATGACTTAAAAAAAGTCCTTAATTTTCATTTTCTCTTCCTCGGCTCCATTCTTCCATGGCTATCCACATGTAACCATCACTAACAACTACTTCTCTTCCCTCCCTTCATAACAACTGGTCTCTATATTGCCCACTGAATATATGTTTTGCCCTTCCTAACCTCAATGGTTCACTTCTAGTTTCCTGGGTTTAATAACTATTCCTAAATAATGGTTCTCATATACAATATATCTATATCTATATCTATATCTATATCTATATCTATATCTATATCTATATCTATATCTATATCTATAACTATAACTATAACTATATCTATATCTATATCTATATTTATATCTATCTATATCTTTCCTGTTATATCTATTACATGAATTCTTTATAATTTAATTTTTCTTTACATTCAAGTAAAGAATGGTTTTGTAGTCCACAAAAAATAAGTTATATTGTTTGAAGGAAACTGGCTGCAATTGAAGATAATCATATTAATTGAATGATTAAGAAGATAACAGAATGACAGCTATCACATGTCTACTTTCACTTGTGTTATTTAGACTATATAGATGCATACACAGTGTATGTATGTATGTATATATATATTCATATATATATTATATGAATTAGAAGTGGAAGTTTCTTGAGGATAAAATTGATAGGCTTTAGATGTCATGGTTTAAGAGGACACAGAGATGGATTACCATGAACCAAGTTTTTTGATATAATGATGTAGACAGACATAAGGAGAAATAGCAGATGATACTCCAAGAAGAATTTAGTCCCTAGACCCAGGGAGAGAAAGAATGGCAGTGTCTTTGAAGGAAATCGGAACCCACATGAAAAATCACTTTGTACAGTTTATATATTATACATTTTAAGGACTTGGGGAGATTTCTGCAGGATCCTACAGCCAAGATCTCTAATTGAGAGGCAAATAAGAGAGTGGGGATTAGAATGTGTCTGGAGCCAATTTATTAACAAGAGCACACTTTTGTGTTATCTCTTTTCTCAGGTGAGAGCTCCCATCTTCAGTGTCACTGTACTGAACCTGCCATTATTCACAGTGAGAGAACAATCCCACCTTCAGTAATCCTATATGGTACCTGTCAGTATCCATGAGAGTTTTAGAGTTGCATTAAAGATGCTACTAAATTTTAATATCGCATTTTATTGGTTATTTTATTTATTTACATTTCAATTATTATCTCTCTTCCCAGTTTGCCCTCCACAAGCCTCCTATCCACTTCTCCTTCCCCATGCCTCTCTGAGGGTGCTCCCCTACTGGCCCACCCAACTCCTGCCTCAGCAGCCTAGCCTTCCCCTATACTGGATCATCAAGCCTCCACTGGACAAAGAGTCTTCCTTCCTAGTTATGCCAGATAAGTAATCCTTTGCTACATAACCAGCTGGAGACATAGGTACCCACTGTGTAATCTTTGGTTGGTGGTTTATGTCATATTTTAATAGGAAATAAAATTCTAACTTGAAGGGAAGAAAAGGAAGGATGGAGGGCATAGAGGATAGAATAGACACAAAGACAGTATGCACATCTAAAAGTATAAAAAAGTATCATGTTCTATGGACAAATATTATACTACCTTTGCCTTTTTATACTAATGTGTTCTGACCAATCATTCTATAATGTTGCCTCAATTTTAGTACAAGAACAAAGGAATGATTAGTAGTCAAAACAAGGCTACAACTGACTTTAGATCTCTGATTTTCATATATGGATCACTCCAAGGGCATATATCCAATTATAGATATGATGATATTTGTAAAATGGTTGTTCCTAATCTTTGAATGCTTGTCTTGGAAGCAGAAAATATAAGAATCATTCTGCTCACATCTCATGCCTTACTGAAGAGTATCTCTCAAATATCAATATAAGAGAATGTGTATGTTTGGTAATTCTGTAAGTTAAAGAGAGATCCAAAGAAAAATATTTATATCCTTTCCAAATATTGTCAAATGCGTGGGTCTCAAGAGTATATACTTAAGCACTTGAGGTTGTTTTTTTCCCCTAACATATATATGGTGACTTTAGAGGCAATAGTTATTCAGGAAAGTATGCATTAAAAGAAAATTTGAGTTTCAGACAATGGAATGTAAGCCCAAGCACCACAAATGAGATGTATATACAAAGGGAACTAAGGAAAACGTTCTTAAAGGGTAGCATTAATGATTAAGAATCTTGGAAACTTTGGTGTGCATCTGTAACCTGGCTCCTCAATAATATTTCTTGTGTCCTTTGCCTTACAGAAATTTGTAATTTTATGAGGTCCCCTTTGTCAATTCTTGATCTTAGAGGATAAGCTATTGGTGTTCTGTTCAGAAAATTTCCCCATGTGGCCATGTCCTGCAGGGTCTTCCCCAGTTTCTTTTCTATTAGTCTCAGTGTGTCTGGTTTTATGTGGAGTTCCTTGATCCACTTGGAGTTGATCTTAGTACAAGGAGATAAGAGTGGGTCAATTCTCATTCTTCTGCATGTTGACCTCCAGTTGAACCAGCACCATTTGTTGAAAAGGCTATCTTTATCCACTGGATGGTTGTAGCTCCTTTGTCAAAGATCACGTGACCATAACTCTGTGGGTTCATTTTGGGGTCTTCAATCCTATACCGTTCATCTACTTGCCTGTTGATGTACCAATACCATGCAGTTTTTAACACAATTGCTCTGTAATACTGCTTGAGGTCAGGGATATTGATTCCCCCAGAAGTCCTTTCATTGTTGAGAATAGATTTAGCTATCCTGGGTTTTTTGTTACTCCAGATGAATTTGAGAATTGCTCTTTCTAGATTTATGAAGGATTGAAATGGGATTTTGATGGTGATTGCTTTGAATCTGTAGATTGCTTTTGGCAAGATGTCTATTTTTACTATATTGATCCTGTCAATCCAAGAGCATGAAATATTTTTACATCTTCTGAGGTCTTCTTTGATTTCTTTCTTCAAGGACTTGAAGTTCCTGTCATACAGATCTTTTACTTGTTTCGTTAGAGTCACGCCAAGATACCTTATATTGTTTGTGGCTATTCTGAAGGGTGTTATTTCCCTAACTTCTTTCTCAGCCTGCTTTGAGTACAGGAAGGCTACTGATTTACTTGACTTGTTTTTATTTATTTTTTTTAATTTTTATTTTCTATATTCTATGTTTACATTCCGAAGGCTTTCCCCTTTCCCAGTTCCCCCCTCCCTATGTCCCATAGTTCCTCTCCCCCTCAACTATTCCCCAATCATTCCGCCTCCCCCCACGGTTTCTCTACAAAACTGGATCCAATCTTTCCAGGCCCAGGGTCCTCTGCATTCTTCTTCTTGGGGGTCATTTGACTTGCTAATTGTGCCTTGAGTATTTAGGGCTTCTGGGCTCATTAATATCCACTTATCAGTGATTGAATTTCATGTGTATTCATTTGTGATTGGGTTAGCTCACTCAGGATGATATTTTCCAGGTCTAACCATTTACCTACAAATTGCATGAATTCATTATTTTTAATTGCTGAGTAGTATTCCATTGTATAAATATACCACATTTTCTGTATCCATTCCTCCTTTGAGGGATATTTGGGCTCCTTCCAATTTCTGGCTATTATAAACAAGGGTGCTATAAACATAGTGGAGCATGTGTCTTTATTGTATGCAGGGGAATCCTCTGGGTATATGCCCAGGAGTGGTATGCCAGGGTCCTCTGGAAGGGACATGCCCAATTTTCTGAGGAACTGCCACACTGATTTCCAGAGTGGTTTTACCATTTTGGAATCCCACCAACAGTGGAGGAGTGTTCCTCTTTCTCCACATCCTCACCAGCATTTGTTGTCTCTTGAGTTTTTAATCTTAGCCATTCTGACTGGTGTGAGGTGGAATCTCAGGGTTGTTTTGATTTTCATTTCTCTGATGACTAATGATGTTGAACATCTCTTAAGGTGTTTCTCAGCCATCCAAATTTCTTCTGGTGAAAATTCTTTGTTTAGCTCTGTGCCCCATTTTTTGATAGGGTTATTTGGTTCTTTGGGGTCTAACATCTTGAGTTCTTTGTATGTATTGGATATTAGCCCTCTTTCGGATGTGAGGTTGGTGAAAATCTTTTCCCACTTTGTTGAGTTGTTTTTATAACCATCCACTTTGCTGAAATTGTTTATCAGCTGTAGAAGTTCTCTGGTAGAGTTTTTTGGGTCACTTAAGTATACTATCATATCATCTGCAAATAATGATTGTTTGACTTCTTTTCCAATTTGTATCCCTTTGACTTCCTTATGTTGTCTAATTGTTCTCACTAGAACTTCAAGTACTATATTGAAATGATATGCTGAGAGAGGGCAGCCTTGTCTAGTCTCTGATTTCAGTGGGATTGCTTCAAGCTTCTCTCCATTTAATTTGATGTTGGCTACTGGTTTGCTGTATATTGCTTTTACTATGTTTAGGTATTGGCCTTCAATTCCTGCTCTTTCCAAGATTATTAGCATTAAAGGATGTTGAACAAAACAGCAACCAACAAATTTGGAAAAGTTTGTCGCCAACCCCACATCCGACAGAGGGCTAATATCCAATATATACAAAGAACTCAAGAAGTTAGACACCAAAGAACCAAATAACCCTATTAAAAATGGGGTACAGAGCTAACTAAAGAATTTTCACCATAAGAAAATCGGATGGCTGGGAAACACCTTAAGAGATGTTCAACATCATTAGTCATCAGGGAAATGCAAATCAAAACAACCCTGAGATTCTACCTCACACCAGTCAGAATGGCTAAGATTAAAAACTCAGGAGACATCAGGTGCTGGTGAGCATTTGGAGAAAGAGGAACACTCCTCCACTGTTGCTGGGATTGCAAGATGGTACCGCTCTGGAAATCAGTCTGGTGGTTCCTCAGAAAATTGGCATGACCCTTCCAGAGGACCTTGTTATACCACTCCTGGGCATATACCCAAAGACTTTCCCTGCATGCAATAAAGACACATGATCCACTATGTTCATAGCAGCTTTATTTATAATATCCAGAAGTTGGAAGGTGCCCAGATGTCCCTTAAAGGGGGAATGGATACAGAAAATATGTTTTATTTATACAATGGAATACTACTCCGCAATTAAAAATAATGAATTCATGCAATTTGTAGGCAAATGGTTGGATCTGGAAAATATCATCATAAACGAGTTAACCCAATTACAAAAGAATACACATAACATGCAATCACTGATAAGTGGATATTAATGAACCCAGAAGCTCTGAATATTCATGGCACAATTAGCAAGTCAATAGATTCCCAAGAAGAAGGAAGTAGAGGACCCTGGGCCTGAAAAGATTGGATCCAGTTTTGTAGGTGAGTACCAGAACAGAGAAATTGTGTGTGTGTGTGTGGGGGGGGGTGATTGGAGAATAGGTGGGGGGAAGAGAACTTAAGGGACATATGGTGAGGGGGGAACTGGGAAAGTGGAAAGCCTTCGGAATATAAACAAAGAATATGGAATAAAAAATAAAAGTTATGGAAAAATAATATTTCTTGTGGAAGATGTCAAATAATTTCTAAATGAAAATCAAGCTGGGACTATTAATCAGGCTTTTCTAGAATTACACAACTTATGAATTAAATCTCCCTCCCTCCCTATCCCATTTTCTCTGTCTCTCTTATTTTCTCTTTCTACACCACATACACACACACACACACACACACACACACAAACACGCATTCATACACACACATGCACACACACACACACACACACACACACACACAGAGGGTGGGAGGGAGGGAGATGTTCCTTCATTTTGTTTTTATTCACTTTATATCCAATTTATATCCAAATCTCTGTATCCTGTCCTAGTACCACCTGTACAACCCATGTCCACACTCCCTTTCCCTCCTCTTATTTTTGGTTATTTCTTCTCTCCCCAGTTAAAACCAGGGGAAGATTCAGAGTACTAGAGCAGGACTGATATGTTGTCTTACCAGTGCAATGCAATGTCACTATGGTGGAAGCAGAGAATAGCTGCAATAGGGAGGGATTAACTATCAAAATCTATTATTTCAATACCATAGTATCAAAATAAAATAATATTTGTGGAAAGGTTATAGCCTGTCTTTTTTGATTTTTTTGTTCAATGAAAGGTAGATAGTTAGACTTCAATCAGAAAGGTTATAGAAGGCCATAAGACCTTCAAAGTCATTCAATGTTATTTCAAACATATGCAATGAAGGTTTTTGAAATACAAAATGAATCGTAGATCCAGATATTACAAGTCAATGAAAAGAGAAAATTTTATGTGGAGCAAGTTCACTCTGAGACTTCTTGTCATCAAATTATTGTTAATATAAGATCTTATAGGCTGCCATAGGAGTGTTCCAATCACCTGATTGCACATTTCTCAGCAAATAAAACAAACTAGGATATAGTGAGTTAATGTTTGTTTTGAGTGAAGAATATAGTAAACTGATAATACTGTATCCAAACCTGTACTTTATTTAGAGATAAACAAGACAGCTTTCCCTGTCCCTGAATATGAGAAAACACTTCAAAAGAGACCTATTTCTCATGCAATCTTGGCATTATAGTAACCAGAGTTGGTTAAAAGAGAGAGCCCATGAGCTGATGGCATAGAGTAAAGAATATGTTCCATTGCAGAGAAGCTATGTTTTCTGTGGTGGGTATATAATTATTTCTTCCCTGTAAGAGGAATGTCTAAGACAGAGCAAGGGGTGGTCTACTGGATCATGCTGAGGGGACAGAGCTAGCAGTCACCACCATGTGTTAAGCAGAACAGCTAAAAATGGAGCATATGAATTGAAAGTATAAGAAATCTAAGCCCAGACTGAAAAGCTAAATATCTAAGCCCAGACAAACTATTGATCTGGTAAGTATGCTTGACATTGTGCTTAAGAGCTAAAGAAAATTCTTTGTTGCTCTTTCTAGCTCTATGAAGAACTGAGTTGGGATTTTGATGGGAATTGCATTGAATCTGTATATTGCTTTGGGCAAGATTGCCATTTTGACTATATTAGTCCTGCCAACCCACGAGCATGGAAGATTTTCCCATTTTCTGATGTCTTCTTCAATTTCCCTCTTCAGAGACCTGAAGTTTTTGTCATATAAATCTTTCACATGTTTGGTTAGCGTCACTCCAAGATACTTTATATCATTTGTGGCTATTGTGAAGGGTGTCATTTCCCTAATTTCTTTCTCGGCCTGCTTATCCTTCGCGTATAGGAAGGCTACTGATTTACTTGAGTTGATTTTATAGCCAGCCACTTAGCTGAAGTTATTTATCAGTTGCAGGAGTTCTCTGGTGGAGGTTTTTGGGTCACTTAAGTAAACTATCATATCATCTGCAAACAATGATAGTTTGACTTCTTCCTTTCCGATTTGTATCCCTTTGACTTCAAAAAACCCAGGATAGCTAAAACTATCATCAACAGCAAAAGAACTTCTGGGGGAATCAATATCCCGGACCTCAAGCAATATTACAGAGCAGTGGTATTAAAAACTGCATGGTATTGGTTCAGTGACAGGGAAGCAGATCAATGGAATAGGATCAAAGACCCAGAATTGAACCCACACATCTATGGCCAATTGATCTTCGACAAAGGAGCTGAAAACATCCAGTGGAAAAAAGATAGCCTTTTCAACAGATGGTGCTGGCTCAACTGGAGGTCAACATGCAGAACAATGAGAATTGATCCACTCTTATCTCCTTGCACTAAGCTCAACTCCAAGTGGATCAAAGACCTCCACATAAAACCAGACACACTAAAACTAATAGAAAAGAAACTGGGGAAGACCCTTGAGGACATTGGCTCAGGGGAAAAATTCCTGAACAGAACACCAATTGCTTATGCTCTAAGAGCAAGAATAGACAAATGGGACCTCATAAAACTACAAAGTTTCTGTAAGGCAAAAGACACTGTCAAAAGGATAAATCGACAACCAACAAATTGGGAAAAAATCTTCACCAACCCCACATCCGACAGAGGGCTAATCTCCAATGTATACAAAGAACTCAAGAGGTTAGACCCCAGAAAACCAAATAACCCTATCCAAAAATGGGGTACAGAGCTAAACAGAGTCTTTTCACCTGAAGAAATTCGAATGGCTGAGAAACACCTTAAAAAATGTTCAACATCACTAGTCATTAGGGAAATGCAAATTAAAACAACCCTGAGATTTCACCTCACACCAGTCAGAATGGCTAAGATTAAAAACTCAGAAGACATCAGGTGTTGGCGAGGATGTGGAGAAAGAGGAACACTCCTCCACTGCTGGTGGGAATGCAAGCTGGTACAACCACTCTGGAAATCAGTATGGCGGTTCCTCAGAAAACTGGGCGTGATACTTCCGGAGGACCCACCCATACCACTCCTGGGAATATACCCAGAAGATTCACCAGCATGCAATAAGGATACATGCTCCACTATGTTCATAGCAGCTTTATATATAATAGCCAGAAGCTGGAAAGAACCCAGATGTCCCTCAACAGAGGAATGGATACAAAAAATGTGGTATATATACACAATGGAGTACTATACAGCCATTAGAAACAATGAATTCATGAAATTCTTAGAGAAATGGATGGAGCTGGAGAATGTCATACTAAGTGAGGTGACCCAGTCCCAAAAGAATACCCATGGTATACAGTCACTGATAAGTGGATATTAGCCTAGAAGCTTGGAACACCAAAGACACAAATCACATATCAAGTGATGTCTCACAAGAAGAAAGGAGTGGACACTGGTGCTAGAATGGACCAAAACATCATTGGGGGAGAGTACAAGAACAGTATAGTGGCAGGGGGTGGATGCGGGAGCAGGGGGAGGGAAAAGGACATGTGGGACCTTTGGGGGTGGGGAACCAGAAAAAGGGAAATGAATTGTAAATATAGAATATATACAATAAAAAAAAAAGAAAATTCTTTGTTTAGCTCTGTACCCCATTTTTGATAGGGTTATTTGGTTCTTTGGGGTCTAACTTCTTGAGTTCTTTGTATATATTGGATATTAGCCCTCTGTCGGATGTGGGGTTGGTGAAGATCATTTCCTACTTTGTTGGTTGCCATTTTGTCCTTCTGACAGTGTCCTTTGCCTTACGGAGACTTTGTAATTTTATGAGGTCCCAGTTGTCAATTCTTGATCTTAGAGCATAAGTAATTGGTGTTCTCTTCAGGAATTTCAATATATCCAATATATACAAAGAACTCATGAAGTTAGACACCAAAGAACCAAATAACCCTATCAAAAATGGTGTACAGAGCTAAACAAAGAATTTTCACCAGAAGAAATTCGGATGGCTGAGAAACACCTTAAGAGATGTTCAACATCATTAGTCATCAGGGAAATGCAAATCAAAACAACCCTGAGATTCCACCTCACACCAGTCAGAATGGCTAAGATTAAAAACTCAAGAGACAACAGGTGCTGGCGAAGATGTGGAGAAAGAGGAACACTCCTCCACTGTTGGTGGGATTGCAAAATGGTAAAACCACTCTGGAGATCAGTGTGGCGGTTCCTCAGAAAATTGGGCATGTCACTTCCAGAGGACCCTGGCATACCATTCCTGGGCATATACCCAGAGGATTCCTCTGCATACAATAAAGACACATGCTCCACTATGTTTATAGCAGCCTTGTTTATAATAGCCTGAAATTGGAAGGAGCCCAGATATCCCTCAAAGGAGGAATGGATACAGAAATTGTGGTATATTTATACAATGGAGTACTACTCAGCAATTAAAAACAATGAACTCATGCAATTTGTAGGTAAATGGTTAGATCTGGAAAGTATCATCCTAAGTGAGCTAACCCAATCACAAAAGAATACACATGAAATGCAATCACTGATAAGTGGATATTAATGAGACCAGAAGCCCTAAATACTCAAGGCACAATTAGCAAGTCAAATGACCCCCAAGAAGAAGAATGGAGAGGACCCTGGGCCTGTAAAGATTGGATCCAGTATTGTAGACCCAGAACAGAGAGATCGTAGGGGGGGGGAATGAGTGGGGAATAGCAGGGGAGGGAGAGGAACTATGGGACATATGGTGGGGGGGGTAATTGGGAAAGGGGAAAGCCTTTGGAATGTAAACATAGAATATAGAAAATAAAAAAAAGAATAAAAAAAGAGCTAAAGAAAAGAAAACAAACTGGTTAAAAATCACAGAAAGAAGCTGAGTGCATGTCTGCCATTCTTCCTGCTATGATGAAAATGGACTAAACCTCTGAAATTGTAAGCCAGTCCCAATTAAATATTTGCTTTTATAGAAGTTGCCTTGTTCATAATCACCTTTCATACCAATGGAAACGAAAGAAAAAAAATGAGCATTCATTTCATTTTGTTAAGATTGCAGAATTTTGTAGTCTTCATTTTCATGAAAGAATATGTGTTAGAGAGAAACCTCATGAATGTGTTTAGTATAATGAAGCCTTTGCACACCTCTATATTCTTCATCATCATGAAACCATTTATACTGGACAGAAATTCTATGCATGTTAGCAATGTGGTAAAGCCTTTATGTTATGGCATACACTGAGTTCCTACACAATTCAAACACCAGGACAATTCAAATGACAACAATCTTTTGTAGTCAACTTGCTCCTCATTATTCAGGACCACAAAAATATACTTAAAAGCTTAGCCATTGATCTTTTTTTTTTTTGGTAATTTTTTAGTTAGTCATTTTTCCAATAAATTTCCTGAATTTCTTTAAGACCTCAGGAATTCCCTTTGGGAAATTTTGGTTTACTTACACATACAGCCATTTCATCTTCAAATAAATGTAATTTTTCTTACTACATTCTAATTCATATTGTGTTCATCCCCTTTAGTTATATTGCTCTAGTTAAACTTTTAGACACTACTTTGAATAGATATAGAGAGAATGAACCTCTTTGTCTTGTTTGTTAATTTGTGGAACTGATTGGAATATCTCTCCATTTAATTTGGTATTGGTTATAAGCTTGCTGTAATGTGACGTTAGTATGTTTAGGTATATCGCTTATGTCCTTATTTACTCCAAGAATTTTTCCATAAAGTGGTGTTGGATATTATCAGAGAATTTTCACTACCTAATGAAATCATCTAATGTTGTTTAGGTCCATATACATTAAATAAATAAATAAATAAATAAATAAATCTTTTTAAGAAAAAAATTATAGATAGAAATAGTTTGAAAATACTAAAATGAAGCCTGTGTAGGAAGAAAAGAGATTAAAAAGAAAATATGGTTTGTGTTAAAATGAAAAACTCAGTGGCAGAGAGCATATGGATTCCAAAGAATGGTGGTTTGATTATAAGCATATAATATAAATAATATTTTTTATAATTATTGCAAATTTATATATTGTTTTAAAGTGATATCCAAATGAAGCTGACTTGATAAGAAAGGGGCTGAAATAATCCATGCTAAATTATAAACAATAGAAATCTAGACAATCCTCTGAATCTTAATTTTCTGGTGTGTCCAAGTTACAACTTACAAGGCCACCTTGTGATAAGAATGCAAGATAGCAGTTGAAATCTCTTAAAAACCTAAAATTATTTTTTTCAGATATCATATGTAGTTAGCCCTAGATGAAAAGAGTCTGCATCTTTTCAAGAATTTGAATTGTGACCCATAGAGGTACTAGACTTAAAGAAATTTGATTATGCAATATCAAACTATGTGAAACAGATACTTAATAAGTGGGCCACCCAAAATCATTTAATTGTGAAAGACTGGAGAGAATTTAGAGCAGCCATATTAGAACCTGGCCCTCAACTACAATGCTAACATGATGGAAAGGTTTCAGTTATGGAGCAACAAAGTAGAACTAGAGGCATTGATATTTTCAAGGATCAATTACTAGGCAAAAGTCAATATTCTGAATTAAGAGCACAAATCATGCTTGATGATGCTATTTTGGCACAATGGTACACAATAGATGTAAAATGCTTAGGAGAAGGATGAATAACAAGGAAGGCCCAAATCATTAGCAAAGAAATCCCTTGGTTCAAATGAATCTTCCACTGACTTTTTCCAAACATTAACTACAGCTATAAATAGAACAATATCAGATCTAATACCAAGAGAATTTTAAATATTTCATTAAAATAATAAATGGTGCTGTAAGCTATAGCTTGAACTCACCTGAAAACTAAGATTCAGAGCATTGTCTAAATTCCTATTGTTTGTAGAACAAAATGGATTTTAAAACTATTTAAATACTTTTTTAGATTTTGAAAATTCTTTTTTTATTCAACATATTCTTTATTTACATTTCAAATGATAACTCCTTTCCTGGATTCCTCTTCCCTGAATGTCCCATAAGCCCCCTTCCCTCCCCCTATAACCAAATCAAACCCTTCCAGTTTCCCTGTCCTTATATTCCATTACACTGCTGCACTGAACTTTTCCAGGACCATGGCCTTTCCTTCCTTCTTCTTGGGCATCATTTGATATATGAATTGTTTCTTGGGTATTCTGAGCTTCTGAGCTAATATCCACTTATCAGTGAGTATGTGTGTTCTTTTGTGATTGGGTCGCTTCACTAAGATGACATTCTCCAGTTCCACCCACTTGCCTAAGAATGTCGGTGAATTCATTGTTTTTAATAGCTGAGTAGTATTCCGTAGTGTAAATATACCAGATTTTCTGTATCCATTACTCCACTGAGGGATATCTGGGTTCTTTCCAGCTTCTGGCTAGTATAGATAGGGCTGCTATAAACATAGTGGAGCATGTGTCCTTATTACATGCTGGAGAATCCTCTGGGTATATGCCTAGGAGTGGTATATCAGGGTCCCCTACATACAATAGAGTGCTAATATCCAAGATATACAAAGAACTCAAGAAGGTAGATCCCAGAGAGCCAAATAACCCGAGGACCCTGAGCCTGTAAAGATTGGATCCAGTATTGTAGACCCAGAACAGAGAAATCGTGGGGGGGGGATGATTGGGGAATAGCTGGGGGGATAGGAATTATGGGACATATGGTGGGGGGGGCTGGGAAAGGGGAAAGCCTTTGGAATGTAAACATGGAATATAGAAAATAAAAATTAAATTAAAAAAATGGGATACAGAGCTAAACAAAGATTTTTCACTTGAGGAATATCTAATGGCTGAGAAGCACCTAAACAAATGTTCAACATCCTTAGTCATCATGGAATTGCAAATCAAAACAACCCTGAGATTTTCCCGCACACCAGTCAGAATGGCTAAGATCAAAAACTCAGGAGAAAACAGGTACTGGTGAGGATGTGGAGAAAGAGAAACATTCCTCCACTGCTGGTTAGGTTGCAAGATGGTACAACCACTCTGGAAATTAGTCTGGCAGTACTACCAGAGGACACCTCTTTTGAAAATTCTAATGCTGAATGCAAAAATGCTATTAGAATTTTAGAGGAAAGATTTGTACCTATTTATGAATGGATTAAAATTACTGTGCTCACATTTCATTATGGGTGGACAGTTACAATAGATATAAATTTTAAAATGCCTATTGCTATCGATATGAAAGATGAGGTCTCTTTAGGACTAAAGAGAAATAGTTCATAAGGGTAAGTTTTTCTCTAATAATAATTCAGGGAGAAAGATTCCTGTGATATACAGGTGATGTGAAAAGAACAGACACAGGACCTATGAATGTAGGTCATCCAAAGATATTTGAGAACGTTGTTTAATGTTGGAAAACTGATGAAGGAGCCTTGCTCAAGTCTTGAAAAAAAAAAAAACAAGCCATTTGCTTACTCTCAAACAAGGAATAAGTCTTATGGAAAGCAATGAGAAAAATTAAACCCCGGTAGGACAAATAGCTGCTTAAAACTTGAATCATTTAACACACATAGAGTGACTTACATAGATAGAAAGATAGATTCTAAAGATACAGAAAAAAGATGTTTTGCCAATCTAATATAAATGATAAAAACCAAAAGTTAAAATTATAGTTAGGTGAAAATGGCATGGAAGGTGTAATGCATACAGAAACATGTAAATGTAATTTCCCAAGATTCCTGGAATCCAGTTTAGCCACATCAAAGGATATCTACACTACACCTAGGAATTGGGACATTGCCTCAGATAAAACAATGTCTAGATGGATTAGAAGGTCAAATAGGAAAAAGAAATACATATATGACAGATAAAGCCATAAATATATGGGAAAGAGATCTGCTTCAGCAATGGGAAGCACAACTTAGCATTGATCCAACTTCAGGAACATGCTAAAAAATGAAGACATTTCTTGTGTGTGTGTGTGTGTGTGTGTGTGTGTGTGTGTGTGTGTGTGCTTTCATGATTACTGCATGCCTGTGACAAATACCTCATACACACAAAGTGGGAAATGATGTATTAATTTAGCTCATGTCTTCAGTTTTCCCAGCTCATAATGTGAGGAAAGACAAATGGTGGCTACTCAGGGAACACAGTATCATTAAAGTAGACAAAAGAAGTTTAAATAGCTCTAATCAATGCACTCACAAGGATCTGCCTGCAGCTTCTTCAGCCTAGTATCTATATAAAAGTATTCAAGACCCTCAATCATTTTCAAAGCTGAGAATCAATTACTCAATAATTGAAACTTGGGGGATATTTCAGCTTCAAAAGAGGCACCTGACAAACCACTCATGGATTGACATTCTTACTACAATTCTGTATATCAAAACAGTTCCTAAGAATATCTATGGAACTTTCTCTTTTGCTATATGACTTTCAACCTACTGTTTTGAAAAAAAAAATACACAGACAATTTCTTGAAAAGCAGTGTTGCTCAATTCTGGGTCTTCAATCCTATTCCATTGATCCACCTCCCTGTCACTATACCAATACCATGCAGTTTTTAACACTACTGCTCTGTAGTATTGTTTGACGTCCGGGATATTGATTCCCCCAGAAGTTCTTTTACTGTTGATGATAGTTTTAGCTATCCTTGTTTTTTTTGTTATTCCAGATGAATTTGAGAATTGCTTTTTCTAACTCTATGAAGAACTGAGTTGGGATTTTGATGGGGATTGCATTGAATCTGTATATTGCTTTTGGCAAGATTGCCATTTTAACTATATTAATCCTGCCAACCCTCGAGCATGGAAGATTTTTCCATTTTATGAGGTCTTCTTCCATTTCCTTCTTCAGATAGCTGAAGTTTTGTCATACAAATCTTTCACTTGTTTGGTTAGAGTCACACCAAGATACTTTATATTGTTTGTTGCTATTGTGAAGGGTGTCATTTCCCTAATTTCTTTCTCAGCCTGCTTATCCTTTGAGTATAGGGAAGCTACTGATTTGCTTCAGTTGATTTTATAACTAGCCACTTTGCTGAAGTTGTTTATCAGCTGTAGGAGTTCTCTGGTGGAGTTTTTTGGGTCACTTAAATATACTATCATATCATATCATCTGCAAATAGTGATAGTTTGACTTCTTCCTTTCCAATTTGTATCCCTTTGACTTCCTTATGTTGTCGAATTGCTCTATCTAGTACCTCAAGTACTATATTGAAAAGATATGGTAAGAGGGGGCAGTCTTGTCTATTCCCTGATTTTAGTGGGATTGCTTCAAGTTTCTCTCCTTTAATTTTGATGTTGGCTACTCGTTTGTTGTATATTGCTTTTCCTATGTTTAAGTATGGGCCTTGAATTTCTGTTCTTTAACTGACTCCTCAACTGGATGTGGCCAGAAAAATAAGATGTTCTGAGTAAGTTCCATGACTGCATGCAAATCAACTAAGCATTGGATGGGTTTATCTCAGTAACTCAGCTGGGTGTGTCCAGGGGTCCCAAACCAGAACAGAATATTGCATATTTTACTACTGGCAATGATATCTTTTCTTACAAAAGATATTTTACATACTTTTATCATTTCAATCTAAAACACAGGGACTAATTTATTTTCTCCATTGTATCAGGATCAGGATCAGAACACAACGGTTTAAACAAGCCATAAAAATATTAGAATATAGCTCTCAAATGTTTTCTTCATTTCCATATGTCTATAAGGAATTGTTCTACTTGAAACAATCATTATTATAACATGATTATCAGAAACAGAAATAAATTTGAAATATTTTTAATGACCCTTTTGGACTATTTTGCTTATTATGCTAAATATTTTGGTGTCAATATACGAAATTATTTAAAAATATTTTATTACAGTGAGTTTAGACATGGCACAGCAATTAGTAGTTTTTTTGCTCTTGCTTGGGTCCCAACTTGTATTACCAGCACAAACATGGCTGTCAGAGCCCTTAGTAACACCAGTTCAGCAGGATCCAGCACCATTATCTTGCCTTCATATACACCAGGGACAGACTTGGTGCACACAAATACACATAGACAAAATAAGCACACGCACAAGAAAAAAATATTTTAACAGCATTTTATGATGTGTGTATTTCTGTGTGTGTGTGTGTGTGTGTGTGTGTGTGTCTGTTTGTGTGTGTCTGTTTGTAGTCTGAGGACAGTGTAAGGGTGCCAGTTCATTTATTATGACATAGAAGCCACAAGGACTGAAACAATGTCTTCAAGCTTAGTAGCAAGTATCAATACTACCTGTCCTGTTTCTGTATCCCTGTAATATTTCTTAAGTGTATGACACTTATAGATTCCTCATGGAAAAATGTACAGGTGTCATAGTTAACTAATCAATAGTTTGTAATGTATCTAACATCATCTTCTGGCCTCCTTACTTACTACATAAATCTGGTATATAAACATACATGCAAGCAAAATACACATAGAATATAATAATAATAATATGCTTATTTTCTCAAGTGTAGAATGTGTGTTAATGTAATCTAAACCTCTGAGTAATTCCTGGACACCTAAGGTCAATTGTTTCCAGCAAGAAAGAGGAATAAGATCAGCTCCCTGACCTTTCCTCTATACTAGAGGTTCTCAACCTTCCTAATATTAAGATACTTTAATAAACTTTCTCTAATTGTGGTGATACCCAAACATAAAATTACTTTATTGAGAATCACTACTGTATACTCAATCATATTCTGAAGAGTTTGAGTAAGTTTTTCCTTTATCATGACTTTGTGGAGGACAGAAAGATATGGTGTATATATTGGATAGACATACCAGCAAGCCTTCTCTTCTTGGCTGTGGAGGCTTCCTCTCAGTGAATG
The DNA here is from genome assembly GCA_964023405.1 of Apodemus agrarius. Lineage (NCBI taxonomy): Eukaryota > Metazoa > Chordata > Mammalia > Rodentia > Muridae > Apodemus > Apodemus agrarius. The sequence goes on along the minus strand of OZ030006.1, from coordinate 95,861,771 downwards.
ATTCTGCTATGAATCATTAGTATTACATTAATAATTTTTTGTTTAGTTGTAAGGGACTACATCATGCTGATCAGTCACCAGTCTCTTCTTCTATATTTATATGACAGTTTTCATTTGCTATCAATTTCAATTGCTAACATATGTGTAGGAAAAATATTCTGGACCTAAATTGAAGGAAGAAAACTAAAAGAATGTTTTTGTGGCTGTAAAGTGTCTCAATATATAAATAACTTAGAGCATTCAAACCAAATGATCTTAGTTTGAACTCCTAATATCTATGAGAAGATATAATATGTTTCTGGAAATCTGTTTATGCAAACATTGTGAAACATGCACCCAATGTTTATACATATCATAGTCTGAAGGAGGAGGAAGAGGAGGAAGAGACTGTGTGAGGTGTGGAAGAGGAGAATGGAAAATAGAAGAAGACAAAAAGAAGAAGATAAAAAAGAGGACGAGGAAAAGGAAGAAGAGGAAGAGAGAGAAACGGGAAAGAGGAAGAAGGAGAAGCAGAAGAAGCAGAAGCAGCAGCAGAAGAAGAAGAGAAGAAGAAGGAAGAGGAGAAGGAGGAGAAAAGAGGAAGAAAAAATAATCTGGATTATGTTGATAGCATAGACTAATCCAACATTGGCACATGCAGTGACACCAACACGGCAGGTGAATTCACCATCAAGACAAGAAGGAGATACATGGTTAAATCAATGCAAGATGAGAGAGGGTAGATATTAAGCTCTGGGGTAAGATAAGGGTAGAATAGAAAATAAACTCAACAAAAAGAATAAAACAGGGTACAAAATTACCTTAACCTCAAGTTTTAAAGCAAGTATGAAAAATCTTTTTGAAAGCCTTTTCCTATACAGAATATTCCTTCAAGCTGGAGGGTGAGTTGTTCTATTTCAGGTAAAGTAAACAAGATATTATCTTCTAAGCATACCTTCAAATATGCCTAACCAAATATCTTACTAGTATGCCAAGAGACTTATCTAGGTGGGCTACAGCAGACATTTTGAAGAGAACAATTATTAATAACCATCACATGAATGAAATACTAAAACCCATGAGCCTTCCAGGAGCATAGTTACAACTGTCAATGTCAAAATAGTGCTGCCTGTGAACAAAAAACTTGTTTGTCAGTACACATCAGGGTAATTTATTCCCATTGATGTACTAGATGTAGAAAACAATACTGGGTACATACCCAGATGATGATCTAACATGTAATAAGGACATGTCCATTATATTCACAGCATATTTCTTTATTTATAATGTTATATCAATATATTATAATATCATATATTATTTATTTTATTTACTTATAATATTATAAAACACACACACACATATATACATATATATATACATATATATGTATATATGTATATATATACATACGTATATACATATATATATATATATATATATATATATATATATTATCTGTAAAGAACCCATATGTCCCTCAACAGAGGAATAGATACAGAAAATGTGGTACATTTACACAATAGAATAATACCCAGCTATGAAAAACAAAGAATTTATTAAATTCTTAAGCTAATGGATGGAGCCAGAAAATATCATCCTGAGTGAGGTGAGGTTACCCAATCACAAAACACATGGTATGTACTGGTTGTTCAGGGAGATGCAAATGGGACATGGTGAAGACTTACAGTGTCCCCGGAAGATGGACCTAGAGTAAGTCTCCACCTTTTTTGTGAAGCACAACTGCCCAAGGCCTCACCTGAGAGTTTCTATAGGTTCTGACATCTTGTTGAGAATCTTTGGTGATACCAAGGAAGAGTCTTGATTTTAGCTTTTTTCCTCTTGATTCTCTCATCTTCTCTGTAAGGGTGGACCTTAAAAATGGACACACTTGGGGCTCTTTTATTTTTATTTTTCTTCAAGTCCAGATCCTGCTCATGTACTAGGGTCACTTATGAATAAGAATAAGCCACCCAAAAGATTTAATTCCAAAAATTAATATTAGGATATAAATTCTGCCAAAAGGAGAATATTAGGCTGAAGTTATAATGCATTGTTTGAAATAAATTCGATAACTTTTTGGAATGAAGTCAGTTTTGGTTTCTTCTAAATAAAACTTAACTTTTGAAACCTAGTTAAATGGATATTTGAAAATTGAGTTTATAATATGTTCAATAAATAATTATGCAGAAAACACCCAAGGATCTTTCAATATTACATAAAAATCTAAATGAAAATATTCAATATTTTGGATTGTACTACATTTTTTATCACCTGCAGAATGATGTCTACCAAGCAAGTGCCCAAATTTCTAGGCTCATGGCTCATATCCACATAAAAGCTGAAAATTGAAATAAATCACAACATTCCTTTCTACCCAATTGAAAACATCTATTCTTTTGGAAGACTTTTCCCATTTGCATATAACCCTGAGTCTCTAATAGCTTCTGTTAATATGAGATATGAATAATTGAATATTCATGTTTCCAAAAATAAACCCTAGGACTTAAGCATAGTAAGCAAGTATGACTTATTAATATCACCAGCCTATGCGAGTAAGATTTTTGTGCATTGTTCTTATAATTCTTTGTCATTAAGATGGCAATGGATTTTTCACTTTGTCTGGGCATCTATATTTTATTCACCACTAGAATAACATGTACCTGTGAAAGGATTCTTATAAGTACTCACCAGTGTTTTCCTCTTGTTCTGCTATGTAGATGATTTCTGAATCCATATGTGTAATCAAGAATCACAACTACGTAGACTTCCTCAGCTCATCTATGAGGCAATCAAGTTTATTGTAAAAGAAAAAAGTCCACAAGAGCTGCACATTTAGAGGCTTTATCTTTACCTAGCTCTTTTTGGTGTACAAAAAAATTTAGAAGCATACTTCTAGATAAAGATCAGCACATAGATGTCTGGGAAAAAAGTACAATGATGAGTTTAGGGCTATAAAATGTTAGTATGAAAACTCCTTTACTTGTGAATACTGTGCACCAGATTTCAATTTTTGTTGTAGAACACAAATTACATATTATAAAAATTAAAAAGAGGAAGTGAGATTAAGGAAAAGCAGATTTTAGAAACAAACGTCATTAGAATATTTAGATCAAAGTAAAAAGCAAGATTGAAGGTATGCTTTCGGGGGTGGAACATTGACAGCATGTATCAAGTTGTAACTGGCTCTGATTGATCATTGATGCAAAACATATTTGGAATACATCATTTAAATAAAAGCTTTGTATTATATAGGAACTCCTCCACTCTTTACTAAGCAATTTACAATACTTCATTAAGGCTACATTTGTGTTCATGTGAGACTGGGGCAGACAAAATTATTCATTCTCCTCTTCTACATTTATTCAAAGAAAGGATAAATGCTCAGGTTTTCTGTTTGTAATTTCTATTCTTCACATTTGCTTATACATGTTTCTTATTAGTGTGGCCTTATTTCTTCAAGATTTGTTCACTAAGGTGTTCCTGGTATTCATTATTACAACTAACTCTGAGTATCCAGGATGAGCTGTTGTTTAGTCATATGACCAGCTTGTTTCATTTATTTCCTATTATGAACTATGTTTACATGTGCACTAAAGAAAGTGCAATTCATCCTATCTAATATACAGTGAAGAATAATGAAAACAGAAGGTGTATTTTTTAATACCATATTGTTTCAGCTCTAACTAAATGTGTCTGCATAGTGGCCCCTAGGGATTCCATACTTCTTACAGTTGATACTGTTGCCTCCCCAGAGGGCCAACAGATTGCCTTGAATAGAATAGACTTCCCCAAACAACAGAAGATTTTCATTTCAGCTCTGTGCTCTTTGTTCCTCCTCAATTCACATAAGACTGAAAAAGTGATATGGGATTTCTTGAGGTTCCCTCTCATAGAAAATACAAGAAGGATAGCAGAAAATTCTATCTGTGCTAAGAAATTCTTCATCCAGAGACAACCAATTCTTCCCTTAAAATTCCTTCCCTTAAATATATAATTCATAAACACACACAGACAAACACACATAACCCATGGACTCATGCACAACTATACATAATCCTAACACACACACACACACACACACACACACACACACACACTATATATGCTAAATAGCACTTTTCTGATATTACAGATATGAAAATGAGTGATGCGTTAATATAGTGTCTTGTTACCTTGGCTCCCTATACTGGTTACAAAACAAAACTGTGAAAAGAAATGATACATCACATTTATGAAACAAGTCTTATTGTAAACATATTAGTAAATTTCTCTTAGCTTCATTTGTGCTGTTGTGAAATTAGTATCTCAGATCCTCTCTATATGGGCCTTATTTCATTGCAAATCAATATGTGTATGTATACATGACAGACCACTAAACAAATGAATCTTGTACATAGTGTGGTAACATGCTCCAAAACCAAAAAAATATCTGAAAATAAATAGGATTTAGGCAACACAAATGTAACTTCACCTGAGTATGGTTTGCAAGTTTAGGTTATTTGAACCTGTTAGCACTTTTATTGTTTCAGTACAAAATAAGTCAAAATTTGCATGATTTCTGCTGTGAACTCACAACTATAAAGAATAGAAGACTTACAGGAAAAATCTGAGTTATTCCTTAAATTTTAGTGCTATACTGCATCAGGTGCTATGTAAATAGCAAGGATATACCTATTGCTCATCCAGATAGATTTATTGGGGCTGAATTGATATATGATTAGACAATAAAAAGAGCTAGCTCTTTATTCAAAGGAACTAAATTTGGCCCTCAGCATTCACATTGGTGCTCACAATGAATTGTGATATCTGAAGTTTTAGGAGATGCTACACCTTTTCAAGACTCTCTGGGTACTGGCATACATTCATATGTATATAAATGGCATACAGACATATGCATAAGTAAATATAAAATCAAAGTTCAAAATTAGCTTTCTCTTGTTATTTTATGATTATTGGTGTCATTAAAATTTGGAATAAATGTTTATATTCACTTATAAGGAATTCACCCAAAACAGTTATTTCAAGGCAGTTTCATCTTCACTATTAGCAAAGTAGACAAAATGGCATTTATCCCATCTCTCTGTTGCCTGTACATCACAATCTGATGTTCTTGAAAAAGGGCTTCCATTATTTGATAATCCCAGAATATCATGAAAATTCACAGAATATGGAGCCTAAGGCATAATCTCAACTCCTTTAATATACAACTTTTGTCTTTTATTTGAGAGAACAGCACCCCCATTTTATTATTATTGATTTTTATTTCTAAAGGTGTCCATCTAGTATGCCAGACGAAAAATGGAAAAGCATATGAAGTTACAACATATCCACCATTTCTGAACCTTGAAGGAACCCTTGATTTCACTTTGGATGTATGGTATACCAAGAGTTCAGGAGCAACCCCTGGTTATCTGGCTAATGCTACAGTAGCTTGCTAATTATAAAGCATTGTCCTCATTTGCCATGAAAGTAATGGTGACTCTCTCTCTCTCTCCTAGATATCAAAATGAGTAGGATGGGGATTGGGTCACTGGATTCCACTTATCATGCCTGTGAATGAATACATGCAAACAATATACATGGTTAATCAAGATAGAAATGACTTCTCTGAAGTTTCAAGTAACCTTGATTACAAATGCTTAAAGAATAGAATGCCAGATGAAAACTGTGTCCTTCCTTACATACCTTCCTTGTCATCCTTACATACCTGCAATCCAAATCAGCCAGAACACCAGAAGCTGAGAGGGAGCCTCTCTGTCTGCACTGTGACCTGATATTAATTAACTCCTGGATAGGGTGCAACCAGACTAATAAAAATTTTTGTGTCATACTAGGATACCAATACAAATAATCAGAGCCTGGGAAGGGCTGTGTCTGGGTCTCCCATACCACACAAGTATATTGAAAATTTTGCTGCAGACTGTTTCTGCCAATGGCAAACCTTATTACAAAAGATACTTTGCTACATTTTCAGCATTGCAATAAATATAGACACTGGTGATGTGATTTTATTTTCTCTATTAGATTAGAATCATGTAGAGAATCACTGTGACTTGAATTCTTACTCTCAAATGTTTCTTTACCTATAGCACTTCTTCTATCAGGAGGATGTAAGTTCACTCATTCTACCAAAAAAGTTGCAGGGATGGAACCTAGGTTTTCCACTGTGTTTGAGAATAACTTTTACCAACTTTGCACTTAACCAATTGAGACATTTGAAAATCCCTATACTGAGTTCTCTCTTTTTTTTAAATGTGTGCCATTTTTTGATCTACCTTGGCAAAAATCTATAGGTTCTCAATAAGCTGCAATGTATTTCTGATTTGGAAATTTTATTTTTGATCAAAACCTCTTTACTGCCATTCCCTAATGTTGCCAACAGTTCCTCAGTAAATGGGGCAAGTAGTGATACTGGTAATTTTGACAATTTATCTTCCTCCAGGGCTAAGAAGATGGTCAGCTATTAAGAGTACTGACTGTTTTTTCAGAGGTCCTGAATTCAGCTACTACAGCTTACATGGCAAATCACAACCCTCTGTAACCCTAGTTCCAGAATATCCAATATCCAACATCTCTTTGTAGCTTCTTTGGGCTATGAATATGATACATAGTCATTATGCAAGTAAAACATGCATGGACATAAAACAAAATAAGAAAAAAATATCTCCTCCATTTCTAGAACATGAGGTGATATAATATGAAACTGCAAGTCTTTCCAGAACTCACCCTGGAACAACTGTCTCCAAATAGAATGGAGACTAAAGTACTTTGCCCTCTATCTCCCCTCAGTTTTCCTGTATTTCTGTATCATATGCCTAAGAGTTCAATTTATGGAAATCAGAAAAGTAGGAAGGCCGTATGAAGTAGACAGTTCAGAAACTCTTCTCTTCTTGGCTGGGGAGGCTAATATTCAGTCCATAATACTGCTGTGCATCATCATTACTGCACACATTGAAATTGTGCAGGACAATCCAACAGAACACAAGAGTCAGACACATTTCTTTGTGTACTTTAGGAATCCCATAAATACACGAATGTGGAAACCATAATATATACGCAGAGGATACGGAAGAGACTTCTGAAGGCCCTGTGCATTTTCCTTCATTCTCTGTGAGCTCATGTGAACTTTGTTCACGTCGATTAAGAGGGCCTTGTTTTCCTGGTGTCTTCTATCTTTTCTGCCTCTTACAATTTCTGTCTCCTCTTTATTGGGTGTATCATTGAACTCTATGGATAGAGATTTGATTCAGACTTTTCACTTAGGACTGAATGTTTACAGTCTCAGTTGTGCTAAGTTCTGGGGGACTACTAAATCTGGAACCCTATTAAATATATTAGGAAATGCAGCTTTACTCTGTTTACTTATTAAAATATTGCTACATGTTAATTACAATCTTATGTGCTGCTTGTGATGTCATCTAATGATAACACAAGATTGTCAGTGATCAACATCATGTTCCCATTACCATTAACTCAGAAGCAAGCATATTTCTCAGAAATTCTTTCTATTGTATCATTTCATGTAAATCACTGTTTGTGATAATGATATTTGGGGAGTAGTAAAGTAGCAGAGTGGATGCTTTAGTACATAGTGAAATCAAGATGAGGGTCAGTGTCAGGAGCCTAGTAATTGAGGTCCAGAGATCCATGTGAGATTGTGGTTTCTACTCTCACAATACAAACCTTAACTCAGTTTTGGACCATTTACTCTGCCTTATTTTTAATAGTCTCATGACTTTTTTATCTCAACTCTCTATCTATGCTATCTTAACAAATGTGCATGAATCTTTCTCAAATATTCACTTCCTCAATCTGTGTCACTTACCCAAATTGAAGAGGAAGATCAATTATTCAGCTCTCTGAAGGAATCATTGTTTTTATCAAATGAGAATTTGTGTAAAACTCACCTAATAACCAAAAAGAATCATCATTTGCCATTTTTCCAGTGTATTTTCTTGTTTTTATTGGTCAGACTGCTCCCCCAATTCATTCTTAGGTTTTCAGGTTTGAACATAATTAACATTACCTGTTCACTGTGGGAGCATAACTGATCCTACAGCTGGATCACCCTTGTATAGCTATCAAGTGCTCAGGAAAAGGAAGCAATGATGATTGGTTATCCTACAAAATCTACAAAGTTGCTTATCCTGGAGTGTTCTGAGTCATCTTTATCTGCTTTTTCTGAAAACCTTCTATCTGTAGGACTTTCACTTTCCACTGTTTTGCTGACATGGAAATGTGGCCAGTTTCAGAGAAGTGATTAGAGTCCTCACAGGGGCTTAAATGGGAAGTTTAAACACTTATAACCACAAACCAAAACTTATAAACACATGTAAATCAATGTAATAGCTATGAATACAAGTTTAAAAACCAAAATGGAAAATGAGAAGTGCAAATCAAAGAGGAAAAAAGACAGAGCAAGAAGAGTGAAAAGTATAGTGCAAGTGGACATGAGAAACAAAAGGGACAGTGAAACTTCTCCTACAGATAATATAAGTCTAAACTAGGAAAGAATCAAAGAAAAGAGAACTATATCGGTGTATAACAGAATTAATTAAATATTAATTGTTGATATGGAGCCGGCCGCCATCTTCCCTCGGGTCACTGTGGACTGCCTGCTGGCGGCTGGGTTCAGGTGCGTGGACAGAGACTTGGCCTAGCAAGGAATACCAGGTCAGGCCCTTGCTGGCCCCCAGAGCCAAAGGAGGTTTGAGATAGGTCTGTGCACCAACAGCTTGGCAGTGCACACAGAGCCAAATCAGCTTGGCAAGCAGTCTCTGCGCCAACCCAAGGGGGCAACAACCTGCTAGTGGGTCAGTGCCTGGAGTACAGTCAGAGGCTGACATCGTGCCTCAGGACACCACAGACAGCTAACATGACAGTGCCCTGTGGACTGAGAGTACTACCATCTAGGTTCTAGCAGCCCAACTAGAGAACCTCCAGTCCTGTAGGGAACCCAGTGGTTAGACAGAGCCCTGCGATCCGCCACCATTTTGGAGATGGTGGCCTGAACAGGTCACCATAGAGAACCAACAGAGGAACCCAGGACACCATAAAGATCTAAGAGACTAGCACAGATCGGTGGAGGAAAAAAAATCTGATTCTTTTTTTTTTTAAATTTTTATTTTCTATATTCTATGTTTACATTCCAAAGGCTTTCCCCTTTCCCAGTTCCCACCCACCATACTTCCCATAGTTCCTCTCCCCCCCAACTATTCCCCAAACATTCCCCTCCCCCCTCAGTTTCTTTACTAAACTGGATGCAATCTTTACAGGCCCAGGGTCCTCTCCTTTCTTGTTCTTGGAAATCATTTGACTTGCTATTTGGGTCTTGAGTATTTAAGGCTTCTGGGCTCATTAATATCCACTTATCAGTGATTGCATTTCATGTGCATTCTTTTGTGATTGGGTTAATTCACTCAGGATGATATTTTCCAGGTCTAACCATTTACCTACAAATTGCATGAATTCATTATTTTTAATTGCTGAGTAGCATTCCATTGTATAAATATACCAATTTTTGTATCCATTCCTCCTTTGAGGGATATTTGGGCTCCTTCCAATTTCTGGCTATTATAAACAAGACTGCTATAAACATAGTGGAGCATGTGTCTTTATTGCATGCAGGGGAATCCTCTGGGTATATGCCCAGAAGTGGTATGCCAGGGTCCTCTGGAAGTGACATGCTCAATTTTCTGAGGAACCGCAAAACTGATTTCCAGAGCGGTTTTACCATTTTGCAATCCCACCAACAGTGGAGGAGTGTTCCTCTTTCTCCACATCCTCGCCAGCACTTGTTGTCTCTTGAGTTTTTAATCTTAGCCATTCTGACTGGTGTGAGGTGGAATCTCAGGGTTGTTTTGATTTGCATTTCCCTGATGACTAATGATGTTGAACACCTTTTAAGGTGTTTCTCGGCCATCCGAATTTCTTCTGGTAAAAATTCTTTGTTCAGCTCTGTAACCCATTTTTGATAGGGTTATTTGGTTCTTTGGGGTCTAACTTCTTGAGTTCTTTGTATATATTGGATATTAGCCCTCTGTCAGATGTGGGGTTGGTGAAGATCTTTTCCCACTTTGTTGGTTGCCGTTTTGTCCTTCTGACAGTGTCCTTTGCCTTGCAGAAACTTTGTAATTTTATGAGGTCCCATTTGTCGATTCTTGATCTTAGTGTGTAAACTATTGGTGTTCTGTTCAGGAACTTTTCCCCTGTGCCCAAGTCCTCCAGGGTCTTCCCAAGTTTCTTTTCTAATAGTTTCAGTGTGTTTGGTTTTATGTGGAGGTCCTTGATCCACTTGGAGTTGATCTTAGTGCAAAGAGATAAGAGTGGGTCAATTCGCATTCTTCTGCATGTTGACCTCCAGTTGAACCAGCACCATTTGTTGAAAAGGATATCTTTATTCCACCGGATGGTTGTGGCTCCTTTATCAAAGATCAAGTGACCATAAGTCTGTGGGTTAATTTCTGGGTCTTCAATCCTGTTCCATTGATCTGCTTGCCTGTTGCTATACCAATACCATGAGGTTTTTAACACAATTGCTCTGTAGTACTGCTTGAGGTCAGGGATATTGATTCCCCCAGAAGTCCTTTTATTGTTGAGAATAGTTTTAGCTATCCTGGGTTTTTTGTTGCTCCAGATGAATTTGAGAATTGCTCTTTCTAGATCTATGAAGAATTGAGTTGGGATTTTGATGGGGATCGCATTGAATCTGTATATTGCTTTTGGCAAGATGGCCATTTTTACTATATTGATCCTGCCAATCCAGGAGCAAGAAATATTTTTCCATCTTCTGAGGTCTTCTTCGATTTCTTTCTTCAAGGACTTGAAGTTCCTGTTGTACATATCTTTCGCTTGTTTGGTTAGAGTTACGCCAACATACTTTATGTTGTTTGTGGCTATTGTGAAGGGTGTTATTTCCCTAATTTCTTTCTCAGCCTGCTTGTCCTTTGAGTACAAGAAGGCCACTGACTTGCTTGAGTTAATTTTATAACCTGCCACTTTGCTTAAGTTGTTTATCAGCTTTAGAAGTTCTCTGGTGGAGTTTTTTGGGTCGCTTAGGTAAACTATCATATCGTCTGCAAATAATGATAGTTTGACTTCTTCCTTTCCAATTTGTATCCCTTTGACTTCCTTATGTTGTCTAATTGCTCTTGCTAGAACTTCAAGTACTATATTGAAAAGATATGGAGAGAGAGGGCAGCCTTGTCTAGTCCCTGATTTTAGTGGGAATGCTTCAAGTTTCTCTCCATTTCTTTTGATGTTGGCTACTGGTTTGCTGTAGATTGCTTTTACTATGTTTAGGTATGGGCCTTGAATTCCTCTCTTTCCAAGACTTTTAGCATGAAAGGATGCTGAATTTAGTCGAATGCTTTTTCAGCATCTAATGAGATGACCATGTGTTTTTTTTTCTTTAATTTTGTTTATGTAGTGGATTACATTGATGGATTTCTGTATATTGAACCATCCCTGCATCCCTGGGATGAAGCCTACTTGATCATGGTGGATGATCATTTTGATGTGCTCTTGGATTTGGTTAGCAAGAATTTTATTTAGTATTTTTGCATCTATATTCATAAGAGAAATTGGCCTGTAGTTCTTTTTCTTTGTTGGATCTTTTTGTGGTTTAGGTATTAGCGTAATTGTGGGTTCGAAGAATGAGTTGGGCAGTGTCCCTTCTGTCTCTATTTTGTGGAATTTTTGAAAAGTATTGGTGTTAAGTCTTCTTTGAAGGTCTGGTAGAATTCTGCATTAAACCATCTGGTCCCGTACTTTTTTTGGTTGGGAGGCTTTCTATAACCACTTCTATTTCTTTAGGGGTTATGGGACTATTTAACTGATCTACTTGATGCTGATTTAATTTTGGTATTTGATATCTGTCTAGGAAATTGTCCATTTCCTCCAGATTCTCCAGTTGTTTTGAGTATATACCTTTGTAGTAGGATCTGATGATCTTTTGAATATCCTCAGTTTCTGTTGTTATGTCTCCGTTTTCATTTCTAATTTTGTTAATTTGTATACTGTCTCTGTGTCCTTTGGTTAGTCTGGCTAAGGGTTTATCTATCTTGTTGATTTTCTCAAAGAACCAGCTCCTGGTCTTGTTGATTCTTTGTATGGTTCTCTTTGTTTCTATTTGATTGATTTCAGCCCTGAGTTTGATGATTCCTGCCTTAGAATAAAAGGCTGGAAGACAATTTTACAAGCAAATGGTCTCAGGAAACAAGCTGGAGTAGCCATTCTAATATCAGATAAAATTGACTTCCAACCTAAAATCATCAAAAGAGACTCAGAAGGTCACTTCTTGCTGGCCAAAGGGAAAATCCACCAAGAAGAGCTCTCAATACTGAACATCTATGCTCCAAATGCAAGGGCACCCTCATTCGTAAAAGAAACCTTACTAAAGCTTAAAGCACACATTACACCTAACACAATAATTGTGGGTGACTTCAACACTCCACTCTCCTCAATGGACCGATCAGGAAAGCAGAAACTAAACAGGGACACAGTGAAACTAATTGAAACTCTGAACCAATTGGATTTAACAGATATATATAGAACATTTCATCCTAAAGATAAAGAATATACCTTTTTCCTAGCACCGCATGGTACCTTCTCCAAAATAGACCATATAGTTGGTCACAAGACAGATGTCAACAAATACAAGAAGATCAAGCTATTCCCATGCCTCCCATCAGATCACCATGGAGTAATTGTGGTCTTCAATAGCAACAAAAACAACAGAAAGCCCACATACACATGGAAACTGAACAATACTCTACTCAATGACACCTTGGTCAAGGAAGAAATAAAAAAAGAAATCAAAGACTTTTTAGAATTCAATGAAAATGAAGGTACAACCTACCCAAATCTATGGGACACAATGAAAGCAGTGCTAAGAGGAAAACTCATAGCTCTAAGTGCATCCAAAAAGAAACTGGAGAGCGCATACACTAGCAGCTTAATGGCACACCTTAAAGCCCTGGAAGAAAAACGAGTTAATTCACCCAGGAGGAGTAGAAGACAAAAATCTTTTTCTTAAGAGCTAGCAACTAGGCAGGCCAGGAGGAGACAGCGGGAGGCCAATTGCAGGTCCAGCAGTGAGCCTTGGGAAGACTTAGATCTGGCACAGCAGAGCTGAGGATGTAACTGAGAGCCCAGTAACTGAAACCTCCCTGTCTCCACCTCGGGAGCTCAGACATCCTCTATGACAGCAGCACCTAACACCAGGCTCACAGGAGCCTCAAACACCAACCACTACGAATAAGACCAACTAACTCCAGAGATAAACAGATGGCAAAAGGCAAATGTAGGAACGTTACAAACAAAAATCAAGACAATATGGCAGTATCTGAACCCAATTCGCCAACCACAGCAAGTCCTGGATACCCCAGCATACCAGAAAAACAAGAGTTGGATATAAAAGCACTAGTCATGATGCTGCTAGATGAACACATAAAAGACATAAACAAATCTGTTAAAGAAATGCAGGGGAACATCAATAGGGTAGATGCTCTTACAATGCAAACACAAAAATCACTTAAAGAACTCCAGGAGAATATGGGTAAACAGAGAGAAACCAACAAAGAGGAAATAAGAAAATCAGTTAAAGAAATGCAGGAGAACTTGAAACAACAGGGAGAAGTCATGAAAGAGGAAACACATAAATCTCTTAAAGAATTACAAGAAAACACAAACAAACAAATGAAGGAACTGAGCAAAACCATCCAAGATCTGAACACAGGGGTAGAAACAACTAAGAAATCACAAAAGGAGGCAACTTTGGAGATAGAAAACCTTGGAAAGAAATCAGGGGTCGTAGATGCAATTATCAACAACAGAATACAAGAGATAAAGATAAGAATCTCAGATGCTGAAGATAACATAGTAACCATTGACTCCACAGTCAAAGAAAACGCAAAATCCAAAAGGCTTGTAACCCAAAACATCCAGGAAATCCAAGACACAATGAGAAGACCAAACCTAAGGATTATAGGAATAGATGAGAGTGAAGATGTACAATTTAAAGGGCCAGCAAATATCTTTAACAAAATTATGGAAGATAACTTCCCTAACTTAAAGAGAGAGATGCCCATGAATATACAAGAAGCCTATAGAACTCCAAACAGACTGGACCAGAACAGAAATACCTTCCATCACATAATAATCAAAACCCCAAATGTACTAAACAAAGAAAGAATATTAAAGGCAGTGAGAGAAAAAGGCCAAGTAACATATAAAGGAAGACCTATCAGAATCACACCAGACTTCTCTCCAGAAACCATGAAAGCTAGAAGATCCTGGGCGGATCTCATGCAGACCCTAAGAGAACACAAATGCCAGCCAAGATTACTATACCCAGCAAAACTCTCAATCAACATAGAGGGAGAAATCAAAATATTCCATGAAAGGACCAAATATACACAATATCTTTCCACTAACCCAGCTCTACAAAGGATAATAGGAGGAAATCTCCAAGACAAGGAGGGAAACTGCACCCAAGAAAAAGCAAGATAGTAACCTACTTCCATCAAACTCGAAGGAACATAACTACTGAAAAACAAAAATAACATCAAAAATGACAGGAACATATAATCACTATTCCTTATTATCTCTTAACATCAATGGACTCAATTCCCCAATAAAAAGACATAGACTAACAGACTGAATACGGAAACAGAACCCTACATTTTGCTGCATACAGGAAACACACCTCAGAGTTAAAGACAAGCACTACCTTAGAGTAAAAGGCTGGAGGACAATCTTGCAAGCAAATGGTCGCAGGAAGCGAGCTGAAATAGCCATTCTAATATCAGATAAAATTGACTTTCAACCCAAATCATCAAAAGAGACACAGAAGGTCACTTCTTGCTAGTCAAAGGAAGAATACACCAAGAAGAACTCACAATTCTAAACATCTACACTCCTAATACAAAGGCACCCTCATTTGTAAAAGAAACTTTACTAAATCTCAAAGCACACATTGCACCGAACACAATAATTGTGGGGGACTGCAACACTCCACTATCCTCAATGGACCCATCAGGAAAATAGAAACTAAACAGGGACACAGGGAAACAGATTGAAACGTTGGAACAATTGGATTTAATAGATATATAGAGAACATTTCATCCTAAAGCAAAAGACTATACATTTTTCTCAGTGCCTCATGGTACCTTCTCCAAAATTGACCATATAATTGGTCACAAAACAGACCTCAACAAATATAAAAAGATTGAACTAATCCCATGCCTCCTATCGAATCACCAGGGAGTAAGAGTGTTCTTCAATAGCAACAAAAACAACAGAATATTCTCTTACACGTGGAGGCTGAACAATATTCTACTCAATGATAACTTAGTCAAGGAAGAAATAAAGAAAGAAATCAAAGACTTTTTTAGAATTTAATGAAAATGAAGGTACAACATACCCAAATCTATGGGACGCAATGAAAGCAGTGCTAAGAGGAAAACTCATAGCCCTGAGTGTCTCCAAAAAGAAACAGGAGAGAGCATACACTAGCAACTTAATGGTGCACCTGAAAGCCCTAGAACAAAAAGAGGCTATTTCACCCAGGAGGAGAAGAAGACAGGAAATCATCAAACTCAGGGCTGAAATCAATCAAGTTCAAACAAAGGGAACCATACAAAGAATCAACAAAACCAGGAGCTGGTTCTTTGATAAAATCTACAAGATAGATAAACACCTAGCCAGACTTACCAAAGGGCACAGAGACAGTATTCAAATTAACAAAATTAGACATGAAAAGGGGGATATAACAACAGAAACTGAGGAAATTCAAAAAATCATCAGATCCTACTACAAAAGCCTATACTCAACACAACTGGAGAATCTGGAGGAAATGGACAATTTCCTAGACAGAAACCAACTACCAAAACTAAATCAGGATCAAATAGATCATCTAAACAGTCCCATAACCCCCAAAGAAATAGAAGGGGTCATAGAAAGTCTTCCAACCAAAAAAAGCACAGGACCAGATGGTTTTAGTGCAGAATTCTATCAGACCCTCAAAGAAGTCCTAATACCAATACTCTTCAAACTATTCCACAAAATAGAAACAGAAGGAACACTACCCAACTCATTCTATGAAGCCACAATTACCCTGATACCAAAACCACAGAAAGATCCATCTAAGAAAGAGAACTACAATCTCCCTTATGAATATTGATGCAAAAATACTAAATAAAATACTTGCCAACCAAATCCAAGAACACATCAAAATGATCAATCACCATCATCAAGTTGGCTTCATCCCAGGGATGCAGGGATGGTTCAATATACGGAAATCTATCAACATAATCCACTACATAAACAAACTCAAAGAAAAAAAAAACACATGGTCATCTCATTGGATGCTGAAAAAAGCATTTGACAAAGTTCAGCATCCTTTCATGCTTACAGTCTTGGAAAGAACAGGAATTCAAGGCCCATATCTAAACATAGTAAAAGCAATTTACAGCAGACCAATAGCCAACATCAAAGTAAATGGAGAGAAACTTGAAGCAATCCCACTGAAATCAGGGACTAGACAAGGCTACCCCCTCTCACCATATCTCTTCAATATAGTACTTGAGTTATTAGCTAGAGCAATTTGACAACATAAGGAAGTCAAAGGGATACAAATTGGAAAGGAAGAAGTCAAACTATCATTGTTCGCAGATGATATGATAGTATTCTTAAGTGACCCAAAATACTCCACCAGAGAACGCCTACAGCTGATAAACAACTTCAGCAAAATGGCTGGTTATAAAGTCAACTCAAGCAAATCAGTAGCCTTCCTATACGCAAAGGATAAGCAGGCCTAGAAAGAAATTAGGGAAATGACACCCTTCACAATAGCCACAAAGAATAGAAAGTATCTTGGTGTGACTCTAACCAAACAAGTGAAAGATTTATATGACAAAGAATTCAGGTCTCTGAAGAAGGAAATTGAAGAAGACCTCAGAAAATGGAAAAATCTTCCACGCTCGTGGTTTGGCAGGATTAATATAGTTAAAATGGCAATCTTGCCAAAAGCAATATACAGATTCAATGCAATCCCCATCAAAATCCCAACTCAGTTCTTTATAGAGTTAGAAAGAGCAATTCTCAAATTCATCTGGAATAACAAAAAACCCAGGATAGCTAAAACTATCATCAACAGTAAATGAACTTCTGGGGGAATCAATATCCTGGACCTCAAGAAATACTACAGAACAGTAGGGTTAAAAACTGCATGGTGTTGGTACAGTGACAGGGAAGTGGATCAAAGCAATAGGATTGAAGACCCAGAATTGAACCCACACATATATGGCCAATTGATTTTCGAAAAAGGAGCTGAATAACATCCAGCGGAAAAAAAAGATATCCTTTTCAACAAATGGTGCTGGCTCAACTGGAGGTCAACATGCAGAAGAATGAGAATTCATCCACTCTTACCTCCTTGCACTAAGCTCAACTCCAAGTGGATCAAGGACATCCACATAAAACCAGACACAGTGAAACTAATAGAAAAAAACTGGGGAAGACCCTTGAGGATATTGGCTCAGGGGGAAAATTCCTGAACAGAACACCAATCGCTTATGCTCTAAGATCAAGAATAGACAAATGGGACCTCATAAAATTACAAAGTTTCTGTAAGGCAAAAGACACTGTCAAAAGGACAAATTGGCAACCAGCATATTGGGAAAAGATCTTCACCAACCCCATATCCGACAGAGGGCTAATATCCAATGTATACAAAGAACTCAAGAGGTTAGAACCCAGAAACCCAAATAACCCTATCCAAAAATGGGGTACAGAGCTAAACAAAGACTTTTCACCTGAAGAAATTCAGATGGCTCAGAAACACCTTTAGAAATGTTCAACATCATTAGTCATTAGAGAAATGCAAATCAAAACAACCCTGAGATTTCACCTCACACCTGTCAGAATGGCTAGGATTAAAAACTCAGAAGACATCAGGTGTTGGCGAGGATGTGGAGAAAGAGGAACACTCTCCCACTGCTGGTGGGACTGCAAGCTGGTACAATCACTCTGGAAATCAGTCTGGCAGTTCCCCAGAAAACTGGACATGATACTTCCGGAGGATTCAGCCATACTACTCCTGGGAATATACCCAGAAGACTCCCCAGCATGCAATAAGGATACATGCTCCACTATGTTCATACCAGCCTTATCAGAGGCTTAGTCAGAAGCTGGAAAGAACCCAGATGTCCCTCAATGGAGGAATGGATACAAAAAATGTGGTATATATACACAATGGAGTACTATTCAGCCATTAGAAACAACGAATTCATGAAATTCTTAGAGAAATGGATGGAGTTGGAGAACATCATACTAAGTGAGGTAACCCAGTCTCAAAAGAATACCCATGGTATGCAGTCACTGATAAGTGGATATTATCCTAGAATCCTGGGACACCAAAGACACAATTCACATACCAAATGATGTCTGACAAGAAGAAAGGAATGGACACTAGTGCTGGAAAGGATCAAAGCATCATGTAGGGGAATACCAGAACAGGGAAGTGGGAAGGGGTGGATGAGGGAGCAGAGGGAGGGAAAAGGGCATGTGGGACCTTAGGGGGATGGGGAAACAAAAAAAAGGGGAAATAAAATGTAAATATAGAATATGTCCAATAAAAAATTATTGAAGAAAAAAAAAGAGTTGATATGTTGGTTTTTCTTATAGTAACAGCAATGAAGTGCCTGAGTGGAGGAGACTGTTAACTTAGAGTCAACCTGTGAATTAGAATGAAAGTTTATTTTTAAAATTTTCTTTATTTTTGAGTTTCATACAACTACACAACAAAGTATTATGATATCTCCCCTCATTTCTTCCCTCTCATCCTTTTTATATCCCTGAGATACAACCACCTTACCAAATTTCATCATCTCTCTCTCTTTATAATTTACTTGCTTCTAGTTAGTATTGTCCACACATGTGCATGGATATGGTCCCATCTTCTGAAGAATGGTAACCCTACAAGGTGCTTTATTATCTAATACTAATAGTTCTACCCCTCCAGAAGCCACTGTAGCACTAACAGCTCAGCATAGGCTGAATCCTGGAGATGAACTTGCCATCTAGACCCGGATTTGGACTGCCATGATCTTGCAGATAATCAGTGCTTCATAAGTTCATGATTGCAGTAGCCACACAATGTACAGAAGACAGCATTTCACAGCCCTTCTCCTCTTATCTGCGTTTAACATTTGATCTGCATCTATTCTCAAACATGTTCTGAGACTTGAGATAAAGATAAAAGTTAGATGTCCCTTTCCAATCTAAGCATTCAGTTTATGGTTCTGTCATCATTCTGACTAGTCATATATTTCCCTCATTGACTTCCGAGCAATAAAAAAAGAAACTTCACTAACCAAAGTAGAAAAGAAATAAAGAAACCAAATGCCTAGACAGTTGTATGTTTACATGTACAATTTTTCCACTGTAAGAGAGGCTTTATATTTTACAAAATGCTATCACACCATAGAAAGGTTGATTGATCTAGCTTTAGTCTTTTATTAAAAGGTACTTTGTCCATATCAAATTGATTTTGTCATGTCCTGTGTCTAAAATTTGTTTTCTATTCATCAATATGGTCCTACTATCATGTTTTATTGGGGACCAAAGACAGTAGCAATAGCTGTATTAATAGATGTATTATTTTGACATCCCCATATTCAGGTCATTTTACCTGGAAGACAGATCATGTCAGGTACACACACAGCACTATGAGAAGCTCTAGGAGCCCCAGGCATCTTCCACCTGAAGAAACTCAGAAAATGACAGTCGCTAGTGTTAGTGTCCTATAAGGTAAAGAAAAGGAGGAAACAGAGTTGAGAATACAGTTCAGTTTTGCTGACCCCTTGATGTTGGAAGTCCAACCCACGAGGTCTATTCCAGTTAAGAGTACTATTTCTCTTCCGTTCAAAATTTCCATTTACCTATAGTTCTTTACTAGGGTGGAATCCATCAGGAATTCTCATTTTAATATTTGTATGTATGCTAGAGTCATTGTTGTTGAGGACTTGTTTATGTCCCAGCCATTTGGGATCCACCACTTGGATGCAGGTTCTCTGAAGTTTCTAGGGAACACAATCTGCCTTAGTTAGGGTTTGGCTGCTGTGAACCCAAACCATGACCAAGATAACTCTTATAAAGACAACATTGAATTTGGGCTGGTTTGCAGGTTCAGAGGTTCAGTCCATTAGCCTCAAGGTGGAAACATGTCAGCATCATGGCATGCATGGTGCAGGAGGAGCTGAGAGTTCTATATATTCATCTGAAGGTTGCTAACAGAATATTGGTTTCCATGCAGCTAGGATTAGAGTCTTAATGCCACATATATAGTGACATACTTACTCCAACAGGGCCATACCTCCTCATAGTGTCACTCCCTGGGCTGAGCATATACAAACTATCACACAATCTTAGAGCAAATTTCCAGTTTCTCTGGCTCTTAAAATGTTTCTACCCACTCTGCAATGATCCCTGGGCTAAAGGTGCAAAAAGAATGCTGCAGTTCAATAATTTGGGACTGATCACCGCACACTCTTCTCCTAATCTCTGCATTTTGATTATTTGTGTTTTTATTGGAATTGTCTTTATCACTTGCAAAGAGAAGTTGTATATTACATATATAAATCATATGAAATGAACAAACTGTTTAATTTTTTATGAATAGAAAGAATAAGATGTCATGAATCTGAGAAAGAGCCAGGAGTATAGTTGGATTCGTATGAATAGAAGTAATGGAAGTGGCAAACAATATGTGCCTATATTATAATTTTTAAAGATAAAAACATGATTATAACTCAGACAAATTCTTACATATAATTCTAGATCCTAGAAATGACAAAACCTAACAAAAATAATAGACATAATTATTTCAATATGAAAAGCCTGCATTAATTATGGATCATAACCCCCCTTTGTCCATCTTTAAATTGAAAAATAGCAGGAATGCTGGGTGCAGAATCTCAGTGAGGCATATGCAGAGTGTTGTTCTTTGGTGTTGAAATGATAGAGATATTCAATATCAAGTTTCTTACCTTCTAATAGTACATTTGTTGGTTCAGGTAAGTAGTATTTTCTACTTATAAAGACACCAAATTATTTCATTTTCAATGGAAACCTGATTTCAAATTTCAAGTGTTTACAAATTACTATACCATGGTATGAGATATCACTATTCTTCCTTGATTCTAAGCAGTAGCCACAATCTACAACTCAAAAGTAGCCACATGATCAAAAGATCACCTAACAGTGTACTGTCCTTTTAAAATTTCATTGGATATTCTACAGTCTGTTATGGCTTTAAATTAAATGACTTGGTACCATCCTTATCATAAGTAGGTTGCATATTTTTTTGGTTTTTGCAATTTCATTGTAAAAGAAAAATAGATAATATCTATGTTTTTTCATTTCATAAAGACATGAAATTTGGTATATTTGTGAGTATGTCTGACTATGTGAACATTATTTTTCTTATTTCTATAACCTCTGGAAGTAAAGAATCACCCCATTTATCATAGCATTTTTTTCCTAAACACACTACTTGGCACACATTTATGCAAATGTAGTTTTTCCTCTAGACTCCAAAATAGACATTATGCAGCTCTACCTTCATTTTGGCTATCTTAACGGTAGATGGCAGCACGATCACATTTTTATTCAGAAAATATCACCAAACTTAGAGTGGTAATGGGGGAGGGAAGATCGCTTATGGGACTTTCGGAGAGGGGGGATTCTGGAAAGAGGAAATCATTTGAAAGGTAAATAAAGAATATATCGAATAAAAAATAATAGAAAACAAGAAGTTGTTTGTGATAGCCAGAAGCTGGAAATAACCCAGATGTCCCATGACAGAAAAATGGATACAGAACATGTGGTTCATTTACACAATGGAACACTGCTCAGCTATTAAGAATGGGAACATCCTGAGTTTTTCCAGAAAACAGATGGAATTGGAAAATATCATCCTGAGTGAGTTAGCACAGACCTAAAAAGACATGCTTGACATTTTACTAATAAGGTGCGATTAGACAAAAAATGTAGAGAATACTCAAGATTCAGTCCACTGAACTCAAAAAGTCAACAAGCTGAAGGGCACAAATGAGAACACCTCAGTCCCACTTGGGAGGGAAGAGAAAGCTTCCACAAGGGGGAAGGGAGGGAGCAAATAGGGAGGAAAATGGGATGTGGGGCAGAGAGAACTGGTTGGTGATTCAGATTCTGAAACCCAAGGGTCCAGGTTAGTTGATTTTGTTGGTCTTCCTATGGAGTTTCCATACCCTTCAGGGTCCTGCAATCCTTCTTCCTATTCATCCATAAGATTTCCCAATTTCCATCCACAGTTTGACTATAGGTGTCTGTATCTGTCTGAGTCAGGTGCTGGGTGGGGCCTCTCAGAAGAAAACATGCCCATATCTGCAAACATATAGACAGGAAAAAATTGGGGTTGAAAGTTCTGTGGGTGGGTTGGTGTCTCTATCGCTCCCTAGGTTTCCTGTCTGGCTAAAGGAGGTGGGCTCTTCAGGTTTCATACCCTCAACACAGTGAGTCACAGCTAAGATCACTCCCACTGATTCTTGGAGACTACCCTTATTACAGTTCTCTGTATAGTCCAGGAACTGTCCCCTACCTGATCATCACTGTCAATTGTAGATTTCAATTCATTTCCATGGCCATCTAGACATCTCTATTTTTCTCCATGCATGATCCTGAATACCCAATCCCTTTCCTATCCCCTCCCTCCCAGTTTCCCCCCTCTCTCTTCTTCTTATGGCTATTTTATTCTTCCTCCTAATTAAGATTCAATCTTCTTGTTTTGGCCTTCCTTATTGTTCTGTTTCTTTGGTATCTGTAATTTATGGTTAATATACACTTATAAGGGCATGTCCTGTGCATGTCATTTTAGGACAGATTTGCCTCACTCAAGATGATATTTTCAAGTTCCATCCTTTTGCCTCCAAAATCTATAATGTCTTGGTTTTTAATAGCAGAAGAGTGTTCCATTGTGTACATGCACATTTTCTTTATTCATTCTTCCGTTGAAGGACAACTGGAGTATTTCCAGTTTCTGACTATTATGAATAAAGCTGATGTGTATATGGTTGAACATTTTTGTGAGATGTTAGTTAATCTTTTGGGTATAAGCCTACGTGTGGTATAGCTGGGTCTTGAAGGAGAACTATTGCTAGTTATCTGAAAAAATGCCAACTCGATTTCCAAAATGGTTATACAAGTTTGAACTGCCACCAGCAATGAAGGAATTTCCCTTGCTCTACATCCTTGCCAGCATGAACAAGTTTTTAATCTTAGCCATTCTGATAGATGTGAGACAGAACCTCAACTGGAGCTGGGGCTATCTCAATAGTTGTTGCCTGTATATGGGATATGTTCTACTAGCTGGGCTGTCTTGCCTAGCGTGGCAGAGACTTGAAGCGCCAGGGTGTGTGGGATACACAGGGGGCCCCACCTATTGAATTAAAGGAGCAAAGAGTAACAGTGGAAGGTTTGTGGATGGAGCAGTAAGCCAGATGTAAAATGAATAAGTAAAAATTAAATTAAATTAAATTATCTTTTATTAAAAAAAGAAAACAAGAAGTCCCCATACTCTTAATCCACTTGGCACTCAATCTCTGACTGCTTTTAATAACAGTCACTCTAGTCATAAAACCAAGGGTTCTTGGAGGAAACTGAATTAGTAAGAATTTAATATTTGATGTTTCTGGGGGCTCAGAAGATTTCTTAGCATTTAAGAGAACTTGTTGCTTTAGTGGAAGACATGGTCTCAATTAGTGTTATTTACATGATGGCCTACAGTCATTCATTACTCCACTACTAGGGTATACTAAGCAGTTTTCTGACTTCCTTGGGAGTCAAACATGCATGTTATCCACATACATTTATGTAGTCAAAATATCCATAAACACAGAATAAAATAAATAAATCTAAAAAAGAGATTAGATATCCATCTATCTCAACAGAATACAGACAAATATATTATTTTGTTTTCTGAGATTTCTTGAGAATCTCACACTAATTTCAGATTTAGTATGTTGGTAATGGAGACATTCTTTTCTTTATCCATAATGAGGTTCATGGACACATGTGCTGATCTATTTGTATTATATAATACCAAGGATGATTTTATATCCTTAACTGGTGAAATCTAAAACCCTTACACACACACACACACAGACACACACACACACACACACACATACAAATGATGGAAGATTTTTCATTCAAATAAGTTGATATTGTTCTAGATTAATCTGGTTTGCCTTGGTTAACAGGCCATGTGTTTATAAGCCAAGAACTACTTAGACTACATTTTTCTATTTGCATATTCATCTTCAGAAACCACAAATATCTCAGAGTTGTTTTAAAATGTTGTACCTATGAGAATATCAGTAATTAGCCAGAGACCAAAATTCAGATACACAATGGATTGTTGGGTGCAGATTTTCAGCTTCCTGATAATCAGTGTCACAGGTAACAGAGGGCAGGGATTTTGAGCTCAGAATCCAATCGAATCACAATTCTTTTCTCTGAGTAATTTGAGTCTAAAATATATGTTTTCCTTTTCTTTTCTCTGAATGTTTGGTGTGATACAAAATTATTTCTATTTTACTAATTCTCTCTCTCTCTCTCTCTCTCTCTCTCTCTCTCTCTCTCTCTCTCTCTCTGTCACTTTTTTCTAGTCACAGTGACCAGTGGAGAAATTGTGCTGACCCAATCTCCAGCATCCATGGCTGCCTCTCCAGGGGAGAAGGTCACCATCACCTGCAGTGCCAGCTCAAGTATAAGTTCCAGTAATTTACACTGGTACCAGCAGAAGCCAGGATCCTCCCCCAAACTCTGGATTTATAAGACATCCAACCTGGCATCTGGAGTCCCAAATCGCTTCAGTGGCAGTGGGTCTGGCACCTCTTACTCTCTCACAATCAGCACCATGGAAGCAGAAGATGCTGCCACTTATTTCTGCCAGCAGAGGAATAGTTACCCACCCACCCAGTGATACAGACTGGAACAAAAACGCTCTAACTCCTTAGGGCCCAGCTATTTCCTCCTAGAGAAAAATGTGGCCAGTGGTTTGATTGCAGTAGTACACACAGGGTGTTCTGCTTTACAATGTCATTTTCATTTTTGGATAACTGTCTCCACAATATTCCACTGTACTCCAATGCTATTATCAAATAATCTACTTTGTCTGCATTTACATAGTCTCAAATTTTGTTCTGTTTGTTGAAGCCAAGTGTGGCAGGCACTCCTCTGCTATTTTACTGGTGGTCCCCATGAACATTCACAACTAGTTTTTTTCTATTTTCACTGATTTTAGGAGCTTGGTAGGTGGTTTTTCTTCAGGTAGTCATTTACTCACAATACACTGCAGTTCTTATACTAAAAAAAGTAGCATCCATCTTAACCTGTTTTCTGATTTTTATGAAAAGACCTTCTTTTCCACTAAATTGTCCTGTTAATATGTGTGAAATGATTTTCTGTCAAAAAAACTATTGACTGCCATGGATATTTTCTTTCTATTCTCATGGCAAGTAATTTAAACACTCCTCTAATAAAGAATAATGCAAAAGAGAACTAATAAATGGACATTGTTTTTCTTTATATCTATCTATCTATCTATCTATCTATCTATCTATCTATCTATCTATCTATCTCTATATCTATCTATCTATGAATATATTTGTGTATGTCCTTACTGTGAACCATTAAATTCATAAGAGAAATATACTATAAAATACTCAGTTTAATATTCCTTGTTCAGTAGATCAAATCAAGCTGATCTTCAGAGAATACAGGAGTAATTGTTATGGCAGAGCTATGTACTACATAGAAGAGGAAGAAAATCAGAAATTCCTATTCTTCTAAGTATAGCATCTACAAAGGAGTAGATGTTGTTTTCAATTAACCATCTTTTCCTTTAGTAACAGACCATATGGGTTTATAAGCCAAGAACTCCCAAGACTATGTTTTGCTATTTGCATAGTTCATGTTCAGAAACCACAAATATCTCACAGTTGTTTAAAAGAGATGTACTCATAGGAAGGGTGATAATTACCCAGAGACTGAGAGTAAATCATAATGGATTTTCAGGTGCAGATTATCAGTTTCCTGCTAATCAATGTAAGAGGTAACAGAGGAGTAGGAGTTTGAGCTCAGAAAGTAAGATTCTTTCCTCTGGGGAAGTTTGGTATAAACCAAGAAAAACTTTGCTCATTCCTCTGAATATTGAATGGTATGAAATTAATTTTGTATATCTACCAGTCTCTCTCTCTCTCTCTCTCTCTCTCTCTCTCTCTCTCTCTCTCTCTCTCTCCCTTCCTTAATCATAGTGTCCAATGGAGAAATTGTGCTGACTCAGTCTCCAGCATCCATGGTTGCATCTCCAGGGGAGAAGGTCACCATCACCTGCAGTGCCAGTGCAAGTATAAGTTCTGGTTACTTGCACTGGTACCAGCAGAAGGCAGGAACCTCCACCAAACCCTGAATTTATGACATCCAACCTGTCTTCTTGAGTCCCAGTTCACTTCAGTGGCAGTAGGTCTGGGACCACTTACTATCTCACAATCAGTACCACGGTGGCAGAAGATGCTGACACTTATTAGTGCCAGCAGGGGAATACTTTCCCACTCAAGCAGTACTACATACTAGAATAAGAACCCTCTATCTCCTTAGGGCCCAGCATCTCCTCTAGAGATAAAGTGTGGCCAGGAGTTTGAATGCATTAGTCCACAGAGGGTACTTCATATCTCTCTGTGAAATGTCAAAGAAACTGCATTCATGAGTTCTAATGGCAGCTACCTAAACAATACCTGAACAAAGATAACTCCAGCATACATGCAAACAGACATTTTAAATCTTAAGTGTATTCCACCTTAGAATAAGAATCTGACCTTTGAGAAAAGCTTCAGACAATCAACCAGTCCTTGCATAAATGTCTCATTGCAACATGTCCAAGTCTTTAGACGTAAAGCTTTTAGAATCTAGTCTTAACAATGTGGACAATTTTGCCCAATGATAATTCTTTATTTTCAAATCTATAAAAATTAAGTGCCACAATAAAACTAATTATTTAGGTTTGTAATTTCATGAGACAAAATGAAGTCATTTGTAGTTTGTTAACTGGCAAATGGGGGAATTCTCATAGTCTTGTTTTAATGTCTAAAATTCTTAACAGTTTTTCCTTCTTTTCATTCTTTCTTCCTTCTTTCACCTCTTTCTTTATTTCTTTCATTTTTCTTTCTATCTTTCTTTCATTTTTCCTTTCTTTTCTCTTGTTTCCCTTTCTCTTTTTTGTCTTTTCTTTGGTGATCAGTTACATTCTTTGTGAAGTAAAGTCATAAGGATGTCATAAGATATCATAAGGTAATAACTAAAGAATATATCATGATCTATGAAATTACTTTTTGTTTATTTGTTTGCTTTTTATTTGTTTGTCTAATTTTTTAAGTGGGAATAAAAAATTTAGTAAATACCTAACTGCCCTGGAAAATCTGAGGGAATGAAGCAACAACTCTCCCTCACCCATTCCACCCCATCATATAAAATCACAGTCTTCTCTAAGAGGCTTCACTTTCATGTGAAACATAAAGTCAATGTTACATGTTTCAGAAGTTTTCTCATCACTTAGTCTCACTTAGTATATGCATTTAAGACTAAAATTTCTACCGTCATTGATTATATTATAAATCTGCCTCTGAGGCTTTTATTTCTCTTTACTAGAAGACAGTTTGGGAGTAATATTGATATCATATAAATAAAGTTGTTGGCACATAAAAATGTGCCAAAACTTCCTGATTTTTAAATTCAATGCATGGTATATGTTGTCCGATATGACAAATACATTTGACAAGTGGAACAAGGCCACTGTGACCAGCTGGTGATTTTGATATATAGAGATCATACTGAAATTTATAGTAGAATCAATGTAACCTTAATATTCCATCATTAACTGGGGTTCATGGTCAGAGGTGATAAAGAAGATGCTAGAGGAAAGGAAGGGGGTGTGAGAAGGGAATATACAAGGCATCATAGAGATGCAAAATCAGTAATTTGATTGTTTCTTCTGGCTCTCTGGAGGAGCATAGTCTTTCTTATTCCTTGATTTTACCTCAGTAAGAATTCTCACCTTGAGAACAGTAAGATATTCAATTTGTATTGCTTGATTCCACTGACAATGTAGGAATTAGGTAGAAGAACAAAATGGGCCTCACCCAAGGATTGAAAGTGTTTTTTGCATCACAGAAAATGACTGATTCCCTCTGTTCTCTGAAAGGATTCTACCTTCTTCTATATATATGTGTGTGTGTTTTGACAGAAGACAGAATATTCTCTCACTCTGGGAGAAGGTTTGATTAAGACATCTTAAGTAAATAGTCTCTTGGTGACACAACTTTCTCATTTCTGTCTGTCATGGTGTCAACTCTCATAGCTGAGTTTAAAGAGAGAGGAGGCTTTCTTAAGTTAAATATTGATTCATTTCTTCTTACTAAGAAAGAATGCTTACTAAGAAGGCATGTCAGAAATACAAGATATAATACTATAGGTAATGACAGAGTCAGTGAAACAGTCAAGTTCAGGAATTGATTAGTTGTTTGGAAAACACATAGTCCTAAGGTGACTGAACATCATGCTAACTCTAACCCTAACCCTAACAAGAACTTGTTGGCTTACACTAAAACACTTAGCAAGCTGGAACGATACCTGCATCTAGCATATTCTCATTAATCCTGAATATGGAAATCATTGACGCCAACTATGAAACTGAAAGGATAAGGTTATAAGCTAGAAATCCCCCATGCCTGGGCATGTGGGGGGCACTTGAATCCGCAAGGCTAGTGGGGGAGGGTGGGCGCGCGCGACACTGCGTGGCGGCCACGTAAGCGGATATGACTTAACTAGTTCTTCCGGCCTCTGTGAGAGGGTGATAGGTTGTCAGAGAGCTCAGGTTCGGATGGTTTGAACTGATTGGCTTAGAAGCTTGTGGTAGGTGGGTTCTGTTATAAGTCTATAAAAGACCAAGGCAAGCCAGCTTGGGCGGGCTTACATCTTTACCTTGCTGGGGAGACAGTAACCCCCCAGAGCTCTGGATATTAAAACCCTCTTGCGAAATTGCATCAGGTCTGTCTCTCGTGAGTGTTTGGGGTGCCGGTTTCTGAGGCATGGGGGTACAGAAGTACCCCGGTTTTTTCTTTCGGATCTTACAGTTGGTGCATTGGCCGGGAAATGCGGACACCCCTACACACTCGAGAAACAACTTGGAGGTAAGGGGACCCCTTCTGAAGTGTGTGTGTGTGCTGGCCGGCCGATGTGATGTTGTTCGTTCGTCCTGAGTGTTCTGTTCTGTTCTTGGGATCTGAATCTGATGAGACGCGCGCTTTTAGATATGCAGCTGTCTCCTCGGACCGTGATGGCCAGGAGACCGTGGTATAGGCAGACGTGCTAGTGGGGGCCACAAGCTGTAACTCGGGGAGACGTCCCTGAGTGGGGGAAATCCAGGGACGCCTGGGAAGTTCCCATCTGGGTGTCGGGAGGATAAGGTAGTTCTAAATTGGAGAACTTACATGCCCTCCCGGCCGTCTGGTTTTCTGATCTGGTTCTGTTTTCTGTTTGTTTCACTGTTTTGTCAAAAGCCTGACTGGGGCGGAGAGTTCCGCCTGGCAATCGAAACCTCGGGGGTCTGGAGGAAGCTGGAGAAGCCGAATAGGGTTCTTCTCTTCTCTGTATTCGTGTCCTGCAACTGGCGGGAACACTCGGTATCTGAAACTGGGTTGTCTAGAGGCAAACTGCGTCAGGCTGTCTATGTGGTGATTGTTTCTGTTTTGTAATCTTGTGTTTTCGTTGTTTGTGTTTTGTATAATCTTGTGTTCTCAGACTTAGATGACTGACGCATAGGGATTTAGACCGACTGATAATTTTGTTAAGAATTTAGACCGACTGAAAGGACCGCCATGGTGGGCTCTGTGGCGGCAAGATCAGGTCCCGTGACTCAGGCCCGCCATGTTAGAGTCTTTGGCGCCAAGATCGGGTCCCGTGACTCAGGCCCGCCATGTTAGGGTCTGGCGCCAAGATCGGGTCTTGTGACTCAGGCCCGCCATGTTAGAACAAGAAAGAGACAAAATATTTAAGCTGTGAGGCCCCTAGTGGGGGAAATAATTTCTAACAAGACACTCAAAGTGGCGGATGTAGGAATTCTGAATTTAAGTTAAAGATGGCTTATTTCATTTATTTTAAATTGTTTAAATTATTATAATAGATATACTGTTAAGCTGTGGCTTTATTGTTTCTCTGGGGAAGAGGTCAAAAATAAGGGGGACCTCTAGAAGACTAGATTCTGAAACATTAAGCAAAAAATCTGTTTCGGTAATACTAAAAGCTTGTTTTGAGAATTATATTATGTTCAAGGCATAAATTCTTATTTGATACTGATTTTATTTTGATACAAAATCAAGGTTTTCACTGGTATAAATACTAAAAATGCAAAAATGCAGGATTTACACCCAGTCCTTTCTTGCTGTTATTGTTATAGATCTGAAATGTTTAAGCCTATGAGTTTGGGGCCATACAAAAATATAAGGCTCTGAGTTTATTAGGGTGTTTTCAATGTTTTAATTAGAGTTGCTTCTGTTATGGAGAGAGAGAGAGAGAGAGAGAGAGAGAGAGAGAGAGAGAGAGCAACGAGATTGCCTCTCTTCATTTACAAACTCAATGTGTCTATAGGTTATTATATGACTTAATAATTCCTGATTCTTTAAGTCTGTCAGATGTTCTTGTGCCAGAAGGCTGAAAATCAATGTTTCAACATTTTGAAGTATAAACTGTTCAGGTATTTAGCAATCTCTATCATTTGGCTAATTCTTAAAAGGTGTGTTAAGCTTTCTATATATTTTCAGTTAATATTGGTCACTCTTGGATTTCTGACGGGGATAAAAACTGTTAGTCTCATAGTCAGCTCAAGCTCTTTAATCTTGAAAGCTGATATAGGTTTACAGAAATGATTTTCAGGTGATATAAAATTTATAGCCAAAACATGAGTCAGGTGTTAATTCTTATAGTCTTTCAAGATAGTAAAGATGACAAGGGTTCTGTTTGACAGAGATTGGATGTTATGCTCAATTTATATTTAGAGAAGACCACAGAATGGAGCAGAAGATCTGAAACCACCTATCCTGATTCACGGTGACACCCTCACTAAAGACATATTTCCCAAGAGACTGATTAATCTCTTTGAGACTGTTTTATTTGTAATACAGGAAGCCAGAAAAGAATACCCCCTCAGACGAAAGGTAAGAGGCACCTGAAGGACGACACCAGACTCCATTGGCAGGTCTTGAGGGCATGATAGCCCACAGATTTGGCGAAGGTATGTAAAGCAGGGACCAGAGGAGTCACTGACATCCTTTCTAGTGCAGCTCAGAAGCATTTTGCTATACACCCCAGACTAGAAGGACTTTAGTTTGCTGAGAAAGTATGTAGAGGGATTTGGTACAAGTTATTTAGAAGGTCTGTAGAGAGATTTGGTGGTGCAGTTGTTAGAAAAGTCTATAGAGAGATTTAGTATAGTTTGCTGAGACAGGGAGAGAGAGTAGAAAGAAAAAATGAGAGAAGGAAGCTACAGAAAATCCTGGCTAAAAGGCAGAAAGGAATCAATGTGCATACTATAGGGAGAGGCCACTAAGCCAGAGTGTGCCCTAACAAGCTGGGAGCAAGAACTCACAGGTCTTGGGAGAAGTGGCCCCCAAATGGCAAAGGTGTTATCCCTGGATAAAGACAATGACTAGGGGAGATGGGTATTCTGACCACCTCCCCCAACCCTGGATAACTGTGAGAGGGAAAGAGAAACCCACTCAGTTCTTGATGGACACAGGGGCTTAACACACAGTCTTCCAACCCAATGGCCCTGTTTCCAAGAAAAGATCTAGGGTCCGAGAAGCCACTGGCACCAAAATATGTTCATGGACTACCCGAAGAACAATGGACCTAGGGATGGGATGGGTAACCCATTCATTTAAGGTCACCCCAGGATGTTCCTAACTGTTGGAGCAAGGCATACTCTCCAAAATGGTGGGGAGGACAGATATATTTACTGTCCAAAGGGCTGCAGCAACTGGCCCAAAAAGAGAGACTGACCCCTGCTGAAAGTTGCTACAGACAAGAGCAATTTTCTCCATGAAGGACAGGGACAAGCAGGTGCTGCTATGGTGGGCAGCACAAACGGCATCTGGGTAGAAGAATCTTTACCCCCTGGCATGTCAACGCAGAAAGTGGAGCTAATGGCCCTTACCAAGATCTCGGAACTTGGAGACAGCAAGAAAATCAACATCCACATGGGTAACAGGTATGCCTTTGCCACAGCCCACGTCCACAGGTGTATATGCCAAAAGGACTGCTCACATCAGAGAAAACCAACAGGAAATCTTGGACCTCTTAGATGCCCTAATGAAGCCAACAACCGTGAGTATCACCCTCTGCCCAGGATGTCAAAAGGAAAAAGACTCAGTGGGCAATAGCCCGGCAGAGAAAATGGCTCCAAGGATAGATATATAGGAGCCTATACTGGTTGTGGGTCTGCGAGAGGCATCCACTGAAAAATGGGACAAAGTGAGATAGCCTCACTTAAAATATGCTGAAGAAAAAAGGACTGAGATTGGTAGCCATCTGACCAACTATTACCAAGGAAAGGCGGACACAAGAAGGGAGAATTATACTCCCCAAAAAGTAAGCTAAGGACTCGCCAGGGCAAATGCACACATGAACTCATTTAAGGGATCAATAAAACAGTGTAAGGTATGCCAGCGAGTGAATGCTTATGCAGCAAAGAGTAAATAAGGCAGAAGACCTAGGAGAGAACAACCTAGAGTATATAGAGGTTATATAAAAAATAAGGCAGGAAAGTATGGTTATGAATATCTTCTAGCACTTATAGATAATCTAGATAGATTGAGACTTCCCCTAGCAGGCAGGAAACAGCAGCCAGGGTTAAAAGAAATTTTCCCGAGTTTCAGAGTGCCCAAGGTAATTGGATCAGACAATAGTTCTGTTTTTGTTTCTAAGGTAAGTCAGAAATTAACAGATATTGGGGACTAATTAGAAATGTTATTGGATGTACTGTCCCCAGGGCTCAAGACAGCTAGAGAAAATAAACAAAACTCTATGAGAGACCTTAACTAAATTGACCTTGGAGACTGGTTTAGGCTGGGTGGTGCCTCTCCCCTTATTTCTGAATAGTCCTTGCCATTTTAATCCTCTTTGTTACCCCAATTTCTTTGTCATCTACTGGGTCCTCCCGAAAGGTGTAGCACAACATGAGATTTGGCTCAAACTGTTCGCTTTAATGCTCTAGGCATGTCAGAGACTCCTCGCTGCTTCCAGACAGGTTACTGGATCTGTCAAAGAAGACTTCAGAAACAGTTGCTGGAACCCTGGTAAAAGAGATCCTCACCAAATTGATCACAGAGACTGGACCTTTGCTCTCTAGGCTCGAGGCGCTCCAATGGATAAGGCATCGAGGTCCCGGAGGCCTACTCAGGAGGAGATCCACAAGTCCCACATCGCTTCCAAGTCGGAGATATGGTCTACATTAGATGCCACCATGTGGGAAACTTTAAGACTCAGTGAAAAGACCCTTATCTTGTATTCTTGACCACCCTGTTTTCTGCCCTGATAGGACCCCTAATGATAATGCTCCTGTTTCTTAGTTAGACTTATATAGTCAATAGATTAGTTGCCTTCATCAGGGACCAGGTGTGCGCGGTCCAGATTATGTACTTAGGCAGCAATATAAGAGCCTTCTGAGACAAGAAGAGGCTGACCTTTAATTCTCCTAGTTCTAAGGTTAGAACTATTAACAAGACAGGAAGTGGGGAATGAAAGGATAAGGTTATAAGCTAGAAATCCCCCATGCCTGGGCATGTGGGGGGCACTTGAATCCGCAAGGCTAGTGGGGGAGGGTGGGCGCGCGCGACACTGCGTGGCGGCCACGTAAGCGGATATGACTTAACTAGTTCTTCCGGCCTCTGTGAGAGGGTGATAGGTTGTCAGAGAGCTCAGGTTCGGATGGTTTGAACTGATTGGCTTAGAAGCTTGTGGTAGGCGGGTTCTGTTATAAGTCTATAAAAGACCAAGGCAAGCCAGCTTGGGCGGGCTTACATCTTTACCTTGCTGGGGAGACAGTAACCCCCCAGAGCTCTGGATATTAAAACCCTCTTGCGAAATTGCATCAGGTCTGTCTCTCGTGAGTGTTTGGGGTGCCGGTTTCTGAGGCATGGGGGTACAGAAGTACCCCGGTTTTTTCTTTCGGATCTTACAAAACCACAACAACATTTAATGACTGAATTAATTAAACACATCCTGAATGATATAATAAAATACTGGTAATTTCTCAAACCAATCTGTGTATATTATGCAAGCTCTGTATTCCAACTGAAATATTAGGGAAAATCTCCTTTTTATCATTTCACATATGTTCACAGTTTGACATGTTACATCACAATCAGATGCAGCAGTAGAAATATATGTGCACTGAACAAAGGCTATCAAACAAAATCAGGCACAGTTCACTCCTTAAAAACAAATCCCCATCTTCTCAGAAACTCAGAAGGAAAACTTAGGAAGTAATTAGAGAATTTCCAGTAATAACATTTGGGGACATATACTCTCTTGCAGAGTGTCTGTCAT
Organism: Apodemus agrarius; assembly: GCA_964023405.1. Lineage (NCBI taxonomy): Eukaryota > Metazoa > Chordata > Mammalia > Rodentia > Muridae > Apodemus > Apodemus agrarius. The sequence goes on along the minus strand of OZ030006.1, from coordinate 95,827,085 downwards.
GAAATTTCATTTTGCCTCTGACTAAACTGCTTGCTTCTTTACCATGTGTGTGTGCTTCTTCAGAGAACTTCCTGTTATAGACAAAGACCTGCAGCAATGAGTGATGGTACTGGAAAATATAATTAATGATGAGGGAAAACCAAATCAAGTAAAATACTACCTGAAATCTAAAATCAAAAATAAAGTGGATGAAGAAAGGGAAGAAGAGGGGGAGAAGAGAAGGGAGAAATAGAAAGGGGAGAAAGAAAGAGAAAGTTAGAGAAAAAGAATGATGAAATACATTATGCCCAGACTTTGAGAGGGTGGGGGGCTTGGAGGATGGGGGGATGGGTTTGAACCTCTGGGCGAGCCACTATCTCTCAGCCTTTGAAGTTCTGGTCCATTGTTCTTCCAAGAACAATGCAACTTCCTGTATAATACCTGGGAGCCACTGCTAGCTAGTACCTGATGCTAGCCTAGGTCAGAGTGCTGTGATCTAGGTGAAGTCTTTTGATCTGCTAGACCTACAGTTTCCTGAATCTAGCAGGCTATCCACTGAGCAGTGGGTAACAGTGGAGCCAACACCCCTAGAGCAGATTTTTGTCTTTGGGAGGAAGGTCTGGCCCTGAAAACTTAAATTGTGAGACCCCCCAAATAAAGCTAGAGTCTAGAGCAAGAAATCAAGTCTTGACTCCAAGTATTTCTCTTGCCACCCTGTTTCCTATCCCCAGTTCTTCTTCCAGAGAACCCTGTAAACCATTCATATGTAGTAGCCATTGGGCGGCTACAGTGAAGAGAAAGAGGTATAGAGAGATTCAGTTTTAATTTTAGGAGGACAGAAGAATGTAAAAAATAATAATAAAACAAAAAGTACAAATAAATATCATCAGGTTATGAGGCAAATTCTCAGAATTGTATGTGATCTGTATACTTTCAGTTTGTACACATCTCCTGTAAGTGTTCTCTATGGTGACCTTGACCACATAGAAATAGTTAAAAACGGAAGACCTAGCCAGGCAGTGACAGCACAGGCCTTTATTCCCAGCACTTAGGAGGCAGATTTCTGAGTTCGAGGCCAGCCTGATCTACAGAGTGAGTTCCAGGACAGCTGGAACTACACAGAAAAAACCTGTCTCGAAAAAAACCAAAAAACCAAAAAACCAAAAACAAACAGTATAGGAAAGCAGGCCGAGAAAGAAATTAGGGAAATGACACCATTCACAATAGCCACAAATGATATAAAGTATCTTGGAGTGACGGTAACCAAATATGTGAAAGATTTATATGACAAAAGCTTCAGGTCTCTGAAGAGGGAAATTGAAGAAGACATCAGAAAATAGGAAAATCTTCCATGCTCGTGGGTTGCTAGGACTAATATAGTCAAAATGGCAATCTTGCCCAAGGCAATATACAGATTAAATGCAATCCTCATCAAAATTCCAACTCAGTTCTTGATAGAGTTAGAAAGAGCAATTCTCAAATTCATCTGGAATAACAAAAAACCCAGGATAGCTAAAACTATCATCAACAGCAAAAGAACTTCTGGGGGAATCAATATCCAGGACCTCAAGCAATATTACAGAGCAGAGTATTAAAAACTGCATGGTATTGGTTCAGTGACAGGGAAGCAGATCAATGGAATAGGATCGAAGACCCAGAATTGAATCCGCACATCTATGGCCAATTGATCTTCAACAAAGGAGCTGAAAACATCCAGTGGAAAAAAGATAGCCTTTTCAACAGATGGTGCTGGCTCAACTGGAGGTCAACATGCAGAACAATGAGAATTGATCCACTCTTATCTCCTTGCACTAAGCTCAACTCCAAGTGGATCAAGGACCTCCACATAAAACCAGACACACTAAAACTAATAGAAAAGAAACTGGGGAAGACCCTTGAGGACATTGGCTCAGGAGAAATATTCCTGAACAGAACACCAATTGCTTATGCTCTAAGAGCAAGAATAGACAAATGGGACCTCATAAAATTACAAAGTTTCTGTAAGGCAAAAGACACTGTCAAAAGGATAAATCGGCAAGCAACAAATTGGGAAAAGATCTTCACCAACCCCACATCCAACAGAGGGCTAATATACAATGTATACAAAGAACTCAAGAGGTTAGACCCCAGAAAACCAAATAACCCTATCCAAAAATGGGGTACAGAGCTAAACAGAGACTTTTCACCTGAAGAAATTCAGATGGCTGAGAAACACCTTAAAAAATGTTCAACATCATTAGTCATTAGGGAAATGAAAATCAAAAGAACCCTGAGATTTAACCTCACACCAGTCAGAATGGCTAAGATTAAAAACTCAGAAGACATTAGGTGTTGGTGAGGATGTGGAGAAAGAGGAACACTCCTCCACTGCTGGTGGGAATGCAAGCTGGTACAATCACTCTGGAAATCAGTCTGGCAGTTCCTCAGAAAACTGGACATGATACTTCCGGAGGACCCAGCCATACCACTCCTGGGAATATACCCAGAAGATTCCCCAGCATGCAATAAGGATACATGCTCCACTATGTTCGTAGCAGCCTTATATATAATAGCCAGAAGCTGGAAAGATCCCAGATGTCCCTCAACAGAGGAATGGATCCAAACATGTGGTATATATACACAATGGAGTACTATTCAGCCATTAGAAACTATGAATTCATGAAATTCTTAGAGAAATGCATGGAGCTAGAGAAGGTCATACTAAGTGAGGTGACCCAGTCTCAAAAGAATACCCATGGTATGCAGTCACTGATAAGTGGATATTAGCGTAGAATCTTGGAACACCAAAGACATAAATCACATACCAAGTGAGGTGTGACAAGAAGAAAGGAGTGGACACTGGAGCTAGAATGGACCAAAGCATCATTGTGGGGGAGTACAAGAACAGTGAGGTAGGAGGGGGTGGATGAGGGAGCAGGGGAAGGGAAAAGGGCAGGTGGGACCCTTGGGGTGGGGAACCAGAAAAAGGGAAATGAATTGTAAATATAGAATATGTCCAATTTAAAAAAAAAAAAACAGAAAAAAACTGAAGACCTCAACATAAAACCAGATACAATGAATCTAAAAAAAGAGAAAATGGAAAAGAACCTTGAAGTCATTGGCACTGGGGAAATTTCCTAGATAGCACTCCAATGGCTAAAGCTTGTAGGTCAAGAATTGATAAATGGGACCTCATGAAACAAGAAAGCTTCTGTAAGGTAAAGAACATAGTCAATAAGACATATTGGCAACCTACAGATTGGGAAAAAACTTCACTAATACCACATCTTATAGAGGGCTAATATCCAAAATATATAAAGAACTTATGAAGCTAACAACCAAATTAAAAAAAAACACCATTAAAAAAAATCAGGTGTAGAACTAAATCTAGAATTTGCAACAGAGGAATCTCGAATGGCTCAAATTCCTTACTGATCGGAGGCATCTAAGTTAAAAATGACCCTGAGATTTCACCTTATACTAATCAGAATTGCTAAGATCAAAACCTTGGGCGACAACTCATATTGGGGAGAATGTGGAGAATAAGGAACACTGCTCCATTGCTGGTGGAATTGCAAACTGGTAGAACCACTCTGGAAATCAATCTGGAGGTTCCTCAGAAAATTGGAAATAGATCTACCTGAAAACCCAGCAATACCACTCTTTGCAATATACACAAAAGATACCCCACTATGCCAGGGGTACTTGTTCCACTTTATTCATAACACCCTTATTTATAATATCCAGAAGCTGGAAACAACCCAGATGTCACATGACAGAATAATGGATAGAAAATGCGGTATATTTACAAAATGGAATACTACTCAGCTATTAAGAATGAGGGCATCCTGAGATCTGCAGTTTAATGGATAAAACTAGAAAATATTTTCCTGAGTAGGATAACTTAAGACCAAAAGGACAATCATCCACTCTCTAATAAGTGGATATTAGCCCCCCAAAAAGTACAGAATACTAGATACAATCCATAGAACTCAAAAACGTCAATAAGCTGAAGAGCCCAAGTGAGGATGCCTCAGTCCCAGTTGGAAGGGAGAAGAAAACAATCACAAGTGGGGGCAGGAGATGAAGGGATCTGGGAAGAAAAGTGGACAGGGGGTGGGGTTGGTGGAAGAGGGGAACCTGATCTGGTATTGGGTGAGAACAAAGGACTAAAGTTCTGAGGGCCAGCCAAATAATGGAAACAGTCAACCTCAGAAGGTAGGATGTTAGGGGTACCCCTTAGAATGTACCAGAGACCTGGGAGGTGAGCAACTCTCAGGACAGGACACAAAGGGGGACAACTTAGATGAAAGGCCAAAATGTAGGAAGAGGGAACTTATAAAGTCTACATCCAGAGATAGTCCCTAAGTGGAAACAAACTCAGCAGGAGAACCCAAGGCCTAGCACTATTACTGAGGCAATGGAGTGCTCACAAAAAAGGACCTATCCTGACTGTCTTCCAAAGGATCCAGCCATTTTTTGAGGTCTTCTCATAGGTTTTCTTCATACTTCTTACAGTAATCATTTGGAGTTAGGACACAGCATTAACATGTGTGTCCCTACTTGGTTCATTGGAATGCTATTGTTCTGGCTCCTAGTTAAGGAAAGACAGCAATAGGTATTAGGTATTAGCGTGTCACTGCTGCCCAGCTCTTTAGATAACGTTATTTTTTTAATATATGCTTAATTTTGTAGGATATTTTTTGATTTTTAATGTTTTAATGCTACTGATTATATATATATAATATATATAATATATCATACATGAATATACATATATTCATACAACCCAGAGTCCATCTTCCCTCTCTACATTTCTCAGAGAAAACGTTATCATAATTTTCCAGACTAGTGTAAACTGGTAGCTCATTAGTTTGGTATCAGTAGAAATAAAGAAAGTTACAAAGCTCTTGATGCATGAGGCATCAACTAAATATGAAGTTCAGTGGATCTGGTAGTATTCTTCTACTATCAACAATCTAGAGTCTGAAGAATCTATAAATTATTACTGTCAACATTGTTGGAATACCTCCAGAATGAGACAATTCATACCATAAACCACCAAGTTATGCAGTAGTAAACACAGTGCTGTTCCAATTGTTCCTACTGATGTACATATTGAATGAAACCATGTCTTTCATGCAGTACTCATTGGTCCACATTGTAAAGGTTTCAATCCATTAAGAGAGAGGCATTTAATCTTCTTAGTGGGGCAGAAGGACAGAACAAGTTAAAAGTGGCCAAAGATAATAGGAAAATTCCTTTTCCCAGTAAATTGCTTTCTCAACCTATACCATCCAGAAACTACCAAAATTCTGAGAGAGAGCACAAAAGAAAAACAAAACAAAACAAAAAACAAAGCAAAAACAGAAGAGACACATATACACAGAGAGAAATACACACATACACACAAAATTGTATAACCAAAGTACATAATCAGAACCCATTGTATGTAAGTAAATGAGCATGGGGGGGGGAAACCCAAGCAAAGCATCATGAGACAGAACCTCTTCAAAAGTACAATAAAGGTAATTTGGAATTGGCTATGTACTGTTGATCAATTGAGCTACCCCGAATTATGAATTGTATACCCAATAAGTCCCCAACAGAGAAAACTAAATTTCACTTTTTGAGTGGTTGTCAATTGCAGACTGCTTCTAGGTTAAATACGGGGCTTTCTATCTAATTATCTTCTGTCAGAGGGTTAGTCTGCTGTAATGTTCTCAGATTCCATGCTGATTATCATAAGAGCAAAATCTGTCCTAGATGCACTGCCACTAAATCTGACTCAGGTTGCAAGTTACAAACTGGGTTGCCTTGTAAAGGAGAAGCTTAGAAGGTTTTAGTATTTTGTTAATAACTGACTAGGCTCATGAAGTGATAGTGACTATCTTCAGAGTTGTAGAGAAGGACAATGGAGACTAGATTATCTGGATGTCACATTTCATACTTGACATGGGAAATATATATTAAATACACATGGCTAATTCTAAACACACAAATAGCACATATAGTACCAAGATGCAAAAATCCCCAGTACGTTCCTCTCCTACCTGAAAAACTGAGCAGTAGCAGTCCTATGATTAAGAAAAGTCATTTTTTTCTATGTTGTATTCTGTCTTGCACTGACTCCTACACACAGTAGGGCCATGTTATTGAGAAATCTTCAGGGCACTGGACTGTATCATGGTCAAATACAAATCAGTAGAAGCAGAACAGGGCTCTTTTTAGCTTTGGTATTGCCCATGCTCATCTCAGTGGCTCAGCACAGACTGAGGCATTCAAGATGATCCCACAAACCAAGAGTAGCACATATTAACTTTCAAAAAAAATCATGTTCTTTTCTGTGGCCCAAAGAATGCTCATGGTTCTTCTACACTTTTCATGTCTCTTAGCATTAATTTGTCCATTAATGACAGGAACTGTCCTCATACAATCATCCAAATCTGATGAAATCTTATTCTCTTTTTTCCTTGGTGGGTATTAACTAATTAAGCAGAAAATACCTTGTTGCTAGGTATCTTTCAGTGTTACCTGGGGATGAACATTAAAAGGATTTGAAAATAAAACTGGGGAATTATCAATTTGAATGAAGGAACAAATCTGTTATTCAGTTAAGCCTGACTGTGTTTAACAAGGCTCTACCAAATTAGATCAATCAAACCCCATCCAAGATCAGGAACTTTCCCATTTCCAATCAAACCATAATGATTTGCAATTGTGCATACCTAATCCTGGTATTTCATTGATACCTCAGGTTACTTACTGATCCTGCATTCAGCCCCTCTTAACATAGTCATTGTCTTATGAAATGAAGAATCTCTTTATGACATGCCCATTTAACCACTGGATATCTTATGTTCTTTACCATATTTTACCATCATAGAATCTAATGAAGTACACTTCTCAATGGTAGGATTTCATTGGGAACATCTTCATCCTGGAAGAGCAGAATAAATATTGGGTTCATTTTCACACTTGAAGAGAGAGGCAGCTATGCATACAATCTTAAGGAACAGCCACCAGGCTCTTAGTTCCACCATATACTTATGGTGGAAGTAAAAGATGAGAAGTTACATGGGATATTTAAGGAAGTACAGTCATAGTACCAGAATAGAAAACTCATGGATTGGTGATGAATTCCATGAAAGACAGATAGCAGTTAATGTTTTCAAGCACCTTATGCTACAGCATGTTTACGTGAAAGAATTCCAACTGTCTTCCATTTCTCTCAGGGAAATAGTTGTGTTTTACTGTTGAGTCACATGCAAACACATGGGACAAAACCCATGAACTAGAAATGACAGAGTTAATATACATGAATATGAGATTTAGGGCAGCACAGATGGTTTAGTAGACAAAGTGCTTACTTCCCACAAAGTAAAATTTGTACACACATAGAGCACAGGTCAAAATATTTGGAAAGATTAAAAAGATAGTTGAAAAATTATGTGTTTAAATTATAATTTCAAAATTATTATAATAAAAGTCAACCCAATTATTACATCTTCAACTCAAAGGGATGACAAATATTGCCAATAAGATAATATAACTGATTCATATTCAAATATGTAAAAACAGTCACAATGATTTTAGAACTATAATCTATACTTGACAATTTGTCTTTCTCCTGGGAATTCAAAATGAACAACTCTGGGAGGTGGAGAATCTCAGGTAAGTATCTACAAAGTAAGTTCACTTTCAGATAGAATTTAGAGACATTCAACAGAGACAGGCTGTTTCCATTATTCTTCTTATGACTAAAAAGTGTCCAGAAGAAAATCTTAAACAGCAAATCTAAAAATAAAATAATTGTGTCTATGAAGCTCAAGAAGAAGGAAGACCAAAGTGTAGATACTTCTGTTCTTCTTAGAAGGGGGAACAAAATACCCATGGGAGGAGATACCAAGACAAAGGTTGGAGCAGAGACTGAAGGAAATGCAATCCTGAGACTGCCCAACATGGGGGATCTATTCTAGATACAGTTAGCAAACCCAGACACTATTGTGAATGTCAAAAAGTGTTTATTGATAGGAGCCAGATATAGCTGTCTCCTGAGAGGCTCTTTCAGTGCCTGACAAGTACAGAGGGGGGTGCTCTCAACCAACCATTGGACTGATAACAGGGTCTCCAATGGAGGAGCTAAAAAAAGGACTGAAGGAGCTGAAGGCATTTGCAGCCCCATAGGAGGAACAAAAATATGAACTAACCAGTACCCCCAGTATTTCTGGGGACTAAACCATGAACCAAAGAGTACACATGGAGGGACCCATGGCTCCAGCCGCATATGTAGCATAAGATGGATTTATCTGATATCAATGAGAGGAGAGGCCATGGGTTCTGTGAAGGCTCCCAATGTAGCGGAATGCCAGGACAGGGAAACAAGAGTGGGTGGGTTAGTGAGCAGGGGGAAGGGGTGTGCTATAGGGGGTTTTTGGAGGAGAAAACAGGAAAGAGGATAACATTTGAAATACAAATAAAAAAATCTAATAAAAAAGATTGTGTCTGCTTCCTCATCCTAGCTATTTAGAACTTGATGCCAATGAAAACAAGAATGTCACCTGATTTAGCCAGATGATCTACAGGAAAATGTCTTTAGAGACTCTCAATCCATTTGTCCATTATTGAAAATGTTATAATTAAGATACCATGCAAGCCTTAAAAATTAAAATGTCATTGTCAATAAGTCATCAATATTTATGCAACAACATCCAACATCTTGTTGCCTTATGTGAGATTTCATGATTCCAAACTTACTTTGTTATTACATTCAGTGTTTTATCAGAGTGAAAATTTGCCCCCATAAGGTGCCCAAAATACTGTATTTCAATATCAAGTCGATTTAAAATTGCAAGTGTTTGCATTTTACTATACCCTGTTGTATAGAATTAGTATCTTCTCTTAATTCTGAGCAACAGCAACAATATTCAACTAGTATGTAGCCATTAGCATCAATAGTGTATAATCCCGTGAAATCTACATAGGTTATTCAACAAATTGCTGTTTGGGGGATTTATATTAAATGACTTAATATCATGTTTGCCATAAAAGATTCTACATTATTGTAGCTCTTTATACAATCATTGTAACGGAGTACATAGTATCTTTGAATATGGAATTAATGTGCTCAGGAGAATTAATGCACTTTAAATTTTTTTTGTAGCTGTGTCTAAAACTTTCTTCTGAATGTTTCTTTAATAACTGATTGAATGAATTTGAGAGTATGTACCTGTGTGTGTGGCTGCATGGACTTTATTCTTTCTCCTGGCTCTGACATCTGGGAGTAAGGAACAGGTCTAGTCTGCAATTTTCAGCAATTGAGCTGTTTATAAAGCATAATATTATTTGGCACTGATCACTGAGAATGTAGCTTTTCCTTCAGACTCTTTAACAGAGTACATGGACTTCATTTTGGCTCTCTTACCAGATAGGGCAGCAATAACACATCCCTCTCCAATAAATATCTGGAGACTTGTAGTTGTATCACAGTAACACTTGAAAATAAATATTCCCTAGGTGCTTGATCCACCTGACTCTCAAGAAGATCTCTAAGTGCTTGCTCACTCATTTAGAGTTCTTAGAACTGACCATACTCAGAGTTATCCAAATGAACCTCATGATCCAGCAAGGCCATGTCTTCAGAAAAGGGGAACAAGACTATCTCAGGACTCGTGCTTCTAGCAATGTACTTCCCTGGTTCAGGATGATCCATTTCCACTGGCAGCTAGTGTGGTCATAGTACCAAAATTTACTGGATGGAAATAAATTAATATGAACAAAATTGGATATCCCAGAGGATGGAAAGAAGGCTTAACACATAAGAGCATTGGCCGTTCTTGCAGAAAACCTGGGTTCAACTGCCAATATCCACACAATGGATTACAACCATTCATAACTTCAGTTTCATTGAATCTAAAGCCGTTTTCTGATTTCTTTGGGTAGCAACATTCACATTGCGCACTTATACACATACTCAGAAAACATTTAAAAAACAAATAAACATAAACAAATTAATGGAAAAATTCATATATCTCTCATTTTCAGTAGGTCCAGGATAATTATTACTTGCTTTCGGAAAAACAAACTTTATTTTCAAAGCTGACCTGTTGGAGATTTCCTGTCCTTTATCCACAAGGAGGATTACTAACTAAATGGAAACTTTGCTTGTTTTATTTCATACCACAGATGATTTAGTGCTCTTGCTGTTAAATTGCCCCAACTGGGGATCCATCCCATATGCAGTTACAAAACCTAAACACTATTGTGGATACCCTCAAGTGCTTGCTGACAGGAGCCTGAGATATATAGTTATCTCCTGAGAGGCTATGTTAGTGCCTGGCAAATAGAGTGGTAGATGATCTCAGCCAACCGTTGGACTGAGCACAGGGTCCCCACTGTAGGATCTAGAGAAAGGACCCAGGGAGCTGAAATGATTTGTAGCACCATAGGAGGAACAACAACATGAACCAACCAATACCCTCAAGGCTGCCACTGACTAAATCACCAACCAAAGAGTTCATGTGGAGGGATCCCTGACTCCAGCTGCATATGATGGGTTGTTGGACATCAATCGAAGGAGAGGCACTTGGTCCTGAGAAGGCTCAATGCCCCAGTATATGGGAATGCAAGGATAGGGTAGCAGGAGTGGATGGGTTGCAGAGCAGTTGGGAAGGTATGGGAGGGGGGATTTCAGAGGGGGAAACCACAAAATGGGATAAAATTTGAAATGTAAATAAAGAAAATATATAATAAATATAAAAATGAAAACAAAAACAAAGAGTAAAATAAAATTTTTAAAAAAGAAGAGAAATATTTTGAAGTTTTCACATGATATCTTCTTTGCCAGGAATCTCATAGCTCAACAATCGAAGAAATTCCTAAAATGATGAAGAAAGCCATCACTCAGACTAAAGTATACAAACTTTTAAAAAGATTATGCAAATTTAACATAGATTTTTTCTTTTTCTTTTTTTTTAATTTTTATTTTCTACATTCTATGTTTACATTCCAAAGGCTTTCCCCTTTCCCAGTCCCCCCCCCCACCATACGTCCCATCACTAGTGCTCATAAATTATTAACTACTATTTCACATTTCTAAGGAACTTCATCAGAAACAAATGAGAGAAATTTTGGAAAATTTGAGCAATAAGACAGTAATCTCTTAATGAAGATTATTGTTATTTCTGTATTTGTTAATTTTAATTATCTGTTAATTAAAATTGTAAATATATTTCATGCAACTTTCCTTTGGCTGGTTAAGGTATATGTTATTTAAAGCTCCACTATTGTGTTTTATTTTTTAACTATAGTTCTATACTTACTGATAATACATCCAAGAAGATGTTTACATAGTATGAATCTATCCCTTATGTGTAGTTATTTGAAAATCCAGTAATATTAGCAATACTATGTTTTCTGATGCCAAAACTGAATAGTAGTTCAGATTTCTGAATCTCTCTGAAAACAGTACTAATAGACATCCTAGACATAGTGGGTAGTGAGCTCTGTTTTGTGAAAGAATAGCTGATAATACTGTTTAGTATCTACTTCAAACTCGAGTCCCTGGCTTCCTCATGTGTGTTCTCTCATGTGTGCAGCACACACAGACATTAACAATTTTTAAAATAATTTAAAAAACACTAGAACTAAATCTTAAAAATTAAAATGAAAATGTTATAAGGAAACGAGAACTAAAGCAATATAATGGCTCAAAACCATTCAAAACATTCTGAACATTCATCAAAAAAGAAAAAGAAAATTCAAAAATATATGAAAAACAATATTCAATTCAAAGATATATTAAATACTCTCCTTAACATATCACTTCACAATCAATTTATACTGCATTTATAAATGGACAAACTCACCAATTACTACAGAGCATGCTTTTAGTCTCAGGTACTTGATAAATTGTGACCTCTTTTACAAAGAATTCAATACTACCTTCAGCAACATAACAATCCTGCTTTATAAACAAAACATTAAAGAAAAATTAAATCATGCAAGTATTTCTTCAGATTCTAATGAAATGAAAAAAGTTACAACAAGAGTATGGAATTAAAACTACTTTTAGATTATCTACTAGGGGATTTTTATCAACCTATGCAGATCTGTGTCTACAAGACCTGAGATTGAGAACCTTAAAGAATAGAATAGACTGCAGTGTAATGCTGTAGACAACCTTATTTCAGTTTCACTATACATTTATACATGAATGTAAAGAATAACGACAACAAACAAACAAAATAAGTAATCCAAGGAAGATGGTTTTAGTTCAACTAACCTTGCTCAGAAAACATGAAAATGAATATCAGTAAGCATATAGGAAATATTAATAGAGCAGAACTTTTCCAAAACAATCCAAAGAATAAAATGCAAATGCTGTAAAAGGGCCTCCACCTTTTTTTTTTTCTGGAGACTCACAGTTCTTCAAAGTATAGTTAACCATGCATCATTCTTTTGATCATATTCCAATACCTCCCTCCCTAAGAAATGTATACAGGTAATGCAATCAATATTAAACTTATGTTTCTCTAGACCTGTCCTGTGTATGTGGAGGCCTCTGACTTCTACAAGTAAGAACACTAAGATAAGAAATAAACCTGAATTTTAGGGCTGCATGTGGCCATTTTCCTGTGTTAAACATTTGATGTGATCTAAGTTAAAAATTCTAGAGTTCTTGTGCACACTAGCAAGAATCTCTTTATATTCAGTTTGTTTTGATGCTGCGGCCCATATCCAGCATTTTATACTCCACCATGGACACAATCACAGACAAAATTTCCATTTTTACTTAAATACTTTCCATTTAAATACTGTTGTATTCTGCAAATTATCAGTGTTTTCAGCTTCTACTGTCTTGTGTCTGTGTTAAAACAGTTCCCTTTAGCATGACCAGTGATGTCTACCCTCAGATACTTAAGGTACAACAGCCTCTGTTTATGAGACACTACGGGCAGCATTGTTATGCTTGCACAATCTTGCTGAGGAGGTGTAATCTGGGGTTCATAAGGGCACGCATAGGCACTTCATCAAACCCCTCCAGTGAGTTTCAAACCCTGACTTTGTCTCAGAAATGCTGTCAGCTTAGGAGGTGCCTGGAAGCCCAGCTGAGGTAGCAAACCATCAGACCTCAGTTTCTAGGAAACATATTTGTTATTTCTGTGTTACTGTGGGAGGTACAGAACCTTGTTGACAGTAATAAGTTGCAACATCTTCAGAATCCAGGCTCCTCATAGTGAGGTAATAGTAAGTCCCAGACCACACGTGATCTTAGCCAAAAGGCTGAGAAGCAATGTAAGTCCCAGACCAATTGCCATTGAACTTGGATAAAAGTCCTGGCTGAAAACTGGGCACATTATACTTCAGGAGCTTACTAGCTGCCCCTTGTTTCTGCTAGTTCCAGTGTATGTAATTGTTAATGTCTTCACTTACAGAGCACATGATGTTGACTTTGCCTCTTGGAGATAACGACAGGAAGGATTAAGACTGGGTTATCTGGAAATCAGATTGTGGTTCTGAGTCTAGAAATTTAGAAGCAAATATCCACATAATGCATGCTAGTATGACAGGATTTTTCTCAAATATCAATTAGGTGATTTGACCACTGTGATTTGAGAAAGAAAAAAAAAAGGGTCAACACTTCTTACCTAGGATCCAGGGAAGCCCCAGGACTCTCATGTCCATACTGTGTCCTGAGTGGGGCTGATATCAAAACATATTATTCACGTCTTCAAGAAATACTCAGAGAAGTGGTTTATCCTCTGGACACATGCAAATGAGGAGGGTCTCTTGGGAGTCAAGCACAGCTGCAGGGCTTCATATAATTACCAAATTAAGGCCCTTGTGTCTAAAGGTCTTCTTTCTTACTAGAGAAATAAAGATTTCATGGTCAAAATGTGCTTAAGTGTGGGATTCCAAGGCAAGAATCTAGAGTCTATGAGCAGTACATAATTTTTGTCTTTTCTAGGTTCAAGATGTGCTTCCTTGCTTCCATTCCACAATCCCCAAAACAGTAACAAAGCCTACAAACTCCTTTTGTTTCTCCAAGTTTATTCATCTTTGCAGTAATTACTTCACATCCTTAGAGTGAAGCCGAATTGTGAAACAAAGTCATGTGCAGCATGGATTCTCAGGAAATGAAGGACATGTCATAACTTAACTTTTATGTCTGATTAAATAATGTGCTTTCTCTATTTACCATTCTTTTGCTCTACTAACTCTATAATGCCTAAGTAAGAATATAATGCTCTGCAGCCTTTGAGCTACTTGCTAGCTCTATTCATAATTAAAAATAGCCACATAAGGTGTTCCCCACATTCCTCTAGTTACAGGATCCTCTACACACTCTTTATTTTTTATTAATTTCTTTATTTATCTACTTTACATCCAGATCAAACTCTTAACTCAAGCACTTCCCAACAGAAGTTTAGATCTCTCCTTATCATATACACTATTAAATCCAATGTGATGTGAAACCATCATCAAATTGCACAAGCAACACATAACTATTAATGACTGAGTTTAGACAAATATGTAAACTTTACAGTTAATTAATATTATGCTTCAACTGTAATTGTATTATAAGGGGGGATATCTGTTTATGCACATAGAGTGTTCACAGGAATTAATACACTTTTGCAGCTGTGTTTAAACAAATTTTAGTCAATAATTTCATTCTTCCTGAGACCAATTGGTACAATTTATGTTTTTGGTTGAATATGTATACTTCTTCCATAATACAGTGTCATTCAGCAAGAAAATTCCTGTGTGAACTTTTTGTAATTACCTTTTTTCCTGTGGTATTCACTGTCTACCTAGCACAGCATTTCTTGTAGTTTGTAGCTTAGAAATTTACATAATCATTTTGTTATTTTTTTCCAATTGTCCAGAAAGGAAGGCGAGCAACATACATTCATATAGTCAAGGTCATCATACTCAAACTACATTTATTGAAAATGTAGAACATTAGATTCATATTAATAGGCTCCTGATTCACATTCCAACTCTTAATACCCCGTCTTTCTGATCACTTGGCATAGAGTGGCCTTGGCACATTCTTTTACAATCAGCTGATGGAATCTGGCAGTCCTGAAAATTCACTGTCTTTAGCAAACCAAAATAAGCCTCTTCATGGACTTTTTTTTTTACTGGATAATTTATTAATATCCATTTCAACTTTTATCCCCCTTTTCAGGTTCCCCTCCACAAACCCCCATCTCCCTTTCCTAATTCTTCTATGAGGGTCCCCACTGCACTCCTGCCTTTGTGCCCTAGCATTCTTCTACACTGGGACATCATCACAATTAGGGTACAAGAGCCAGCTGACATTTGCAAACCACCCCCCAAATGATATTGATGACAATGTACTTGATAACCAGATAGGAAAGTTGAATTCTGAGTACTGCCAGAACTTTTCATCTAGGATCTGCCTTTAGAAACTAGATGGTGCCATGAATAAAGGAACCCAGCTTTGAAATCTGTTCTCAATAAGTAGAATGCAAATGGCAGAGCAATAAATCAGGAACTATTTCATCTTATAGCAAGTGACTTATTGGACCAGACATGCAGGCCTGAATTTCTCTAACCAGCTGTCTCTATTACTAATGGTTTTCTTGTGACAATTCCTGTTTGAGTTTCGAATACTACATGTCCTACTTGATCATGGTGAATGATCGGTTTGGTGCTCTTGGAGTCAGTTGGCAAAACTGAATTTTATTTAGTATTTTTGCATTATATTCATAAGGGAAATTGGCCTGTAGTTCTCTTTCTCTGTAGTATCTTTGTGTGCTTTTGGTAGCAGTGTAATTGTGGCTTCGTAGAACGAGTTGGGCAGTGTTCCTTCTGATTCTATTTTGTGGAATAGTTTGAAGAGTACTTTGAAGGTCTGATAGAATTCTGCACTAAAACCATCTGGTCCCGTACTTTTTTTGGCTGGGAGACTTTCTATAACCCCTTCTATTTCTCTAGGGGTTATGGGTCTGTTTAGCTGATCTAATTGATCCTGATTTAATTTTGGTATTTGGTATCTGTCTAGGAAATTGTCCATTTCCTCCAGATTCTCCATTTGTGTGGAGTATAGGCTTTTGTAGTAGTCTTTTCTGAGACTGTCGATTGAAGTTAAATGTATCTCATTACTCTTTGGATCACCAAATAGTTCCCCAGCTGTAAAATCCATGGTGTGTAATCATTCACTATTGTACTTAACAATATCTGATCTGCTACGTCCCTAAAAAGACAGGGAAGATTGTCCTGTACTTTGATCACTGGATTAAAAGTAGGCTTGTTCAGAAATATACATCATACTTAATACTCCATAGCACAATTGAAAGCAAAAATTGTCTTTCTAAACAGATTGTTGATACATCCAGGTGTGACTTTACATTGAATCTAACAATGTTTCATCCAAAGGACCTAGTATCACTGGCTCTCATTCAGGTGCTATACCAGAGAAGGGCGTGAGATAGGGAGTCCAGACTTTGAGTCTGGGGTAATAATCCTGCTGTTTGGAGTAGTTCATAGAGAGCAGTGAAGTAGTCCACCCTCTGCCTCTTACTGTGAGAGGACACAGTAGAATAACAACTGGCTCTGTGATCAGAAATTTGATTGGGGATTCTGAACTGAAACTTGATTTATAGGAATGTGAGACCAGGTCTTCATGCTGTCTACACTCTTCCTATGGAAACAGTGTTGAGAGTTTCACATACATTTCACAGTAATAAACTTCACCTCTTTAGAAATCCCATATAGGATATAAATACATCACTGAAATTATATCCTTCAAGACCTTGAAAATATTTCAACATATATTTATCATTTACTATTCTTTAACATGGAGACCAAATTTACTGAAATAAAGATTTTGTTCTATAAAGATCATTGATTGAGCCTCACCATAAATGTTTGAATTACAGATATAAATGCATAGTTCTAGTTGATTTGTTATATATCTATTATCTTTATAGATAATATTTAGATGAAGAATTTTTTAGTAGTTTCACACAATGTGTTTTAGTCATAAATCCTAAATCATTTAATAGATTTCCTCTCTCTTCTTAGCAATAAATAAATAAATAAATTGAGAGAAAAATTAGTGTCATTTTTCTACATTATTAAGATCCAGTGAAATGATGTTTCCATTTAAAGTGATGTCATTCTGCATATACTACACACTAGTTCACGACATGGAAGTTTGTAAGAGCTTTGTAGCAGAATGCTCTCCTCTCACGATCAAGTTCTAGTCCTATTCCTATGATAACAACGAGATCAATATTTTAAAATAATATAAATTATTTGTGGGGACCCTCTAGAGTCTACCAGAGATCTGGGAAGTGAAAGACTCTCAGGACTCAAAGGGAGGTACCTTATGTGGAATGCCGTACAGTGGGGAGAAGGAACTGGTAAAGCCCACCTCCATCCAACTGGTGACCCTTGTAACTTTGAGAAAATGTGGAAGAGGCTGAGTAGGAGGGTGATTCTACGGTAAGAACAGCAGTCTCAACTCACCTGGACCCTTGATATCTCTAACACTAAGCCACAAACTAGGCAGCATACACCAGCTAATATGAGGCCTGCAGCACATATATAGCAGAATATTCCTGAATCTGGACTAAGTGAGAGAAGATACACCTAACCCTCCAGAGACTTGAGACCCCAGGGAATGGGGAGGTCTGGTAGAGTAGATGTTGAAGGTTAGGGTGGCTGAGACATCTTATAGGAGACTGGGGGAAGAGATATAGATTGTTGAACAGTCAAAGCATGGACCAGGAGGGGGATAAATTCAGGAATGTAAAAAAAAATTAAAAAACAAAGACAGAATAGAAAAACAGAAAGAAAATAAAGCAGAATATTTTTCTTATTGTACTGGATGGTTTTGTGTGTCAACTTGACACTGGCTGAAGTTATCAGAGAAAGATGGAGTAAGGAGCCTCAGGTGTGGAACTGCCTTCATGAGATCTAGTCATAAGGCATTGTATCAATTAGTGAGCAAGGAGGCAGGGCCCATTGTGGGTGGTTCCATCCCTGTGCTGGTAGTCTTGGATTCTATAAGAGAGCATCCTGAGCAAGCCAATAAGAAACATCCCTCCATGGCCTTTGAATAAGCTCCTGCTTCCTGACCTGCTTGAGTCCCAGTCCTGACTTCCTTTGGTCATCAAGCAGGAATGTGGAAGTGTAAGCTGAATAAAATCTTTCCTTCCCAACTTGCTTCTTGGTCATGATGTTTGTGCAGGAATACAAACCCTGACTAAGACACTGATCAATGTGAAAATCATCATCAAACCTTAGAAATAGCATTTCTTCATTTATTTATGCATGTTGTGAGATTTCTAACTTATACCTTTGTCATTTTACATAGTTCTTAATATAGAACCACACTGTGTTCTCTTCCAGGAGGCTTCTAGGAAAGGCTAAAGGCTGGCAGGTGAACATCCTGATATGGTTTTACCGTGAACTGTATACTGCAATAAATGATCCCTAACAGGCAAGGCCCAAGAAATGACCTTTTCAGGATTTAATTGCTGCTATTGATAAGCTGTTCCTGTCATTATTAGATTAAATAATAGTCCTTTGGTAGAAGTCCACCTTATTGGACAGATTTCTTCATTCAGAGATGTGATTTCTTATAGTGATGCTATACTGCTATATAGAAAAATCGAAGATTTCTTAATTCCTACTGATGATTCTACAAGAATTCCTAAAATTATTCTAGGAATTATTGCAAATGCAAGCACAAAAGATGAAATATTGACTGAGTTTATCTATATAAAACTTCACTGTTAAATTCGACTAGAGAATTATATTTGTTAACTTTCCATGAATCTTTAGTGCTAGTGACAGAAAATCAGTGTCTAGTAAGATAACTCCTCTTCCTAAGAACCTATGTAAATATCTTTGTTGTAAATTTTATATTCATTTTATGATTTGAATTTATCTTTAAACTTGGGGTGAACTTTTGAGATATATACCATGAGATCATATATTTGAAGAAAATGTATAAAGAACTGAGAACAAAGAGAAGAGTAGCAGAGTAGTTTATAAATTAAGAGAGAGCAACTTAGATATCAAGGGAGCATATAGTCTGATAGGTGTTTGTCCCCTTTATTTTCTCTTAGAAATAAAGATTGCTTTTCAAATATGTTGCCCAACTGTTTTACTGTCAGTAACTTTACCTAGCAGACAAGGAGTTAAATAAACTATCTTTATTTAATCACCCATATGTTTTTGTTTGTTTGTTTCCTTGTTTTTGTTTTCTTATTAATCATTTTAACCATTTACATTTCAAATGATATCTCCCTTTCTAGTTTCCCCTCCAGAAAACCATCATCATCCCTCTGTTAAGGAGCAGGTATTAATTAGCCCAGAGACTTGCAGCTTCTGACTTCAGTGTAACTTTTAAGACAGATAAAACTGGGACAGGCTGGAACAACAGCATTATCTACAGAAAGTATTCTGAGCTTTACACTATGTAGGACTTGTGCCATGCATGTATTATGCAACTCAAAGAATTCAAAGTGACTGCATTTGTGCTCACACGAGACTGTGAAAATAAAAATCACACCTTGTTTTCTAATTAATTTATTCAAGAGAAGGATAAAGTCAGTGGATTTCTCTTGGTGAATTCTATTACTTAGACATTCTGAAACATGTTTCTTACTATTTTGTTCTCAGGACTCTATAATATATTTCCACTAAGATAATCTAGGCTTTCATTAACCCACTCATTTCTTAGTAGCTATGGTGGGCTAGTGTTCACTCATCTTACCAGCCTTTCTGTTTCAGTTCATGGCCAGTTACAAACTGTGTTGCCATATCTTCTAGACAATATGCATTTCATCACATGTAAGAGGGTAACTGCTAAAAAGAGAATGAGAACAGAATGTGTCTTTTCAATAATTGCTATATTTTCACCTCTAACTGAATCTGCTTGGCATAGTGTCCCTAGGGATTCCACTCTAATGATAGCTACTATTGCTGGGTCCCTAGAGTGCAGACAGATGTCCTAGTGTAGCTTATAAATTTCTGAACTTCTTCACTGCAGCTAAACTTCTTCATCTCAGTTCTCTGCTGTTTGTTCCTCTTCAACTTTCTTAAGAATGGAAAATATGAAAAAGGACTTCTAGATGCTCCCTTTCACAGAGGATATCTTTAAATATACCAAAGGATTTGGTCCTATTATAAAAGTGATGACAGACTATTTTATTCTGGAATAACACATAAACACTCACACACACATGTATAACATATAAACATATATAATATTATACATTTGTATATGTTAAATAATACAATTATGATTTCGTAGGTGTGAAAATTTATAAAACTATAATCTAGTTTCCAGTTACTTAGTTGTCTATACTGGGCACCGAAAAACTGACATCTGAAAATTTAATCCCATTTTGATTCTATGTATTCTTGTTTAAAGACATGTACTACAGCATGCTATTAAATTCTGGTTTGTAATATCTCTCTCCTGGCTTCCATCATTTTGTATTGAAGTTCATCTCCCAGTTCGTTGTCAGAGAGACCGTACCTCATAGCAAGTCACCACTTATCTAATGTACACGGAAGATTACAGAACACCAATGCATCTTTCACATGGTGTGGTAGCATGTTATAAAATCTTAAAATCAATCCCTGAAAATAGAAAAGATTGGGCCAACACAAATACATAACTTTCCACAGGTCTGGTTTGTTCTGTGATTGGGTCGTTTGAGCCTTTTGCCACTTCTCCTGTTTCAGTACTAGATGACAGTCTATGGCAATGTTTGTATGACTGGTGGACTGACAATTATATATAATTGAAACTTGGTAGGAGGAATGGGAAACATTGATGCAAATTTTAGGATTATAGCAGTTCAACTGTTATGTAAGTAGCTAGAATAAACACATTTACTCATCCAGATGTATTTATTGGAACTGAATAGATAGAAAATTCAATGGTTAAGAAAGTAGAGATTCATTCAGAGGACATGTGTTTGGTCCCCAGCATACACATTTGGTGGCTAAAAACCACCTGTAATAGTATCAGTTCCAATATGTCACACCTGTTTCTTTTATTCTCAATTTAGTATATATGCATCAAACACATATGTATAAGTAAATACAAAGATTATCTTAAAAGTGTAAGCTTGTTGTTCATATTCTTGAGTTGTGTGTCTCATCCCAAATTGGAAGAAATATTTGTAATGATATACCAAGGAAATTTATTCAGTAATTTCCAACAGAGTTGTAATAACTATTCCACAGCAGTTGTAATCCAAATTATTAGAAAATATATCAAGATGGAAATTATTTCTCCTCATTGTATATAAGATAACACAGAATTATATTATTAAACAAAGTTTCTATAACTCCTTAGTTCCAGTACATCATAGATAATGCATGGATCATGGAAGTTTAGGCATCATTACAACAACTCTAATTCACGACATTTGTCTTTTTGCATGAAGGAACAGCCTCAGTTTTATTAGTATTGATTCTAGTCTCTAGTGATGTCAGACTACTACTTCAGATGAAAATATGGCAAAGCATATCAAGTTATTCACTAATAACGAAAAAAATATATTTATTGTGTAGTTACTATTTTTAAAGAGTCACTTTACTAAGGCTTGTGAATACATCAATCACCAAGAATCATAGTCCTCACCTATTCAATATAAGCAGAATAGAATCAAAAATTGTTTGGATTATAATTAAAGATTACATTTAAGCTCATTTTTGAAGACTAGTTTAGGGATATGCTATATTTTGTTAATGATAAAATTAAAGATGAGTAAACCAGTTATTCTTTTCAATAATGTTTCACTTATAAATTATGGGTCCTGTTGACATCTGAAGAATTCTTTTGTACCCAGAGAAGTTATCAGTTTATATCTCTATTCACACAGAGAAACACATATTCATATCTCTACTAAAAGGGGCATGAGCTTAATGTTATATCTTCAATTTCATTCCCAAGGCACATTGTTTATTTAACACTCCAGTCACATAAATATCTAACTTTTCTAATGGTGACACTCATTCTTATTTTTATTTATTTATTTATTTATTTATTTATTATTTTATTATTTTATTTTTGGATTTTGGAGACAGGGTTTTTCTGTGTAGCCCTGGCTGTCCTGGAACTCACTCTGTAGACCAGGCTGGCCTCAAACTCAAAAATCCTCCTGCCTCTGCCTCCTGAGTGCTGGAATTAAAGGTGTGCACCACCACTACCTTGCTCATTCTTATTTTTATTCCTCAATTTTCTCAATACTTTCATGAAAACTAATATCCAGTTGTCACTATGTCATACGTATCACTTGCAAACATATTCTATTATAAATAGAAACATAGATATGTCATCGAATATTCCACCAACATATTTCTCTTCTTTTTTAATTGTCCCCTTTACATTCTGAGGTCGTGACTATTGTTTTGGTTATCCTCTATCCAGTCAATAATCTTTTCTGTCCATCCTTTTTAATCAAAAAACCTAATATGTACTTACATTTCTTTGTGAGGAAATACCTAGAATACATGGTTGCTGTGTTTCATGAAGATAAGCACGCCATTTCTTTTAACTTTCTTCTCTGTTAACCTGTCCAAGACATAAATGCTAATGACATACATTGATAATCAATATCTCTTAGAACTGTTTGGAAACTGGCAGAGTAGATAGATTTAGGGAATACAGTGTGTGCAAGGCTGTGAATGCATACTGTTCATGGAAGTACTCTATCCCCAAAGACAATTATTTGTCTTAGGAAGGGATAGCGAGTATAAGCAATAAAATTATGATTGCATCTTCATGAATCTCCAGTCCACATTCTGTTAAAACAAGTAGAACCATTGTTTCAATTGATTTCATTGAGAGTCTTATTTTTGCTATCTGTCTAGGGATGGCACTGGTGTTTGACAATGGCAGAAATGCCTCTGAGCTCTCCTGGGATCCAGATCACATTAGGATGCTATTTTTCTATTAGCTTTGGGAATGATCATCTGAACAGATTGTAATGAGTAGACAATGTATCTAATGAGCAGTATTCAGGAAAACAAGAAGCAGAAAATGCTTTCTGTGATCATAAACAGTTGTTCTTGATACTACGTTATTATGGGAAAAATACACCTCAAACTACTCAATTGAATATCTCTTGCGTCTTTAGGGAAATATATGGGTAATACTATAGGACAAGGCTTTTCCTCATAAAAAGGAGGAAATTGAAAACAGAAATTTCCTTCTTTTTCATTGTAGTGACTACAAGTAAGTAGATATTGTCCTGGATTAGCTTGGTTTGCCTTAGTTAACAGACCATGTGTTTATAAGCCAAGAACTATATAGACCATATCTTGCTATTTGCATACTTCATCTTCAGAAACCACAAATATCTCAGAGTTGTTTTAAAGCCATGTGCTTATGAGAAGAACAGTAATTAGCCAGAGACCAAAATTCAAATACACAATGGATTTTAGGGTGAAGATTTTCAGCTTCCTGATAATAAGTGTCACAGGTAACAGAGGGCAGGAGATTTGAGCTCAGAATTCAATCAAAATTATTTTCCCCGGGAAATTTGAGTCTAAAATATATTTTTCCTCTTTTTTCTTCTGAATGTTGGGTGGCATAAAATTATTTTTGTATCTCTATTTCAACTAATCCCCTCTTTCTCTCTGTTGATTT